>JAWWES010000133.1:12147609-12165697 GCA_035583135.1 Lophotriccus pileatus
TTTTTTTTTAATATGTATAAGGCGAGTGCAGATTGACAAGAAGTGTTTTCAGAAAGGAGAGAAGCTGCCCAAGCTGGGAAAGCGGTCGATGGGGTGTTAGCAACCTGCAGCTCTGCAGGACTGTGAGTCTCGAGCCATGACATCCTCTGAGAGACACAGCAGCTCCCCAGTGCCACCTGCTCGTGGCAGTGGCCAGCTGCTGCTGCTGCCTCCTGTGGTCAAGGCGGTGGGACAGTGAGACAGGAGGAACAGTATGGAAGCTTCAGCTGCTGCTCGCACTGCCATGGTGATACTGGCAAGAGGCACAATCCTGCAATGATATCATGGCTTTTCTGTGACCTCCTGTAGGGCCAGATCTTGTGGATCTGCCCCACGTGTGCTGGGAGGATGCTAATACTAGCAGTGGGAGGAGGAGGATAGCAGAGGCTTGGTGGGGCAGGTTAGAAAGAGGGATCCCCAGCATCACATGGACCTCACCCAAGCTCCTTTCCCCAAGCACTGTTCCAGCCATTCTTAGATGGTGTGATTAAATTAATTAAGTTGATTGCAACATTCCTCCTCTCTCCCTACTGATAATCTCCACCATTCATTCTCCTTTGGACAGAAAGTGATTCCCCATCTGCTGTGAGTGACAAGGTCCACTTCAGTTCCAGGGCTGACCACAGCTCTGCAGCGCAGTGCTTCTGTGGGGATTTCTCTACAGCCATCTCAAGGCTACTTCGAGCTGGGCAGTCAAATCTTTCCTGATTGCCACGCTGAGGATAACATTTTATTTTCATGGCCCACAATGTGTAATTGCTGGGCTCTATCACACATTTTATTCCTGAGACTTTTTTCTAACAAGATACTACAATTGGGCTGTAGCTGTGCTGATACTTGCAGTCTGTAACACAATTTAAATAGCAAAGATAACACTTGGTCAGGGATGAAGACTGAAGTGTGTGCATCACACTTTTTAAATGCTAAACACAAATGACAAAAATCACAGGAAAACTGATGGTATCAGGCAGTTCTGTCATCTTTAAGCCTGAGCAATGCATGAGTCTTAACACTATAAACTACTTGATCCATGGTACCCTATCGCTAAGATCCTGCCGAAAGGAGCAAATGTCAGGGATAATTCAGATCCTAAGCCAATTGCAGTGGAAAGCAGGGATCATATCAAGACCAATTTGGAGCAGATTAATGAAAAAAAGGCTTAACAGGCCGTGTACCACTAAAAGAATGCTGGTCAAATCCATCTGTAATGAGGGTGGGGAGATAGAAAAGATTGTGAGAAACAAGTCAGGACTATTAACCTTGGGGTATTAAGGAGGTCCTTGAGAGCCTAATTCTTGTCACAAGGTCAAGCTTTTACAAAGCAATTATTAAGGATCTCCATAGTATCAACATACAGAGACACACACATATTTCAAAGCCTTTTAACCTTGGGGATTCTGCACTCATTTCCCCTCCACATTGGCCATTTTTTCACTCATTATAAAAGCCATGATGAAGATAATTTATACCCCTGGATCCAGACCAATTTTTCTGTTGTCCCCTCTAGAATTGCTGAGAAGTGCAAGTTTTGGTGGTGCTGTGACTGCAGAGCTTGGCCCATGAATTACAGGATTCCTGAGGATTAGTCACTCTGCAGAGGCCAGCCAGACATTCTTTATTTCTGAAGGCTATGTACAGCTTTGAAGAAGTCAACACTTTTGGTGTTGATTCTCCTGAAAAAGTAGCACTAATGGGGCCAGTCACGTAGAACATGCTTGTTTTTCGTGGTGGGTGTTAGACCCCATTGTGGGTCTTCATCACATCTTATGCAGAAGACATCACCGCCAACATGGACAGCCAAATGACCAAACAGCACGCACATTACGAGACTGTGAAAATATTTTTGCACTTGAGCCAACTGCCAGCACTTCATTTTGTACTGAAAGTTAATTAGGTACACTACTGTAGTCTGTTAACTTTTTCCTGGCAGGGGAGAAGACTGGAGGTCAAACCCCACAATGCCAAGCCTGGACAATTAGAGTCAAGTTTGAAGAATATTCATGAGCAAATACAAGAAACTACTTGGGACATAACGTGTTCCTGGCCAGGAGCAGCAGAACACCCTGCTGGGAAAGATATTGCCTCCTAAAGTCTTTTAGTAGTCCAGAATTAATTACTGAACAGTCCTGCATGCTTCTGATTTGGGAGCATTCAGGACACCTTCTAGGGAATCAGATTCCCAGACCTCGAACACACTTTCTTCAGATGCTTACTACAGTTAAAATATCAAGAGGCAAAACTATCCCAGTGACTCATCTAATAATACAGGAGTCAAATAAATTCAACATATGCCACAAAACAACAGATACAAATAGCATTACCTGAGCTATGGAAGCTTGAGGGTTTCCTATCAGATTTTTAAACGTGCGCCTGGACACCCATTTCAGCTGATGAAGGAAGGAATTGGCATATGTGATTTGTCGGAAAACTGATTTGGTTTTCTTTTTATTTCCCAAAGAAATATTCTCTAATTGTGCTTTTGTTTCTTGGTAGTAGGTGGAGCTGGAGTATTTTTCTGCTAACTGCTCAGCCAAGGTTTTATCATATTCAGGGTGTTCTTCAGTGCTCTCTGCTGAAAAGATTAAAAAGAAACATGACCGTGCTTGTAAGGGATGGGAAGGTGGTTTAGGAGTTAAGCCAGGGCAGTTATGTGGGGTGGGAGAGTTACTAATGAACCAGAAGAATTAATATGCACATGTAGTTTCAGTGATTCATTGCCCTCATAGCATGCAGTTAAAAAAAAGTTGGTGTAAGTAAGACCAAACCTCTGTGCTTGTCTGTGCAACGTGACCCACAGCAGCTTCACAGCAGACTCACGAGGTAACCCCTTGTCTGCCCGTGATGCTTCAGCATGACAGCAATATAGCTTTTAATCAAAAAGTGACCTTTACACTTCTTCTCACCCTTCACCGTTTCTGTAACTTATCTGTCTCACAGATCTGATGAGATAATCCTAGACTTTCCAGACTTTTTATAATCCAGGTAATCCTGCATGTGTCTACTTCAGTCATGAAGAAATTTCAGCTGGAACTCCTTTTGTCTTCAACTGCAGTCAGGTGTGTTTTTTTCAACAACATCTATTACCAGCTGTAATATTTGTCAGACCCTGAAAAATGCATTTTGTGAAGCAGTTGCTTCTTTGGCAAAGATACAATGAAACTGTATGTTTGAGGACACAGTATATTCATAATTTCACGTCCTTTTTCAGTCCTGGGAAAAGAAAGTATGCTCTTAATGAGTAGCAGCAGAAAAGCATGCTACTGAACATAGGCAAGACCTGATTTTTTAGTATGGGGGGTAATTTCTGCCTTACCACAACTTCAGGGAATCATCAAATTAACACTGGTCCCCTATCCCTACCCCCTCTTCCCACCTAGCTCAGAGGAAGGAAAACAGTAATTTCCTAACAGATTAACCAAGTCATTAGGTAAAAATACAAGTCATAACTGCATCAAATTATGTCCCTAACTGAAATAATTGTCCTGGTTTATCATCTTTGCTTCTGCAGGACTTCAGCTGGTTTGTCTTGAAGATGAAAGAAGCTCTTTCTCTGTGTTGAGAGTTACCAAAACAGTTTCTTATATTCCCAGACATGATAATTTCAATACAGGAGAATATTCTTGCACCTTTAACATCTCATTGTTTGAGTATGACACAAAAGTATGCAGGTCAGTTTATGGATAGCAGTGACAAATTCCTAAATACCTATTCATGAGAGGCAAACTGTTTTTGCATAGGCAGGAGTGTTTTAAATAGTAGAGCTGCATGTGAATTTGGTACTTATTTTAGGTTGTGCTAATTATCTTCCACATATAAACAAAAAGGATTTAGGTATGGTGTGTTTGTGGGTTTTTTTCCTTTAAAGCAACATGGAACAGCAGTGCCTGACATTCATGCATACAAATAGCCATACACTGTACAACAAAGTTATTGGTTGGTTGACACCTGTGAACGTGGTGTTGGACACCTCCTGGCAAAATACACGTTGTGATAATTTGACTCAGCTCTGCATTTCATACCTTTGTTAATCTCATCAATCTTGTTCAGCGCCACAGCGGTGGAGTCTCCATTGATGACGTCCAGGAAGAAGTCAGCAGGGTTGTTGTAGGGCTCGCACTGGTAGCCTGTGGTGACAGCAGTACAAGCCCTGAGTGATGGCTGTGTGACTGGACGAAGGCTGCCAAGAACACAGTCATGTGTTGTACCCAGCGAGCACCATGGGCAGGGCGGGCTTCAAAAGGTCTCGACTTTCCCAAGGGATGAATGGCACTGCCACGCAGCTCCATCAGTAAAGGCAAAGTGACAGCTGGCAACGTGCCTTCCCAGCCCTAGCGTGGGCTTTGTATAGGTGAGATGCACCCAGGAACGGTTCATTAGAGGTCAGTCCCATCATCCAAACCTACATGTGGGTTAAGAGGAGAAACTCCCAGAGAATTGCTTAGCCTGTTAAAACCTTGGGCTTGCTAATGCATGCTGCGGCCAACTCTGACCCGGAGCTATTGGCCTTTTATTCAAGTTAGCGCAAACTAAAGGTGTTGCTGTGAAAGTTGTGCTCACCAATGGACTGGAAGTACCCAATGGCGTGCTGGGCTGGCCCATGGTACAGCACTCTCCCCGCAGCCAGCAGCGTCAGGTTGTCAAACAGTCGGAATATGGAGTACCGAGGCTGGTGGATGGAGAAGATTATCGTTTTTCCTTGTTTTGACATCCTGCATGCGAAGAACAAAACAGATGTTAGCTCTGCAAGTCAATTCAGCCTTTAGATAAGAGAATTCACAAGCTCAGTTAAGCCTTGGTGAAGTTTGATTGACTTGGCATGCCAGAGAGGGGAGGAAGAAGGAAAAAAAAAAAAAAAAAAGGAAAAAGAAAATATTAAAACCATGTTTATAGTGTCCATCTGAGAAAAGAATTCTCACTTTGGAGAGAGAGAGAAAATTATCATAGAGTCTTTGTCCCACCCCCTTTGCAGACTTGGCTCGCTGGTAAACAATTACATGTCTGATTTCCTTATTTGCTCATTTCCCTGTGATTTAAGTAAAATACAACTCAAGTATAGCAGAGTGGAGTGTTGAAAACATGAAGCTGTCTCCAAGGCCATCACCTTTTCAGTAGCAGTAGAACAGCATTAGCAGTGCTGGCATCAAGTCCAGTAGTTGGCTCATCCAGAAACAAGATGGCAGGATCTGTGATGAGCTCCATCCCAATATTGGTCCTTTTCCGCTCTCCTCCGGACACCCCACGAGTGAACTGGGTGCCAACCTGCCCCAGACAAGAAACTTTGGAATGATGAAAAATCCTTGAGTAAACAGCATCCTACCCACACAGCACTATTTGGGAAGAGTTGTAAGAAATTTTACCCCTATTCTCAAGAAAAGATGTGTTATCTCACACACAGGCTGTTTCCTAATGTTAGTATTACTTGAGGTGTTCTCTTTTTCTCCAAACACAGACTACCTTTCCCTTTGCCTGCAATGCAGGGCAGCATCAGCACAGTCTGTACAGATCCCCATAGAGAAATGTTATTAATTATTGTATTACTGAAACAGACTGTTGGAATTAACCTTTTTTTAATCTGCCATGCTGAACCATTTTGTTCATTAAAAAAATCACTTAATATTTACTCATGATTTAAGCACCGTATTTACATGCCTTACCTTGGAATCTGCTACTTTGCTCAAACCCAGTTCCTTGATGATCTGATTCACTCGTTCTTTTTTTTCCTGTTCCTTCACTGACTTTGGCAAGCGAAGTGCTGCCGAGAACGTCAGATTTTCTCTTACAGTCAGGGTTCCCATCACCACATCATCCTTCATTTAAAAAAAAAAAAAAAAAAGGCAGATGCTTGGTGATTGTTCAGCAATTTCTATTTATTCCTTCAAGAACTGCATTTACCTATGTTTTGTGCTGTCCTTGCATGCAGAGGGACAGTACCAATGGCCAGAGCATGTGATAAGGTGCATCTTCAATGCCTGTGTCATAGCAGCGTTGATTCCATGCACTTTGGTGTATTTGACTTAATTCATAAAGCAACACAATACAGGAACATCCTTCAGCATGCATGATATCAAAATCCATAAATAGCCAAGTAATTAAAAACAATCCCTTATGTCTTCTTACCTTAAGCAGTTTTTTGGAGGTGTTGAGGGAGAGACTGAAGGGCTGAAGGGACCTGAGGAGCAACTACAGCTCAGGTCATCATCACAGTCTGTTTTGTTAAGGCAGCCCCAGCCCACCACAGCTGAGAGCAGGGAGAAAAGAAGGAAGGAAAAGAGAGGTTGTGTCCATGTGGGTGAGGGTGAAGGTGTTCCAAACTTGTTTCAGCAAAGCAGGAAGGAGGACAGGATTTTTTAGATATTATCTGTTTGTCTCTTGCAAAGGGAATCTGTTAGAAGTAGGAGCTCAGGGTTATGTGTTTTGAGATACCCCCTTTCTTTAACATGCTGACCATGCTTTTATAATTTTCACAGATGCACCTCTTCAGGCCTTGATAGACTTGCAAGCCTGATGCTGAGCACGAGGAGTGGGGAGGGCAAAGAAACTAAAAGAAACATGTGGTTTCCTTCTTTTGTCCTTCTTCCTAGCCCACCCTGGCAGAACAAAGGTTTCCTCAGAATGGGAGTTAATGACATTGTCACTGGGCAAGTGGAGATGCCAGCTGCATACTAGCAGAAAACACCACACTTGGAAAATACTCCATGCATATTGGTGGCCTACAGCTGCTCCCCCAAATGAAGAGCAAGAAGGGATCCAGATCCAAAGCATCTGCTCCCACAGACTGTAGAGCATTAAGGAAAGAGACCTTAATACAAAACACAGTATTTTTCCCAGAAAGGGTAGATGTGTGGAGAGTTGCTATAGCAAGAGCCCTGCTTCTTGGATCAAGGTAATGTACTTGGAACACAGCAGCAACTTTTTACAATAGAATCCATACAGTGATAAAAGTTGCCTACCTGTACTACGTACCCAGAGGTACATTTAAAGTTGGCAGGCTGAGGAGCTCCGTTGATCAAAATGTCACCAGAAAGTCCCTGGGGATCCTTCCTTGCAGCCAAAATGTCAAGTAGCCTGGAGGAAAAGTTAGTTACTTTGTCAGATGAGCATGCAGGAGGTGGAGATCTCTGAATCACAAACCCAGTTCGTGGAACAAACAGCTACATAAAAGCATGCCACGTTAAACATTTGCAATTTAGAAAACCCCCAGAAGTTTTGAAGGACTGAGTTTCTTTTGTCCTGGTTTCCTAGGGAAATGAGATCTGTGCAATTTTATGCCCTCTTTTTCAAGAAATTGAGCTTTACCTAGAATGATGCATAAAGAAGATCGTGCTGTCAGCAAAGTCTGGACTAAAGCTGAATTTTACCTTTGTCATATAACCTGATTGTCTTTTTTAAATTCAAGTATTCCTCAGAAACACATGAGATTTGCACAGACCTAAATAAAACCACGATCTTTCTCTGAAAGTACTATCTATTACTGCTAAATATTTGCAGTTTTGTTTTCTCCTTGGTGTAATCTCTGTGTAGGACAAAGGGGGCACTTACGAAGATTTACCACTGCCTGTGGGTCCCAAAATTGCATTCAGTCCAGGTCTCATGATGCCACTGTAAAACAAAACAGATTTACAAAATAAATAGAGTGGGTTTATCTCTTTTACTGTTTCAACTGGTAGGCCATGTAACTTGTCTCTACAACTACCTTCTGCATCCCATTAATTTTGGAATTAATGAAGCTGCCTGATCACAAGCAATATTTATGATCAAACTCCACCTTAATTTTTATTCCTAATTCAAGAAGAACTAATCTTCAGAAACGTGAATAAAATGTAACAAAATCTGTACATATATTTTACCCCATGGATCTCCACAAGTGAAGCACACACTTGCTTCAACCATATTCAGTTCTAAAGGTATTGTTCTCCTAACAGAGAGAATAATAGTCCTAGTAGACAGAAAATACTAGGGATTTGTCTTTACTTATACTACAGTTGAGAGTTTCTCTGTATCTGACGTTAAGTCACAGGAAATTCAAAAGCCAGGTAGAAAATACTGCAAATGACCAATGTCAGTCAATTTAGTTACCACAAGGTATGGCTCTTGAGGAAATTAGGAAAGACCTTAATAGCTTGTGTTTAGCAGGTGTGAAAATTGCATGGACAAAGAGCAGAACAGAGATACACAAAAGGGGGAATATTTATGATAGAAATTGGAGTTAGGGAGATGAAAGTCACGGGTGACTTGGAATGGCATATTGTATAAGCACTTGCCACTTAGTTTAACTACTGAACTGTGAATAGGCAAACTTTATGCATCGATTATTGAACAAAGACCCAAATGACATGATTCCTTTAGTGCTCAATGTTGGGGAAAAAACCAAAACAACCCAACAAGAAACACCAAAAAAACCCAGAAAACTTTACATCTCTTTTTAAAATTAATATAACCCTCGCTTATATTATTGTCTTACACATTTGAAGTTAAACTCCCCAAGATTAACCTTTCCAAAGGCCACCTTAGGGAAGGCGACACAACCACCAAGGACAGGCTGTTGGTATCTCAGTTAAACACCACACCACAGTGGGAGAATTGCCAAGTGCTGCAGAATGACTGGAGCTGACTGGTGTGTCCCTCTGCTGATAGCGGCCAGGAGGGCTGTAGCCCCAGGACCCAGGGAAATGACGCCCAGCAGCATGAGCTCTCTGATGTACAGGCTCAGCACCAGAGACTGAGGACCACTGGAGCCTAGCAGGAAGCTTAAGCACAGCTAATAGCAAACACAAACATATACTTTTCCTAAATCTTGGTCAAATTTTGTATTTTGTGATTAATGCCTCAGCAACGTGAGCGGACTCAACTGTCCAGACAGAAATAAAACACGCACATACTCTAAAGTGATGTTTAAACACATACTTGACGTCTCTCAAAACTTCTTTAGTGGCTGTTTTTCGACAGCACAGGAACCCCGTCTTCGTCTTCACACGGTAGCAGATGTTGTGGAAAGTGAGCACACTCCCTGCCCTGCCAGCTAAGTCTGGCGAGGACGGCCTTCTGCTGGGGATGCCATTTGTATTCGAGTCTGACATCTGAATGCACAGGTGCGGCTGGTCTTCTGCCATCCTTCCTCTGGAAATGGAAAAACAGGTAAGGTAAGGTTTGATTAGGCATGGAGAGGAAAGGTGTGTCTTTTGGGTTCGGTGTTCAGCACCGAACCTATGGTGGGCCTTTCACGTGCCCATCTAGGTCTCTCTTCTGGATAGAAGGTTTGGGTCTTGGGGGCTCAGACCTTTTAAACTCTTTTAAAGGGACAGTCTGAAAGTAAAGACATACCTCCTACCTCTAGTGCTCCAGTGCAATGGTAACAAAATCTAAAAATTGCTGCCTTATTGTTTTAATCAAAAAAATTTTGCCAAGTCTATAGGAACATGGAAAGTGACACTGCTGCCAAGTAATTCCAAGTAATTCTCTTCCTTGGATTTGATTTCCACGTGAAAACTAGAAAGCAGCTGTGGGATAATTAAAGTTATCTCACCTCCCTTGTCAGCCAGGCTCCTGCCTGTGAGCCATTCACATGCCCCGTGGGCATCCCTGGCTGTCCCCGTGCATGCAGACCTTTGTCCCCTTTGTGTTTCCTAAGTAGCACAGTGTCATTCAGGTGAGAGGTAGGACCTGGCCTCTCTTTGTATACCATGTTGACTTATCAGAGTCTAATTACTTTAATTGCCACTGTAGGAAATGTTAGTAATTCACTGGTTGAGTTGGGTATTGAGAGGTTAGATGAGCAGCTAGGAGCTCTGGAATGATCAGTCCCACACCTCATCTTACAGCAAAAAAGAAGGTAAATTATGAGGCCATTTTAGACATGCTGAATGAATTTGAGAGTAGTTAATAAAAAAAAAAATTAAAAAAAAAAAGCTGTTTAATCTAACAGAGTCATACAGTCACATAACAAACCAAGCCCTTATCTTGTCAGTTTGCTAAGGTTGCTTGGCAGACAGCTGAACTCAGCTGAACTCTCCTCTGTGGCTATCAACACAGTGAACCCACTGGAAGGCCTATGTTCAGCAGGAGGCCTATCTGCATGTAAAGGCTAGTTCATCTGTCTCCCAATGATGCTATCCCAAATCCAACCCAAACTTGCCTCTTCTGGCAAAGCTGCAGTCTTCTGTGCTGGTCTTAATATTTTAGTAATCAATCATCTCAGCCCAGTGCAAAGAAACTGTGTTCCAAATATTATTATAATGGGACTAGCTTTAATTTAAGCTAAAATGGATTTTGAGTAAGTTGAACATCAATTAAATATGCAACAATTAAAGTCTAGAGGCCTTTTACTTATAAACTGCCTGCACTCTACTTGTGCCAGAGAAGACTTGCCTACCTTCAGGAGGGCAGCTACTTTTATAAGGCTACTTATAGAGTAATTTCTGGGCTGATCACTGCCATTTGAAAGGATTCTTTCTAAGGTAACTTAGAGATGTGTATTCAGAATGGCAGTGGAGACTTTTCACTTAAAGGCTCACCCTGTGCTGAGCAGATGTTTACTGAGCAAGGTGCCAACCCCAGAGTCAACGGCACAGGTAGATATTACAAAATCCCTTGCACTGCTGGATAACAAGGTAGCACAACAAGAGTGCAGAATTCTACAGGAATGTGTGACTCTGACCTTGATACATCACTGTATCTATAGGGTATCTAGACCAGTATGTTGCTTGATCACATTTTTTTCCTCAGCTTTACTCATGTAATGTTATGAACAAACAGGGAAGGGTGAGGTGGAGTGTGACCTCAAGTATTATCAATAGAGCAGTTAAATTCTTCTTTGTATCATTTGGTTTTGTTGAGGTTTTTTTCCTGAAGACCAGCAGAAAACTCTAGCTCAGCATCTACACTGATATTTCAGAAATGCTTTTAGGAAGTCAAACTTTTCTTTTAAGAATTTAACAGATTCAATCATCCAGACTGAATAAGACACACAGACAGTAGGCACAGAATCAGAAACTGTCCTCATAAATACACAATCACACTGTGTCATTCTTAAGAATAGAGAGTATGTCAAAGTCAAAATTTAATTTACCAATCAAGTTATGATGAAATTGTACACATCCTTGCAAAGATGTGTGCAGAAGCTATATAAATAAAATACCTGTCCATAGCAGACAGTCCCCCAATGGCTATTTAATAAAGCTGTCAGCGGGAAACTTCCGGTTGAGGAAGGTCCAAGCCCACTGATTGCCCAAATCTGCCAGAGAAAAACAGTGTGTTTTGCTATTGTCTCTTGGGAAGCCATTGGCTACTGGCAGCTCTGAGAAGAAGCTGGATTCAAGTCTTGCTGGACCTCTGGTGTAAATTCGTTTCTGCAATGCACTTGTGTTACTTGCAGGGACCGTGTGGGGTCTTGTAAGGTGGAACACCTGGGAGGTTGATTTATCAAAGTAAACCAAATCTATTTCAGATGTTAGGTTAATACTGAAAATAGCATTTTACAATTCCAGAGCTTCTAGAATTTATTGTAGAAAGAAACTGCAGGAAACTCATTCTCTTAAAGCTTGAGTGGTTACTTATGTTGTGTGAAATCTGTGTCAGCCGCTCTCTTCTCAAAGGTGCAGAACCATTGCAAGGTCTCCACCACCGCTGCTCCTGGGGATGGCAGAGTCAGAGAGCTCCAGACATGCCTGGGGAAGTTCCCTAACCCAGGTTCTCCCTCCAAGCCGGACTGTCACCAAACACAAGATCGGATCAACTGTGGCTTTGCCTGAGTGATTTGTGGGAACGTCTGAGTGGTGATTTGGAACTTGGCTAACAGTGTACTGGGAGAAGATCAAGTGCTAACAGCAGAAATGATGCCCATGTGCTAAAATTAGGCATTTGATTTGCTTTTATTTTTTGGAGACCTGTTTTTATCTGTGGGATGAGGAGTTGCAGCAAGATAACCAGTTCGGTATTTTACAAACCAACCTTTCCATTTCTGATCTAGCAATAAATTTCACCAGAGGAATACAGGGGCATGCCCCTTTACAGATAATATAATTGTCAACTGTTTGCAATTGCTCCTTAGGAAGGGAATTTTTAAAATATCACAATTTTTAATTGTTTAATAAATAATGTATTGTGTTTAATGTGACATACAGTCACAAAATATTTTAGTCACAGGATGTGCAGGAAAAAGAAACAATCATGATGAATGTTAATTAAATCAATTTCTATGCAAATTCAAATTCTCTGAATGAAGCTTACTAGATTTCACTGCCAATGGCTTACAAATATTTACTTTGGATCAGAAATGAGCATGAGATTCAATGACAATACATACTGCCAGCTGTATTCAGAAATATTTGTTAATATTATAATGTGTTTCATATCCTTATCATATCAACCCTAAGTATACGGAACTTTTTCATTAGCAAAATAAAAAATTTATGAACTCTGGGAATTTTACAAATTTCATTTCTTTTGCCATATAGTTCTAAAATATTTTTATATTTGCCACTGATTTCAACATAATTTCAGTTCAAGCCTAATAGAAAATACTTTTCTTCAGAGATTTTTTTGTCTCAGAAAATTTTGTCAGGAGACAAATACAGGATATGGAGATTTAACCTTTTATTAATGGCAAAATGAAACTACTTTATTTAAAATTGCCATAAAATCTCTTTGCCCACTGTTTTCACGCGCAGAAAATGAAACTCTCAGTACAGTCACTTTCCTGTGTGTTCTTCTGAGACTTGTAAAGTACAAAGTTTCATTTTTCTGACATATACAGGGGGCACTAAACAAAAACAAACATCTACCAACAACAAAGCATGCTAGAACGTTCCATTGATTAAACCCACTTGAACCACAACAATATCATACTTGGAGTCTTTCAAACAACTTCAGTAAACCTATTTGTATGCCTTAAGACATATTGTCTACATAAAAAGCCAAGTAACATTCATTCCTGCCAGTCTGCTTGCAAAGCTTTTGGCTTTGTACTTGTAGTACAATTAGAAAAAAAAGAAAAACAATTCTAAAAAACAATACTATAAGAGGGGTACTAAAATTATGAACAGCAAAAATCAGAAGTGCATTTTTTTAAAATGCTATTTATTGAATTATTATATTGAATTTTTTAAAATTCAAAGTATTTTATCTCTATAGAGACTAAGCATTGAAATTACTTAGAGGAAGAGTTTTAGAGACATGAGCAGCTTTCAGCAGAGTTTTCTAAAGTAAGCTGCCTCAAACCCTTTTTTAAAAATAGTGTTTTTTCCTTTTTTCTGGATGCTTGAACACACCAGAGAAACCACAATGAAGTATGCTATTATTTCTCTCATTTTTAATGGGTACAAAGTTTAGGTTTGCAACCTGCTAGCTGAAACAGCATGTGCATTTTGGACTTTGGATACATATAAATTCACAGAAGTTGTAAGTATACCTTTTTTTCCCCTCTTTAGTTGTACACATTTACAGGACCATAGGCTGGCCAGAGAATGGACGTGGGGATGCAAAGAGGGCAGCACAGCCTAGTACAGCCAGCCCAGGACCACAGAGTCCTCTTTCTCAGGAACACGCGTAGGAAGTTAAAACCACTTCAGTAAATAAGGATAAGGCGATTCAGGCAATCTGTAAGTTAATTGCCAACCGACTTACTAGGGATTTGTAACCCACCTTCCATGAAAAGAGCCCTGTGTGTTCACTGGGGACCGAGCAAGCAGCACACCGTGCGTGCAGGCATTTGCACGAGTGCTGTCAGCAGCACGTTAACATGCATAAGGGAACCCCGAGAGTGGCAGTTCCTGCAAAATATTCTAATTTTTCACCTTTCTCCTGGTTTTAGTTTAAGCCTTGAAGCTTTCCACCCCCACAACCCCCATTTATAAAACATATTTTCGTCGATTTCTTCCCTTCTCAATTAAAATCCCCTGAAAAGCTGGGAGAAGGTAGGCAAGCGCTTCGCTGTGTTTTCCTTGTCTGTTGGAGGAAAACAGCTGCTGAATATAATTCCATAGCGATGGCAGCATAAGCAGTTTGTGGGCGAGGAAGCAAGCCACTACACAGAACTAAATCTATCTCAATAAAAGGGCTGAACTGCTGCTACCGACTCACTTACCAGCAGCAGGTCAGGGTCAGTGCTGCAGGGCTGCTGAGGGGGTGGCAGAAGCGCTGGAAGGGACACAGGATCCAGGGAAGAGACGAGCGTGGTGCGGTAGGAGCACAGCCCCGACGGCTTGCTCAGCTTGCCGGGCAGGGCAGTCCCACGCGTGTCATCCCATCTGCTGCAGAACGGCTGGGAGCTGGGATCCCCGCGCGCCGTCACCCCGGGGAGTCCCCACCCTCTCCCTGCACGCTGGGGAAGCCAGAGGGCTTTGTGGGGATGGGCAGGGCCAGGACGAGCCTCAGTTTCACCTTTCCTTCTCTTAGCTGAACAAGTCGCAAGCTGCAGCCCAGCACCTCGTCGGGAACTGCCCCGACCCAGCTGTGCCGGTAGCGCTGGCGTTTGAATGAAGTAAAGCATCTCCACCTGCCCCAGGCTGCCCGTGGCCGGGGCTGGCAGAGCTGCCAGGGTGGAATACCGGAAAAGGCTCAGCTGGTTGCAAAGTCTTCTCCCCCCAGTGTCCTGTGGATGGGTACTGTGTTTTCCTTCAGTTCCAAATACCTGCAATAGTGCAAAGGCTTTTCTGAGCCCGTCAGAGCGGGGGTTTCACAGGATATGCGAGCGTGTCATTGATGGCATTGTGGAAGCAACCAAAGCTGAGGCAGCCTTTGTTATATGAGGTAGGGGCACTGGTCCCCAGGGGAGGCCACTGGGCAGCGCAGGCCACAGCTTTCCAGGAGCTGTGCTAACACTTGGAGCAGTATCAGTGATGGACACAGAACTTCTCTCATGTGCTCCCTGACACAGTTTTGCTTTCCAGGACAACAGTAGCTTCTGAGCCCAATAACCCCAAAGATGAGGTTGTCCGGGCTCTGGGGGATGCTGAAGGAATTCCTTCAGTTCAGTTGGCCAGTGTCCCAGGTACCATCCTACACGAGGGCTCTGCCAGCGCTTTGACAGGAGCACGAGCCCATGCAGTCACAATCATTCTTCTTGGCAGGCAAGGCAGAATACATATTACAGATGGTTTCCAGTTAAAATCATTACTTTTATACTCTCTTTTTCCTAACAATACTCATCACTGACTAGTGAACACTAGGCAGCCTGTAAAAGCTATCAGGGACAGAACATCACGAGGCCAGATTTAGCTGGTTGAAACCTCGGATAGGAAAGCACTGTTCACAGGAATCATGCTCCTGGGATCTTTCCTTTATCAATAATTTAATAATAATTAACCCTGTACTCAAGACTTGTACAAGACTTATAAGCATGCCAGCTGCTAGTGAAGACCATTGCATAGTGCCAGTTGCATTTGAGAAGGTGCACATGTGACCAAATAGATGCAGAAACACTGTTATCTCATTCAGGGAGCATATCTGCAGCCTGGCCCAGAAACCTCACCAGACCATTCATAATATCAGATTTGGGCTATTCCCAGGTGATTTGGAGCAGGACTCAAAGGTATACTAAGTAAGGTTGCCAACAATAATAAATTGTGAGGAGCTGTTGACTCCTTCAAAAGCAGAGAGGCCCTGCAGGGAGACCTTGATCACAAACCACCTGCAGTTTAACAAAGACAAGTTCCAGATTCTGCATCTGGGACAGAGCAACCCTGGATGTATGGACAGACAGGAGAACGAGAGACTGGAGAGCAGCACTGTGGAAAGGGCCCTGGGGGTTCTGGTCAAGGCAAAGTTGGACATCAGTCAGCAGTTCCCTGGCAGCCAGGAGGGCCAACTGTGTCCTGGGGGGCATCAGGCAAAGCATCGCCAGCCAGTCAAGGGAAGGGATTGTCCTGCCAGCTCTGCTCTGGGGTGGCCTCACCTTGAATAACGTGGCAGTTTCGGGTGCCACAATACAGGAAAGATATCAAGCCATTAGAGAGTGTCCAAAGGAGGGCAGCAAGAATGGTGAAGGGCTTAGAGGAGAAGCCATATGAGGAGCAGATGAGGGCACTTGGTCTATTCAGCCTGGAGAACAGAAGACTGAGGGGAGACCTCATCAGGGTCTGACGGTTCCTCACAAGTGCAAGCAGAGGGACAGGCACCAATCTCTCCTCTTTTGTGACAAGTGTCAGCACACAAGGAAAGCATATGAAGCTGTGTCATGGGAATTTTGTTTGGATATTAGGAAATGGTTCTTCACCCAGAGGGTGATTGGGCACTGGAACAGGCTCCCCAGGGCAGTGGTCACAACACCAAGCCTGACAGAGTTCCAGAATTATTTGGACAATGCTCTCAGGTACATGGTGTGATTCTTAGAGTTGTCCTGTGCAAGGCTAGGAGC
Organism: Lophotriccus pileatus; assembly: GCA_035583135.1. NCBI lineage: Eukaryota > Metazoa > Chordata > Aves > Passeriformes > Tyrannidae > Lophotriccus > Lophotriccus pileatus. The sequence goes on from JAWWES010000133.1 coordinate 12,164,000, forward strand.
TGGACTTCAATGATCTTTATGGGTCCCTTCCTACTTAGAATATTCCGTGTTTCTCTAAATCAGAAAAAAACAAAACAAAACATTTGCACAGGATGCAGTGAGAGGCGGCTGTTCCTCTCAGCACAACTGGCACTCATGCTGAAACAAAACAAACAAAAACAAAAAAGGAGATGAAAAACTATAGTTGTTTTGTTCACATATGTATTTGCTCTACAGTTAAAACCCAATATGATTTGGGATTTTTTTTAATTGTGGGCACAGGTATCCTTGAGGCCATTTCTGAGTGGGTCAATTCACAGTTGTTCCTGTCTTCAGACATGAAGTAGACTGTCTAAAGGAAAGCCCCAGCTCATGCTTGTATTGGATGGAGTCTGAAACAGTGAGTGAAGGGAACTCAGCTTGTCTTTCTGCAGTTTCAGGAGGTGACCAGGACTTATTTAATTTCACTGGGAAGTTTTCACTCTTAGGCACGTGTACTAGTAAGGCTGAAGGGACTGTATTATCAACCCAGCTACCTGCTGAGATGCTGAATGATTTTGTGTAAAGATAATACAGAGCTATCTACGTTCAAATTAGTAATAAAAGAAATACAGTGTAGGAACATGATTCCTCAGTGATAAGACTACAGATTTCATTGGAGAGAGACAGTGCAGACTTTGGCATCTCATCGTCTTTGCTACTACAGGGTTCCCAGGGGGATCAGGTGAACCCAAGGTTCATGTCCTCATGCAGGGTTCGAAACCTGTGTCCTCAAGAGTGTAAAACTCAATAATAAATTCTACTCTAACGAATTATTTTCTATCTAACTGTCTCCACGGCCATGCCTGCCCCAGGTGCTTATTTGTCAGATTAGAATGCATGACGAGTGTTCATAAATTTTTCCTCATCTATCTTCAGACTAATCTATGGTGTATCAGAAAATTACTTGTTAGTAACTGATTAAACATGTTCAACCTTTCACACTTGTGTTTTGTGCTTGCTCAGATGTGTGGCACACCCATATCACGCAGCTGACCTTTGGTCAGTTCACAACATATAAACCCTGAGATGTTATACACATCGTAAGAAAGGTATCTCCTTATCAGACAATGCTTCCAAACAACTTGCATGTCCTGTTTAAATATTAAATCTGGCAGAAGGTCACCACCAGCTGTCCATTAACCAAGACAGAAGCTAGAATCTGTGCAGTTGCCACACCTGCCAAGGTGAGGTCCCTGGGTGTGCCCCTTCTTTGTTTAGACGTGAACAAGGCTGCGCACCTTCACCCCAGCTCTGGGAGGAAATGTTTAAAAACATAATAAAGTTTTATTAGAAAAAGTGGAAGATAACACGTCTTGTTTGAGTAATTGTCGTTGAAAGACCGGAAGCGAACCTTGAGGAAGGCCTGTGGAGGTTGAATCTAATGTTGCTCAATATGATGCTCACCAGAAATTTTCCTGAGCTGCAGACCAGGCTGGCACAGTACTGTACAGTATTTCCAGCGTGACATTAGATGCAAATCTCTTAGGAGTCCTTTTGGTTTGTCCCATTAGCCCTAAAAATAATATGACACTCCTGTCCCCTGTATAAGGCTTAACATTTCCACATCGTATTATTTCAACCATGCCCCAAAAAGTACCACTTAAATCACCACGACATTAGCATCACACATTTTACTTGAGTGGCAGGTTTCCCAGCAGGTTTGCTGCTGCACAGAGT
>JAWWES010000133.1:12176086-12193683 GCA_035583135.1 Lophotriccus pileatus
GACAGAGGAAAGGGGGAAAAGCCAGCCAGGAATGTGGCCATGGGAGCTGTGGCTCTTGACCTCAGGCGAGAGCTTCTCTGCTGCTGATACCCACAAAAGAGGGGTTTGCAGCAAAGACAATGCTGCAGAAGGAGCAGGGAGAACAACAGGAAGACATCATGAGCCAACAGCAGGAATGAGGGGTATATATGTACTCACACACGCCACAGTCAGAGCAGCAGTCCATCATCCCAGTCTGCCAGTAGCCTGGCTGTTGGGCAGCTGAACACTGGGGCTGGACCACAACCACATTTTGAGGGTGCATTCCCAGCACAGTGTTAGGTCCGTCCAGGCAGTTTGCGGTCTGGAAAGAAAAGCCACGAGAGAAAGATGCTTGCAGGTGTTTCTGAAGTGGGTGTCTTGCTCAGGCTGCTGCACTCAAAGAGAGAGGGCAAGAGAGGTCCCAGAGGGATTTTCACTGCCAGGGTACTGCCACCCCCACCACAAAGAAGGAGGGCACAACACTGGCAGAAGATGCCACCGCCCTCTGAAGCAAAGCCCTCCCCAAAACCAGTCTCCTACCAGAGGCAGCAGCACCTCGTCCTCTGCCTATGCAAGTAAATTGCTTCTGTGAAAGCAGAAGTTTTGCTTCAGAACTGCAATGCTTCAACCCTTCAATCCTGTCCCACACAGGAGTCCCACACAGGGACAGGGATGCCCAGCAGCAGGCATGACTACTGGGAGAAACATGCACAGGAGCAGCAGCAGCACAAGTTTTACGGACAGGACCCCATCAGCCTCCCCTGCGACTCCTGCACCACCAGATAACGTGATCAGTAGTACCACCTCATAAAAACGCAGCCGAGTGGTGCTCACACACACACTGTGCCCTTTGCAGACAGGGCTGACCACGGGCTTCCCCTTCCCCTCCCCAAGTGCAAGCACACCACATCCCTGCACAGATGGAAGCTGCGGTATAGAGCAGGCAGCAGCCTGGAGAAGCCTCTGGCACACAATCACCTCCTGAGAGATGGCCCAGGCCCAGCACATCCAGCATTATCCCCCTCCAGTGCCCCCAGTTCTACAGCCCCACGGCATCACCAGCTGCATGAAAACAAGTGACAGGAACAAAAGGATTCTGAGGAGCATGCAGCCGCATTTCACCCATAACCAAGGTCATAAAGCAGCATTTATAGGCCCATGTATATATGCACAAATGAACAATACAGTGAAAAAAGCTGCTGTTATCTACCTCTGCTGCCCACTTCTGTTGAGATGCCTCTCAGCAGCATCCAGCATGCCATGGTTTAACTCTGAAGTAGTCTTCCAGGTAGAAAACCTCACCTTTGTCTCCACCCCTTCCCCAGCACCACTGCTTCAGCCACAAGCAATTTCCATAGTACCTCAACTGAAGCAAAGCTATGCCATACATACTTTCCAAGCCGTCCTTGTCCCAGAAGCACGTATGCCCTTTTCCTGGTTGTCATCTCTTATATATTCTCTGGCAAATGACCTCTGCTCTCTGACTCAGAGACCAACCTCTGGTTTAAGTGCTGCTTTGTGCAATTGCAGCTCCCTTGCTGCAGGCTGCCTGCCTGCTGCTGCTCCTGCTGGGCTTCTGCTGCCTGCCCTCACCTTTCCCCACCCCAGCATGCCCCAGGCCCAGAGCCCCACTGGGACACACCATTTTTGGGAGGCGTTTTCAGGGAAGGGCAGTTTGTTTCCAGGCTCCTGTGCTGCCCTAAGCCGTATTCTGCTGGAAGTGCAGTGCCTTTCCTTCATTAACCCTGAGCATCAACAAGAGCTGATTGTAACTGCACTGGATGCCACAGGTGCTGCCTGGAGCGACATCTACGAAATCGTAACACGCTGTGCTGGGATGATGAGGCAGCCTGGTCTTCCTTCTCCCCTCCCTCTCCACTTTCCTGGCCTTTACCTCTCTTAGGCTAAAAACTCATTTTCTGTATGGCCAGGAATCATCCACAAGACTGTCTGGGCAATCTGGGGTTTAGGCAGGTGGGAGAGCCCCCAGGCACACCCACCTCATAGCATGATCACAGCCACTGCCTGCCCTTTAAAAGTTTCGTGGTGAAGGTGAAGGCAGAGAGGGGACAAAAAAATTCTCATATTTTCCTTAAAAAGTGAAGCTGGGGAATATTTTCAGGGATCAAAAATCCTTTGGTGTTTATCTGAGTGATGGAAAGAGGGTGGATGCAATCTCCATGTCCTGGACAGGAACGCGGGGCTAACAGCCCAGTGCAGGCATATGGGCTCCAAAGGATCATGCAGGAAGGCAACACATCGATCCATGACCCAACCAGGATTTTAATTGAAAGGTGGGTGGGAATTCATACTCAGTGTCCATAGGGGAGCATGTCTTTGCAACACAGGAAGTGGGCCAGTGCCAGGCAGCCCCAAATCCCGACACCTTTATATTCAGAAAGGTGGGACTGGCCAGCAGCCCTGGACAGCCACCCGGACCACCACAGCAGGGGTGACTCAGCACTGGGTGGCCTGCAGATGTCACTCATCTGCAGGAAGCTCCACCTCTACCCTATAGTCATAGTCACTTGTCCAACATCTACAGTTTGAATGAGCAACACTGACTCCTCCCATGTACAATATATCCTTTCTGAAAGCTGATTGAATAACGAAATACTAGTGAAAATCTTTCTCTGCAGCAGGCATGGCAAATCTCAGCTGCACCAAGGGCTGCTGAGGTGGATGGAGCGGGAGAAGGGCAGGTCCTCTCAGGGGGTACAAGAGTGACACAGACAGAGGTAGGAAGACAAAGTCAAAACTTTATTGCTGGTGTTACTCAGGGAAGGGGAAATCAGCTAGAATCAAGGCAAGCCTCACATGGAGCATTTCCCAACAGCCAGGGCAGCGGCAACTCCTGCTCACAGCAGCTCCACAGGATGCAGCGAGGACCCATCTGCAATGGGATAGGAGAGGAGAGTCAGGGAGCAGGGCTGTGCCTCACCACACTCTGTTTGTCCACCAGTCCTTCCCTCTCCACCCTGCATGAAGTTCCCAGCAACATCTTGCTGTAGGACATGTCACTTTTCCCATGGGCCATTTCCCCACTGCAGCAACCCTGTGTCAGGTGTCAGTAGGAGACACTCTGGGAAGCCTCTTGGCCATGTGTGATGGCAGCTTCATAAAGCAGCACCAGCACCCCCAGCTTACCAGAATATGCCCTGCTCCCTCCTGCGGTTGATGTCTCTCTTTATTTGGCAAACGGAGCACACAGGGCACCACATGGTGATACAGAAGTCAGAGCAAATGGACCCCTGTTAGGAAGAAATTAGTTAAGGATACAGGCATCCCAAAAGCCGTGTTCCAGCCAAGAAAATGTTAATCCCATTCCAGGTCATGTGCCCTTTGTTTCTTGGCTGGCAGCAGCATCCTGGGTAGCAGACAGTGAAACCCAGGGTTGGTGAACCCCTGGCACTATGGAAAGGAAGAAGAGAGTCCTTTGTGCAAGTTGCAGACAGCTGCTTACCCAATGGCTTCTGAGGTTCAGACTGGGGAGAAAAGTGCACACAGAAAGAGACAATTTGGGCAACGTGAACTTGGGCCTCCATGAATTGCACTTGGGACGGCACCAGTGCACCCCTTGCAGGATGTAGACCCTTCACGTATGTACGGTCCACCTTTCTCCCAAATCTGATTACAGATCCTTGTCTGTATAACCAACTTCATCTATTCTTTAATCTGCCCATAGTCATCTCAAATCTCTCCCATCTTTCAAAGATCAAAGGAGGAAGCAGCAGCCCAGGCTCTGCAAGCCACTGTGGTCAGCAGCAGCTGAAGGCAGGACACGTGCCTCCAGTGAAGGGTGCTGGGAAGGAGCTGTGTCCAATTTATGTGTGTTGTTGGATACCAGCCCAGGGATCAGCTCAACTGAGGATGTCCCAATCCCTGTTCTGTGTTCTGGCATCATGCAGAATACAAAAGGAAAAACAATGGTGAGGGGAAAGCACTGCCCTGTGCTTATCCCTTATAGAATCATAGAATCATAGAATCGACTGGGTGGGAAAAGACCTCCAAGATCACTCAGACCAACCCCTGATCCAACCCCGCCATGGCTACTAGATCATGGCACTAAGTGCCACATCCAGTCTCATCTTAAAAACCTCCAGGGATGGCAAATCCACCACCTCCCTGGGGGGAAGCCTCGCCTTTCAGCCTCACAGCAGGGCGAGGGGCCAGGTTACCCACTGACCGGGATGTTGTATCTGGTGCGGTAGAGGGTCCTCATGGCCACACTGGTCCCACACAGGCAGCACTCATTCATGTCCCCGGCCACTTGGCAGGCGAGGCAGGGGAAGCAGAACATCCCGCAGCAGCCTGGCAAGGGGGAGAAACAGAGCAGGGGGTGAGGATCTGCCTGCCCACGCAGGACTGGGAGAACCGCGCTTCATGGCTGGAGCCATGGCACCACCAAGCCGAGCAGCAGGGGCAAGACAAGGGTCTCGAGAAGGGTGTGTGACTGACTGCAGCACACCCCTGCTGAGGGCTGGAAGAGGGGACTTCCCACCGCACTCACAGACGCCGCAGTCGGTGCAGCAGTCCATCAGCCCCGTCTGCCAGATGCACCGCGAGGCAGCGGGCATGCCACACTGCGGCTGGATCGTCACGATGGTCTGGGCGGCCATTCCTGGATGCTCTTCTGAAAGAGACAGGTGGGGAACAGGAAACAGGTTACTGAGTGAAAGAACTGTGGTTGGTCTGAACCTCCTGTGGGCTGTCACCCTTCAGCAGGTTGCCTTTTGCTCAGCTTCCTTGCTGTTGCTGGAGGTGATAAAGCACAACCATATCTTACCTGCATTTGTGTCCTTTCAGTGCTTTTGCATTTTCTACCACTTTATCCAGCCTTCAAAACAGCATCAGGCCATTGGCATGCCCCACTCCACCCCAGAAAGCCTTCACTAATGCTTAGACACAGCTCACTGATTTCCCTTGAGCCAAGACAGGCTGGGCAGTGAACCCAAGCTAAAGGGAAAGACTTGGGCATTTCAGTTGTTGGACTTAGCTTATTTTACACAAGGTGGCTTTGGCATGGGTCCAAAGCATGGGGGAAACACCCGTGGTCTCACTTCCTCGTAGCAAAGCCAGGCTCCACACAAGAGAGAGATACTACAGAAAACTCGTATCTCCAGTTTCTTGTCATAGAGAGCCACAAAGGCAGAAACTCAAGCCTCTGTCCCAACTCTGACACCCTCTCCTTGCCTTCCTGTGGTTAAGCAAGAAAGTAAATCTTGAAAACCAGTAAGCCCAGGTCTAAAGTAGTAACAATAATAATGATAATAATGATGATAGTGGTGGTGATGATGATGATAATAATAACTAATTTTTCTGTTTCTATTTTCCTAGCCAAGAAAAAAAAAAACACAAACCAATCTTAGATAAGAATTCCAAGAAAGTTTGGCTTTGGGGCTAGGTTTTTCTAGATAAGATAGTGCCTGTTCACATTTGTTAAGACTTCTTTTCCTTTTTTCTACAAATTGGATTGGTTTGTTTTATCTCTTAGAAACAGGAGCTTGGCAGAGGCAGAACCACAGTGCTGGCTAATGAAGCTATTCCCCATACAGTTTCTGAGTTCAAAAGCCAGAATAGAAACTGAAATTAAGTAGGAGCTGCTGGGGGAGGGGGAGTACTCTTCAGCCTTTGGATTAACCCATGCTTCTCCAGAAATCCCACTACTGGCTTCACCTGGCAGCACAAGCCAGCTTGAAAGCCCGGTGTGAACCACAGAAATCACAGAAGGGGCCGAGTTGGAAAGAAATGCAGCTGGAGGCAGTACCAGGTGTGTCCAGAACGAACTGTGAGCGTGTGATGCCTCCGAGAGCTTCCCTCTGCCGACCCGCAGCCGTGCTACCCACACGTGGTGAAACTCCACGCGTTTACAAATGCACAGTGTTCTATATACCAATATTATTCATATATTTTTCTCCTCTCCTAGCTGCAAACATGCAAACAGATCTCTTAGCTGTAAAAATTAAGACTGCAGCATGAAGCTGCTCTTGCCACCATTAGCATACAGATAGCATTGAAGGGACAGAAAACACACAGGCAGATCAGGCAGCAACCTATGAAAGCGATCAATATCCAAGCTCCTGGCAGGCTAGCCCGGTTTAAAAAGAGAGTAAAGTACCAGTCAGATTCCTTTAACACAGTTATACAGTTCTGTCAGCAGGAGAAAGCAGCAAAAGAAAGGTACCTGCTACATAATCCAGCTTTTGTGTATAGCTTTTTAAAAGCTCCCCTCTTCCCCAAGTAGAATTTGCAGGATTGTTTGCTTTCAATTATGTGCTAAGCAGGGAAAAAAAAAAATTCTTAATTTGGCACTATTATCCCACTCTTCCTAGGCTAACAAGTTATTAATATTTCCATGCTTTAAGAGAACCAACCTTCTGGTGAGCAGCCTCTGTCAGAGCAGGCTTCCTCCCCAGCCGGGACCGTGCAGAAGGAGCTCTGGGGAAGGTGAAACTAAACTCACTCACACTTGGGTGTTCTTTGTGGCAGCCAACAATAGGCAAGTTTAATAGGTGGGAGGTAACTTGAAAGGGGTGGCGTGGAGATGTGCCCTGCCGTTAAGATTACAGATTTAACAAGCGCGCAGAGCACAGGTTTCCTTTTCCCAGACTTAATTATTCATCTTAAACAAACAAACAAACAAAAGTTACATGTTTATTGTCTGTTCTTTATTCTCTTAACTCTGCCTCCACGTTGTTGCTCTTCAGGGGAGAACAGCTCTGAATGATGAGCATTCATTGGGACAGACATTTTCTGAACACTTTTTCACAAAGAAAAATTGTACTTATATCCCAGACCAGACTGAAGGCAGAGCCCCTCCGAGTGCTTCGCTCTGAGCTCTTCCCTTTCCTTAAGGAAAAACCTTTGGACAAAGGGGTTGGTGCAGACCTCTTTGCTCTCACAGCCAGCCTTGGCAATGGTGGGCGGGCAGTGTGGTGGCAAAGGGGCTGTGTCAGGGGGTTCTGGGTGACCTAAACCTCTCTGTGGAGCTCAGAACAGCCCCTGCCCCAGCCTGCTGATGCAGAGGGATAAACAGGGCACTCTCAGTCAAAGCCAGCAGCAGCTAAACCCACCTGCACCAGGAGGCAGCTCCCTGCAGGTCAGTACCCTGTGCCATGACCCTGACATGAGGGGAAGCCCCAGCCCCAGCCATCCTACTACACTTCCATTCAGCCCCAGACAAGGAGGCAGCAGGGAGCGATGACACCTTCGATTTTAATCCTCTTCTCCATCTGCAGTGTGCTCCCTGCTCCTTCTCAGCAGATGCATTTGGGGTTTAATTTCTGACTTGGTAAACACATCTCACGTGGAGGCTTTCTAGAAAAATCGGGCTGATTCCCTAAGTGCATGTCACAAGACGTGCAGCCCAGCCACCATAAAATTGAATACTTACCATACACACATCAATTTCCCCCTCTGAAATACTAATATTTACTGTTTGTTCACTAACATGACCCAAATATTTAACCACTCAGGCCCTGTGCAAATCACTGACAGTTTTGGATACACTTCCACATTTTGCAGAGGATCTGTGGCAACAGGATAGCATTTTCTGTTTACCAGAAGGATGCACAGAGTGTGCAGAGTCCAGAGAGGGCCTGAGCAAGTGCTTGCTCAGCAGCAAGGCAAGTTCAGTGCATCCCACAAGAAGTGCTGATGGTGTGTTCCCCTTCTCTCTCACCCTTGACAAGAACAGGGAAAGGAAAAATTTGATTAAACTGCAATTTAGGAGCTTTATCAAGAGACTGAGATTTATGGTGCTTTAAAGGAAGCCTTTTACAAATAGTCCTGCTGAGGTAACACTGAGCCGCGTCCTGAAATGCTTCCCTTGGCTTCCATCAGCTCCAAAGTTTAACCGTGGCTCTCCCTGCTTTACGATGGGGCTGTCTGGCCACCCCCTGGCTGAATCATAAATGGTTCATTTCTTTTCCCAAAAACATTGCAAGAGGCTGTGGGAATTGACGTTTGCAAAAAGTTGTAGTTCCTAGAAGAGGGGATACGTGACATCCCACTGGCTCATGCAAATACTAGCTGGCCTAGGAGAGGAGAGAAATGGGAAGCTGAATTGCACAGCCAGTATGGGAGATAACACATTAAAAAAAAGCACTCATCACCAACATTTTAAGGATTTTAACAGCTTGTCCTCCTTTCAGAACTGGGGTGACACTGATTGGCTGAGCAATCAAGCCCTGAAAATGCTTTTTTTTCTTCCACAGAAAGGCCACCCACTCCTATATGCAATCCTGGTGCATCTGCTCTTTGTGACAATAAAAAGTCCATCTTAAACACCTACCTCAGCTTATTCCCTTCACCTGGCATTGAAGTCGGACAAAAAAACCCAGCAAAAAACGTCAGCAGTGAAATCAAAATGTGAATTGCTAAACTTCACAGCAAGAGCACCACCCTTGCCCAACGCTGGACAGGAGGACCGATTGCCTCCTGCTGCAGCTGCTGTGGTTTTTGGCCAGAGCTCACCACAGGGCCCGACCAGGGCTCTGCTGGTGGCCGGTGGCTCCGATCCCCTTCACACGTGGCTTCTCCAGGTCTGCGAAGGGGTATTGAGAGGAGACAGATGGTCCGCTGCAGAGTGTGTATCTCTTAGCCACAGCAAGACAGCAAAGAGCAAAACATCTCAACAGCTAGGGAGAAAGGAGATGTGCTAACAAAACCAACCCTGTAAAGCCTTTTTTCCAGGTCCTAAGAACAAAAGGCTCCAGAGAGACGTTATAGCATTGTCCAGTACCTAAAGGGGGCTACAAGAGAGATGGAAAAGGACTTTTTACAGGGGCATGGAGTGATAGGACAAGGGAGAATGGCATTAAATGGACAGAGGGTAGGTTTAGATTAGATGTCCAGAGGAAATTCCTTCTGGGTGGTGAGGCACTGGCATAGGTTGCCCAGAGAAGTTGTGCATGCCCCATCCCTGGAAGTCTTCAAGGCCGGGTTGGATGGGGCTTTGAGCAATCTGGTCTAGTGGGAAGCATCCCTGCCCACAGCATGGGGTTTGGAACTACATGATCTTTAAGGTTTCTTCCAATCCAAACCATTCTGTGATAATTTCCAAGCAGATAATGGAAAAATTCAGCTGAAATTAATATTCACCAGTTTACTACAGTAAATGCAATATTGATGAAGGTACAGGAGCACAGTTTTAAAAAAAAATTTTTTTAACATCTTTTTGCTTTCTCTGCAAAGAAAAAAGTAGGAATTATGCAATCTACCATTGTGTTTTACAGAGCGGTTGCAACCAGAAACTAGTTTATTCCATTTTAGGCCACTCACATCTGAATGTTCATGCCTGTTCTCTGTACTTCTTCAAACAACTCCATAGCACAACTCAAAACACTACCACAAATGTGGAAGAAACCGATAAGTTAAGATGAGCAATTCATCTTGTGTCTTGCAATTTTGTAAACCTTGTTTTAATATAGCTTTATAGATATAGTAACCTATTAGGCAAGGATGGTGACAAAGCCCTGAGGGAGAACTAAAGGAAATTTTTGCCAAAATCCAGGTGGAGTCTAAAAAGGTAAACAGTTACCTCATTCCATCTGGCCAGATGTTGTAAACAAATTAAAAGCATATTTGTGTTTATAATTTGTATCCAGTTATATACACCTGGTTATCAGACACAGCATAAAGAAGGCATATAACAAGCCATTTTTCTCAATAAACCGGACATATTGTTAGACCTTATAGGTCGTCTGTGTGTGTCCCTAACCCCTCTGTCGACACACAAATGAGCAAAGTCACCTTTCCCAGCACGCTGCCTTGTGCTCCTAGTTACACAAACCCTGCCGTCTCGACTGGTGAGAAGTGGGCTCATTCACAGAGGGTCTGGGTAAGCCCACTGGTGTGCAGTTTGGGGGGGGGGGGGGGGCTGCCTGGCAGAGAAGGGTTCTTGGGGGCCTCTCTCCAAAGCTCTGGTCTCACCAGCCCTTTCCAGAGGCAGAGTAACAGCCTCAGGATTTCATTTCAGACATGGAAAAAGGGCTTCTGAATCTGAAACTTCACTTTTTTCTAGATGTCTCAGCTGGTTCAGTGGAAGAGCACATCTCTCCCAAACCTTGCTTCCTTCCCACAACTTGGAATGGCTCAGGTTAAAAAAAGCTATAGGAGAAAGGAGTTGAGAAAGGGGAATTTTCACAGCCCTTAGAAGTATGGCTAAGGGTCAGGTGCACATCTCACCATACCTGAAGCCATTGCAGTTGGTACAAGGAGAGAGCTGCTCCCTGCCCATGTCTGCACATTCCTTGTCCCTCCCACGCCAGGGACATCGCACACGGAGGAGTGGGTCTGCTTGGCAGGCTGATCAGACAGAAAATGGTGCTGGGGCTATGGCTAGGAGGGTGCTGTGCCATCTGGGCAAGGTGCCTGAACCCCCTGTGCCACAGGCACACAAACGTGAGGTCCAGCACACAGCTAGGGCTGGGGGCACCGCCTGCTTTGCAGCAGCTCACAGTCACAGCACGTCAGACCTCAGTGAAAGTAATAAGAGAAGTGGTTTCAAATCCCTCTGCAGTTGCATGCTGGCTTGAGCAATGGTTTGTCACAAGATGTCTCACGCAGCCTGGCTGAGCTTCTGCTTCCTGTGCACATCTCCGTGTTACGCTTTCAGTGGCGCCACTCTTTCTCCAGGTCACTCAGACTTGCCCTCTGGGAATCAAGCTTTATCTCAGGAACTCACAAAGTAAAAAAACAACTAAAGTAAAAATCAACCTCTTTGTAGATCAGTCCAACTCATTAATTTTGTAGTCTGCTGCTTCATTAACTCCCTAACTCAAAAATTCACTGACTTGCACCTGCACACAAGCAGAAGAGCTTCCAGAGGGTGCAAGTGCAGATCCTTCTGTCCCCATCCCTGTCTCCAGATGGTGGTGGGAAGCAGGAGAACCTCAGCTGCTCTTGGGCAAGCTCTGGAAGCTTTCTGGGGTAAGCTAATCTATGGCTATTGCCAGCTTGGAAACACGTGCTCTGTGCCATTTCTAAGGCAGTTTCATCCCAAGCTGCCAGCTTCTGCCACCACACTGCAGGGGATGATGGACCTTACCTTCTCCTGTCCCTCGTGTCCAGCACACGTGGTATCCTTGCTTTAACTCAATAGTGCTGCCCCCAGCATACATGAGGAGCACCTGAGCAGGAGCCGAGTGAACGCCCACACGTGATGTATCATGAAGTTAATCCAACATTTGCCAAGGTATTGGCAGAAGCACATCCAACACCCTTTGCAGTAGCATTTGAAAAAAGCATGAGAAAAGTATTTTTAAAATGTATCAATGTTACTTAGCAGAATAAGTTGAACTATTGGTTAAAAAGGGCCTTTAGTACTTAATAATAAAGATGCTTTTTCAGATAGATGGGAGAAGGTATGGAGAAAGAGAGAGTTGAATTGGGAGAGATGATGTGCAAGAGAGGGAAGCTGTGTGGCTCCACGCCTGCTGTGTGGACATGACCACAAGTCCTCTTCTGAGAAGAGCTTTGCTTTTTTTTTCCTTGGCAGTCTTGTGACCCAACGTGCTCACCCCAATGGTGGGATGAGCATAGGCTCTGATGGTCACTTCCCACGTGTTTAACCTCTGTTTTTCTGAGGTACCTTGTCATAGATAAATCAGCTCTGAGCAGTTCAAACTCTTGAAGGCAACTTTTTGCCCCTGCTGCCCTTGCCACTTGCAGAGGTCGATGAGACTAAGATGATCCTATGGGAGGCTAAAAAACTGGAATGGTTTATTGGACTTATAGGTTCATTTTTAAAGGTTTTAGGGTTTACATATTCAACAGGGGGTCGGAACTATTACAGTTTATTACAAATAGGGTGTTAACAAATTTGGGGTCTTAGCAATTACCTCATGGGGAAAAACTTATTTTATCTTAGGGGATTTTACAGGGGAAATAGGTATTCAGGTTTACAGGATGCAGGGATTCAGAGACACAAAGGGAAAGATAAGGTACAACAGGATTTCTGCAGAGGTTTGATGAAATCAAGGTGTAGACTCTCTGGGCTGAGGCAGGGCAATCAATGTCTGATGATATTTCAAATGGAGGTTTTTTTCCCCAACTCCCATAGCTTAAGGCTTTCTGCAAAGTCCACCCAAATCCCTCTCTGCAGATATCATATTTTGGGATCCAACAGCCACTGGTTTCGCCAGCAAAACCTGAAGACAACAGATAGAAAATCCTTGCATTCATACCTCCATAGTGTGCATGTCCCAGGCAGAGGACCTCTGATAGCACAGCAGCTCACGGCTGAGCTGAGAGACAGAGGAAGGAGTGAGAGGACACTTTCCCCATCCTACCCAGCATACAAGAAATAACAGGTTACTGGTCCCTGGGTTGTGCTGGCAGTGGTCCAGTGGCGGAAAGCACATTTATCGGTTCCTCCCACAAGGCAGGAAACTGCAGGTGCCAGAGCCCTGCTTGGTGTTGAGCAACCAGGTCTTTATCACCTGTCACCTGGGAGAGCAGGTGACGCACTGCAGCACCAGAACTTCAGCCTGTCCTTTGCCGAGCCAAGAGCAACCTCAGCCCCTTCAGCTCCACAGACAACCTGTTCTTACACAGCCTTGGCTTTCTGCCCTGGGTCTTCCTCCTGAGGAGGAAGGAGACAGGAAACTCTCAGCCCCTCACCTGACAGATACACTCAGCACAACTCTTTCCAGTGGCCTGCCAAACCTTTCCTTTATTGCCTTATCACACCCACTGTGCTGTGATATTTATTGCCTTATTGCACCCACTGTGCAGGGCCATGCACGCGGAAGTGCGGGGGATAAAAACAGAATCATGTCATCTCTAAGCAAAAAAATTCGAGGTCCCTTAAGTAAAGCACGACTGTAATGAACTTAAAATCTGTCCTTTCGTCTATTTTCTCCCAAGTACTTTTATTGCCATTTATATATATATATCCCCTGAAAAAGTGGTTAATAACATGACAGCATTTTGGGGAAAATAAGCTCTGATAAAACTGGAAAATCTGTTTGATAAATATTTGGCCATGCTGCCGCATGAGAGGCAACACAAAATGCACACACATTTTTCTACTAAGCAGCCACCTAACACCATTGAACCTTCTCCTCGAAACACTCCCCTGATGCTATGTACGTGCTGCTGCTTGCAAGGTTAAGCTGGAGGTAAAACTATTTCCCTTCAATATAGAATCGTAGAATCAGTAAGGTTGGAAAAGACCTCTGAGATCACAGAACCCAACCTCTAACCCAGCACAACCATGTTCACCACTAAGACATGTCCCCAGGTGCCACATCCTCATACCTTTTGAACACTTCCAGGGGTGGTGATTCCACCACTTCCCTGAGCAGCCTCTTTCAATGCCTAACCACCATTTCAGTGAAGGAGTTTCTCCTAATATCAAATCTAAACTTCCCCTGGTACAACTTGAGACTGTTTTCTCTCCTGTCCCTTGTTACCTGGGAAATGAGACCAACTCCCACCTGGCTACAACCTCCTTTCAGGGACTTGGTTGAGAGCGAGATACTTTTCATTCAGAGCTGAAAGTTCCAAATGCTTTGATGTCAGTCCAGGAAAAAAAACAAAGGTCCTCTGGAACGGGCATGCCACTGCTTTCCCCACTGCCCTCAAACTTGTTACAGGCTTGGTTCTGTTCTTTATGCAGTTGAAGCAACTTTTTTATATGAGGTGTATTTCCTTATTGCTCTACCTGCCACAGCCAAGCTCTGGAATTCAGAGGAACTGTGTTCTGCTGGTGTAAGCATTCAGGAGCGTGTTTTGTTTGTTTTTCATTAGGCTGCGAATTTACACTCCCTTTTCCAGAAATCAAAGCTGTATTTTTAGAAGTTTTGAACTTAGCATCGACCACTGTGTTTTTTTGGTGTCGGTTTCGTTTTGGTTTAATTGTACTAGACCTTTCTGTTCTGTTCAGACAAATTCACATATATACAGCTGCCTGGAAATGGCAGGAAAAGAGAAGTACTGGAAAAGAGAAGTTCTGTAAAACAAATTAATTCTTTTGTAATTTTCTTTGTAATTCTGGCACTGCATCTAGCACACTGTTAAAATTTGCTCTGGCCTTTTGCCTCTGTCACAAACTACAGGGAGGCACTGCAGGAAATTCACCTCTTCAGTACACCAGGAGCCTTCAGCTAGTACCTAAACTTCACATTATCCATGGCCAGTTAATGTTCCCATTTTTCTTGTCAGCTTTGTTTTGAAGCTTAAACAGAGCTTGTCTGCTGGTATTTGTACCGTGAATTGTTTCAAAACAAACTAATGGCCCTCTCCCAGCTTTTGCCAGCAGGAAATAACAAAGGAGTGCCCACAAAATACATTCTCTACATTTTGTTTACCACACCAGTCCCTCATCACAACGGTTGTGCTTTCAGTGTCTCCCTTGAATATCAGCTAATCAAAGTGCTGGGCTGGGGCAGGTGATGTGGTGCTCTGATCTTTCCACACACTGACACACCTTTCTGACCTAGTCAAGCCCCCTTGTTATTAAAAATTAAAAATAGTAAGTTTCTGAACAATTATGTGATATGACTTTAAGTAGCTCAGATTTGGGAAGAGCTCCCATTTTGTGGTGCCTTTGAACCAACCGGTGTCCTTTGTTCAGTGCCAGGGCATGCTACCAGTGGCTGGCAACAGCCTGACCTGCTGCCCTGGTGGCCTCTGGGGCTCTGGGCTCCTGCCAGCCAAGTCTGCTGGCCCGTGTGCTCCGGCTCAAGCTGTTTACTCACTGCAGCTCTGGAGCCAAGTGCCTGCATCAAGTACTCTCAGACAGAGGGAGGGAAGAATCTGCCCCCTTTGCATCACCACCGCCGTATTTACCAAGAAACACACAAAGAGCAGAATCCAGGCACAGTTTGGCTTGGCTGACCCTATGGAGAGACCCTCCCTCACCAAAGGTGAGTGTGAAAGCTCCCACGTGCCACTACACTAAGTGGGCTCCCAAGGGAAAGATCCAGCCCCACCATGAAGGGTTGCCCATGCCTTGGCAACCTCACCCTGCAGGAACTAGCACCCTAATCCTGGACAAAGAGCTGGTCTTGCTTTGATACACCTTTCTCCGAAGTACAATGGGAGCACATGCAGGCAAGGCTTGGTGTTGGTTACCCAGTTTTCTGGCACATAGAGGAACTGGAAGTGTTCCAGTAGGCCTTTGCCAGGCACATCTGACCTTCCTGCTGCCTGCAAAAGCATTTATCACCTCAACATCCTGTGCAGGAACATTTGGGAAAGGAAGGGAACAAGAAAGGCAAGGTTTGACAGCGGAGGAGCCAGAGGACACTGTTTATTTATGCAAAAGCACACTACCTAATAATAAAGCTGATGCTTAGAGACAGGTCTGTTTGAGAACTTTTTAATAGACTGTATCTAAATAGAGCAGAGAGTGTCCTTGTAAAGATCAGAAATAGAATAGCTTGGGAATGAAAGGTGAAGATGCACCTATACCTGCCAAACAGGGTTTTACTCAGGAAGTAGCCCAGCTTTTGTTTTGCACTTAAAAAATTACTTCTTATTTCCGTGTATTAATCATAAAATGCTCACGCAAATAACATCCTGAGTACTATACAGCCTAGAACCTCAACCTTCCTTAGTTTTTCAGGCAATTAATCTAAAATACAGCTATGGCTTATCTTTGTAAGATGCATTTTGAGATTAACTTGGAAAACTCCTACAGAAAAAATGACACGATTTTCAAGTTTAGGACATGAGGATTGTTTTGAAACTTCAATTTTTACTCTATTTAGCTACAGCTTCTTATTCCTTTCATTACAAGACAAACGTTTGTGACAAGCTGTCATCAGACAAAGGACACCACTAGGTTCAAAGGCACTACAAAATAGGAGCTCTTCCCAAATCTGAGCTACTCAAGGACACTGCAATGCATTAAAAATAGATGAATAACTTTTTCCATCTCTCTGAGGTAATACTAAGTAGTATTAGGAAACTGATCCATACTAACTACATCACAAGGCTTTTTAATTACTAGTAAATGGTTTATAAACAAAGGTCAACATGGAGTTGGATAGAATCCAATTCTCCCTCTACAAAATGCAACTTTGTCACATAATTGTTCAGAAACATAGTATTTTTAATTTTAAACTGCCTTTTTTTTTTTTTTCAACTTAATGCTTCTTCCACCCCCAATTTACAAACCTTATATAAGAACAATTTCTGTGTAAGGACTGAGGATGCCCTAAAAGTAGTCACATTTCCTAAGATTTTCATGTATTTCTATCTTACATGCAGCCAGGCTGAAAAATTTACTATTTCTGATTTGCTTAAAATGTATTTGACATCACTGATGTAAATAGTAAAAGATAAAGCAACTTTACATGATGTACATTAGAACGAAGTGTTCAGAACTGGCAGTTCCAGCCCCAAAAAGGAACTTCTGTGACCAAAGTCATTGACTCATTAGATGCTTTTTTTTTTCTGCAACAAGAACTGCTTCGCCTGTTCACCATCAGTGGCCATGCAAAATTACCCTTAGCAAACCCTGGACACGTAGCTCTGCACTGCAATGTCTCTCTGAAATACAGATTTAAATAACCTTAAAATATCATTCCCATCTTTGGAGCCAGAGCAGTACTGAGCCTTATTACTGCTGTGACTGCACACACAAGTTGTGCCCTACCACTCACGGGGCAGAGCAGACACCAGGAAAGGTGCTTGGGATGCCATAATGAGCTTGGCAACCAAACATTCTGCATCACCAAAGCACAGCCCCCCATGCAGGCATGCACACAGTCACGCATGGAGAAAAGGGTGCTTGTGTTGCCAACCAGTATGGAAACTCAGGTAAGCTCCCACTGTATCATTATCCCAGAACAGTTGTGCCTACTCCTCCTGCCACAGTAAATTAACTTCACAACGTGCCACACAAGCTCTTTAACACCAGGAGTCAAAGAGAAGGTTAAACACCGTGCACATCATGGACCTGGGAGAGCACAAGCCAGCTGAAAACGTGAACGGTTTTGAGCAATTTAACTGTAAGCCTGCACTTGCTATTTTTATTGTTTCTAGGCATCCTCCTAGAAACAAGTTCTTCCTGTAGGACTACAAATAAAACCAGTAGGCATAAGTCAAAACAAACGGAATTAAAAAATAAAAGTATGACAACATGCAGCATGATAAATTTATAGCTCAGGGTCAGCCAGCAGTCATGGACACTTGGCAATAGCTCTGGGCTACTCTGTTTTTGTTTGAAGTCAGTAGTCTGTGTTCAAGTCACTCCTGACAAACAAGCTCAGCCCACTCTGTGCAGGCAACTTTGCAGAAGCCTGTTCTTTTCACGTGAAAAGCACTCGCTGTCAGCAATCACAGCAAGAGCAAAAGGTAATCCTAAATACTTCTCTATTGACTTATTATGAACACCACACACTCAAAAGTCCTGACTTTAGATGCTTTCAGGCATCTCAGGATGAAAACAGTTATTGCAATTCTTTCATGCAGCGAGCTCCAACTCAAATTGAGAATTATTCTTGTAATAAAAGCAGACCATCAAACATGTACAGGCAGATTTTATTTACATCCTGAAATAATTTTGCAGTTTTGCACGTGCCATCACTAAGAAACATATGTTTTGTACAAAATCTTGGGTT
>JAWWES010000133.1:12193783-12210038 GCA_035583135.1 Lophotriccus pileatus
TTTACATCCTGAAATAATTTTGCAGTTTTGCACGTGCCATCACTAAGAAACATATGTTTTGTACAAAATCTTGGGTTTGGTCTCCAGAGCTTGACACTACACAGGACCAGCAGAGCAGCTTCACTTACTGACGCTTCTACGGAGACTGAAGTTATTTACAGATAATCAAAACATCCATTGTAGGACCATCTCAACTGCATGATTTCAGAAACAAGAATATTTATAAAAGCTGGTGAAAACAAACAGTATAAAGCCGCTATATTTATATTAAAAGTTTTTCCTTCTTACAGTACTTACATTTTACCAGGACTAAAATATCAGTATTTATAGTAATTTCAACTATCTGTTTTCTAAAGGCTCTTCTACATTTTTTAAGTCCTTTTGTTTCCACAGATTTCCAAGCACAATCCCTGTAAAAAGCAGAATTCCTATAGTACGATTTGAAGCAAATTTCTTCCAACAGTCTTCAGGCTTGTCTATGTCCAAAGTGTAAATCTGCAAAAGCACAGTATAACATTATAGGATTATTATTCCACAGACTCATAAATATTTGACACATCACAAAAAGACATAAAAAGGTCTGTAACTTCAAAAAATTATTCTTAAATTCCAAAGTCTACCCTTACCTCCACAGGAAACAGGAATACTCTGTGCTTAAAACAAGAGTTTTTGCATAACTGGGATCTATGTTTGACAGATTTATTCAACATACAGCAGAAAAGTCAAGGATCACATATGAGCAGGATTCCCAGATCATCTCAATGAAGGAATATATAAACAGCCTGGTTACTGGTGTGGCCAGTTTGATATTTAAAAGTGTGAAAATATCTGGGCATAACAGTAAGTCTTTTTGAGATTTTTCCTCTGTAGGTAGCCACCTAATTCTTCAGTGGGAACTTTAACTAAAAATAAACTCCCCAGAACATGCCGACATCCCTGCTGGAAGGTGGTGTCCCATGTTTCAGTAGAGGTAAGGCACTGGAGAGCCAGAAGTTAACCAGGCTAGATGGAGAGCACAGGAAAGTGCCAGGCCCTGCCTTGCCACACACAGCTGGTTCAGTCCAATTGGCTTTAGTCACGTCCATTCAATTCCCTTGCAAACAAGAACCAGGACACCTGAAACAGCAGCTAGAACCAAGGCTTGGCTTACCCAACAGAGCAGCTGTCGGCTGTGAGTCACAACTAAAGGTAAATAAACCCCACAAGGTATAGCAAGGGCAAAGTTACGGAAAAATATTCCCAAAACCAAAATTTGGTGCAAATGTCTTGAGAAGGATGACAAGAAGAAATGTTAAGCAAAATGAGTGAAAGGATTAAAGGAAAAGTACCCCCTAGAACCTCAAACCTTGCAATCAGCCTTTGAAAACGTTTAAACAGAACGTATTCAAGTAAGAGAAGTGAAACCTTCCCCAGGAAATCTGTTTCTCTGCCATTTGTGGGTGTACAGAGAAAACAGGGCTGGGTCGTGATCAAATAAACAGAAACATTGTTCACAAGGTTCAAAGACATGTTATATACACACCTAAAAACCTGTCAGCCCCTCAAACACCGAACTTGAAACACTGAAGTGACAAATAAAACTCAGTGGCAGCCGAGACATGAGATACACTTTCAGAAACACAAAGAAAGTAAAAGATGTCACTTTTCTATCACTGAACGTCTTGAGAGGGATATAATTTGTTATCATCATGATGCAAATTCCTCTGTCTCACGCAAAAATTCAGTGAATTAAGGAAAACCTAGAACTCAAGCAGCTTACTCAGCTTTCTAAACTCAAGTAAGCACAAGGTCAGAAATCTTGAACAAGAAGACAAGCATGAGAATGTTTAAGCAGGACTAATATTAAAATAATCCCTCAAAAAGAAGCTACTCTGTGGTACTCAGAACAGTGCTGCTCTTGTGACTTTGACAGTCCACACAATCCTGCATTCTCCATCACTTACATTTCATAGCTCTGCATTCTCACTTATAAAAATCCTCCCTCAGTAAAGTGATTTTCATTTCAGCCAAAACTACAACGTGAAGCCTCTCTGGCAATTCAAACTGTAAATGGTCATGCAGCTGACACAGTATTCTTTCCCTCGTAGATTTCCAAGCACAATCACCGTGAAAGCAGTGGCTGAGTGCCAGAACTACATCACCACAGGAATTCTCTTACTCAGAGGTATGTTTAATATCCATTACCTGCATGAGCTCCACCCATCAAAATGTAACGTAAGACTACTGTGCTTTAAAGAGTCCACATTAACCACAGACTTCTCCAAACGGACAATGATTTCAGCGGTTGCAACACACAAACCTCTGCTATCACTCACGGCTATCAAGACCAACAACTGATTTTTGTATAGACTCATCTGCCACTACAAAACTGTGCAACACAGTTGTTAGGATTCAGAAAGAACATGGCAGCAAGATCCTGTCTGCTTCCTTTACTGACAAAGCCAATTTCTTTCTTTCTGTTATTCACTAAAATTTCCAAACTAATGCAACTACAAGACTGAACCGGATTGTTCTCTGCTAGCAAAAGTGAAGGGGTTAACAGCACGCCTGTTAGCTCCCTAGAAGAAGAAAGTGTCTTGGGAAGTTTTGTGCGTATCCTAAAAGATAAGTAAGTTATGTACACAAGCCTAATTGGAGAAAAAAGACAGCCTGTGAGTTCATGAGTTCAAGGGTGTGAAAATCATCATAGTTCAGCCTTGAACATCTCCAGGTGTTGCTCATCTGCTGCCAAGTGTATCAGTTTTGTAATGACGGTTTGGTCAATGAAGCTGCTGTGGCTTGCTCGCTGCTTAGAGAAGATATAGAAAAGAGACAAGAAGAATAATAAAGAGAAAAACTTCTTATGATGCCCTGACTAAGCCTTCAGATGTTTTTTATTGACCGTCCTGACATAACAACTACAAAAAGGAACTGTGAATTAGAACTGTCAATTATCATAAAGTTATAATATTAACATCTGCTATCACAAGAGCTGTGTCAGAACAGTAAAATTTTTTATCTTGCATTGAGGTGATTCTAGCAGCAGCTGCTATTGGGAGACAAAAGCCATCTCCTTTAGATCACAACTTAATGTGAGGCACTTCTTTTGATTAGGAACAGACCGAAACATGGTGCTCCACAATCTGTGGACTGAAGGTGTCTTGAAACAAAAGGTCTGCAAGAGGTACTTAAGAGAAGCAAGCTTATGGTCAGAAGACTTCAGTCCTCTTTGTAGGAACTGGGTTTTTTCAGGTAAGTGGCGAATTGATGTGGGCTGAAAAGTGCTCTGATTTCTTATTAAGAGCTTTCCCATGGAAAAAGTATGAACAAATCCATCAAACCTGGTGTGCTAGGTGAGCCCCTACAGCAGCCACAGCTGAGTAATACGGGAACGTCTGGTTACAATTCATCCCTGCCACACACAGACCCAGGAGCATGGCAAGGCTGAAGCCACTGAGCCACTGTTTTGTATCCTCCTTGAACTGTAATGCAGTTGACTTCACACCGATCATGATGTCATCCTTCTTATCCTAGAACAAAAGGATGAATTAGCAAAAAAATCCACAATTCAGTGTCACTTCATAAGGAGAATAAAAAGGGAGGCCTTCCTTAAATTCCCAATGCTTCTTACTAGGAACCCAATTTTAGTACATTTCTAGGCCCCTACGTTAAAATTTAAATGAGAAGGCTGTCTTAGAGCTGCTTTAGCAGCCAAGAGGTAATACCAACATCAAATTTGCTTACACAATGCAAACACATAAGAGTGCAAAGAACATTTTACTTCCATCTTTCTATCTGATACATAAAACATTTGCAAACAAAAATAAAACATCAAAGGGCTGGGACTTTTTTGGTGCTGTTTTAGCTCAGCTGAGGCTGAAGAACTGCCACAAACTGCTGTTTGACAACAGCATTGTAAATTAAACACATAAACTTGTGTGTTTAAACAGAGAGATATGAAATTTCTCAGTGTTACTCTACCTGATGTGCATAAATGGTATCATACACCAGCGTCCACATGACTCCAGACAAGTACAAGGGCAAACACACGGACCACTCACACGACCCTTTGATGGCAGACCAGCCAAGAAGGGCTCCCCAATTAAATGTAAGTCCTAAAAACATAAAGAGAGTTAAAAGAGGAAAAAAGTTACAAGAATGCCAGGAGCAATCTAAGTTATGTGCACATAATTAAATATTATTTGTTCATGGGAATATTATGTCAGCACCTTTTTTGTACAATACCGGGATCTCTATTTTTCTATCACTTATTTTCAGGCAAGTAATAAATATAATTAATTTGACATTAAATACTCTGGGCATACAAGGAAAAATACATGTGCCACACATTTTTCCCTAATTTAAATTTGACTTCATTAGTGTAGGGAAACATTTGCACAGAAGTATTCCAGTATACTCAAACAACAGGACTAAAGTTAAAATGCCTAAATGTCAGTATAACAAAAGATATCAGCATAACTGACTGCAAAACACTACACAGCAGCCAACTGTGGTACTTCAAGGCTAAAACCAACCATTTTGGTAAAGAAACCCTCTGAAGACAGCTGGAATGTGAAAGACTACATACATAGAAATGTTTCAGTAGCTCAGCCTGAAATACAAGCATCATGAGAATCTGTACTGGAGTTATTTCAGAGGATGAAGACTGAAATGCAGGACAAATTTGTATTTAAGAAAGGTTTTGGGATAACCCCAAAACTAAATCTCATTCTCAAATGACGAATATTTATTTTCTCCCCGCCTTTCTTCCTCCTATCACTCCATCAGAACAAGGAACTGATTTCTAACCAAAAAAACCCCAAACCCACACATCAACTGATGCATGTTACAAATTAAGCTTCTGACAAAGAGCTTTGCCTATAAGGTATTTCTACTTTGCTACAGAGTTACAAAAAAATCAGATTGCTAAAGCATGAATACTAGTTTGTAAAGCACTCCCAAAAACTATATCTGAAGGAAAAAATAGTAAAAATATTTCCAGCTCACCCAAAACTAGCTGTGGCCAATATGTTATTCTCTTCATCAGAGGGTAGGTGACCACAAGAGACAAAGAGGCTGCTCCCAGAACAATACTGTAAAAAGTACCAAGAGGATTATTGTTTGCCAGGCTGAAGATCACTAGATGTAGTGCACCATTATGGGAGCTGTATGTATAGCTGTATACGAACTAATTATTTTACTTTAAAATACAACCCATTACTGATAACCCCCTTCCTCTGCCTCCAACACCTTTTCTGCTGAAAATCTCTGTGCTTAACTCTGGATCCAGAATCAAATTTTAAAAACCAAAAGATAACTCATACATGACCTGTAGTAATTCAGACACAGAAGCACACAGAGCGCCAAGCTAAGCTGTCCCCCGAGAAAAACAAGCGACTGAAAAGTGGAGATATCTCCAGCTGCCAGGGGTCTACTTGCTGTCCTTGCAACCTGAAAAACAGAAATTATGTTAACACCAAATCCAACATAGAATCACAGAATGGTTTGGATTGGAAGGGGCCTTAAAGATCACCTAGTTCCAAGCAGGGAACCTTCCACTAGACCGGGTTGCTCAGAGCCCCATCCAACATAACACATTCCAATGTATCTTTTGTCACACCATCAGCACATAAGTGTTAAAATAAACAAAAACAGATCACAGAATGCATGAGATGGAGTTCCTTCAATGATAAAACACAGAAATACATCAAGGATATCTAAGCAGCAGTGCCTATAACTGAAGCATGCAGGCTTTAAAAACTAGTGCAGAAATAAAGTGCCACTTGTATGGAGTGAGGTTGATTAGAAACACTGCAGACACCTTGCATATGAATTTTATCACCTTAGGAAAAAAAATAAATCAGACTTAAAAAGTTGGGAGCTAACTATCCTGATTTCAAACAGCACTTCTGTGCTTAAATGCTTCAGTACAATTACCATGTAAAATCTCATGAAGATGCAGAGCTCCTCAAGCACACACAACCATTGCTAATGGTTACGTACCACTGCACTTCTGTGCAGGCAGAACTGAGGTCAGGCTTTGCCTAATGATCTCAGAAGGCTGTCTCTTCATGGCCTGAGAGCACTGATTTTGCTCTGAGGCCATTTAGATGTCATACTGGTAAGTAAGCAGATTCCAGGAAGGAAACTCCTCCTCCTCCCCACCACCACCACAGTAGTATTTGGAGAGTTTTTCAATCAAGAATGGGAAAAACACACTGAGAGCATTGCTAGAAGAATGCTGAATGGTCTAGCTGAGAGAGAAAAAGTGAGCCGTAAATCTGATGTAACAGAAATGATGGGAAGAGACACATCTGAAAATACTTGAAATTGATGATGTTCTCGCATTTATATTTATTTTTCTTTTTTATACTCTAAAGCATTGCAATTTACATCCAAACAGCCTAGCAGGTTTAAATTTAAAATTCAGTTGGCTTGGAATTATGAATAAGGCCATTAAGCGTAGCCTTAATAATCTTTTACTGCATGGATTCCGTAATTGCAGCAAGGAGAAGAACTTCAAACATTTGCACTGGAGTAACTGATGGGCAATTTAAAATGTCTGTTTTCTATTTTCTGGGGGAAAATTAAAGGGCCCTAGTTCTATTCTTTACATTTGTTTCTCTCTAATGGGATTTTCAGAATCCAGCCCCATCGATCTAGTGTTAATAACAATGAAAAGACAAATAATTTAATCCTAGTTGGGAAACAATGGAGTTTGGAAACTCTATCTGGAATAATAAATCATATAAGGCAAACTGAAGAATGAAACAAATATCAGAAAAACGTTACAGTTATATGAATGGTGAATTACTTGCCAAAGGTGACCAATGAAAAAAAAAACAAACCCAAATAACTGAAATTCACCTCAATATAAGGAAGAGTTTTTTTACACTGAGGGTGGCAGAGCCCTGCAACAGGCTGCCCAGGGAGGCTGTGGAGTCTCCCTCTCTGGACACATTCCAAACCCACCTGGATGCATTCCTGTGTAACCTGCTCCAGGTGAGCCTGCCTTGGCAAGGGAATTGCACTGGGATCTCCAGAGGTCCCTTCCAACCCTAACAGTTCCGTGATTCTGTGAAATTGTGCATGTTGATGAAAATGATGTAATGTCTATTTGAAGCAGTTCAAAAGCCAACTTGCTACAGAATATCATGTATGTATGAAATGTCTTGCATATGCTTTAGCAGATTAAACATTCACTTAACATATCTGTGACCAATTCCACTGCACACTGCAACCAGAGATGGGATGTTTCACTTAAAGAAAACATTTACCAAATAATAAATAACATAAAATCTAACCCCCAAACCACTATCACCAACACCAGCCAACATCCTGTTGTTGACTCAGCTTCTCGCATTTGTGTTGAGGGCTGCCTTTTAATGTACATCAGGAAAAGCCAAGGCAGCAAGTTTTAAAACTTTACATCTAACCACACCACACAATGGAGAAATTAAATCATTATACTGAAAATTTGCTCGTACTAATCACATCCCCCCATCAAATATGTTTAGCACATGCAGTTGTTAGTATCTTCCAAGCCCTAAACCATCCAAAGCTGCCACAAAACCTGTACTGACTCACTGCCTTCCCAGCAACACGACAGCACTGTAGTAAGAACTCCACATATTGAATTGGCTCATTATTCTGTCTCTTGCCAGCGCCGAAACCCCAAACCAGAGAAACAACATAGGAACAGAAAACAGGACCAGCAAACAGTGACACATCACCAAGATAATCCCCTACAAGCCTGTGCACACTTCAACACCTGACACTGGGCACTGCCTTTTGCTTATTTCCTTCTCCTGAACAACAGTGAGATGATAAATGAAAAAAACCCAACACAATAGAAGGGGATTAGCTCTGGGCTGGGTATGGTACTCTAAACAGCCATTCTCATGAGGAAATTAACGATACAAGGAAGTACTGCTCCTGAAACTAAGGGGGGAGTGGGAAAAGTGATTCTTAGGTAGACTGTAACTAGCAAGCATTGCAAAAATTGTTTTGTTACTTGTTTTGTTCTGTCATGCAAAACAATGTTGAGAAATAAACTTGTTCAAGTACTACGTACAGCTGACAACTGCATGTGTTTTATCCCACATGGAGGTAAGTACTCCAGATGGCTTATTACAGTCCTACAGAGAAATGTTATACGAAATAATATAAATTCTACTATTTTAGGAGTGAACGGTGACAAATTAATTGCACACATCTCAAGAGAGAAACATGAAGGTATTTCTGAACCTGGAGCCCTATGCTTGCACACAGCAAGGCAGCACTGGTCATGTTCACGTACTTCGGTGCCTTCAAGGTCCCCGGTGACTGGCTAAAAAAGCCCTACCTATTAAATAGGTCCTGTTCAAGTGGAGTCTCCCTCTCTGGAGACATTCCAAACCCACTTGGACGTATTCCTGTGTAATCTGCTCCATGTGACCCTGCCTTGGCAGGGGTGTTGGACTCGATGATCTCTGAGAGCCCTTCCAACTCTAATGGCTCTGTGATTCTGTGAGTGATAAGTGGACATGCTCGGTTCACTGAATCACATACCTTCCACTAGACCAGGTGGCTCAAAGCCCCATCCAGCCTGGCCTTCAATGCCTCCAGGGATGGGGCACCCACAACTTCTCAGGACAACCTGTTCCACTGCCTCACAACCTTCACAGTAAAGAATTTCTTCCTTATATCTAAGCTAAACCTACTCTCTTTAAATTTGAACCCTTTTCCGCTTGCCCTGTCACTATGCACCCTTGTAAATAATCTTGCCCCATCTTTCCTGTAAGTTCCCTTCGACCGGCATTGCCCTGCAAGCCCTCGAGGGCCCCTCTACCTTTCTGTCAAAGTCGCGATCCCACATGTCATTGATGGTGCAGCCGGCGCCCCGCATGAGCACGGCCCCCACGCCGAACAGGGACAGCATGCGCCAGTCCGGGAGGCACCCGGGATCGGCCGCCAGCCCGATGCTCCAGGTGCACGGCAGGTACAGCAGCCACGTCCCTGCGGGGAGACAAAACCCGCGGGCGGCGTCAGCGGGGGGGTGAAGGGGCGGCCACCGCGGGCAGGGGTGCCCCGGCCCTCCCCACGCTCACCGGCGGGCTGGTGCAGCCGCATGAGCCGCAGGTAGGGCTGCAGCGGGCCCGGCGCGGCGCGCACCAGCTCGGCCGCAGAGAAGCTGCGCGGCCGCGGGTGCTCGCAGGGGCGGCGGCGAGGCGGCAGCAGCAGCGGCGGGGCGGCGGCAAGGGGCGGGCGGGCGGCGCGGAGGCCGGCCGGGCCCCGGAGCCCGACAGGGCCCCGGCACAGCCTCAGCAGCACCGCGGCCGCCATGTTGGCCCCGGCGGGGCGCCGTGACGCGCCCCCGCGCATGCGCAGCGCCCGCGTCCGGGGCGGGCCGAGCTCCATTGCCGGCGTCGGGTCGTGAGGGGTCGGTGTTTCAGCGTGTGTGTGCCCTCTGCCAAGCCTTTCCACGCTGTATCGTTAATTAAAAATAAATAAATAAATAAATAAATAAATAAATAAATAAATAAATAAATAAATAAAATCATGATTTCGTGTATGGATCTCTTCGCTCGCTCAGCTCTCCCACCGCCCGTGAGAGGCTGAAGTGTTAAAAAGGTTAACGACCTTGTTTTCGCTCCCCCTCCCCCCCCCCCCGCCGACCCCAAGCGAAGGGGAGGAAAAGAGTTTTGGGTGTGTAGTGGCTAAGTCTCTAATCTGGGTAAGAACAGCCCAGGTGCAGGGGGGTGGGGGGTGGTGCTCAGCCGCCTGTTGCAAAATGTGGAATGTGTAAAATTTTCTTAGGAAAGGATGTTCCTCGACGGTTTGTCTTTGTATACTTTTAAGCCTAATCAGCAAGAAGGTTGATTTAACCCGTGAAACAACAGCTAACAAGCAAGCTTTAAGCGGTGTCCGAGTGACAGAAAGATAAATTACGTGTTGGCAGAATTGCCTTGTTTAAGGTTTAAGGCTGGACGTGCTCCAGTGATCTCAGAGCTAGTGGGAGGTTGGCGAAGCTCGGGAAGAAGGATGTACCGCTGATAGTGGACACGAAGAATGCAGATTTTATGGTGCACGAAGACATCTGGCAGAACTCCCAAGATCAGGAAGAAACTAACTAAGCCAACTCATTTCAACTGTGCTGAAATTGCTGCTGAAAGATTTCTTGGGGAGTTCAGTGTCCCTGTAGAGTATAACTTCTTTTTTTTATTCCACTCTTCCTTCAGCTTGAATGACTGACACGCTGACCAAAAAATACAATGGAAACCATTTTGAACTTTAATTTCCCCAGGAGAAATGTGATGTGAGAAATGTGATGGAGAAGGGGCTTCCATGTTTTGCCATTTACTGTTTTAGTGAGCTGTACTCCACAGCAGTAAAATGATTTGCACAGGACGATGAAAGAAATAGTTGCTCAACTGTGATGATGTGGAATTAATACTGTTTCTGTGACCTTGGCTCCATTTGACATCGACAAGGCCAATTGCAGGCTTTACTCGGGTACAGACAAGTGCCTGAGGTGTGTTTGAATACTGAGTCCTGGCAACAGATGTCCACAGTTGCTCTGCCTGCTGTGTCCATAGGAAGTCCAATGCTCTGATTTTCACCTGCGGAGGTGAGTGTTCCTACACAGACACTGTTCTGCGGGGTTTTTTTGGGTGCGTGTGATGTGGCAAGCAAGCACTGGACTGTCTACAGAAAACTTTTAAGCAGCTCATGGAAGTAAAGCAAAAAAATTAACTTACTGCCACTAGATTTATCTTCATAATAAAGTAGCTTGGACCTTCATTGAAAAATATTCTAGGGAATGGCTCATTTCAGACTTCAGAAAATCACCAAAAGCTATTAAGACCTCACTGTCTGATTTGCCTCCAATCTGAGTTGATGGTCAAATCGCTCCTGCATCTAAGGAGATTATCAGTTTCCTTATTTTCACGTACAACAAATATACAGAAGTACAAATGTACAAAAGTACAAAAGTCTCATGGTGCAACTTACTCCAGCTTCCAGGAAGTAAAGCCTACAGTAAAACCCAGGTGACCTCCAGAGACAAAAATGCAAAGGTAAATTGGCATGTCTGTGAGATATAATAATTGTCTGTGTTCTCAGATAAGTATACACCCACACATATTCAAGGTTTACAACATTCACAGAGAAAAAAACCCCAAAGATCAGATGCCTGTGGGGCAGGCATGGCTGCTGCAGATGGGCCCTGTGAGGGTGAGTTTGCTTCTGTTTCAGACTGTACCTGTCTTGGTTTGTTGGGATCCTGCATCTTCCCAGACCCCTTCACTTATCTCCCTCCTGCTTTGTTTGTGTAGAGCTAACAGCAGCTATCAGCTAAATATACAACACTTCATAAACAGAAGTCACCTGGGTGTGTGTAGAGAGCTTTTTAAGTTGAAGGTATTTACATGAGCTGTAAACCCCCCACCCTTTGAAGAGCCATGCCATGTGCTCAGAGGAGACACGGTTGGGAGCAGCTGTCATTTGCATGCCCGGACACCCCTGTACTCCTCCTGGTAGTTCCTGTGTGCCAATCACCAGCCTATGTCCGAGTCAGACCCTGGGGTGGAGGAATTCTGAACTGGTGGTCAACTACAATTGAAACACACCAAACTGGCTATGATTTCTTTCATTTTCATGTGCTTGGGTACTCTTGTTGGTAACCAAGCAAAGTACAGGTGAAGTATGACCAAAAGAAAAGTAGGGAGTGTTGTGATATCAGTATGTGAAAAAGAAGTGTTAAAAAAAGCCCAAAGATTGCCAAAAGCTGGTATAAATCACTTTAATTAAAATCTTCAAATATAAAAGTCACAAGCATTGGAATAAACAAAACTGTTAGGAAAGTTCTAAAAAGAAGCTACCAGGCAAATAATAACTTTTATGTTTTAGTTGTAAATTACATAATAATAACAATAATAATAAATTATTAACTTTATGCTGACTTTATGTAAGACTTTTCACTCCATCTTACACCCTCTTCACTTCTTTTATGGAACCTGGACAATGGAAACAAACAGCCTTTCTCATTTCTGATCTGTTTTATCCCCTGATACATAACCCTTCACAGAATGTATCTGCTCTATGGATGCAAACAAACACTCCTTTGACACATTGAGCTTTAATCTAACCTTTTTATTGTGCAGGTTTTCATCACAGTTACAAAAGTACATCTGTTTTTAAAGTCCTCTCCTTAAAAAAGGTTCCTTGCCCTGAGCTGAAACCCCATGTGGCTGGTAGCGTCTTTTTAAAGCTTAAAAAGGGAAGTACAGTGGTGTGGTGTTGTTTTGCCCCTGCTGTGCTCACAATATCATAAGGAACTGACAATGGTAGGGGTTACATATCTTCAAGGAAAGTAGATGGAAATAAGTATGTATGGGAGGCTGCAGGTGTTGTCCGGGACTTTTTGTTATCCAGCGGACCAATGGCCGGTGGCACATGGAACTGCAACAGGGTGTGCATGGGGAAGGCACATCTGGGGAGAAAAGCTACACCAACACAGATTTCTGGCCAAAATGGCTATTTTCGCAGTGGGAAAGGTGTCAGCCTGGCTGGGAGTTTTGTCCCCATGATCTCTAAGGCCACTGATGTCCCTCTGATGGTTGAGGGGTGAGTGGTTTGCTCGGTCTCTTTACTGTTCCATTTCCTCGAAGAGACCTGAGTGAGTTATGGAGTGTAAAGCAGAGAGAGCTTCACCTGCAGGTTCAGGAAAGTCTTTTCCTGCTAAGGGGTTGTGAACTCTCACTATGCAGCCCACTGACCACGGAGGGGTGCTGGTGGGCTCCTCTCCTTTCCTCCATCCCGCAGGGACGAAGCGGGTTGGCAGAAGTAGACCATCCCACAGAACAGCCTGTATTTTGTGTGTCAGAAACTTGCCTTTGGAAGGCACATGGCTACAGCTCCATCTTGTGACTGAACTCATCTAGCTTGGGAAAAATGTGCAGTACTGCCCCAAACCTGATAGAGGACCTAGTTTCTCTGCAAGGTCTTTCCCCCTGCAGGCACCCTGACCTTAGTTTGCTTTCCATGTCCACACTTTCCACCCCAAGATACCCTCAGCAACCATAACCCCTTCTCAGGCTTCCCCACGTGGTACAGGCAGAGTCACAGCTGTACAGCTACAATAAAAGCCCTGCTCATCCTTTCTGAAGGCAAGCTTTTCAAGAGACTGCTTTTAGAGCTGTGCTTGCAGAAACAAGAGGGAGAGGGGAGATTGCAGTTCCCAGGCTGGCAGAGCCCCAAGCACAGTGTGAAAGCTGATGTGTCTCCATGCGTGGCGTGGAAAAGGGCCCCCTGCTCAAGTGCAGCGACACAGGCTGGACCAAGAGCAAAACTAGCCCCTGCTTGGTCTTGCTCTACCTGGATAATCCTCCTGGCATCTGAACAAGCATCTTTCATGTACAAATTACTCAGTGGGCCCTCATGTCTTCCCCAGCCCACAGATTGTACCAGTGCCACCACATTTGCATCTCTTACCAGAATTAAATCCCACGGTAGAAACGTGAATTTCTAGGATTAAATTCCCCTACCAGCCAAGTGCTTTACATTTATCCTGCATGTGTGTATTAACCACTTAAATGCAAGCAACAGCTTTGGCGCTTTTGATAACGTAAAAGCCGTAAGAGAAGGCTGGGAGTCCAAGTACACTGCCGGGACCAAGGGGCTTTTCGATGAGCTCTGGCAGTGTTTTGTCATCCACCATCCGTAGCACGTGGCCATTCAGCTCAATAGACCTGGAGGGAGACAGAGAGACTGTTTGGGCAGCTGTGCTCTGTTTGCGATCGAGCACAAATAGCTCCGGACCTGACTGCAAACATTAACCAGCCCAAAGCCAGACTAAACTTCCCTTGAGGGAAGAGCATCTGCAGCACTCCCTCTGCAAGGAGTCCTTTAGAGTGGTAGCACAAGCACAATGAAAACTACATGTTTCTTAGCCTTCCAGTGAGGTAAGAGCAAAGCAGGCTTTGAAAAGTACAGATTTTAATTGCCTTTTCTCCTGTAATTATTAAGGTGCCTTCTATGCCCGTGGAGAAGATCCTTCCTGTGCAGATGCATTAGCAATAACAAAAAAACCCCAAAAAATCCCCAACGTACAAAGCCTGAACGTGTTGCTGTGAATCAGGAGCCAGCACTTGGGAAAGCAATATTCCTGTGCTTGTGCAAAAGGAAAAGGACTTTACCAGCTGGGCCAGAGCCCTGAAGCCTGCTAGAAAAAAACCTTCCCAATTAACATCAAGTAAGTGTCCTTATACTTTATCAATCTTTCAGCAGCCTGAGTTTAGGAGACCTGATTAAACAGAAGTCAGATTTTACTGAAAAAAAACCCAGATGACTGAATGGTAACCTCTTCCTTCCCCTTGCAAATTGAACAAGGGGAGGTTTTAAAGACCATCTACCTCTATTCACAGTCCTTTCCACAAGGACGGGAGGAATTGCACACTTACCTGGAAAGTATATTCTCTTTGCCATGAGGCAGTAAGAGGTACTGATCCACGTGCTTGCTGGATAGGTAATCTGGTAGCTGCAAATGCTGGGTAATGTTGTAGAGGTTTAGGACAAAGAGTGTCACGTCCCCTTCTCTGTACTTTGGGCTGCAAGGCAAAAGGTGATAGTGGGGATCAGGAGAGAGTTTTCACATAAATGATGTGTGACCTTGCACTGTCCCAAATCGCATTTGTGGGCCTGGGGGTGGCCATGGGCTCAGTTTTTGGGGTATTTTGACCTCTCTGGGGGCTTACTTGAGGGTGTTCGTGCAGTGGAGGTAGACACGGAGCTTCCTCTCATTGGCTCCTGCCAGGCTGACCTTCAGCACCTTGGTACCCACCAACTTCTTGTAGAGCAGGGAGAGCCAGTAGTCCTGGGAGGCACAAAAACACATGTAAGCCCTTGGGTACATGCCATGTACTCCACATGGTACCTGACAATGTCCATTTTGCTCCAATTTCAGGGGTGTTTCCCCCATAGCTTTTTGCTTTACCAAGTTTTTCACCGTATCTGTTTAAATTCCCACAGACAACATAACTAAAGAGGAAACCTGCCTCCAACCCACAGAACAGCTGTGTTTACAAGATACCTTAAAGTCATTTTCCCCTTCATATGCAACTTTTGGAGCTCTTGCTACCAGGGAGAGACTGTTTATATTTTGGAAACACCCTTCTGCAGGGCTCTGTAGCACCTCAAGGCTGAATGCAGGGAATAAGCCAACCTTCCTGCAGGAAAGCTTGTGCCTAAGGCACAGGCACAAGGCCAGGAAGAAGCCCCCAACAACCCTAACCCTTTTCACTAACATTGTGCTTTTGAATAGGTCTCAGAGTTGATTTCTGACCCCCAGTCAGAAGTGCATCCTCTGACATCCCAGGATGATGCCTCAGAGCAGGGTGATGCCCAGTGCAAACTCATTTTTTCCAGGTCTTTCCAGGCTTTCAAAGAGCTTCTCCCAGCAAATCTGTCTGTCTTTGAGGTTTTTCTAGAAGGAAAACTGTTGTGTTTCTCTCCTGACTCACCATGAGCCTGGGAAATTACTTTCCCTATCAGCCTTCCTGTTCAGCCCCTCTGCAAGGAAGTGCAGCCTTCTGACACTGCTGTGCTTCTTCATTTCTGTGCTAACTACAGCTGATGGACCTGGGTCTGGATTTCCCTGCCTCAGAGGCATGATTGGCTTGATTATCATCTGCCTTTATCTACTGCCTGTAGGTGAGGAACAAGGCACATAGTTTCAGTCCAAATTAACTCTATTTTAAATGAGGGAATAAAAAGCCCAAAGCAACAAGGCTGGCAATGCAGCATCTGGCATGAGGACCAGCTGAACAAACAGGATGGAAAATCCCCATATGCTGGGTTTTCTTTCAGGTGGTCTCTATGGCCATCTGTGAAAATCACAATTTGGAAGCAGAAAAATGAGAGGAAAGCTAAAACGAAAGATGCTACCCTCTCAACCAAGCTAAGTGCTAGTAGTACAAAGAAACATGCTGTATATGCAGGAACAATGTATAGTTCAAATTATGAATTTTCATCACAATAGAATGTTACTTCCTAATAATGAAATAAACATATATTTCAATTTAATGATCTTTCAGCCACTACAGAAGGCTGGATATGCTCATGACCTACAAAATGCTTGTGACTTGACTTCATGTTGGCCTGGTTTTCACCTGGAATTTAATTTATTTTAATACCTCGTATCACTTCTGTTAAAAATTTCTCATCACTCAGCTGAGGAGTACTCTAAAAAAACCCAGTCCATCTAGAAAAGCCTTGTGAGATCCAGAGCTATCTGCAC
>JAWWES010000133.1:12210138-12239701 GCA_035583135.1 Lophotriccus pileatus
AGCCCAAAGCAACAAGCCTGGCAATGCAGCCTCTGGCATGAGGACCAGCTGAACAAACAGGATGGAAAATCCCCATATGCTGGGTTTTCTTTCAGGTCGTCTCTATGGCCATCTGTGAAAATCACAATTTGGAAGCAGAAAAATGAGAGGAAAGCTAAAAAGAAAGATGCTACTCTCTCATCCCAAGCTAAGTGCTAGTAGTACAAAGAAACATGCTGTACATGCAGGAACAAATGTATAGTTCAAATAATGAAGTTTCATCACAATAGAATGTTACTTCCTAATTAATCGAACTATACTAAATGTATATTTCAATTTAATTATCCTTCAGCCATTACCGAAGGCTGGATATGCTCATGACCTACAAAATGCTTGTGACTTGACTTCATGTTGGCCTAGTTTTCACCTGGGATTTAATTTATTTTAATACTTCGTATCACTTTTGTTTAAAAATTTCCCATCACTCAGCTGAGGAGTACTCTAAAAAAACCCAGTCCATCTAGAAAAGCCTTGTGAGATCCAGAGCTATCTGCACACAAACCAGAGCATCATGTTGCACAAATCAGTCTCTGCTGTGCTGAAGAGTGGCTGCATCCCTGCAGTCGCAGTAAATATCTTGTATATATAATATACATGTAATATGTTAACCCATAATGAAACGAGATAACTTTAGGTACAAGGATAACTGCGACTATCCAGCATAAAAAGGTGTTGTTAAAGTAGCTGACTTGTACCTCCCCAGCCAGTGTTGCCTGTGCAGAAGTACCTGCAGCATTCAGGTGGTGTTAGGGGGGTTCCTTACGTACCGGCAATGGCTCAAAGTTGGCATCCACCAGGTGGTAGGTCCCTGCCCCGAAGAAAACCTGTCTCATCACCACATCAATCCCTTGCCTGGCTGAAAGCCCGAGCTTGTCCAACCACCTGCCAAAAAAATGAGGCAAACATCATGCCGATGAAATTGCTGATCTCAGTTGTACTCTATCACCTCTCTCCAACCAGCTTGGGAAGCAGAAAAGCAAGAATTAGCAGATGATGCTGACTTCCTTAAAATCACACAACTAATTTCAATTCAAATCTTGTGTGATTATATATAAAAAAATAATTTCAGACCACCTCTGGAAGCCTGAGTTGGTGGGAACAGTTGCTCCACTCCCTTGTTTGCAGGCAGTGGACAACAGGAGTGGTGGTGGATGCTCCAGAACTTGCCAAGGGTCCGAAGGCTGAGGGAAATTATCACACCAATCACAAGGTTGCCCGTTGTTAACGAGCTTTGACTTGGTGACCTATCAGACCTTGATGAAAAGGTCATCCCATTAAAATGCAATTTGATCTCCCTGAATGTGCAAACTGATCAAACTGCTAATAAAAGCATGAATTCTTCAGTTTCAACCAAATGCTACAGTTGGTGTCCTTGAAGAAAATTACTTTTAATTGGTTATTTCATGGTGGTCAAAGGATGGCATCTGAAAAAGACACCCATGCCAGGAATTACTTTCCTTCCTCACAAAGGGACAGAGTTGGTGTTGCAGATTTGAGGGCAAAAATACAGCCTTCTTGTGCTTCTCATCCCCCATCTCCTGTGGGAATCTGCTGTTGCCTGGGCATACAGTGAACCTCAGGCACATGGGAAGCACAGAGGGAGTGGTGGGAGGGTTACAATCCTCAACCCACCCATTGCCTGCACTCCCCAGGAAGCCTCAGGAAGCCACTTTCCTCCCACGGCACAGGTACACAGTCCCTTCAGCAGGTGAAATGTGTAATTCCCCCACACCTGGAACATGGCACTCACATAAAGCCAGCAACGTAAGTGTTGGACAGTCTGGGAGCTCCCCCTCCATAGGCAGAGCTTGTCTCTCCCAGCCAGACCTTCTTGTTGGGCACGGTCGCATCAACAATCTGACCGGTTTAGCATTAGGAAAGAAGAGAAAGAGACAACAGTTAAGTTTTTGGGCTACTGAAATAAGTGAAATTTTGTGCTTTAGCCAAAAGATTTGTACGATGTTTGCATTTAAGGGATATCACCAGATGAGATGGGATGTCACAGAAATTTTGATCAAAAGGACTAGAAGTAGATTTACATCCCACCCCCTCCAAAAAACCTTGTTTACCCATGTAAAATAAGGCAAACTGCTAAAATCCAGGTCCTGTAAATCTTCATGTGCTGAGTAGTGCTGCATTCTAAGTTATAATGCTCTCAGGATCAAAAAATAAATTAAAAGAAAATGGGGGGGGGGGATGACCATAAATTACATCCCTGAGTAACAACTACCTCAATAAATGGGAGTGTTGTAGGTGTGTGATGCATCTGGCTTGCTGCATGGCAAACTGTTGGATCTCATTTATTATTAGTATTGTTAAATTTGGTTTGGTTTTTTTTGTTTGTTTGGTTGGTTTTTTTAGATTACAATGACAGCAGCACTCAAGCTTTGAGGACCACTGTTCATTGCCAGTAAGAAATTGTGCTTTATTCTGGAATGTTTGCTGACTCCAGGGAAGCTGAACATGGGAATGATTGGACAAGACAAGGTACCTCCAGGACTTCGTTTATGGCTGTGGCAAATTTATCCAACACTTCAGGGCTCAAGAAATCCCTCCTTGTTGCACTCCGTCCATTCACATAGTAACTGAAAATAGGAAAAAAAACATAGCCAAAATTAAGGCAAAATACAACTGGTACAAAGTATTCAGCTGCTTGATACATTTATCCACAGCACTATTTTTTTGTCCATGTCTTTTTATTCTTTTGTTTTCCAAATGTGTAGATATTTCATTTGTATTTAAGGGACTA
This sequence comes from Lophotriccus pileatus, assembly GCA_035583135.1. Taxonomy (NCBI): domain Eukaryota; kingdom Metazoa; phylum Chordata; class Aves; order Passeriformes; family Tyrannidae; genus Lophotriccus; species Lophotriccus pileatus. The sequence continues at coordinate 12,212,927 of JAWWES010000133.1, forward strand.
TTGGGTATAATTACCTCAATGGAGGCAGGATATCACAGAAGTCTTCAACAGCAAAAGTAGTAGGTTTGTTTTCATCTACTCATTTAGAATTAGGAAAACATCACTGGGTAAAAAACAGCTTGTGTAAATCTTCTCTTGATGAGGAGTCCAGCACTCCTATGTGATTGCTTGCATTAGTGTATCAAGCTTTATATTAAAACTATCAGATCCCAGCTTCTGTCCCTCTGTTGGAATATTTTGGTCGTTTGGAGAGGAACAGGATGTAGCCACCCCTATGGGACGAAGGTTGGCCTCCACCAGGAGCAGTAGAGCTTTTAAGTCTGGTTTGTCCAAATAAAGAACAGGAAATTGGGATCCCTGTGGTTTTTGCATTTCATCGTGCTGTCACTCAGTCCTACCAGAAGTAGCTGAAGTCTTCCAGCCACAAGAGGAAGCTAAAACCTGATAAACCTAAATTAGTAAAGAAAATAACACATGTCCACTTGAAGCAAAGGCAGCCACAGGGCAAGAACAGCCCAGGGAGGGGGGAGGACAAGTTTCATGCCCTTCTAGCAGCTCAAAACGCATAGACAAGTCATATATATACATATGCATATAATAGAAGTATGTGCATCTTTTCCCACTCTCAGCTGATTGCTGCATGTCACTGTGCTGCATTTGACTCTGGAAAAAAACCTGCCTTCACACAGAAATGACTTTCAGACATGAGAGGTTCATGGCAGGTGCCCTGGGGCCAACTTGCCACCTGAGCCTTTTAAACCTGCATAGGTAAGCCAGGCACTAGAGTGAAGGGCTGGGACTGTGCCTGTGCTGCTTGCACTGTGGGTAGGATCTGTGGGCTAGTTACCCATACGGAGCCCAAACTCACTTGGAGAGCAAACCTGAGGGAACAGGAGAAGCTACTATCCTTTCTAAATGGGTAGGTGTCAGCCAGACCTGCAGGGCTTTTCATTTAGATCAAGTGGAGATAAATAGAGAGAAAAAGGCAGCACAGAAGACATCAACTCACGAGGCCTCTGTTGCATTTTTTAGGAGTTGGGTGCATTTGCTAACAGGATCATCAGTGACTCCCTGAATTTGCTTTCAGCAAGCAAAGCTTTCACTTAAACAGGTTCAGTCTTTCTAAAGCCAAGAAGAGCATCGATGTCAGGGGTACTGAGTCTATTTCAAAGTCCAGACACCCTTGGGTTGTTTAAAACTTTACATTAAAAACCTTCTGTTCTCACAGAGGTTCAGCAGAGGCATCTCTGCCGAGTAAGCCTGAGCTATCTTATTTTCCTTTTATATGACATCCCCTTCTTCCCATGGGAAAGTGAATTTTATTTGCAAGGGTCAGCAGCTTGGAGCTTTGAAACAACCAGGACTGCAGCTCAGATCTCACTAGCTGTTTCAACACTGTATGTGTTGAAATGCATGTGCAAAAAGGCTCAACCGCTGCAGAAACTCTCCTCGTGCCGGAGAGGGCCATGACTGATGTAACCTCCTGTGACAAGAAAAGCTGCTATGTCATCTTTTTAACCCGCATCCCACTTCTGGTTTTCTCCATGCACATATTTAGCAAGCAAAAGGACTGACTTGCACACATTGCATACCCTGCAGCTGTGCCTGTGTTACAACCTCCCACCACTGCTTTTGGGTGTCTGCCAGAAGTAGCTTCTTTGGAGGCTTTCTGCACTTCTCTAACACGCTCCCTCAATTCATCTCTTATTCTGAACAGAGAAGTTTGTGGATAGGCCCCCGAGGAACTGCTGAAAAGGGTATTTCACCCCCCTCCTTCCTGATGAGATGTTCAAATTGACATTTTGTAAAGAAAACAGGCAATAATAAGAGGGACAATAGCATCCAAGTGGTACTTACTGGTGCCACGTGACAGAGTCGATCACCTTCCCTCCCGATTTCAGGAAGCTGCAACCAGAGGGAATGTGGTGGAGAGCAGGGGGTTAGGAGGTACTGGTGATGGGTCATGGCCCTCCCACAAGCAAGCCACCATGCACAGCCCTCCCTCTGTCCCCAGCTGGCAGCAGTGATGGTGACTGCTTTGGGATCACAAGCTTTGGGCAGCCTGGCTGCCTCAGCAGGTTGCTGGGAGGATGAATTAATGTTTAACACACAGGTGTTTATAGGGCAAAAAGCCCTTGTTAGCACAGCGGAAAAGTATGCAGACCATTGACATACTGCCAGCAGCTGAGTTTCAACCGGCTAAATATTTAAGCCTTGAGCTCATGCATGCAGGTAAGGCTTTAGTTGTCCTCAGTCAAGGGGAAAAAAACCCCTATGTTTATAATTTAAGGAAAAATGCAATAAAATTGTTCTCAAATAGGCCACGTGTGTCCATTTGTACATCTGTACTATTGATTTGGAACAGAAAATCCTTAAAACCCTGCCCATATTGTGTCCTCACACCCCCTGCATCTGCATGCAGACAAAGTACCACTATCTGCACCTGCCCCACAGCCCTACCTTCTCAGCAGTCTCTGTGTGTGCTTCCGGGGCTGCCCGACATCGGGACCGTAGAGCTTTGCGTGCTGGTAGAGGGTGTAGTTATTCAGAAGCTGGCGTAAGTGAATAAAATCTCGCCCCAGCTGGGAGCCGTCGATGTGGATGCCAGATTTCTTCCTGAAGCTGTTGGGCTCTGGGAAAGACACGCTGAACATCAACACCCCCCTCTAGTTCTTGGGACACAAAATAGGGCAGCTTGTTCCATGTGAGGAGCATCAGTCCCCTAAGGCTTCACCTGATCTGGCAGGGTATGAGTGAGACATTTGAAAGTAGTAAGCATGAAATTAAAATCCGGGGGGAACTCAGGGTGCTGTTTTCCAGCCCTCTATCCCAGCCAGTCTCCATAGGTGACATGCTGCACCTTGAGGAATATTGTTCATTTGATCTAAAAGCCTTGGTAGGAGCAGCAAAATCACCTCAATTTTCTCATTCATTGGATCTTCTTGTGAAATTCCTCCTTACAAATTCAGGCCTTAATGTTTCTTAATAAAACATCGCTTTGCCTTTATATGCCATCATCCACAACATCCAAAACTACCAGCCTGTGGTGGTACTTTCCCAGTACCAACAAGTAGGCTTTGCACTTACCATTCCCAAGCTCCCAGGAGATGTTGTAGCTCTGTGAGGCACAGTAGTCCAGCAGCGCCTGGGCGTTCGAGCTGTCCCACTGCAAACCACCTTTCCGCAGCAAGGCGTTGAGTCCAAAGATCAGGTGAAACCCTGAGCAGTTTGCAAAGCTGTAGAGAATATCCAAGGTATTTTCTGCACAGAGGAGAAAGGGAAGATGCTTATCTCGAGGTTACACTGCACTAACTGAGCTCCAGCCAAGCAACAATTGTGCTGCCCGTATTTATTTAGTCTGATGCTGCAGATGTGCAAACAGCAGAAAAAGAGTTCTTTGAATATTTTGCTAAGGGGGTGAAATGTTTATTTTTCCGTGGTTTCAGCTCCTAACAGCCTACAACTCTTTTACTGTGGGGCAGAGATTTGCACCTCTTTGTTTATAAACCCTACAGAGAAATCCATCAAAGTCTTACTTGTAATGGTGGTGTTTTTGTGCTTTTTCCGGTTCTGCTCAGCAAGAATCAGCTTCTCCTGGCTGGGCCACTGGACCAGCAGCAGCTTCTCAACAGCAGAGAACACAGGTGTCAAGCCACAAGCCTCTGTAGGGTAGAAGGTTGATAGGATTTAACTCCTCACCTGCACAGCCAGGGTCCAACATGTGAAGGGCTGCATCCCTGAGGAGGAAGCACATTTCCTTGGTGCCAGGCTGAGAGCTGGTCATGCACTTCTGTGAAACGCACCACTACTTTCATAACAATAACCACATAGGAAAAAAGGGCTGGCTTGATGCATAAATAGATACTATGTAAAAAAATGCATATATTTCAGTTTGAGGTGATAGAGTGGAGTGAGGGAAGACAGAGCTGTGCTTCTGTAAGCTGGTATTGTGGCAGTCAACCCCCAGTAAACTGTTTTGTTTGGAGTACCATCCGGAAACCCTCATTCCAGTGACCTGACCAAGCGTGGGCTGCCATGCCCAAGGAGCAGATAAGTTGTCCTGGCATGCAATGGTGTGGCAGGGATCATAGCCCACCTTGCTGGGGGCACAAAGAGGGCAATGCTTCCTGCACTGCCTGTCTTGTGCAGGGGAAAGCGCTGAATCCCCTGCATGGCTCCCGCAGCAACACTGGCAGGAGTCATGAGACACTTGTTTTTCAAAGCTCATGTTTTTTCTTGGCACACAAACCAGGAACAAGCCACAGCCTGGAGTGGTTCCTCTTCCTAAAGAGAGGAAGGCACGAGCCAGGGTCACAGGAGGCAGCTACTTAGTGAGGCGATATGAGGGGGAAAGTGCCACTCAACCTCAAAATCGAGCATCCCTGGTTGTATGATAAGGTATGATTGCACTGTTGAGCTATGTACCACAGGAACAGATGGGAAATTTTTCATTGGAAACACCTCTAGAAGGATTTATGTGCTTTTGCTAAGTTTAAAGAGAAAATACCAAGCTCAAGCAGTTGGCAGTGGTCCAATGGGTTCATGCTAGCCCTGGAGAGAGGCAAGAGAGACCCAAAGAGACAGGAGGGCAAGGCTGCAGCCCCAGCCTAGCTCTGTGGCTTTGGCCAGCACAGAGAAATCACACACTCTGTTCTCCTCAGATTATTTCTTTCATCTGTTACTTAATTTTCATAATGAAGCCACAGCTTCTGAGCTGACCTTGAACACCTCCCAGGCAGTGGGGGAGGTCCCAAGACTGCTGGAAGGAGCACAGGGCAGCAAAGGGAGAGTCCCAACAGATGCCAGGGTAGATGTGAGTCCCCCACATTCTTTCTCACTTTCCAATGGCTGGCACAGCTGTTCCCACAAACTATGTTAAAGGTCCACAGATCTCCTCTCCATGGAGGAGAGGAATGATGACCCTGTGGAGGACACCCAGCACCGCTGCCGTGCCCTTGCAGCATCCCCCGCCTGCATCAAAGTCCTCTCCTAAACCCAGGACTTTTTCGAGTCTAACACATTGATGCCCATTTTACCTTGCTGTTCCTGAAGTTCCCAGAGGGTTTTTTCTTCTGAAGTTGAATCTTTGTTGGGATCAAAGATAAGAAAATCTGTCTCAGTGCCGCCGAACCTCAGGAAGCCTGGGGACAGGGCTGTCGCCAGTGCACGCAGTTTGGGATTGCTGAGGAAGGGACGTTGAGAAACAGAAAATCACTGTAGCTTTGGTGTAGAGCCTAAACATGGGAATTACTTGAAGGAATATGCTGCAGTGACTTAGGGCTATCCAGTTCACTCAGGACACTCCTGACACCTCTTTGGATCTGTGTCCCAGCTCTCTGCACTGTACAACAGGGACACTGCTGGCCAGGTGAGCCAGGCGAGCACTGATGAGGCGAAAAGGTGAAGACATGCCTGAGGGAACATGGGCACAGGCAGGGAGCCAAATCCTTGGGGAAAAGTAAGGCAATATTACAAAACAGGTTGGTTTTTTTTTGTCCTAAACATCCCTCTCCCCTAGATCTTTTGGTTTTGTTTATGCAACACTAACATAATAGTCCCATGCGAAGGCGGGCATAAAACTAACTTTATATCATCAGTCCCAATTTCAATCAACAACAGTCAAAGCAATCTTTTTTTGCACCCAAGAGAGATTAAGATTCCATGCTGGGAGAGGTGTTAGCTTTAGCAAAGCAGGTGTATAAAAGAACAAAACTCTGCCTCTGTGACCTGCACACACCCCGTGCAGGATGTGCAGCACCAACACCCAGCCCTCACTGGGGGACGGAGAACACTGGGCACATCAGCCCTATCTGCCCAGTGGTGAACACAGCAGATTAGAGGCCCCTGAGTACTTCCCACTCCTCTTGGTGGCAGAGCTGGCCCCAGAGGGAACCCCAAGGCATGCAGTTGGGGCTAGAGGTTGGGGACCTGAGCACTTTCCAGTAAAGCTGATGACAACTTTCTCCTCACCTCGGTGAGAAGGAAAAGATGAAAGTGGGGGGAGGAGGGAAAACAGGGCTGGAGAAATACTGTGGGAATGAAAAATGGGATCAGAGAGATGAAAAGGGAAGAATTAAGATAGCTTTCAATAAAAAAAATAGAATAATAATTAAAAAAAAAATTGAAAAATAGAGCAAAAGCAGGGAAGAAATGCAGAAGAGAGGTCAGAGGCAAAGGAATGGACAGGGAACACCATCACCCAGCAGTCCAGAGCTGTCTGGTGTTAGCCAGGGGGACAAAAAAGACTTTGTGTGTTGGATCTCTTGGTTCAGCTTGGATGGTGACAGACCCTCGTCAGCGTTTATTTGACTTTATGTTGACAAAAGTCTGCCAAATCACCTGAGGGCTCAGATGATTTTTATCTTTTGGGAGAGCAGGGATAGCAGCCTCCAAGCCCTTCCACTCATAATGCCTCTGCTCTGTAGAATCGCAGAATAGTTAAGCTTGGAAAAGACCTCTAAGATCATAAAATCCAAACATTAACCCAGCACTGCCCTGTTCACCATTAAACCAAGTAAACTATACCCCAAAGTGCCACATCCATAGGTTCTGTGAACACTTTCACGAATGGTGATCCCACCACTTCCCTGTTCCAGTGCCTACTTTTCTTAATATCCAATCTAAACCTGCGCTGATGCAACTTGATGCCGTTTCCTCTCGACCAGTCACTTGTTACCTGGGACAAGAGACCGACACACACCTCGTCACAACCTGCTTTCCGGTAGTTGTAAAAAAGCAATAAGGTTTCGCCTGAGCCTCCGTTTGCCAAACAACCCCAGTTCCCTCAGTTTCCTGCTCCTTTTCTTTTCTGCTCGCCAAGCAGCTCCTCTCCCAGGTTTATCCCCGAGCTATCCCTTCCCTGCATCCACCCACGGAAGGTACAGCCTTGCTGGCCCGGGAGGATGAAATTGGTGAATCCCGAAGCAGAGAGGATCCAGCAGCCTCTCCTGACCCTAGGTCCAGGGATGGGGGGTTCCCCTCAGCTCGCTCCGCAGCGCATTTGTCGGTTCCGCGCCGGGATGATCTGGCTCCCCCCCGCACCCCCGTGGCTGCAGACCTCTCTGCCGGCCGGAGACATCTCTCATTGCCCCGGATAACCCCTCTGCCCTGCCCCTCCTCTCCCCAGGACCCTTTCTCCTTTGCCCGAAGAGGCGAGAGGTGGCTCACCTGAGCAAGGCGACAAAGCGCGGATCCCGGGCCAGGCTGGCATCCAGAGTAAGGGAGAGGAAATCCGGGCTCACCTCACCGCGGGGGCTGCCCCAGAGCCCCAGCTTCAGCACCGCCGCCCGCTGCCCCACCGCCAGCGCCGGCAGCAACAGCAGAGGCAGCAGCAGCAGCATCCTCCGCTCCCGGCTCGCCGCCGCCGCCGGCACCACCCCCGCGGAGGGCGGGCCAGGGGGTGCAGCGCTGCTCTCCCCGCCGGGAGGGACGGGGAAGGGGCGAGCAGGACCCTCCTCACCCTCTGGAAGCTGCTTAGGGCTTCAATCGCATCTTTGGAACGCAGCCCCTTGAGCTCTTCGAGACTCAAATCAGCGCCAAGACACCCGAAGCTGCCTCAACCCCTGCGCCTTCAACCCTCCCAGCTGCCTCGACCATTGCAAAATGAACCTGTGTTTCAAGCCGCTTCTTTGCCTGCTCACGCCTTTGCAGCCTTGCAGCCGATCGGCCGCTTCTTACAGCATCGCGCCCTGCCCGAGCGGCCCTGGGCAGCTGCCTGCACAAACAGCGGGGTGGAAAATCGCTGCAGGCTGAACGCTGCTGCCCCAGGGCTAAAATGTCGGGCTGACAGCCCAGCCACAGGCCTCCACTGCGGGAAACAGAGGCACAGCCAGGTCAGATTGAAACCCACCTCCCCCTGCTGCAACACTGTTGGGACAGGGATATTTCTTAATTACAGAAACGTGAAACTTGGAATTACTGTTACAATGAAGATTCAAGCGTGCTCTGGGTCAGCCCCAAGATGTTCTGTGCAAAACTTCTTCAGCAACAGCTCATGCAGGGACTCATGTCAGGAAACAGCCAGGTGCAGTCCAGGAGCATGTATTGCTTAGTATCATAGAATGATTTGAGTTGGAAGGGACCTTAAGGACTATCTAGTTCCAACCCCCCTGCCAAGTTGCTCAGGGCCCCATCCAACCTGGCCTTGAACACTTCCAGGGATGGGGCATCCACAACTTCTCTGGGCAACCTGTTCTAGTGTCTCACCACCCTCACCACCCTTTTAATCTAAACCTACCCTTCTTCAATTCTGCTCTTGTCTTATCACACCATGTCCTTCTAAGAAGTCCCTCTCTAGCTCTCTTGTAGATCCCCCTTTGGGTACTGGAAAGTGCTGTAAGGTCTCTTCTCCAGACTGAACAACCCCAACCCCCTCATCCTGTCTTCATAGGAGAGGTGCTCCATTCCTCTGATCATCTTCATGGCCTCCTCTGGATTATTCCAACAGATCCACGACCTTCTTATTTTGGGGGCCCCAAAGCTGGATGCAGTACCACAGCTGGAATCTGGAGTAGAGGGAGACAATCACCTCCCTGGACCAGCAGGTCCTGCTTCCTTGGAAGCAGCCCAGAATATAGTTGGCTTTCTAGACTGCAAGAATGAGTCTAACCTTCTATGCATGCTAGTGAAACATTTGCAGTTTGAAACAATTACACTTTACATCTCCATTACACTTTCACACCCGCATCAGTTCATCCTGAAGCACCCGTGTTTCTTGCTGAGGTTGTTTTCAAGCAGTTTTCTGCTGGAACAGGCTGCAAATCTGTTACTTTATTTGGGTGCAGCACTTCCCACGCACACCGAAGTCAGAGCATTAATCAGTGTGGCTCAAGTGCTCGTCTGCCTGGCCCTTCCTGTTCCTGCCTGCTCCACATTTTTGTGCTGTTAAGTAACTCTCCACCGGAACTAGAAGAACTGGACCAAATTAACTCAGTTTTTGATAAACACATCCATGACTGTGCCAAAAAGGAAACATCAGTGACACTCCTGACTGTCTCAATATCTCAGCCAGGGTAACGCTTCCCATTTTGGGGGTGCAGCACCAATTATATGCCTACGCCCTAGGAAGGGCGGGGGTGACTGTCTGCCAGAGGATTAACTCATCTATCAGCAGGTGACCGGAGCACCACACAAACTACCCAGCCCCATGAGTAAACCAAGGATATAAGAATGTAGCTCAAGTGTGTGATAAATCATTGCTGCAAACCTACTTAAGGTTGCTACTACAGGTACAGAAAAAGTTAACAGGTGTCAGGGGAGATGCAGCCTGTGCACAGGTTTTTTCTTTTGAAATTCACTACTTCTGCCTTCATTTCCTCAATGAATTTCCTTCCTTTGAGGAGAGGAGCTTTAAATCACTTGCCATTGTGCTGTATTTCTTAACAGCAGAGGCACTGTGAAATACAAGGTGTGTATTTCAAATGGTCAAGCCTATGTTTTGGATTCAATCGCTGTGAATAGATGTGTGTACATAAGGTGTTATGTACACACGTGTACACACGTGTTATGTTTTCAGCAGCCTGCAAACACTTGTAGCTGGAAAATAATGCCTTCCAGCATTTGCATAAGAGCTAGAGGTACTAAACAAGAATTTGCAGCTTTTGCCTGGGCATTTCTCACATTGTTTTATACCCATTTTTAAAAATTGCAAAGTAGGGGAGATCAGTACAGAGGTATTTGGACTCCTGTGGAAAATTTGGGCAGATTTTGAGTGATGCCCTGTGAACTACAAGGGGAGCACTTAAGAACCAGGACTAGGCTTAAGCCCACTTGAGTGTTATTTGAAGCCAGCTCTGAACAAGTGCCCCATCCCAATTCCTCACTCCACAGAAAGCCTAGTCCCTGCCTTTTGACATTCAAATGCTTTGGTTATGCAGCTCCTATCAGGCAGTTCTGCTTCTCCCATGCCAGTGATGCCATTAGGCACACTGTGCTGACTAGGTTTTTATAACTAGAGAGAACTAAAAATAAAACTTTCCAGGAATTTCCACTGTCTAACAGCAGCGGCACCATGCTATTGCTAAGAGGGACCCCACTGCTCTTTGTGGACAAGCACCAAGAACTGACATATTTTCATATATATCAGTTTTCTATCTATCTATCTATCTATCTATCTATCTATCTATCTATCTATCTATCTATCTATCTATCTACCTACCTACCTGTGTTTTACCTTCTGCATATTGAGGGAATTCTGAAGGGAAGAGTTGTACAAAAGGCAGACACTTCTCGTGACGTAGCAGTGTTTGGGTGGATGAACAGAGCAGACCTGTGTCAGAGTAGCACCCTGTTTCTATATAAGAAGCACCAGAAAGACGAAACTAAGCTGATGCCAAGAAAGCATGGAAACTGTAAAAACAGAGGTGCCTATCAAAGTAGTTTTGTAAGCTATCCTTACTCCCTGCCCCTAAACCCCAGCCAGACCTTGTCCTGACAGAGCACACAGCTCTCAGCACTTTCAGATGGTTTTATTTCTGAACTCAGCTGGTTATGGGAGGCTGAGATGGCACGTGCTCTGTTTATTCAGAGCTGGAAATAACACTGTGGGTCTAGTTTTTAGCAGTTCTCTTTGAAGTGCACACAGCTTTATGGATAGTTCTAAAAGTCTGTTTCCACTGAGTCTGCAACTGACAGATTCAGGTTTGGTGGGAGATGCCGAGCACACCAAAATCATTCAGCGTCCCACTAACCAGAACAAAGCTTTTATGTGAGAATATTTGCCTCTCATTACAACTGATGTGCAGAGCTCGACCACCATGCTGAAAGAGATGAAACGAAGCTTTAAAAGGAAGGACAAAATGAGAGCTGCTTAGGCAGGACTAACTCACGTGGAAATAGCTTTCTAGAACAGAGCAGCACAATAGGTCTTGTTCACACAATGAAAATAAACAGCTAAACATTAACCTAAGGCTGACCCTCTTACCAGTCCTTGCAGAGAGACATTTTAAATAAGTTACATACAGGGATTCCTAAAAGCACAGAAAGAGGAAGGACGGGAATCACACATACACAAAAAATTGGTCTCTGGGTAAGTTGGAAGGTGGAGTGAATAGGGACAAAGACTAAGAAATACGCTCTGAGGTTTTAGGTCAGAACATTTATTCTGCACCTGAAGAGGCTTGCACACACCATAACTCTGAGTCCATTACTGTGGGTTATGAAGGCTTTGGCTGGAACATCCTACAGGGCATATTTTTATGAGCTACCTTGGCTTTGAAGCACCTACTCCTATTTCACATATAAGTAAGACAAATTCATCAGTGTCGCTTCTTTCCCTTTAACACAGGCTTTAGGATACAAACATCCTATTGAAGCAAGTGAGAAATCTTTGCTTTCCAAAACATCCTGAACCCATCCTTAGCACAAGCTTTCCCATAGCACATCCACTAAACCAAACCATACCCATTCCAACATCTGCATGTTACGTGTATATATATATATATATATATATAAAAATATATATTTTTATGAGCCCAGTACTGTAGTTGACATTGAACCACTTCAGCATCATCCAGCAGCACAAAAATATCATGACCAGCATCTGTTGTATACCTTTTTTCCCCTCTCCCATCTTCACCCAGGGGAAAAACCCAGGTAAGAAAGCTTTATATGAAAAACATTTGGTCATACATTAATACATAGTGTACAAAGAATAAGCAGTATGAAGTGCATGTACTGCCTTGCTTCACAAGCTTGATTTTAGAAAAATAAGGCAAGCTATATATACACCAGAGTTTCAGAGCAAATTAGAGCAGCTTCATTCATTCCACTTCTGATGTTCTCAAAGGTCACAGAGAAAGCCTTGAGGGAGTTGCACTCATCCATCTGGCAGAGCACAGCTTGTGTAAACAGAACAGCAGACAGCAAATGTCAACTTCTTTTTCTTTCCAGACCAGCTTCATGCAGATCTGAAACCACTCACTTATTTTAAACCAGCTTTTCCTACCTTTTCAAAGAGGGTCTGGCATTTGTAGGGAATACTTGACTTCCTTACTAAACGTCCATCAGGCCAAAATCTGAACTCAGAACAGTGCTGGTTGTTAGTGATGTACAGTGTGAGGTTACAGTTAGCAACTGGCAGGAAGAATTTTTTTCCTGCTGTTCCCCTCCGCTGTATAAAAATAAAAATGTACACTCTGATAAGCATGCAAGTGCAAATATCATTGTGACAGAGGTTACCGCTTCATTAACTACGCTGTAGTTAATCCAGCAATTAATGGATTATATCCACAACACCAGTTATTGCAATAAATCAGTACTCAAGAGTGAATAATTTTACAGTAACTTGTTCTTTGTTTTGTTTTCTTGGGTTATTTTTTCCCCCCAGAATCCATGCAAGACTGTACCAAACTCTGGAGAAAGCACCAATAAAACTTTAGAGCAACTGGTTAGGCCTTAAGAGCATCAGTAAAATTTTCTTATACGTGTACTACATCAACTACTTAGGTACATACAGTTATGCTGGAGTGAGCATCATCTGTCTTTTGAATGTAGCACAAATAAACCAATACAGAATTTAATGTTATCTATCATTTGGTCAAAAATATATCTCAAAAGGGCAAGGCATTAAGAGACAGACTTACACAGCCTCAAGTCATTGCAAATACTGCTTCTGCCCTTGAGGGCCAATAACTGTTAGAGCCAACTTAACATTTTCTGTTTCCAAAGCCATTTGTGCCTTAGCCCTTCAGGATCAGTAACAGGATTCCTCTACAGGCACTCAATCAAGTTTGTCTTAATGGGCAGTGCTCCACCATTACCCAGTACCAGACACCAGCTTTGCAAAGTTTACTTTATCAGAACTGAGGAAGTTTCAGGCATCCTCAAAACTACTTCCATGAAGCCTAATTTTTTGCTGGAACAAATCTGGTCCAGACATCTTTAGAAATCCTTACTGTGACTGACACTCACCCATGGACTCTCAGAACTTTGTACGGCTTCTCAAAAGTCAGTTCTTCAAGACTTCATCTTTACTAGTCTTTAAATTTAAGTAAGTAACAAAAAAAAAACCATAAAAAACCAGTAAACTTTTTGTTTGGAAGACAGAAGCATCCTGAAAAAATTATTTCAGGGAATAGCCAAAGGCTGAATATGAATTTGATATTTGCATCTTTTAAATAGGCTTAAACTAGGCATCATTTACTATTTCTTGCACAACTTTGAGACAGCTTCTTTGTTAAGAATTCCTCTCCTTCTGTTAGCCATACCTAGAGAACAGAGAATCCTGCAAGTAGGAATTTTGGAGTAGCTCACTCAAACCCATGTGTCCTAAAGGGAATATCCAAAATGAGGATAGTATTTAAGTCAACTATGAACCTAAGCAGAAGTACACACCAGGCAGTTAGTCCAATCCCCAAAGCACTACTAGGGCTATGTCTGAAACTAGGAATGAATTAAGTTCCCATCTTCTGACTCTAGCCTACTACTCAAGGCGTTCACAATCCAACCATTCAAATTAAGTCAACTTTCCAAGAAACATTCTGAACTCAGAACTCGCACAGAATTGTGGTATACAAAAGACATTAAATATTTATTACATTGCAGCACCTTTACACAGGAAAGGTAAAAATTTTAAAATATCCAAATTTTGGACATGATTTTTCTTCATGACAGTTGGTCAGTGGGTCCCTGGGATATCTGTAGGCACCTTTAAGAGTTCTTCAACTTCTTCTTGTAAAGCCTCAGCCTTTTCACTCAGCAGCATCTACAGTGACAAAAACAAACAAACAAAAATTAGAAAACAAATACAAGCATTTTCTGTAATTGTTAGGTTAAAACATCAATGTTTCTTTCAGAAATTGCACCTGGTTTGTGAAAGACCTCTGCTGCTGCTCACAGGACCACAGTGGCCACAGGAACCTCTGCATCAAAGGACTAACTTGTGCACAGGTACTACTACAAACACGTCTTACTGATTACTGTACACCCATATAAAAAGCTGTCACTCAAAAATTCATACAGTACACAGCTGGTTTTCTCAATTCTGCCACACTACATAAAATTTACAGAACATAAACAGTTTTGTCTGTAACTATTCAAGAACATTTTTAACCTTAAACCTTTATTTTCCACGTTGGAACAAACATTTTTAAGTTGTGCCTGACAAGTTGCCAATATCTTGCTTTATACGAAATTTCTTACTACAGCATTTTACACCAGAGAGAGAGAGGACTCCCAGCAACTGTTTAATCCTCTGCCCTGAGCTGTTTGTTGCTGGCAGCTGGGGAAGAACAGGCCTTCATGCAAGCACTCTTCTAATTTCCCAGTTAGAGAAAAACTCCACGAATTCAATATCTGAGCATGGGAGTAAGCTAAATTGTTGGATTTGGCACTGATGTGGATGACGAATCTGCATATATCCCTCTCTTCTGGCTCACAAAGCAGCATAAGAAAAAAAAAAAGCAGCAAGAAGCTTACAACAACATTAAACAGATGTGACCTTTTAAGTGCATAAACCTCAAACTTAGTATGTTTACTCCATGAGAATTACAAACCAAGGCATCATAATTGACCGTCTCAATTTTACACCAACCCCCCATCCATTCATTCTAGACATTCCCTTATTTCACCAAAAGCCTGTTCTTTTAGCAGAATCCAACATGAAGCCAATACCATTGTAACAGCAGATGATTAACGGAGATAGAAGAGAGAACATGCTACCATTGATAAATGAAGTATTTCCTGTATTTTTTGTTTCGACAAAACTCAGTGTTTGTTACAGAATTTTTCCCTTTGTTTATTTATGTGTGCCAAAGACATTAAGTGTGCCTGAGAGGCAGATATTAACTGAAGGCCCTTCTCATGATGCATATTCAAAATGGAAATGAAAGAATAACAGAGCATGACAAAAGCAACTACAAAAGTGACATTAATCCTATGCCTTGTTGGTTTACATTTCTACAATCCTGAAAATACTGTTCTGTTGCCACAAGTACCACTAGGATTTCGGTAAGGTAAGTCCTGAGATATTGGCAGAATCAAGCATTATCCACTTAAAACGACTCAGCAGGGAGACCAGTGTAGTCATTTAGTTCCCATATGTCATCAGACAAGCTGTCAAACATTTTTGCCCTTTGCTTCCCCTCTGAAAAGGAGCAAACTTGGCTGGCACTGTATGTAACTGTTACTGTAACAGGTTGTTCTTATTACAGGTAAGTATTTGGATCACAAATATACACTAACTAGTAAACTGAATCCTTCACTTTTCATGCCATTCAAACATCCACTTTTGACATAATGGAGTTCTGACACAGGGTTTTTATAGCTTTGTTCCTAACTTACCTTTGCAGATGAAACAATTTGTTTGGCTTGACGTCGTGACAAGTGCTCAATCATCTTAATCAGAGTTTCTGGATTCGCATTAGCCAAGTGCGCTAAAGTTTTGTACCCTGCATTATAAAGCTGTTTTGCTCTTGCCTGAAAGTACAGAATTGTGTTAGATTATTACAACAGGCAATAAGAATTACTGTTAAGTGCCAATCTCTGCACCAATCCCAAATATTTCATTCTGTGTATCAATCCAAATGTTCTCTTTCTAATAGGAATACTCATTGAGAATCTTTACTCCTCAAAAGAACAGTTTTTTACCAATAAGATTTACCTCCCCCAACAATTTCACCCAGCTTTTAAGAACCCTTTATTTTCTGAGCCTAGATGATACTGACTCTGCCATCTTCTCTTGTTATCAGGTTTTCTGCATTCACTGTCCCTGGCAGCAACAACTGTCTCACATTCTTTGGAGGTGTCTAAGTCAAAGGAGGGCTGATTTTAACAGAAGTTATGACAGACCAAGGAGACCTTTCACAAAATTCCAGAAGAGGCTACACTTTCCTGTTTCAAGCTTATAAATAATTTTTCCCTTAGCATCACAATATCTTTTTAATTTCTCCAATGTTGTGTGAAGTCATAGCTGTGAACTCACATATACAGGAGGGATGCACAACACAGGAAGTAATTATCTGGAATTTGATTGTCACCAGTGTAAGGGGGTGGGCATTATCTGCTTCTCTTGACTCTAATACCATTGCCCGTGTAAGGCAGCCAAGGAGTGTTTGCTTAATGGAGGGTCTCTAGGCAAACAAATTTCTTCTGCAAAACAAATAATACTAGAACTTTACAAAGTTAAAATTAAAATGCATTTCTACACTAGTAGTGGAGTAATGCACCATACCCAAGGCTGAGTTATGAAATAAATGACCATTTGATGAACAAACATTTGGTTAATTACCTTTAGGGGTTTTTTTCCCCCCCCACCCCTTTTAAAGACAACAAGGAATAGAAAGACATTTATTTGATGGCTTATATGGGGTCTTTTAGCATCCTACAGGTAACAGCTTACAATATATAATCTTCCTCCATGCATGTTCATTGATGTGAAATAGGTGTCATTAATTTCACCAGAAGTAGCTGCTAATTGCCAACAAGTATTTCCTGTGCTCTTTTTGGCTGTTTTATGCAGAGTATGTCAAACAACACAGAATCCCTCCCCACAAATTACTTACATTTCAGGAAAAGGGTTTAAATTGCTCTTTGAAAACTGCACAACTAAATGAGGAAAAAATAATTCTCTTTCTCTACAATACTCTCAAGAGTGATTTTATAAATTTTCTCCACAGAAATCTAAGCAAGTCACATCTGTTCATGACAGTTTACCTGCTGCAAATATCAGCTGTTGGTATAGTTTTAACTCCAAGAGCAGAAGTACCTTGGTTATAGCAATAATTTTTTTTGAAGGGTCTCCTTCAAAATACAACTTTATCAGAACCTTGCTGCCCAAGGCAGTTTTTGGCCTTACACAGAAATGGTCTCATATGGAGTGAGCCATGAAAAAATGACTACTTACCTTTTTCAAAAAATTTGATATATACAAAAAAACCCAGCTGATTAGACTTCAAGTCTTCAGTGTTTAGCTTTTCAGAATAAAACTTACTGCCACTAAATTCAGTGGTTTCCTGGCAAACTGATTCTTTAATAGGCTGGACAGGCAAGTTAAAACATTTTGCAGATAGTATAACCTTGGACTGAAGCCCCAAAAGATTTTCTACTTTAGTAGGGATCTTTGATTCAGAAACTGGTTAAATTTCTCATTTAAAGTACATGCAGCACTGCAAGTGATTTGCAAAAGCCTAAGTTCCCAATAGGACTTCACATATTTCCGTGTGGATCTTCTAATTTAAATATGTAAATTCTTATTCCTCTTTACTCCTATGAACTGAGGAATTCTTACCACAAAAGAAACCTGGACTCTGTTTTCCAGCTGAGTATACAGCTAAATTATTGTCCAAATAGAGCATTTTCACTGTTGCTGTGGCAGCAGCCAGAAGAAAAACATTATTGGCTCCAGCTCACATTTCCTCAACAGACCACTTTTCCCCCAACCTCTAGACTGTTGTGGAATATCTGCATTTTGCTGAATTCTCCATAACAAACTAGCCTGATCTTCCAGATATATTTGAAAGGCACAGTAACATTTAGCATACAAGTTCACACTGAAAAATTTCATAAAGCCATGTTTACTAACCTCCAGAACCCCTGCTACTTCCATCAGAGGGATGAGTTCTGTCTTAACACAGTATGTCAGCTGTTTGGTAAGTTCTGTCAGCAAGGCCTTATAAACCCAGAATTCTTCCAATTCCTGCAGAGATGGAGATCGCTAAAAATCAGATCTTAAGTTCTGTATTTGGGGGGGGTATGACTGATAAAAGCTCTGCTGTGGCAACAAGTGTATATTTGGCTTTCAGGCAGGGGAAGCACTGTTATTTCTAATTATCCTTTCAGCCAGCTGCAGAGTTGTATTCAGCACTCCAGCTGAACATCCCCAGGTTGGGGCAGTTCTGAAGGACAAGCAATGCATTATCTCAGCAGAGGAAAGAGATGCAAGAGAATAAGCCAGCTGTTTTCCTGAGCTGACATTCCACAACCTGATGGCCTTATTTAGAGGAGAAAGGTAAAACTGACAATTACTTCACCAACAGTGCTGACACTGATTAGTTCCCCATACAGTTTGTGTATTTTCACATTCTCGGTGCACAAAGCTTACTTTTAGTGTCAGAAATGTGACTGTACAAGGCTGCTTTTCTCAACAGGGAAAATAATTTTGGAAAGATGAAAAAACAGTTTTGCACAGGACAGCTGAAATACAACACCCATGTTCAGTTCTAAAGTAAGCGAACAAAACTCCAGATTTTGCAAAACCAATCAGAAAGGATTTATTTCCATTCATTTAACACACTACCTCACAGAAGTGAAGAAGGCAGGAGGCGAACGAGGCAGCAGAATTAAGGAGATTTTGCACATATCCTCGGGACAGATTAAATTTCTCTGAAACACTCCATATATTGGTCTCTTTCACCAGGGTATAAAGGACAAACGTCAGGTAGAGCCTGTTTACCACAGCACTGTCCACATTCTAGGAATAAAACAAGCTAAAACTCAGAGCTCGTGTGAAACTCCAGATTTTCTGTTAGTACTGCAAGGAAATTCTTTTCATGTCTCCACTGCTTCACAGCTCTAAAACATTTCTATATTATACCCAAAGACACGAAACATTAAGGAATACAAGCAATGAGGTTAAAAGAACTTTAATAATTAGAACAGTTAAAGAGAACACTAGCAGAAAAATAATCTAGGATTTGTAAACAATCTAGAATTTGTAAATAATCAAATAAAATTACTAAACAGTCATCTTAGGTTTGAGAAATCTCCAGCCTACCTTTCTGATGGCTTGACCAGAAGCCTTTTTTGTAATAAAGCTTTCAGGCACTCCCACAATATCTGCTACTTTTTGCTCTGCTGCACTTAGCTGGTTGAACTAAAATAAGATTTTACAAAGAATGTTCAGATATTTAGTTCTCTTAATATTATAGAAAAAAAAAAGTGCATTATTTAGAGTGAAAGAATGTTTTTCAATATCTCTGTAGAGTACTTGGTCACTGGACTAGTACTGTAGTTACTAGACAGTCAAATCTGCAGTCTCTTTGCCCACTTATCTGAATTATCTGTAAATGTCCATCTCTGAACGCCTCATTAAAAAAAAAAAAATTTTAGTGCTCCCCCAGTACACAATACTTTACAAAAAGTGGAATAGTTGACTTATGGGTGGATCTTACAAAGCATGCAAGACTAGAATGAGGGCAGTGCTGCTAAGGCTGACAGAAGCACAGTCTGTAGAAAAAGTATTGGCCACAGTGTAAGAGTTAAAATCACAGCTGGAATTTAGTATTAGACTCATCATTAGACATACCAAACAATGGTTAAATCTCTAGTGGATTTTGCTCCTTAGATTACACATATAAATGAATGAGCATCAGAAGGTAAATATGGCTCTTGATTAATTTAATAGTGGTTTTCTTGCAGGACTAGTTTATAGGAAAGTCTTGTTTAAGATACACCAGACTTTGGCGATGGCAAGGCAAGCACCAAGGTTAGAGGCAGGATTTAGAGTACTGGCAACTCAAGAGATATGTTTCATGCCACTGTTTTCCCCAAACAGGGTCAAATATTATAGATACAAAAGAGAACTTAGATTTTTATGCACCACAGGAAAGCAGTTCTGCCCTGCCTCTGAAAATAAAACAGCACATCTTTTCATTACATTGCTACCCCACTAGCTACATTTCCTATGCCTATAAACCCACTGCAAATTTAATAAGCAGGATTATTTTATGCCCCCAATGCATGTTTGCTAGCAAATGCTCACCTGCCTCAAGTATATCATCCAATCTGGGCTACAGCTAGAAGTCACATCATAGGGAGTTGCCAGATATAGAAGATGAAGATTGCTCTCAAGAATTAGCCCCTCCAAACCTTTCTTCAAGTCCCTGTACAGAAGATTGCAGTATGCCAAGTCTATAGATCCTACAATAAGCACACAGTGTATTGCAATTATAAACAGGCACACAGTCAAGTGCGATAGATTTTAACATAGTCAATGTTATCTTTATCTTCCACAAAATCTTGTTATGCCATCTGAGCTGAAGAGAAATAACTGTAACCTAAATAAGTGTTCTAACCTAACATGAGCAGTGAAACAAAACTGAGGAAAGGCAGTCCCCTATTTCCATGTATCTCTGTTCTGTGTGGTTTTGGAGTGTTTGTGAAATGCCTTGTCTTTAATGAAATCCTGCAATAATGTGGTAGATTGAAGGACTCTTTCAGACTGCTATTCCAGTTGCGTTCCATACCCCAAAATCTTTATGCTATGCCAGGAAAACAGAACTTCCTGATATACTCTCTTCTTTATTACAGTTGGTTTACGTGTCATATGCTCCTTTTCCCTCTTAAGCTTCTCTCTAGTCAAGAAATCCCTCTGTTCACAAAACAATGAATTATAAAACGAGGTCCTGAGCACTTTGATCACAACAACTAAATCAAATCTTTAAGTAGTTTTTTTAGGGGTACAGTTTGATTTTGGGGGTACACTTCTGACACTGATCCCAATAATATTGGGATCGATATTATTACACTTCATTCCCATCCCATTCCTTCATATGCTACTTGTTCATTTCCTATTTTCAGTTCAGCACATCATTCCGTAAAATTGTCTTTCTACAACTTATTTTTCATTGCAGTTTCAGGCTGAAGATGAGAAAAAGGACCAAACTGAGAAAAGGCTGAAATGCTGAAATACAGATTATAATAAGAATAAAAAAAGCCTTACCTTTATATGTAGCTTTTCCCAACGGTGTGATTGTTAGTGTACATTTGGAATTGTGGTCCTTCTCAGATATTCTTCCTTTTAGGAGTCCTTTTTCTATTAGATTTTCTAGTCCATCTTTAATTATCTCTGAGAGGCTCTTCTCTTTAGACAGCAGCTGCTGCTGAACACCCAACAACGTACCACACATAAAATTGTTGACCTCCTCACAGGTAACTGCTATCTGCAACAGTTTTGGAAGTGATTAGCATATTGGAAGTTATAATTTCATATGATATAGGAAAAAACAAATAGAGAAGAAGTTTGATATCCTGCTGACGTGTTTCTATAGAAATACATGACAACAAATAGAATGATAGGCAGCAGCCCACGGCAGATCTGATGGGACTGCTCTCCACCTGGTCTATTATTCAAGCTACTGCATCATGTTGTTTCCAGTGTTTCTATTTGAATCAAATATTAGAAATAAAAATATTAATACTGTACTGTACAATAAGGTAGTTATCACTTTTGCCTTTACACATAAGGAAACTGTCACGTTCCATGATGGTATTTAACTCAGCTGTTAAGTAAAGACTAATCAAACCTTTGCCCTTCTTATCTGATTGGAAGCTGTTCTGAAGTTTCAAGTCCATGTGTTTAAGAAGTCTGCTTTTTTTTTCTACAGAATCAACAGGCAACATTTTCCTTGCATTTCCAAGCACTTAAGTTACTCACAGAGAAGAGTTAACTGATACCTTCAGTCCGACCAAAGACAACAACAGGCTCTGCATTCCCTTGGTCAACTCCAGCAGAAGATTGCTGTAACAATTCTCCAAAGGACTGGTAACTAAATCCCGAACCTAAAAAGAGCAAGAAATCTATTTGTACAGGGGAAATATTTATGCATTAATTTTACACTTTAAAACCCCATTGATATGTGTGATTCAGCTCATAAAGAAAATAAGTGGAAACATCTAAATTTTACAGTTCATATCTGAAAACAAACCACATAAAGGTTATTTAGAGGTATTATTATATAAGCTAAATATTTGCAACATTAAGAAGCGAACAAAAATTAAGCTAGGCAGCTCAGCTCCTCCTGTTTATTCCATCAACTTAACACAACAATTCAAATTACCAACAGTTTTGTAAAAATTACCAAGTGTTTGTCTTTTTCTTGCACTACGAGAATACTTTCTCCAGCATCGTCAATACCAGCTCGACCAGCTCTGCCAATCATTTGTTTATACTGGTTCTTCTTCAGGAAGTCATTAGCAACATAAGGAGCTCTGAGAATAACCCTGTAAAGAAGCTTTTCATAAGTTATACTTTATACTCAAATTACTAAAGCAGCAATAAAATGGTACAAATTCATTCTTTACATATGCCTCTTACCTAGTAACCAATAAAAATCAAATGTAACTCTTTGAACAGATGTGTAAATTAAATGCAAAGCATTTAACAACTTAAGGTTTATTAAATGGTAAGCCAAGTTCATTATGTTTTGCAGAATCTTTGAAACTAGTTTTTACATGTACTCTTAGGCCTGAGTTCAAGATGAAAATCACTGAGATATAAAATAAACCCTATAGAAAAACAGAAGCAACACTGACTATACACCAGTTATGCTAAAAAGACAAGACTTGTCTTTCATATGAATTTTGTTTCTCCCCTCAGAATTCCAACAGAATTGCAATATGTGCACACAGAATTGGACTCTTAGCAAATAGTCTTTGGTCATACAGAGTACAGCAATCATATCATCAGCACTTGTATAGGAAAATATAACACATTTTTGTGTTAAAACATATTCAAAATAACTCCTTAGAAAAGATTTATTTTCCAATTTAAAAGCTGTTCTTAGGTCAAATTCTAAAGAAACCACTATACTCCTGAAAAATATCAGTAAAATATTGAAATATATCTTCAATTTATTAAAATTTCCTTATTCCATTTGGGTAAGTGCTCTTCACCTATGCGTTCTGAGGGACTTGCTACTGACTCACATTTCCCACATAAAAACTTTGCAGTCTTCTGTCCCAAGTTGAGCACGAAATCCCTTATACTTCCAATTTGCTTGTAAAAGCAGAAGGTCACTTTAAATAGCACTGATATTTACAACTTATCAAAACAATTTTTTTTTTTACAAAGCAAAAATCTATATAAAAAGATGGAATATGTTTTGGTTATTAACCTTCTAGCTGGCAAGTTGACTCCAGCAGCCAAAGTAGCCGTGCAAGCAAGTAGACACAGGACACCTGAAGAATATGCCTCCTCTATGCTTTTTCTTTCATCGTTTGTAAGGCCACTATGGTGATAGGCAATACCAAAAGGGATTGTTTGCTTCAGAACAGGACAGACACTTCCATTTCCAATATTCTTTAGGTCCTTGATGAGATCTTGTTTCTCTTTCTCCCTGTGAGCTCTAAATTCTCTTGGAGGAGGAAAAGTATTTCTTTAGACTTTGACCAACCATTAACTAAAAAACAAACCAAAACAAAACCAACCAACCAAACAAAAACACACCAAAAAACCCCAAACAAACAAGAAACATGCTTACTGTCTATTTCTGTTCATTATCCATTCCTCTAAGATACAGGTTGGAGAAAAATTATTTTCAGTAATTTTAAAATAGCAATATATAGCACTGATTTAGTTGCAATAGAACTCTCTTCTTGTTTATAAGAACAGGCATAGAACGGATGAAATATTAATTGTGTGTGGGTATTGAGTGCACCAAAGAAGGAAATAGGGCCAGTAGTGAAGATTATAGGTACATTTAAAAATGGTTTCAATTTTGATAGCAAAGGAGGAGGTTTGTTATACTATTTTAATATAACTTCTTTCTACATAAAATTTAACTTTGCTAGACCATTATGAGTTGATCAAATCACATTTAAACGAAACCAAACTTAAGTCTTACTTTCTTGTCTTTATTAATGAAGTCTGGTTTAGGTTTAACAACTTAGATTCGCAAAATGGGCGTGGAACAGAGATACACAGCTGACTAATAACATACATGACCAAATACAGGGCTATAGAGAAAAATGTTTGTTTTCTAAGCTTGCAGAAGCCAGTGCCAAAGGGACACAAAGTTAAATTAATTTAGTATACTTTTCCTTTTTTCTTTAGCATTTGTCTGCTGATTACTTTTAAACCAAACTAGTTAAAAAATGGTTAAAATTTTTAAAAAAACCTTTCGTTTAATAAGCCTTTCACAGTTTGCTGTCAGTTATGCAGTTAGCAACTTCATATGTTTCCACGGTCAAAGTATTTACTTCTAATCACCAGAAAAAGTCACTTGCAAACTAGTGACAATAAATCCTTTATTCAATATATATAATTAAAAAAAAAAACCAAAACATGACATACACTTACTTCTTGAGGTACTTGCACACCATTGAAGCCACATTTTCACAATTCTTTTTAGTGGGACAAAAGATTAGGCAGGAATAATTAGGGATAACTTCAGTAACCAGTGCAATGATGTGGTCAGGATCTGCTTTCTCCAGATAACTAGAATACTATGACAAAGACAGATTGACAAATATTTAAATTTAGAAATTAAGTCATAACCTAAGTATGTAATACTAAGTAATACTTGTTCTCAACCTTTGCTAGAATACACCCATTTAATTTAATGTGCAAGAAATTGAAGGACAAGCTTTTCTCCCAATCCTCACCTGAAAGAGTTTATTGACATATCTGGCTTGAACTGAGGGATACATGGATGGACAAATCAAATTCTTTCCTTTTTTCCCTTAATACTTAATTTTCTTTAAGCAACACCATAGTTATGTTACTTGTGATACTGGCAGTCTACCACAAAATATTTTTCTTTGTAAAAGTTGAAATGAATCCCTACAAGCCAGCAATAACCTGGGAAACCCCCCAGAAAGTATCTTCTTTCAGTACTGTCTTAAGTGATGAACCACTGAGAAAATCTACCCCACAACATAAAGCACTGGGTATCTGGAATGCTCAAACCCATTACTGTTCACATGCCAAAATACTGAATAAACTTCTACCTCGAATAGTGAAAATGAAGTGAAAATCAAGTTAAGTGTTCAGTATTTTAAGGCCTTTTTCCTCCCCAAAGCTCACAGGTACTACAAATGAAGTACCACGTTTAAGCAATTTCTCTGGTAAAAGGCCTATTAAAAAAAAAAAGTATAATAATACGTTTCATAAAAACAGTTCAAAGGAACTATAAGCACTTTGTTTCTTACCTTGAAATTAAGGAGACGTGAAAAAGTAAAGCCATTTTCTGTTTTGCTGTCAACTGCATAAATGGTGTCCCGTATCTTCACATACTCCTTTAATTCGACCTAGCAAGACAGAAGTCATAAACAGAAACTTCAGTTAAATGACTAAGTTTTCTCTCAAGTTGTTGGTTATGTACAGCTAAAGCTTTTCTCTAAGCATCACACGACATATACATACATATACACAAGCATACCCTTCACCCCATCAAGAATTTTTAGATAAGTTAATTGTTTTAATTATCTGCTTTGATAAGGCATTGAATTATGATGAAGAATTATAAATATTGTATCTCATGAACTATTAATGAACCACTGTCCTGACAGCACATAAGCACCAGTAGTAGAAGTTCTAATTACATCAAAAGAACCGATTTATCACAGTAGATGTAATTTAGAAATAGGTCTAGTTAAAATGACACAAATGTCTTAATAGGACAACATAAAGGTTCTTGCATTTGTGCATTTAGAAGTGCATAGTGAAGTTTATTGTATTGGTAACAGTTGCAAGCAATGGAACAGATTATATTACACTATACTGTGAAATTAAGCAAAAAAGATTTGATACAATCCTAAATAGATTTACTGTAATTTTACAGCCAAATATCTTCTTTACTAGTCTACGGTATCTCGTATACAGACCGGTCTAAAATTACTGGTGTAGTACTCTGCTCGCAGGAACTTCTGCAGGTCTCCAACATTATTTAACGTTGCACTCATTCCAATGATTTGTGTGTTTTCTGTAGAACACAAGTTGAGATGAATTTATTGTCACATGACCCATTTTTAACACTTCTGCTCAGTAATTAATTCACAGGCCTGCTTCTTCATCGCTAGTCTTTCGTAAATGCCAAAGTAGCCCGACTGAAGGGGGACCTATGCTAAGAAATACTACCTGAGATGTAAACATAAAAAAAGCATTTAACTGGAATGGTTAGGGGCTCCTACAAAGAAATGGAAGGCAATCAACAATACTCAAGATTTTGCAGAGAAGTATCAAAAAAGCTTCAAGAACACCCAGCCCATCATTAGAGGGTCAATGAACAGTTACCACATGGAGTCATGGCATGTTTTTCAAAAGCAGTCAGAATACCACAAATCCAGAAAGCAGAAGTATGCTTCTCTAGACTCCTCTCTAGAGATGCCATCACTACAACATGCTAATAACATTAACTGCAGCCATGACTTACTACTGGTGTAAAGGATTTTCGCAAGAGTAATTTCCAGTATTGCTCCACGACTTCCCTCACCAAGCATATGCAGCTGTTCACAGAAGGGAAAAAAGAAAATGCAAGAATGTTACGGAGTTAAGATTATTTCTAAAAAAAAAAACCCCACAAACACTAACCTAAAATACCCCCAATAAATTATGTAGACCTAACCAACTACTGCAGGATTCTTTCTTGGACTTCCGCTTGTAAATTTTGACTGCTAAGCTCCTTCCGGAAGTACAACCTCACTGAAACAAAATTTAAGAATCAAGACCAAACATAGACAAAATCTACCTTCCATTTAACTAGACCATAATTGACCCAAACAGTTAACTCATGACAGCAAAAAGTCAGTGTGGAGATCTTTGCATTCACCAGCCAAAAGTAATTTTCAACAAAATGTGTTTTAATCAATGCTTGGCGTAGAAAAATTTCTACCAGGCAGCATCCAGAAAGAGTAGAATTTAATGCTTCAGCTGCCTTCTGCTTAGGAGCTCTCCTGTGCTAAGGTAAGGTCAGTCAGCCTGAGGCGTTCCACGAATTAAATAGCCCCCCTATATGTGTCATTTATCCCCACAATCAACCCTTAAAAGCACAACTCAGCCACATCACTAAAAAGCAGAATAAGGGGCAATTCTTACAGCCAAATGTTACTTGATATTTTAGT
>JAWWES010000133.1:12255277-12291460 GCA_035583135.1 Lophotriccus pileatus
GCTTTTGGAGTCTCACATATGTTTTTTTTATGTTGTATATAAAATTAATGTTCTCAGTGTAATATTTATTCCATTAAAACTTGTTGGCAAGATTTAGAAGGAGAAGTGTTAATTCTGGTATATTTAAATTTAAATAAAATCCTTTAAGTATTATTTAAAATATATGTGAATTGTGCCAATATTTAGAAGAGGAAAACTGTTGTGCTTCTTAACTGTTTTTACAGTGGAGACAGGGACCAGCTAAGGCTTTTATTTCTTAAGATGCTCATAAATGATCTAGATATCTGAATAAGGGGAAGACAAGACTCTGGATGATATAGAATGATGGGTGAGGGTAATGGGAAAGAGCTAGCATGCATTCCTTGCAGTGCAGACCCTGTGGTATTAAAAAAAAGGGGTAATAAGTACAACACAACTGAAGTGATACATTGCAACAAATGATTCCATTATGGCCTGCGTTGCTGTGGTGAAGGCAACAAGAACAGATGGATATGTCCATATTCCATAGCTGTTTGTGGAGAAAATGATGAAAGGGGACAAATGCTGACATCTTTCAGGAATTGCCCCAAAGGACCCTGTGCTGTGTTTGCAGTCACTCCTAAGACAGAGCTGGGAGAAAATTTTATGCATTTAACCAATGCAGTAAATGTTGCTCATCGACAAATTATTTTATTGCATTCAGCATCAATGATACACAAACCATATACAAGATTTATATGGACAATATATGAGATATGTATTGAAAGTCGTGTAATGCCTACAGATCTGTGGTATCTATGCATTGCTAAGGTAAACAAATGTAGTCAGAACATGTAGTGAATTCCCTGTTTTGTGATGCAAAGACTCAAGCCTGTTGTAAGCTACAGGATACAAAAAATAAGGTTGTGTAATTGTTGAATTTATCTTGTGTGGAAACAATAATACTTGTGTGGTCAGAGCTAAATGTATTACACTCATCCTATGAGCGATAGAGTAGTCAAACATACTTCTTCAATGTTTTTATAATTCAAGTGTTGATGGTCAAAGATAAAGCATAAATAGCACAATCTTACTGTGGTCAGATATAAATACACATCTGTTTAATGGTTTAGATGGGATCTGTACAGACCTTAAGAGCAGCAGATATAGATCAGTTAGACTGTTAATGCAGAGGAGTACAGAGTTGCATTTAAGTGCATGAAGACAGCGTGGTTTCTATAGATAAATATTGCACTTGACTTTTCTTACCATGCAATAGGTGATCTTTAAGGTCATTCTGGCTTTTTGGAGGGTTCTTTGCCAGTAAAGCATGAACCTTAGCCTTGATAAATATCAAAACAAAACTACCAGAGATTATTTTCCCCTTGAATAGCAATCAGGTGTGGAATTTGATGAATGTGAGGTTGAAACATAAAGAAGACATAAGCAAAAAAACCAAAAAAGGCCTTCTTTGTTTGTTTGGGGGGTTTTGTTGTTTTTGGTTGTTGTTGTTTGGGGATTTTTTTTAATAGCTGCAATTGAAAAAGATATATTCTTAGTAGTTTTCATGTGTAATACGCACATCAGAATTACTGGAGTGCACAATGCTCTGGTCAGTCCTGTTTGAAAGACTTTCTTATCCTGCAAAGCATAATCCTGGCACCCCTGAATATTAACTGATGCTGGCTAATCAGCCCATGTTTGCCTTCTTGACCCTGTGTCATTGACTTACAGGGCTTTTCTAAGTAGATCAGTCTGCTTTGCAGAATGGCAAAACACACACAGAAATACTAGGGAGCCCTAAAACCAGAGTCAGAAGAACATTTAGCAATAGTAACACCTTCAGGTGCCTAATGGCAATGCTTGTGTGTACTTCTGTACCTCTAGATGTAAGCAACTTTGAATCATGTTACAACTCAAAACAATTAAACAATATACCCTGTATATTTCCTATAAAAAAGATCAGCTGACAGATGGTTGACCATGATTGATAGTTATGGTCATTGTCATTCGCCTCAGGTAGAAATTTCTCTTTGTTAACCTTTAGGGAATGTGTTACTTCAACATCTGAAGCACCATGTGGCTGCAGATGATGTGTCAGTACTCCTTTGGAACAGTATCTGCTGTGGACACGCAACGTTTTGGTAGTCTGATAAGAAAGGCGTTACAAGAAAGGCAGGCTGCAAACTCCTGTAGGATATCCCCTCAGAGTCACTGGAATAGTTAGTACCGAACAGGAAGGAAGTATACCTGAAAAGAATGGTTCCCAAAATTTCTGTGACTGTGTGATACCTTCTCTTTGAGGCCATGCCAACTGTTATTTCCAGCCTGTATCTGCAGTAGGATGTGTACTGGGAAGACAAAACCACGGTGACACTTCTTGAAAGCTGTTGTATCTCATTGCTGTTTTTTGTCTGTTCGCAGTGTATATGAATCTACTCGAAAGCTGACTGCTGTATAGCCACTCCTGTACAGGAACAGGCTGTTTATACCCGATTTAACCCTTCCATGTAAGGGAACTACAGATAAACAGAGGTCAGTGCTGTGTTTGCTTCTCCTTGCATTGAAAAAATAAATGGGTCGTAATTCCGGTTCCCTGTGACAATTGGCAATTAGGCATTAGGCAATGTTTTGCAATAAGAAATTAGTAGAATGACCCCAAGGGATCAAGAGCCAAGAGTAGGCAGCTGACACCCATTCCATCTCCTTTTCATTTCCCTAGGAGACCAGGAATTGTTTCGGGTGAATTTCTTATGCTTGTGGGTGTCACTTTGAGAGTTGTTAAATTAAAGGGAGCTTTGCTCTTGAATTCCTCCTATGTCACCAGCATCCCTTTCTTCTAAGTTAGATTTCATGAACAGAGAGTTGTGCACATTGCCGTGCTGCTTTTCTTGACGTTCAGGGTACTTTGTGGTAAAGAAGCGCTTGTGGCTGTTTGATATAAATTCATCAGCTGTCATATAGTGGACCTTACAAATGAATTCTGTTGCTGCCTGTTTCTTTGAAATATTTGCAATACCTTCACACTTCCCTCTCCCAGCTTTGAAATGGACATGATTGCAGCATGGCTGGCTACTGGTAAGAGGGACAAAGAGGGCAGAAGAATGACATGCAGAAGCTCTGTTTAGTCAGTGGATAGCAGAATTAATTCTGAAAGAAATTAATGTGCCAAGGAAATTTGTGTAGTCTCACTAAAAACTGTAGTTATTCAGCTCATACTGGAATTGGACAAAGATGTACAGTTCAGTGGTTCTTTTGAAATAATAGCAATAAAAGATCAATTATTGTGATGTAAAAAGCTATGCCAAATTTCTGACCAAAAAACAGGAAGCTGTGTTAGGAATTGCCTCGAGAAATAAAGGATTTCCTTTCTTTTTCACATCATGAGCAAGTGCATCATCTTCATTCAGGGCAGAGATATAATTCCAATCCATATGGACTTTGTAGTGCCTTTGGGCTGGATAGTTGGACCGCATCAATAGAAAGGCCACTAGCAACGCTTAAATTCTTTCACTTTATAAGAATGCCAGCCCTATGGCCTCCTCTTTCACAAACCTGCAAGGGGCTGGGGCTCCCAGCCTGGCCCATGAATTCAAGATGATGCTTTCACCGCAGTGGATTGTTGCAATGTTATGTGTCCAGGAGCAAACTGAGTGGAATAGGTGTAGTAATTATCTTTTGCCGTTGGGAAAATGTGACATATTGGGTGAAAAGCAATAGACTGCCAAAATCTCTTGATTTATTCCCCCTCTAAACCTGTTCTGCTTTTTTTTTTTTCCTGATATACCTGTGATAATTGTCTCAGCAGCTCTCAGAAAACCTCATATGTCTTGGACTGAGTGGTTTGCCAGGGAAAATTATAGCTGACAGTTCCATAATTCAGCTTAATGGATGGGTGAACATGGGAGGGTGTTGTTGCTCTCTGGTTTTTTTAGAAGGTTGCAGGTGAGGATTACAGTGTCTGTCTGTGCTCATGGTGTAGTGCAGAATATGACTTTGTAAGAGTTAGGCAGTGCAAACTGTAAGGCTTCACAGGATGGAAAACAATTCTCCCTTATTCAGGAGAGGAAACATCTTCTTACTCCCACCCGTGGTAGGGAAGTCTTTCTTCCCTTCTATCCTTTTAAGAAAGAATACGTATTTCGTGTTCCCAAACTTTTTGCTGAGGCATCCCATTACGTGAGTCACCACATCTTCCTGTTACTTTGTGGTGTCCTATCAATACTTAACTTTGCCCACCTTTCCTGCCTCAATCAGGTCCCAGAAACTACCTCCACCCTCCCGCCCACAAGGTTTTCAGCGCCCTGGCGACATGCATGCCGATCCCCTGTGCTGGGGCTGATGGCAGCCTTTCAGAGATGCTGCCTTGTGCCAGGTGAATCAACGCCTGCCCATCCAGCTCTCCACCACGCACCACCCTAGGGAACATGTGTTATCTGGGCAGGCCACTCGAGGAAGACACCAGACATGAGAACGTAAGGAGTGGTAGCTAAACAGAAATGGGTGAGTAAAGCTGTTTTACAAACAATAAAACATTGTTCCCAGGGGAGCCTAGAACTGGAGCCTTTTGGTGGGGCAGGTGAGAAAATAGTGGTTAATGGCATAGCTGGCAGCGGCAGCGTGATGGGAGAGTCAGGGGCTTGAGGTTGCCATTGAGAGAAAGAGTGATGGGAAGGCAGAAAAAAACAAACAAATCAGCAAGATTTTGTAGAAGATACAGAAAGCTCAGAAAGAAGCCAGAAAGGGGAGAGAAGGTAAAGAAGCTAAGTAATGAGAACAAGCAAAAGAAAAGTTAGACTGCCGAAAACAATTGCAATGTAATTGCAAAGACCAGAGGGATGTCCTTCAGCAGCAAATCTGAAGATACAAATGCTACTTGACTCCTATAGGGCACAAGAAACATGCCATGGATTCACATGAGCTTGAGAACACGTCGGGATCCTGCTTGTTGGTGCCTGGGCATGTGGTATAAACTTGAGGACTTTGAAGTGGTACAGCCCACTCTGACACCTGTGCTTCTGTTACTGACTGGAGGGTATTTGGTGCACTTTCCACAGAAGATCTTTGGGTCTGCTTTCATTTCCAAGAAAATCCAGTTTGTGTGTACTGAGGCTGCTCCATAAACCAAACAATGGTACATGGCAGTGGGGATATTTTAAAAGGACAGCCCCAGCTTTAGAAAAACATGCTTATGTAAGTATGTGCAAAGGGAAGATGTTTTGTGGACTAGCATATCACTGTCTTGGAAGTTTTGCTCATTCTACCAAAGCTAATTAATTTGTTCTGTGACAAGGTTGTAAACAAGCAGCTGGTGGGCTCCCCTTAAGTTCTAGAGCTATTCACCTCTGTATCTTCTGTCATGCATACAAAAAGGTGGGAGAGAGGTGGCTGTAAGGGGTTGAACTGTGTCTTTTCTAAGAAATACTGAATTAAATTATTGACAATTGATAGAATAGAAGGAAAAACCATATTATCTATTGCATTTCAATTCTGTAGTCAAATAGATAAAAAAGTAGATGGTTTGTTACTTCACCACAGTGTATTTTGTAACCCTGTAATACAGGCTTTTTGGCTAATTTCTGGTAGAGCAATGGAGGGAGCAGGTTTATCGTATTGTCAATCCCTGCCTGCTGAAACTTGCATCTTCATTTCATGCGTGTTATTAAAAAATAAAATTAAAAAGCCTGACTTGTGCCTCAATCTTCATTTTCATTCCTTTGGTCAAATAGCAAAATGAGGCAGTTACTTCTTCATGAAGTAGAAAAACTGACTAAATATGTCACCAATTTGCACAAACGTCAGTTGGAGAAGTGCTCTGTGTGTATTAAATGAGGTTTAGAAGAGAAGATTTTAGGCAGTCTGAAAACCACACCCACCTAGTTTTGTATTGTAATTTACTGGCAGAACACCTTGTGAAAACTAGTTGACACACTGAAAAGTTTTCTTATTGACAGTACCTAATTACCTAACATATATTACTACTTATCATGTTTGTTTTTTTTTTTTTTTTGTTCTCCCCTGGTGAGTAAATGCTTATCAATTACAAGGAAGTGGGTGGAGTTAGGGCAGGATAAAGGGTAGAAATCACATTATCATTGAGAGTATCGGTGGTGTCAGGCTTCAGAGAGCAGCAGCCTTTACCTAGAGATAACTTTGGCTTTCAGAATGTGTGATTTTTATTTGCCTCCATCTCTGTAAGCTTGCTAGAATCTCTGCTACAGATGAGCATAAATTCTCAGAAAGGCAGCTGGTTGGCATTTTGCAGGAGTAAGCATGGAAGAAAATAGAGAGGGCCATGGCCTTGCAGAAAGCAAGATTTTGTCTATCTGGATGATTTTATTTGTGGCTTTAGTTTTGTTGCCTTCGATATTCCGAGTGTCATTGGGGATTTCTCATTTCTATGTGAAAATTGTAATAAAAATATTAGAGGTAAGTTGAGAATTAGGTTCAAAAGGTATGTGTTTGTTACAGGACATGTTTAATGACAAAAATCTGTACATTTTATATAGAAGCCATAAAAGTCAGCAGAAAGAATTCCATTAACTTGGATATGTTGTTTGAAGCTTTATTTTACATGATAGTCTTTGAGTGGTGTCTTTAATGATATCTAGTTATGTGCTGCCTTATATATAATCTGCTGCTGGTATGAGGTTTTCTTGGATTAAAGTAGAGACTCCCTGATTTATTCTAGTTCAAGCTGATTAAAGTATTTCATGCTAGCAGAATACTCATGACAAGTCAGATATAAAGAAAAAGATGTATGAGTTTACGGGACTTGGTAAGTAATAAAAACACGTGTTTTAGATGTACGTAAGATTCAGTGGTTTTATTTGGATTATTTTATTTACATAGTATTAACATTCTAGGCAAGAATATTCACTCTGTGTTGCTTCTTCCAGATATAAATCTGGGAGATCCTGCAGTTACAAGTTCTGTCGTACGAGACTTGAATCTGTGCAATCTTCTAAAAGGGTAATTTTTCTAGGGATGAACAGATCATGGCTGAGATCCTGATTCTGCTGTTATCAGTAAGAGGTTTCTGGGGTTTTTAATAAGCCATAATTCCATTTAGTTTTTCAAGTTTGACTTTTCATATCCATCATTAGCCAGAAGTAGGTGCAGTAAATTCATCATATTCAACAGTGAAGGATTTCCATTTTCCACTAGATTAACTTCGTGCTTCTGGCATAAACCTGCTTTCTGTGAATACACTTTCTAGTTGTGGCAGAAAACACATTACTACTATTGTTGCTATTATTATTATTAAACTGTTGGAATTATCTATTTGTGCAGTAGAACATGTCTGTAGCCACGTGATATAGTTAATATCATGACCATCTTACCTTGCCAATTCTGTCCTTTTTTCTGTCTTATAATTTTTCTTTCTCTTTTTGTTTGCTTGTGTTTGTTTGGGTGTTTGTTTCTTATTTTGTTTTATTTTAATATTGATTAAGAGTGCTTGGGTAGGATTTGTCTTCAGCTGTATGAATAACATTTAGCATAGTGCACAGGACTGCAAAGTTTAGGGTTACTTGCTTTTTCAGTTTGGACAGACTTGCTGCTGCAGTCGGCAGACATTAAAATAACTTCTGTATTTTTCCCCCCACCTTGTGCACTTTCCAGCTTTGAGGGACGTTTGACCCACTCAGCATGTGCTTCATATAGGAAGGCACTTCTCTTTCATAAAGCACATTAGATATTTTTCTTTCCTCAGTTTTTGTAACAGGTTATAAGCATGGTAATTTTGTGTTCACAATGTGGAGGATCAATCTATCAAAAAATAAATAATTAAGTTAATTGTTATCTGATCAGGTGCAGCCTTTTATGTCTAGTTCCCCCGGGGCCACAGCAGCTAATAGCAGGAACAGCACAACTCCATGCACTGCAGTTCAGGCTGGCTTGTTTTGTACTTGAGTTCAAAGTTGCTCCTTAATTGTCCAATGGACAAAAAAGGAGTTTCCTTTGTTTTCATCTTACAGGTAATTCCAACTATTTTCTTCGAAGTATTGTTCAAATGCTTCTCACTGTGCCAAAAGAGTAACTAAGGGCTATTTTGGGGGTAAATGGGAGGGAGAGAGGATGGAGGGAATTTTAGGTCACCTTTTATTGTGCTGTGGCCCACTAGGCTCTTTGCAAGGAAATGCAGGACTGGGAAATACTGGATTAAAGCTCGTGCATGTAATTGCTGGGCCTATTCTTGGAGTTCTGGGGCTCATTCCTCAGAATATGGTGAAAATTGCAGCTTGGCATACAGTCAGCTTTAAAGCAGGCTTCTATGCGCCCCTTGTTCAAGACATGAACAACTTGACATTGAAAGCCCATTGAAGTGTGGACTGGTTTCCAGCTGTGACATTATGTACTTGAAATATTGCTAATGTGGCAACACACAGAGACCGATCGTGGTTCCTGTTTTTATCTGGAATGGCGAAATAGGATGCCTTACCAGATAGCTAAGCTGAAAATGCTAAGAGCATGATGCTTAGTCATATATTAGCATGCTACAGATTATGTCACAGGAATATCAGTGCTTTGGGAAGTACCAAACAACTGGTCGAGATTTCAGCAAAAAATCCAACCTTGAGCACTGTGACTGGATTCTCCATTGTGTTGCATTTGATTTAGTCTGTTACGTAGACCAGCAAAATTAACAGAAAACTTCTCACCTGGCAGCACTTTATATTAGTTTCTTACAGCTGTAAATGGCAAATAGGGAGACAGAGGGAAAACATGTTTTATTTTACTCCATGTTTGTCAATGTGAGAAAAATAAAAGAGTAGAGACTGAAATCAAGTCAGAAAATATTTTTCAAAGAAAGCATATCTGTAGCCCTTACTGAATTTGCTAGGAGCAAAAAAAAAAAAAAAAAAAAAAGTGTTTTAGAATAAATCTCAAGTTTTCAGATCTATTACTGAGCAATGAGTAATTGTGGCATATGATAAGTCAATTTGATTTCTTGACTTCACTGAGGTGTTTTAGCACTGTGAACAGTGACTGGAACAAATGGAAAAGATGTAATAATGTATGGAAATAATTTGTATCTGCTGCTTTTCCATCAAGGAATCTAGATTTTAGTTGTTTTAGGAAGAAAAATAAACCTTTTTCAAAAGCAAGATTCAAGGTTTGAAAATTTGGAGGCAGGGTGACAGGTTTTTTTTGCGGGTTTTTTGTGATTTTTTTTTCCTTAGGACATATTAATATAATAGCAAAAGATCTCCAATAGAGTAATTTCTTGATTTCATAACTGTTAGCCCATAATAACTATTATTACCCTTAATTTATCCTTAAAATATTTCTAGAAATGATAAAGATGAATGTTGTTTTGTTTCTGATAGGGTTGTTTTTTCCCACATGCTTGCAAACTTCTATTTGTAAATAATGTGGGTTTTTTGAGTTTGTATTTGCTTGTCTATATCAGGATTTGATGGAAATGACAACACTACCAAAGCTGTGCTAGGGATGTTATTCCAGCTGTTGCAAAAGAAAATGCCTTTGCTAGGATGAAACGTACACCATGCTCTCGCAGTCCTGTGGAGAGTCAAAGAAACACGTTGAACAGCTGTAGCTCTATTTGCTCTGGAATTTTGAGTTCTGAACTTTTGTATGAAACTGGAGCTTTGTTGTTTCTTGAGAAATACATGTAGGAAAGACGTCTAATAATTGTGAATAGTGTTTGAATTGCTAGCTGCACAGAGGTAGCTAATATGCTGTAAACTCGCACTGGAGTATGGGTAGATATTGCTGACAATTAAACTAGTAAAAGAAGCTCCCTGCTGTGCTTTGAAATAGCTCAGCTATCCGGAGCTAGCCTCTGCAACAAAAGCCAAACAAATTACATCTGTGCTCTTATCCCAAACAAATGTCTGTGACCCTTCTCAACCCGTTTCATCAGCCCTCACTAAAGCAGGCAGGAGATTTGTGAGTCCTTTCTACAATCTGATGGTGGACAGCCACATCCTCTCAGACACACAATGTAATACTCAGATCATTTGATCTGGGTTCTTGGTTGTGATGTGAAAGGGGAAATGAGGCCAGGCAGAAAAGACTGTTGGATGAAAAAGTCCCAAGTGCTTGATCTTAGATGATGATTTTAGTTTACGCTAAAAACCTCCTGATCTTCTCCTTGCAATTGTATTGGAAGATTTTATGTAGAGTAATTGTCCCAAAGCCTTTGTCACACATGAGAAAAGGATTGAGAAAAGCCAGTGTAATGAGTGACTAGAAAAACCTCTTGTGAGAACATGGGAGAAGAGGTAGTAAAATATGGGAAGAGATGCAAAACTGAATTATTACATAGTATAGAAAAATGGAGCACTTTAAATGGAAAAGGGAGGAAAACCCATAAAAACCCCAGAAAAAACACAGAAAGTGAGATTTCATAAAACGAACATTCCATATTGTATAGCTTTCCCTGTCAGATGCTATGAAGAAAGTAATTAATATAACCAAGTACTGGGCATTCTTATTTTGTTTAGAATGTAATTACTGGAAGCTCAAACAAATGGACTGTTTGAGTTAAGCTGTCAGGTCTTCCATATTCCATCTGGGATCAACCACTGGATGTTTGGACTCCTGTGTCCTCACCGCCTCAATCCTCAATGGGAGTGAGGAAAGCACAGCAGCCAAGTTCTCATTCAGTCAGCAAACTTAGGAATGAAGTTGCTACATTTAGTACTTAAATTCTGTGTTAGTTGCAACATCTGTTTTTTTTTTTTTTTTGTAAGGCATTTAAAACATCCTTTCATTACTGTTTTGCAACAAAGACTAGCATGACAGCTCTGTCTCAATACTGTGCAATACAAAGGTGATCGCAAAGACTTATTCCATTTTTAAAAACAAATTATACGTACAGATGCAACTGAATGCTGAACAACATAGTAGTTACTCTGCTGGGTCAATCCAGAGTTTGATCCAGACAGACAGCTTTTACAGGCTTCAATTCAATTGCTCGATGAAAAGCTGGGTGGTTGTATGGTCAGATTCCTTCCTCACTCCTTGTTGCCTCAGTTGCCCATGTCAGTTCATGAGTTGAGAGGGTTTTGTGTCCCACAGTGATTTTCATCCATGCTTTTTTGTAACTGCTCCAATTTCAAACAATCTCTGGTGATATGTTCTGGACAATGAACTTACAACTTAACTGTGTTTTGTGGAAATATATTGCCTTTTTCTTGCTCATACACTCTGCCCAACACTTTTATATGATAAACACCAGTTACTGTATTAGAAGAGAAAACAGATAACTGTACCTTATGCACTTGCTCTGTGTCAGTCCAGATTTTGTAGACCTCTGTCCCATGCCATCTTGGCCAAGCTGACAAGCCCTGTGAAACTGTTCAGTCCTTGAAAGCTCCTCCTCTTCTGCCTTGCCCCCCCATCTTTGTAGCCTTGCCTATTTAGTTATAGCCACTTTTGTCTCACTCTTTCTCTGGTCTATGAGTCAAGACTTCACATTTTACTAGTAACCTTTATAAATTTTTGTTGGTTTTGACTTGTCTGGCTCATTTAAATTAATTAACATATATTTTGGGTCAGCTTAGTCAGTAATTATCACCCTTTTTCTATCTGACAATCAAAAGTCAGCCTCCTTGTGGCATTCCAAATCCTTCAGGACAGTATGAGCAAGCTCATTTCTGGCAGTGCTTGCTGGCTGCCAAGTGCCTTTTTATGTAGGAGGACTGTGATAGGCAAGATAAGGGTGGTAGACAGGAAATGGGAAAGCAGAAAGTAAGGCAAAAAGGCTTTATTTGTCAAGCTCAGTGATTTTTATTTATTTTCCTTCCTCTTGCCATACAACCATCCTAAAAGAATATTGGTAAAGGGGTGAGGACCAGCACTACATTATAAAGAGGTTAAATTTGCCACATGTCTGCCTTTACTCTT
Organism: Lophotriccus pileatus; assembly: GCA_035583135.1. Taxonomy (NCBI): domain Eukaryota; kingdom Metazoa; phylum Chordata; class Aves; order Passeriformes; family Tyrannidae; genus Lophotriccus; species Lophotriccus pileatus. The sequence continues at coordinate 12,267,113 of JAWWES010000133.1, forward strand.
TTGCAACATTCCTGTACCTGTTCTGTATGTTCGTTCATTTCTCAGTGTGTGGGCTGCTGTTTTCATGACATCCCCTGGTTCCACAATTCTGACTGACTCTTCATGTGTTGCAAAAGATTGAGACAGGTGATGTACCAGTTGACCTTTTCGAGAGAGTAATTGGGAAGTATAAACAAGGTGAAGGTCTGTGGTATGGTTTGCTTTTTTTTTTTTAAATTTCTTCTTTTTTGGTTTTGTTTGTTTGTTTTACAGTGTTGTAACAGATGGTTTGCATGGATTTTAAAATACTCCATCAAAGCCTATTCTGTTTTCACTTTTTTCTTTTCTTTTAAGATGGCTGGTAAGAAAAAGTCAACTAAGGATAACTAAAATATCCTAATTATGCCTTGGTAAAGTGCCCCTTTTTTTGCTGACTCTAATGCTACAGAAGGAGCTGGTAGAGAGCATGCAGAACTTAAGGGTGGCAAAAAAGCTAATTGATGTTGGCACATGCAACACATTGTAATGTATTGAAGACTATTTGAGATCAGCTTTGTGGTGACTTAAATGGCTGCACACATCAGTAAGACGGAAATATACTTTAAGCAGGAGTTTATCCTGAAGCAGATGGATCATCCTTATTTTTTGTAGATGGGTAGCTTTAATAGCAGATGAAGACATAAGTTGAGTGGGTCATTGATTCTTTGATAATGAGCAGAGCCTACACTCAAGCATCCTGTGTCCTAGGCCAGATATCTTGACATAAATACAGGAAGATCTAGGACTCACTAGAGCATTTACATTTATATTTGTGTATATATATATATATATATATATATATATACATACACGAGCATACATTTATATATGTATGATGAAAACATTCAAAACTATGAAAACTTGAAAAATTAGGCATATTGTTATATTTGATCTTGCTAATGGAGAGTTTTATGATGTTCTGCACAGGGAGGAGAAACTTGGTTTAGCTCAAAAAGGTGAAGACAGGGAAGGGTGAAAGCCCATTACCAAAGCTACTTCTTCAGAAATACCATGGGTACAAAATGTTGCTGCCTCTGTTTTCTGTTAAGAGAAACCACATTAATGCCCTAAAAATGAGGTAATCTCTTTTATTCTTTAAAACTATTTTTTTAGATCTATTTTTTTCAGCATCTCTCTAATGTCAGTGATAGTATTTTGCATAACCCTACTGTCTGAAGTTCACTGGAGAAGAGAGAGTTTTGGACACATGGATCTCATAATCTCTCAGGCAGCTCGGTACCTTGTTGAGCCTCCAGAAGAAAAACAACTCCGTCCTGAAAAGAAGTTTGAGCCAAACAATTTTTCCTAGTAATGGCAAAAGGTAGTCTATGTGACAAATGAAACAGGAGATGTGCAGGACAGCCTTCAGGCTCACTTTGAAAAATTAAAATCTAAGGCCAGGTAGGAGTAAAAGAGGCTCAGGCAACTCACCTAAGGTAATAACAGAATGTCTAGAAATTATTAAATTAAACCCATCAACATCTACTTTTCTTGTTTTGGGAACAGTGGGCCACCCTGCAGATTGAGGAGGGAGTAAAAAAGCAGAAGGCGCTGGCACTTGAAAATTTAATCTCCACTGGTAAGATCTCTGGGTGAAGGGGACACAGCACTGTTCATCTTGTAAAAAGGCAACTATTTAAAAATCTTACTTAGAAAGGAGTTTGATGGGAAAATACCTGTTGAAGTTACAAAGCTACAGAAGGATTTTATAAGCAAGATAATCTGCAAATTATTGAGTCTTCTTGAATAAAAGGAGCTAGAGGCTAATGTGGGTATAGAAAGACATTGCTGATAAACATTTGGGAAGCTGTCCCTGTTTTCATGAGTATTTTGTGCCTTCTGGCTCCATCAGCCCTCTCTTCACAAGACTGAGAGGAATGAGTGTTCTTTGCTCTTGATGTTGCATGGGTTCTCTTTTGTTTCTTGTAACTCCTTGCATGCAGAAAACCCCAGGTCTCTCAAGTAAAGGAGTTACAGCAACCCATGGATCACAGTTAAATTTTGCATTCTTGTCTAGGCATGAGGATAAAATCTGAGTAATATTTTACCCCAACTATTTTTCCTTTCTTCTTTTACCAGAGGAGAGTGGGTTAAGTTCTCATGGTAATCCTTTTACTTGTAGTGTCATTTTTAGTCAGTCACATAGACTGCTTGGTTTGTCAGCTGATAAATTTTGGGTTTGATGATTTCCTGGGTCTTGCTAATTTGACTGAAGTGCAGCTGGAGAAAAAATTTGTGATTCTGGTCAGGGGTAGTATATTGATTAAGATAAATTAAGTGTATTCTGAATAATGCACACTTAATGTCATCCAATACACCCCCTCCAAAAAAAAAAAAACAACCCAACCACAAAACAAAAACAAAACAAAGAAAAAAATAAAAAGAAATAAAAAAAAAAGGCAAACAAGAAGGCCAAGTGTTAGCTGGTATGAATCAAGACAATTTTAGTCACTTTAACCAGTCAGATAAGAATCTGGTCTCAGAGGAACCTCAGCAAACACAAAGAAATTTGCTGTGTGGTTGTCCTATGGGGTGTAATTTTAAAAATAGCAGAGCATGAATGTGTTGTTATTCTTTCAGCACAATGTGTCTGTGTTACACTATGTATGTTTGGGGGGGAAGGAAATCCAGACACTTTCAAGTTTCTTAATAGTGAGGGGACTCTTAAAGGAGAAGGGACAGGGGAAGAGAGAAGGCTCTGAAAAAGCAATTCAGAGGAAGGGGTTTGTTATAGCTGGGAAAAAGTAAAACTAATCAACAACAGCAAGAACAACAACTATGCAAGCACTGGCTGAACCTGAGTCAGGGCACCAGGAGGGATCTGCAATCTTGGCTGTGCATGGTTGACATTTCTAGGTGTGTGTACATATGTTGTTTGGTAAATGACAGTGAAGTAGGTGTTGTGCTCAAGGTTTTATTTGCAGATGGATCTGAATGCTTTTCTCTTTCCTCAGCAGTTTAGGGGGGTTATATGGCATAGCATTTGAGAAGTAACTTGTGGCATTAAATGTCAGTACATAAATGAGGCATAACAATGCGATTACGGTGCTTGAGTAGGAGAAGAGCTATTTCTAAAAAGCGCATACATTTTACTCTCTTCGGAATCCATATTGTTCATTTCACCGTGTGGAAGGAGGGCTCATTTCCTCATGCAGGGATCATCCAGAGAGATGAAACCCCTATGGAAGAGGAGATTGCTGGCCGGCGCCAAGGATGCTTCAGCCTTGCTGATGTTATGTACTTCTCCAAGAAGGGGTGCGAGGCAGTTGCAGAAGATGAAGTCACTCGACGGTTCTCCTCTGAGGAGCTGGTGTCGTGGAACCTCCTCAGCAGAACCAATGCCAACTTGCACCGTGTCAGCTGGCAACTGACTGTTGTGTGGGTCACTGGGATCCTAATTCGGTATTGTCTCCTGCTGCCTTTTCGGTGAGCCAGGTGTAATTTGCTGGGATCTGCTTTTCGTGTTACTTTTTAAGGAATTTGGGAAATAATATGGCTTTTGTCTGTTTTCCAAGATGCCATCTAAACTCAAATACCCCTAAAACAAAAAAAAAAGAGGTGCCAAAGATGTAAATATCTCATGTTCCATATGTTTTATTAGTAATTAATAGTAATTAGTAATTAATTTGTTTTTACAATCCAGCAAAACTACATAGTAATGAACTGCATATCTTGTTGTGAGGTAAAGTGACAACTGGTCCAACTGAAAGGATCAGGCTCTACTTGCCTAAGAGAAAGGGAGACTGTGTGCTGAACACTTGGAATTTGAAGCAAAGCCAGTGTTCACGGGGCACAGGACTGAATGGAGGGGAAAAAAAAGACATCCACTTGGAATGTATTAAGTGTTCAGCATTTTAAAATTTTCTATTAAGCAAAACCAACCTTTGTCGTATTGACCAAACCATTACAAGTATTCATGTGTTCTTGCAAAGAACAGGAGCTTTTAACATTTCTTATTCTTTGGATGCGTGTGCAGTATACTTACAACCCAAATGCAGTGCATGGAGAAATTTTGTACCAGTCACATAACAAAGCACGTATGCCTGGCTGTAAACTTAGATATACAACTTAAGGAGACAATATTTGTGTAGAAATGGCTTCAACATACTGGTTGGGCCAGCAATTAGTAACCAAGGGAATTTAGTTTGCATCCTTTTAGAGTGGAAATACATATTGAAATTTCTGGAAAGATTTTTAAAAATGAAATTCTGAGGCCCTTTTGGACCTGAGAAATCTCTCCTGCATAAAGAACACCAGCCACTACTTGCTGTCCTCTTTGGACACAATGGTTTCTTCACCATGTGATACTTCAGGTCAGAGCATGGTGCTTTCTGGAAGTTAGGCTCCAAGCAGCACAAGGTTTTGTAACCAGTGCAGGATTAATTGGGTGAAAATGCGTGCTCATATTGTCCCGTTGTCCTTAAGTAGTTTGTATTGCTAGTTAGATGCTATTATGGTGGAGGGAAGCATTGTGAAATGGACCAAAGGACTAAATAAAATGTTTTCTTGCTTACTCTTCCAGTTTTGCTTCTTAGCATTTAATTAAGACTATTTTACTTTGTAGCGTCTGCTTGTCTGTTTTCAGCATCCTGTTGCTGGTGTTGGCCACTACAGTAGTAGGACAGTTTCCAAATGGCAGGTAGGTGTTTGCTGATTTCTTTTTCATTTCTTTAAGGATTTAAACTAGTAGTTGGGACACTCTGCTTGTGTCCAGAGGATTAATGTGAACTATCATAGGGTGACTTTTTCTCTACTGTAAACTTACAGAGTGCTATGAGAGAGAGTATGGCAATGGCATCTGAAAGCAGACATGCAATGTAAGCCAGACAGGTAGTGCTGGAATCATGTCTCAGCGTAAAAGAGAGTATGCTCTACCTGAGTCAGAACAGGGCAGTTAAATCACCTGTCCTGAGCAAGTGCATATTAATACTTTGAGATTGTTGTGTCCTGTCACTGCAAGAAACTCAAACGTGATTCACCAGCTAGATAGTTCTATATTAAATTTATGTTAGTGAATGAGAAGAAATCTATAAGACAGAACCCTATTATCTTCTCTGCTTTGAATCTGGTAGGTTTAGAATAGATTACAGTAAGAGAGTGGATCAAGAGTATCCCTGATACCAATGAGCTCCTTCTGCATGGCATTGTTAGGGCAATGAATCCTCTTAGTATGGGCTTTGTAGTAACAGCTATTTGGAATAATCTGGAGAGTTTACATTGCAGCGTTCTATGCCTGACTACATAGAACTGGAAATGTATGTATGGCTTCATTTCTTTCAGAGTTAAAGGCTGGCTGAGCAACCAGGTTCAGATGATATGTGCCACACTAGGTGTCCGATGTCTGAGTGGTCTTGTTCATTTCCACAACAGGTGAGTGGTGCCAGCTTGCTCTTAGTGGTTTGGTGTTGGTTCTTACAGTATTTAATGCCTTAAGTTTCAGAGAAGGATTCTTTTTCCATTACTGCATGGATACTGTGATGTCATAACTTATCCAAAAAGCTGTCTGGATCATCTAGACTCTGTCAGGATGTTTGCATGCCCTATTGTGTCTTCTGTTGTGTATTGGCAGTGTATGTGTAGGTGAAGTAGTACTGCATTCCTGGTTAAATAGACACTTAGACATTTTTCAGTATTTGCCATGACCTTGTTTTAATCACATGCAAAAATATTGCCATAAAATGTTCAGCTGTCCCAGTAGCCAATTTGTGTAGTAACTGATTCTTTGTGCTCTCTCCTGAAGAAAGTTATGGGCGGTATTTTGGTAAATCTTTGTAGTGTCTTGCTTGCTTAATGGTATGCTTTATGTAATGGAGGCTTCTAAAATATCTTGCTTGTGCTTTAGAAAGAAAAGTAAAATCCTGCTCCAGCATTTTTGCTTCTAGAATTTTGCTGCCCAAATATTCTTTGATACATGCCTCTGTGAATGGTAATATATGCAGCTAAAATGCATGTCCATGGAAATCTCATATTTTCAGCTAAAAGGAAACTGGTTTTGCTGAAATGCCAGTAGTGCTGAAATGTGAAGGGACTTTCAAAAGTATGAGGAAAGATGACTTATCTGCTGTATCTTATCTACCAGAACTTTTAACATATATGTTGTAATACTAGTATTTTAAAATATTTTATATTCTCCTACTTCCTATGGATTTGCAGATAAGCCTGAAATGCTTTTGTCCCTCAGTCTTGATTGGGCATGTATGCTTGCTGGATGGGTCACCTGTAGTCTGGTGAATAAATGTTTAATAATTACCTTTATGGTTGTCATTGCAGAGAAAACAGACCACAGAAAGGAGGCATCTGTGTAGCCAACCACACATCTCCGTTAGATGTCGTAATCCTGGCCAGTGATGGATGCTATTCCTTGGTATGAACAAGAGAGTTGGCAAATATCAGTAATGTTGAGATGTCTGTAGATGTAGTGTTGGGCAAGAGGATAAACTGGTAGAAAGAGGAGGATTTGATAGCATTCAAACTCCCTTTTTGGACTGCAAAAAAGGACATGCAGGCAAGTGTGTGTGCATTTACGACCAAGAGAATTGCTTTAATTTGTAAAAAAGCTTAGAAACAGATACGTCTGTGTTTAACATTTTATCCTTAAGTGTGGGTGTGTTTGGATAGTAACAAGTTTCTTTTGGTCTCGCAGGTTGGCCAGGCACACGGAGGGCTTATGGGAATTATTCAAAAATCTTGCATGCGGACCTCTCAGCATGTCTTATTTGAACGCTCGGAAATGAAAGACCGCCATCTGGTGAGGAAAAAGTAAGGTACTGTGAGGTGTTTGCTTAATTATCTAGTCAGGTCTAGTAATTGTGAGGTCCATGAGCGAGCTGAGGCTGCTCTTACCCTGCATCTCTCCTTGGTGGGCAGCTGTAGGTTGTCATCAGAGTAAGGTTTGGAACTGCTCCATCAGAGATGGTGCAGGGGGTAGCAATCATCTATTAGATGGTCTTTAAGGTCCCTTCCAGCCCAAACTATTCTGACCATTCTACTCCACATTTGATCATTTGCCATGTAACCTCTGGGAATTTCCACATTGCTGTAACTGCCTTGTCTGCCACAGGCAGGACCCTGGTCTTTCAGTTTTGAGGCTGTGATTTGGGATGTCAGGACAGAAACCAGAGCTCTGTCTGCACTTCTGCTTCCCAGATAATGGCTTGTCCTGGTACGTTTACTCACTAGCTCTGAGCATCAAAGCTGGTTGTATCTGCTGTGATCACAGGATAAAGGGAGACTGATTGCAGCAAAGAAACTCCCCCCAAAACCAAAGTACCATCTAGCTGCTAGAAGCTGGAAAAGCACCCGGAGTAGTGTCATAAAATGTTTGCTTAATGCCTACACTGCTCTCCAGACATGCAATACTGATTCCTGGCAGAGACAGCATGTTGGACTTTAAGGACATAAACAGGATTGACTCAGTATGGCAGTTCTTATAGAATCAGGTGTTTATAGAGACGGTTCTTAGTCATCCTAAATCTTCATGAAAAAGAGCGCAACACAACTAAAATTAAGTATCTATGATAGTTTGTCTGTAGAAAATTGGAAAGGGTTCCCTGTGCTAGATCTTTCTCTCTTTTTTTTTTTTTTTAATTTTATGGTATCTGATATTTTGCTTTCGTTCTTTAATGCAGACTGGAGAGGAGCTGCATGCTCTTAAGTCATGGGTGTGTTGAAAAACAGCAGATTTTGGTGTCAGTCATCTGCTTAGTGGTGATACATTTGTTTTTAAGTGATGCAGCTATTCTAGTAAGATAGAAACCTGTCACTTGACTAGATGTGGAGAATCATTAGGTACATGTAAAACTGATGCTATGTACCTAGAAGGCATGAAAACTAGAAATATGAAATATACTTTAATCAAGCAAGTTTGACTGTGTTCATAGCTGGAACCTGGGAAGTTATTTTCACACGCTTCAAGTACCACCATTTTCTGGCTTCATGTTAACTAGGTTAAAATGGTAAAATCAAACTTCATACAGTTTTCTAAAAAGTGTACTTTTGTAATTAGCAAGAGATAGTTTCAGGCCTGTGTCCCACTATTACATGTCCAAGCTGAGGCTACTGCCTAGCAAAAGACAACAGGACAAGGACTTTTCTTGTCCTGTGTAAGAGGTAATGAATATTTACATGCTTGGACAGATATAAATATGGAATATACATTGAAATTCTATTTTCTCTCCACAGAATTAGAGAACACATTGCAGATAAGGCCAAATTACCCATTCTAATTTTCCCAGAAGGTAGGAAACAACTATATTGATTTTATTGCTCCTCTCACTTCTTGCCACTGAGTGCAGTTTATTATATCCAGTCTTTACAAGTGAGGTGTTTGGTTTTAGTTTGTAGAATTAATTAGCTCTTGTGAGATATTAAAAGTTGGGTTCTAGTATCTTACAACAGTTTTATGACAGTCTATTTGCTTTAGCATATAACATAATGGAAGAGAGTACAGGCTCTGGGATTATGTAGAACTTAAGCTTACTTTCTCCTTTGGCAACTTAAGTCTCCTCAAGATAGTTTAGGATTCATTTGCTGATACTTTTCTCAGAATGGATTAAGCTCTTCATCTGTTTTAATTCCGGCCAGGTACCTGCATTAACAACACATCAGTAATGATGTTTAAGAAGGGAAGCTTTGAGGTAGGAGGGACCATCCATCCAGTAGCAATCAAGGTAATATAACTGCAGTTTTCCAAATGTGGAAGGATTGTTTGCAAAAGCTTCTCATGTCAGAGAAGGTGTTCATGTGTAAACCTTATAAAGGGGCTTGTTTGGTGTGAATGAGGTACTGAATAAACCCTGAGAAAATGAAAACTTGGTGGCTTGCAATGTTCAGTGCAGTATGGGAAATATTTCATTGAGTATCTTTGCAACTGGTTAGGAGCAACCTGAAAAGCACAATGGCACTTGCTGTGCTGTATGTTCAGTTCTGCTTGCTCTTTCTGTCCTAGGGCTCCTGGCTTTTGTGAGCTCTGAGGATAAAGGCACTTTGCTTAGCACTTCCAAGTCTTTCTGAGTAGCTTTAGCCAAATTGCCCTAGATCTAGATATGTCAGTTACTTTTTCTCAAACTCTAAGGTTGCCTAATCTTAAGGAAATCATTAAAACTGGTGTGAACATTTTCCATTAAACCTTCATAGTCAGCATATCTGTAGATGAAAAGTCTTTACATTTCGAGTAAATATCTTGTTTTGTTTCAATTGGTCTATCACAGTTTGGGGTCCTGCATTGCTTGTAAATGAAAAATGTTAGAAACTTGTAATAAGTGTTGGAGCTTTACTCTGAATTTACTGATGCTTTTAGGCGGTGTGATTTGATTTGCCCCTTTTTAATCAGTTAATAAGTAAATAAGTAAAAAAACTTTTAATAAGTTAATAAGTAAAAATCCAACATTGAGTGTGACTTTTTGGCCAAAAAAAAAAGCAGCTTATGTGATTTAAACTGAGGTAGCAGATCATGTCCTTGTGCTTATTCTTCTTGTCTTCCAGTATGACCCCCGCTTTGGAGATGCCTTCTGGAACAGCACAAAGCATTCTATGATGACCTATGCTTTCAATGTGTTGACCAGCTGGGCTATTGTCTGTAATGTGTGGTACCTGCCACCGATGGTCCAAGAAGTACTTATGCTTTTCTATGTTTTGAAAGTGCTTGTAAAACGTTGTCTGTGTTACTGTGTGCAGTGTTTGTGAATCTTTATTGATAACTTAATGGACTAAGACCAGAAAGCAACAGTACAATCTTAAAATTGAGCATGGATTTATGTGGGTTAGTTATCTTCAAGTAAAATCTAATCTTGAAGAAATTCAGACATTCCTGCACCGTGCTCCCTATTGTTGCTAAAACCTTTACTTGGGTGCAGGTGTAGTTGCTTTCTTCTGATCTCTGAATCTAGAAGAGGCACAAGTTTATGCTGAAGGAGTCTTGCCCCTCAGTCTGGCACAGACCTCCTGGTTTTGCTCTAGAAGTGACACATAGATTCAGGCCCTCTCTTCACTCCATACAGGGTCACTTCTGCCTTCTGTGTCCCCTCTGCCATCAGCATCTTCCCACCACCCTGTTCTCTGTAACAACTTCCTCCCACCACCTTGTTTCTCAGCCCTGCAGCATATCCAGCTAATCCTTTGTCCAGCAACTTTACCCAAAAACTTGGCAGAGCCTCTCAGCTCACTGTGTTACATACCACCCTGGCACTGACAAAGTGCTCTAGCAAAGTCCCAGTTTAGTATTGCCTACTGTGGTCTTTGCTCAGCCCTAATTTTGGAAGGGAAGCTGCTGTAACACATATATCTTCAGTCCTCTGAAGTTTGGGCAGACTCCTGTGAGCTCACAATAATTTGAATGCATCAGGCCCAATCCTGTTCAAGAACCCTGCATCCTGCAAGGGTGATCCTGTTGGTGGGTTCCCATACTGAAGTACTGGGAGCAGACACATCCCTTTCTCTGGCCAGACCTGTGACCTCACGTTGTGTGTTGTTTGAGATTGCCCTAGAAACCAGAGGGCCTCCCACTTAGATCTTTTTGGCACTGACGGGTGACCAACTGGGCAGCATTCTCCAGGATCATCTGGAACTGCCCTGCAAGTCATATCTGGCCTGTGGATCTGGAAGTGCCTGCTGTCTGACAGAACATCTTTAAGTGAGGTACAGAGAAAACGTTTATGTTGTAAAGCAAATAACTGATATATTTTTCAGGAAGAAGAAGATGCTGTTCAATTTGCCAATAGAGTCAAGGCTGTCATTGCTGCTCGGGGAGGAATGTCTGTGCTTCCTTGGTAAGAAGCAACACCTCTGAGATGGATTTGAAGCGTTTTTAGGTGTTCTGTATTCTGAAACATTAGCCTGGAATCCTTCAAAACTTCTTTCAGATTTGCTTTTCTTGCAGTGTAGTCCATCACCCTTACTGACTCTAAGTCAGAAAATACTTCTTCAACAATTCCATAACAATAAATAGAATAATATAGTATATAGAGAGAAATAGAGCTGGCAGGTGGATCTAGCCAGCAGGCAGTATAGGGTGAAAATGAATTATTTGCCTGTTAAATGCTGGGTTAAAGAAAGGGCATTGTTGTGTGGTAAGACTTGGCAGTACAGATCATCTAGCATTGTCTTGCAAAATCCAACACTGAGTGAAAACTGCTTTGACTACACAGTATAAATATTGCAGTGTTTTTCTGCCTTGACCCTGAAGTGAGCTCAAGGCTGTTTCTTTTCTGTGTCTTTCAGGGATGGGGGACTAAAAAGGAAAAAGGTCAAAGAGTCTTTCAAGGAAGCGCAACAGAAAAAATATTGCCAGATAGCAATAGAAAATGGATCTGTGGGAAACGGAAATGTCTGTTAAATGGTATTTATTTTATCTCATTTTTCCATGACTTATCTCCACCAGAAAATAGACTGGTTTTTATATGAAACCAAACATGTTTTCCTTCTGTCCCTGTAAGATATTTTGCATATGACACAGCAGGGAAGCCATAAAGAGATATCTTTATTTAACACAAAATACTCTAATTTTTTAAATAGGAAAGTATACAATCTACTAGTAAAATTCTCTCTGATGATAAGAAAAACTGGCACTAAAATTACTTAGGCTTGTTAAAACACCATTTTAAAACATTTGCAATACCCTGAGGACTTAAATGGTTACCTGTTAGCTTCTAACAAAGCAGCTCTCTACTCCTAGCCTATCTCAGTGACTTGGACTAGCAGTGTTCCTGTCAGCCACAGTAACCATGTTGCTGTAGAGAGAGAGCTCCTCATGTCAGGAGACATTAGGCAGTTCACCAAAGTATGTTTTCCAAATTGCATGTTGGAGAGGAAGTGCTGGATGTCAGAGGGGAAAAAAAGCAGGTGCTGACTTTCCCCTCCATGTCACAAGGCCAGGGACAGCAATGTAGAAAGTTTTCTGCTCTGACAAAGAGCAGAACAGTGTCCAGGGCAGAATGTCCCTGATGCCTGGGTGTGTGATGCTGAGGAAAATTAGTCACAGCCAAGGACAGTGTCAAAGAAAATATATTGTGGTTTTAAATTATATTTTATTTTCTGGTTTTGTTATATCCCTTTTCTGTGTCTGTTTGTATGCATTACACAAATTAAAGAAAACATTTGATGTGACATCTATTGTCCTCTGTTGTCATTTCTGGAGAGCCACCTGCTTATGTTAACAGTCGATGTGAAGGCCAAGGATTTGCTCTCTGACAAGCCCACCCTCCAGAAATAAATGGAACAACTGCACTTAAGTATGAGATGGAAATATTTCCGTCACTTATAGTATTTACTGGTATAAACTATTTGCACTCTTGGTAAGTAGCTCCCATATGGAAGGATCTGGCTTCTTAAATGATTTGAATACCCCTAACGAAACACACACAAATAGGTGTTATTTTGCCCAAGGTGCTCTGTGACAGAGACGTTGGTAAGGACAGTTAATAAGGTTTACATGAGAGCCCGTTGATGAAGAGATGAAGGATCTGTTGTGGTGATCACAAACACACCCTGCAGAGGCACAGATACAACTCTGCCCAGCCCTGGAGAGTCTAGAAAACTAATATTCAGAGGAAGGGCTAACAGAGGTGATAACTGCCCTGAAGCTGTGTGGCACAGAAGTGGCATAGAACTGAACTCTCCTCTTCTGGGGCCAGGCCGGGCTTTGCTACAGGTCTGTGAACTCTTTTGGTGGATCAGTTAGTCCGAATTCTGGTGTCATAGATCAGCAGGAGAAGAAACTTCCCTTCTACAAAGCTTTTAGCCACCCAGATAGGGAGAGTGCTAGCAGTGGGTTTACAGAGGAGAATTGCCTCAGGCTCTCCTGCTGTGAAAGCGGGCTGCTGGCTCCTGACTGTAGTAAACTGTGCTTCCATGGCTGCTGAAGCTGTTGATTTATTTTCTAGGTATAAAAATGTGAAGAAATGTAGTAGACAGTACTGATAACCGTTAAATCTCTTCAGTGTGCAAGAGTTTAAAATTAAGATATTTTCTTTCTGTGTGACTGATGTCTGAGAGTCACTAACAGAGGCTGCAGTAAGACAAGTGTGGGGACCATCCTTCCCACACTACTTTCTTCCTGCTCAGAGGTAAAACGGGAAACTGAATAAGCAAAAAAAAGGGGGAGAGTCAGGAAAATATGGGGAGATAAAACTGTTGGAAAAGACTTTTCCTAATCTGGCCTCTGCTTCTGTAAGAAATTAGGAAATTATGTGCCTTTTTTCCCAGGCTGCTATACTTCCCCAGCTAACCAAGAGAAGAGGAGCCTTTGAACGTGTGATCCTCATTATTGCTATGACTCCAAGTCTTGTAAAAGTATAGCTCAGACCCCTGAAGGTATGAGTATTACATGTCATCTGTGGGAGGATGGTGGGAATGTCAACATTTCCTCTGCCATTTTTTGTCTGTTTTGACAAAAGAAGCCGAAAACTCTGAAGTAGATATGTACATATAGAATAGGGAAATGCAGAGCAAGTGATGAACACAAGAACTTCTTAATGATGAATGAACTGTGCTTTGTTATGTTGCCAAAAATTGCCAAAAACGCCAAACTAACTCGAAACAGAGACTATTTTGTCTTGTCCTGCTTTAAAGAAATGTTTCTGGGTTTTAGTGGTGTTTTCTTTACCTACCTGCCACCTCCCCCATTCTTTTGAAATGCAACTGAAATACCAAATATATCAGCAGTGGCCTTAGCAAATACTTTTACCTGAAATTGTATACTGCCCTTAGAGTGACAAGGTTATGGAGGAATTGATTACTATCCAAAACAGATACCAACAGACACCACAGATAAGTGTGTCTTACTCTTCCAGCGTGGTAACGGTAAAATCATACCCTCTTACTATGTGGGTGAGTCAGAGACAGAGAGCTGAAAATAGCTGCTGTTTCTGACTTTTAGAGACATCGATGTTTCATCAGCTGTGTGGATGGAAAACCAGATATATTTTAAAAACTCCTCCTTTAGATCCTTAATAAAACTTACGTAGCGTAGTCAAGGTGCAGTGCAGAATCTTTGTACACAGTGTGGGTTCTGGGGTGGCTCTGGATCTTAAGTCACTTGGGTGCTATCCTGTTTCAGGCTGGAGCTGTGTTCCCCCTATTTAGAGTCCTGAAGCCTTGAATAAGTAAGGGCATCCCACAAAATCCCATAAAATCTGGGTCACTGCAAGTAACATGCCTCTCCTTCCTTACACAGGCTTCCAAAATCGCAGCTTGAGAAGGAGTCCTCTGAAAACATGTTTTTAAATGCTTGCACTGCTATTAACTCTTTTTTTCCTTAGTTGGGAGTAGAACTTGTAAAGATGAGTTATGCTTTGACCCCTTTAAACTAAATCTGCAGACTGAAATAGCTTCAACATCTGTCTCATTTCTGGCTTTTCATCTCTGGATTAAGAAGAGATTAATTGGATGTTACCCCTATTAATATTTAAAGTATATTATGCTACCCTGCTGCAAGGGGAAAGTAACCTGAAACAGACTGTAATTATGCAGCGTTAAGCAGTATAAAGTGAATTTCCGTGTAAATGACCACCATTGCCTTAATGTATTTGACCCCGTTTTTTAGGAAGGTTCTCTAAATTTCCTGGGCCTCCGGGAACGTATTTGACTCAAATACGAGATGGGGCCAGGAGTTTTGAGGTCTCTTTTTATATATATTTACATGTAAATGTTTTTTCCTGTCTATACACATACACAGTACATATATAAAGGGATGGCCAAGTGCCTTCCATATATTAGGAGCATAGTGTGGACATGAGAAACATGAGTTACTTACAACAATAGAAATGTTGTGGATTATTAGAAGATGTAATGGTAAACAACTTGATGACCTCTTGTACTGTGTGACAACTGAACAGAAGTTGGCTAAAACGTGTGATAATCTTTCACTGTAATGTACTTGCATGTTAACAATGGTCCTTAATTCGCTTGGCTCCAAATCTGCTTTTCTAAGGCTGTGTCTTACCTTTGGGAATGTCTGAAATGCCCATCTCCCTCCGACTTCTGCTGTCCAGCTCTGCGTTACTGGGAACCCCTTTTTCCCGGCTCAAGGTGCGTTCCCGTGACTGCATCACGAGCATTAGACGATATGGGCAACGGGGGCCATCTGGTGGCGTCCAGTCAGTTGGTAGCGAACTCCACCTTGCACAGCCTAAATTCTGATGAATGAGCCTGTTATTTCTCCTACGTTTCCAGGAAACCATGAAAACGTAGCAGTAGTGCTGCGTGCCCCTAACACAGGATCTTTGATTACTGGTCGTGGTTTAATACCAGCAAAACTCGTGCTCATTCGAAGTTTCAGCAGCCTGTGTTGTGTGAGGTTTCCCCAGGTCATCTCTATTCTGTGACAAACCAAAATCAGAACTCCTTCTGTCCTTCAGTTCATTCAAAATCAAGTATGAGTCTGACCCCTGGCTTTTATTTTTTTTATTTTAAAACTCAGTAGAGGCAACAAATCTGGGATGTTCCTGAAGGCATTAGGACATTTGGATTTGCTGTGATGAGTTTCTTTGGTACCTTGATGCAGTTTGCTCCTGATCTGAGACTGGCAATACTTTCAGCAGAAAACAAGTTTTCAGGATAATAAGGGAGATGTTCCGAACTTGTTTCCTACCAGCATCCGTTTCCTTGAGCTGTAGTGGAGGATGGGGAACAGTTAGTGCCAAATTTCACAACCCAGCATTTCACTCAAATTCTTTCATGTGCAGCTTGCCATGAACAAAACAAGGAAAGCAGCCCAGGCAGCTCCTCCCCTGGTATTTGGTTTTAGCCTCAAGGAACATATTTTGGTTACACATGCAGTCTGAGGCCTGATTTCAAGTAGGCCAATGGAGATAGGTCACAGATATGTTATGGATGAGACCTCCGGCCTTTCTGTCCTCTCTTTGGGATTTGTTTTTGGAAATGTTTGTGTTGAGGTGTTGTTCAGGCTCTTTTGAGCATGTTTCTCAGCTGTGGTGCAGATTGTGGAGATGACCTGCGAGGGGTTCACAGGTTCATTTGGTTTTGCAAAAGTAGGCTTAGAAGTTAGTGGACATACAGTAGAGACAGAGGCCTTCATGGCTCTTTGCCTTTTTATTGGTTTTGTTGTACACACAAGAAAGGACCCTAGATTTGTAGCCATTTCTCCTCTCCCCTCTTCCTCTATTTATTATTCTGTTTAACAATGGCTCGTCAATTAGTGTACCAGACTGCTCTGTGAGCAGAGTTCATTGTGATCAATTGTCATCAAGGCTAGCATTTGGTACATCCAATCAATGGTGTTCTATATAATGGCAGTGGTATTGACTGATTTCTAATTTTACACTATGTTGAGCCCTGTTGAACTCTTTTAATATGATAATTGCTTTACTAATCAGTAGTCATGATTTGTGTGCAACAGCAGATTATTGACATCAGTTGATATCCCTTGGTATTTCTATTTGACTCTGTGAAATATGCTTGTGGTGAAAGATGTTTAATATCTAAACTGTAGATATCAACCAGAGTAACAGTGGGGAAAGTACTATATTCTTGCATATACATTTTTAAGAAGTAGGTTATTAAATAATTTGGAAAGGTTTATTTCTTCTTTTTATTAGGAATAGCTATTAATAAGTACCTTTTAAGTTTATACAGACAGCTGTTAAACAGCCAATTTGGTAACTATGTCATAAGCACTCATTAGTTCATATGTTCAATACCGTGTTTATTAATTATATAATAGGTTTTTTTAAAAAATTGCTTACCATATATGGCTATGAGCAGGCTCCTCATCTAATTTATAACTTTGCATAAGATCTAAGTATGCACACACGTTCAATAAAATAATCTGTATGTTATACTTCAAATAACCACTCGGTCTTGCATTTTATTAATACAATTTTCTAAAATACACCTACAAGCTATTATAAGGAGGGATATGTATATAAAACTTACATTTCTGTTAGAAAGCTGAGACTGATTTCTATCCAGATATCTTAAACATTTGGGTTTGTAAGTTATTCTTTGCCTGTAGCACCCTCCACCTTTGCATTGTTCGGGTAACACGGAGATCTGGTGGGTGCATTGAGCACAGGCATCACACTGCGCAGTGGAACCAGGAGGTGGCACCCCTGTATGCGTGTCTAATACTGCCATGAGGACTAGAACCTTACTAATGCTCTTTTAGGAAGTGCAGGCTTTAATATCACTTAAGGGGGGGGAAAAAAAAAAGAGAGATGCAAAGGTAAGTTAATTTACCAGCCATTGGCATGTTTTGTCCTTCCTTAAAATCCCAGCATGAATGGAAAAGGACGGGTTCTTTTTAAGTGGTAATTCTGTTACACTGGAGGATTCAGTCATTAAAGACATCATGAAGTTCTGGAATAATACATATATACGTTTTTTCTTTCACTTTTCTTCTCTCCAAATGCAGTAGAAAGCCAGGGTGCCAGGCCTGGGGTTGTGGTGGATGGCAAAAGGGGGTGCCGTCCTTGTGTTGATGCCGCAGATTCTGACACATCTGCCAGGTTGTTTGTAACACTTTTGCTGTGAAGATGGTGTCTGCATCTCCTCCTGTTCTTGACCCATAGAACCACTCAGATACTCACAAAGCTCCTTCCACAGTAACACCAGGGTGAAGGTTTCTACGTGGTTTGGTCAGATGCTTTTAAGGTCACGAAGGGAAGAGCATTGCTGAATTGCCTTCTGACGCTCCCCTGCTGCTGCAGAACCAGGCTTTAAGTGTGTACTTACATATTTCGTTGTACAAAGGCCAGCATATTTAGCACCGTGCAAGAACAAGCACTGAGATGTCTCACTGAAAAATGTGCAAGCATAGGGCTTGCTAGAAAAATCTCAAGGTCCTGATTCCAAGACTAACAAGGAGTCTCAGTTGTTATGCTCCTAGTGATAAAATCCTTATGCAGATGGGAGGCCAAATGACCACAAAACCTCAGCTTAGGGTCTCCAAATGAAAAGTGCTGGGTGCTGCACTGGGATTTATTCATATGACTGTTGCATTAGTGAAGCTCTCTCTCCTGTCTCTTACACCCCAGCATTAAAGACTCAGTTTCTCACTGAGTCACCTCCCCATAGGCACATCTGAGATGCTCAGGGTTGTGTGGAACACGCATGCAGTTCCTGTGTCCTGCAGCTGTCTCCACCACAGTGTGTTTCCTACTAGTTGGTCTAACTAGAATCCCCTCCATTTTGTCATATTTTCCCATTCCTTGTAAGGAGAAAGTAAACTCAGGGCTTTTAACAGGGTTTTAATTGTAGCTGGATTGCCGAACTCCTAGAAACCTAAATTTCTAAATTATGGAAATTAAGTTGTTTGAGGTGGGGGTGTGCCTGGGTGCTGTGTTCCTGCTGGAGACAACACACAAGGCTGCAGCTCTGTCAATACACACTGCTGGGCTTCCAGGGTGCACAGAAGCCAAACTACTTGTATTTATTTTCAGTGTAATAAGAATTGGAGGTCCATGACAGCAGATGGTAAAATCCCACTTAGGTTCCAGGATACAAAGTGAAGTTGAAAACATCTGACTCCTTGTATAAAGGGTATCAATTTTTAGATCGAGTTATAGCAAATACAGTGGTAGAGAGAAAGCATAACCTGCTTGCAGCCAGAAGACAGACAGGAGAATTAAGAATTCCCCTGAGTGGCTTGCTGGCTACCTGCCATTTTTCAACAGCAGAAGATAAAAGGGAGTATCAGGATAACTACTCTGACCCTATTTATTTCCAATAAAATACAGATATTTACATGAGATGAAACTGTTTGATATTCTGGGGCTGCCCGGCTCCTGTGACAGGAGACAAATGAAATGCTACTTTTTATTAGATCTGACCTACCAGAAGCCAATAACATATGCAATAGCTTAGCAGAGAGAGAGTGGGACTGCCACATGAGGTCCAGGCTTTCTTCCCAGGCTGGTTTTACAAGCCTTCCCCCTTCCCGGAAAACCAAGTTTGCAGCCGTGCTCCATACCACCAAAATTTGGTATGTGCTGATAATTAAGTGGGATAAAACAAGTACAGCCAAAGGAACAAAAAAATAAACCATTTACAAAAGCAGTGAGGTAAGAGCGATAAGAATTTTACATGTTGTTTCTCTGTGATTCAGTCTAACCCCCATTAAAATCATGCATTACATCTACATCACACAAACCGTGTATATTTAGGCAATAAATGTATTCTTGCTACAGACATGAAAATACGTTATTGCTAGTGTTAATAGAAAAAAAATTAAGAATGGTGGTAACTTTTCACAAAGTTAAAAAGACCCACCAAAACCTTTTGTATCCATTTGGTTTAGACACCTGGTTTAGACAAACTTGAAGCATACAAATTCAACCAAAGCTTTTTTGGTATGCACTGTACTTTGTGAAATAAATTGAAAAATAAGGATATATGGAATTTTTTTTCTTCCAAGTGTATATACTCCAGTGTACTCTCATGGGACGTTTCTTTCTCACCATTTGCACTTTTTAATGGAAAATATTCCATAGCAAGCATGACTAAATGTAGCCTTTGTATACAAAACAGGCCTTGAAAAAAGGAAAGCATGGAAAATTTTTAAAACTAGCAGTTTTTCCATGTCTTCAATGGAACCATGCCATCTTACCCATGCTGAAAGTATGGTCTTAGTGCTTGAAGGAAAAAAAGTCCTCCTCTCTTAAGAAAGCAGCCTCACTGGTAAAAGTGAGGCAGAGAAACTGTATGTCCTCACAGGTTACAGAGCAAACAAATAAAATGTAATGATGTAATTAATTTGAAACTAATTTATCAGTAGATGGTGATCAGTGGTTTATAACAGCTATATGTTTAAAAGGCAAAGGGCCTTTGGCAAAGAGAGCAAGCTGCATGTTTTTTTTAAATAAGTCAACAGGTTTTGCAGTTAACAGTCAGGTATTCTTTGATGGGAGTTCACGATCCATGCAAAGGCTGAACTTCAGCACAGTCATGATAGGACTTTGCCAGCAGCTCTGTCACAAGGAGGCTGTCAGGTGAGGTGGCATGTTTCTTCCCTGCTGTCCCAGGTAGAGAAGGTGGGTTTTCAAGCAACTCAATAACAGAATTGATTTTTTTTTCCAATTTAACATTAATGGCTTTGTGAATTATTCATGCAATCATGGAGGGGAAAACTGAATGCAATAAAGAAAGAGTTTCTGTTTTTGTGTGAGTCTTGCCTCTGTCTTGGTTCTGTTCTGCTTACACAGGATGGCTGCCTCCCATCAAAAGATGTTTTCACCAGTGTTTTTTTCCCACTGGTGTGCAGTGACTGCAAGGATCAAACCAGCTGCATTCCCCTGCTCTGAAAACACAAATGACTGCTCCCTTCCTAGTATTTGTTTATGGAGCCTCAGGACAGTGCCAGTAGGCCCAATAGCTAGGCTATTGCAGAAAAAAAGCAATAATAAAGCCTTAATTCCATATGATCAATATTACAAGTAGAGATCTCCAGAATCTTCTTTTGTTGCTTCAGGTACACTGACAGATTTCAGCCCCCTAAGACTCAGGAATTTGCCACATGCCATCAAATTTGACATAGGCTGTGCCATTTTACTAAAGCAGAGGTTAACAAGCACATGGACTAAGTCAAACAATTGTTTTCAATTTTCAAGGTTTGTTTCCTCAACAAACACACAAGGCAACACTTTGCCTTGCACAGGATTATCTGTATTAAAATTCTTGCTTCAGATGGCAATTTTAGATGTTACTATCTAAATGAAGATATTGAAATGTAATAGAGATGCAAATCTGTGTGACATATTACTGTGAACACTGTCCTGTTTTCCTCAGGATCTAGACAGCATCCACTGTTTCTGCTTGGGCTACATCAGTCCTTTGAATGGAGACTTTTGCTCCTTAGGGCCAGATAAAAACAAACCAATCAAGCCTTTGGCCTCTGCCATTTGCAACCCAGATGAAAATTCATGAGCAAGTACTAAAAGACCTGTATCACATTCTGCTGTTGCTGTGCAACAGACACAATACAAATTTAAAGTAAGCTACCCACTGGTGTCTCTGTTATGAATATCACCCAGAGTGGAAACTAACGTTCTTCTGAATTGTTTCTGTTCCAGGTTTTGGGCACTTCTAATTGACTTGGATCTACACACCCCTGTAATATTTGAAAACCACTTGTAATGCAGGTCTTTGGAGTAGGGGCTCTTCATTACTGTGTGTATGGCACAGGCAGGCTACTGCCTTCAGTCCTAACTGGGCCTTTCAGGCATGATCATAACTAAACACCTGGAAAAATAAAAACACTGAAGTGGTATTTGGCAATGTCAGATCTAGCTGGACAATTGTTTCTGTGCTTGTAGTCCCTAGAGGCTTCATCAGGGATCATCCTGTCTCTGCCTCAGCGAAATAATCTAACCAGATGAGGCAAAGAGTAGGAGGAGAGGCAAGACACGGAGAGCAGAGAAGACTTGCCCAAGATGCTGTAGTGCCAGAGTCAAAAAGAGGAGCCAGAATGCAACACTCTTGCCCATGACTCCCCTGGAAACAGTTCTTTAGGCTCTGGACTCTCATTCAGTTTTTTTCTTGGATCCTAAGCACTTGGCTCATAGATAGATTCCTAATCTCTTGAATATGGAGAGGGAAATAAAACTTCTCATTTCTGTGAAACACTTATGAAAGATTCACGCAGAAAGGTTGAATGCCTTTTTCTTGGAGGAGGATGTTACTCCCTTTCCCCAGGATGCTTTGTCATCCCTCTTCAGCCTCTTTCTGCTAACAGCGCTTTCTTGGAATAGATTGTGTCATTCCAAGTCCTACAGGACTGCTATGCCTAGCCACTTCCCACAAAGTTTCATTTCTCGTGGAGTGGGCCTAATGCCTGGGGGGGTACCCAGGGGGCTGAAGTGAATCCCTCTTCCCAGCCCAAGGCACTAGACAGGCTAGATGGACCGTGCATGCTGCGGGCTGAAATGCAGAACCTTGCCCCTTCTTTAGCTGCACTTATTTACTTATTCACACATCTAGAGCCTCTCCCCAATTTTCCTTCTCTCTTCCACTTTCCCGGCTGCTCCTTCCGGCTTTCTCCCTACGGCTTCCCTGCCCGGGGAGCTGCCACGAAGCCCTCGGCGCTCCCCGGCACCACCGCTCCGTTGGAGCCGTTTTCACCACACCTGGAGTTTTCAAGCGCGGCCGTGCCCCCGTTTTCAGCTGCTTTCCGCTCCTCCAGCCTCCATTCCCGAGGCACATTCCAACACCACCCCCCCCCCCACTCCCAACACACCCGGGCCGGCGCTGCCCTTCACGACCAGTCACCCGGTGCGGGCGTGTCCGAGCGCCCCCCGCTGCCCGGCGCCGCTGTCCCCGCCGGGGCGGTGCCGCGGCCCGGGCGGGCGGAGCGGAGCGGGGCGGGGCGGGCCGGGAGCGGGGCCGCGGGACTTTAGGGCCGGCGGGAGGCGGTGCCCCCCTCTCTCCGCGGTGGTGCCGGCGGGAGGCGGTGTCGTCGTGCGGGGCTGCCCCGCCATGGAGGACGTGTGGGCGGCGGTGGCGGCGCGGGTGGGCGCCGTGTGGCTGGCGGCGGTGCTCGGGCTCATCGTGCTGCCCTCGGTGCTGGGCATCTCTCTGGGCATCTCCGAGGCCTACATGTGGGTGCTGGTGAAGACGCTGGAGGTAGGCGGCGTGGGGTGGGGGGGTGTGGGGGCGGCTCCGGGAGGGTGTCCCCGGTGGGATGTCCCCCGCGGGGGCTGGGCCTCGCTCCCCTTCCCGGCGCCGGGGTGCCGAGGTGGGGTCGGCGGGGTGGGCTGGCCGGGCACGGCTGCCCTCCGGCCGGGTGTGCGGGTCCCCGGCAGCGCTGCGGGCATGGGGAGCCCTGGGCAGCGTCCGTGCCCTCGCCTTGGCTGTAGAGGAGAGGGGCTGGGCCTGGCATCGCCTGTGCCCCTTTGCAGTTTGGGACTTGAAGCCCCTGGGCAAAACTCGAAATCTCTACGGATTTATTAGGTGGCTGCGCAGGCTCCGGCGTGTGCTCCTTGAACCCGCGAGAGGAGGGCGAAATAAAAGCTTGTTACCTAAGGCTGTACCATGGCCTGGGCGCGGCTGTCACCGCTCGGGCACAGCTGTTCCCCCACCTGAGACAGATGATGCCGGGTCATGCTCTGGGACGGGTGTCAGTGTCTGGCAGCACGCCCGGTGCCTGCGACGGCAGGGGCCAGGAGTGCTGATGCTCACAGATGCGCACTCCCGGCCAAGCTGAGCGTAGCCAGCTCCTCAGTTCCCATCTTTCCCTGATTTCTCCGGGGTAGCCAGTTTCTCGCGAAGGAACTACTTTCTGCATGGGGCATATTTAATATGTGTGAGAAGATGCTTTCTCTGAAGATCTTGGTGGTGGGGAGGAGCAGTGTTTTAAAACTGCTGATGGAAATAATTAGGTTTAAATCTTTATTAAGGTTTTTCCCAAGGAGGAGAGGCACCCAAACCAACGAAAGAGCTGTAAGGAGGAAAAGTGAAATGACTTGCAGCATAGTCGGTGCTGTGTGTACATCAATATGTGACTATGAAAACTAGGTTTTATATAATTTCATCTTTGAGGTTTTCAAACAAACTTTGTTCTTGTACTTCACTGCATTCGAGTTCCCTGGTGCCCAGCTAAAAAAAAAACCCCACCTATTTAAATAGCATCTGTTAAATGCCTCAAGTCAAAGTGTTTTATGGCTTTTGAGTGAGAATTAGTCTGCTCCAAGTGCTTTCTGGGACAGTGAATGGTAGGATGATAACTGTTAAGGGCAGAAGGATGCAGTTGTTACTGGAAAAAAGTTTTTGGATGGCAGAAGGTGAGGAGGTAAAGGTCACACTTGCCTGAGGGAGCAATCCAGATGTCTTAGTGAGATAGTGTTATCTGGATGACTTGCCTTCACCTGTGATTAACCACAAATTTGCATTCTTTCTTCTTAGATCACTAATGATTATTTTTTAGTGTCATCAAATGTTGTGACAAGGGGTGACTCAAAATGTTTTGGGCAGAAGTACGGAGCAGTATCTGACAGCGTGGGCAAAATTACGAAGTATCTGACAGCATATTGACAGTGGTTAGTTGGAAGAGCTCTTCTGTTGCCTAAGGGAGGAAATAATGATTTATCTTGAGAGTTGCCATTACTTTTGTGTCAAATACTTTTTGGAATTACATGCCAGTCAGTATATTAAAAATTATATTACTATGTATTTATGTTGAAGATAAATACTACATAAAATACTGTCTGTGTAAAAGCCAATGAAAAACTAAGAAGTGTTCTGAGAAGAGTCAGCTAAGGTGGACTTCCTACAGGAGACTGAAGAAGCTCAGTCCACCTAGGTAGTCCATTTACCTCAACTTGGCCTTGCTTTGCCGGTGAATTCTTTGTACTCAGAATACCTGCATGGAGAGAGTCCCTGAAA
>JAWWES010000133.1:12291560-12312966 GCA_035583135.1 Lophotriccus pileatus
CATTTACCTCAACTTGGCCTTGCTTTGCCGGTGAATTCTTTGTACTCAGAATACCTGCATGGAGAGAGTCCCTGAAAGGAAGTGGTTGGTTGTGAATGACTCCTGTTCCTTGGCTCACAGGTCTGCCTTGGTTAGAAGCCTGACAGAGACAAGCTGATTGTCTGCCAGCCATTCTGAGCAGCACCTGCCAGAGCACCTGAAGATATGTGTTGTTGCCCCTGACCTTTCCGTGCCAAAATCTTGTTAATGATGGAAAGTGCTAAATACACAGCTTGCCGCCTGGGTGTTTGAGACTGCCTGTGGTTTTGAATCGAGCACGTAGGTTTTTTCCTGAGAGAAGTTTCCTGGCTATGTGGAGTCAGAGGATGCTCCAGTTTCTGATGGGCTGAGGCCTTTTTCACAACAGTGGTCAACTTAATAGTTTCCTTAAATTTCCTCTTCATCTCCCAGCCTTGGATCTCCCAGGCAGTCTCCCTTGTCTCTTTGCCAGGAGGAGGATGGGGCCTTGGACCTGCAGAGTGTTCACTCAGGATGGTGCTGCTACTGTTGCTGCGTTTGTTGTCTCTTTGATGGGCTGGACCACAGGAACTGCAGAAAGTGGTGGCTGTTTGTGCACCCAGCTGAGTACCAAGTTGCTCTCTGGTTTTGCCTGCTTATATCTCACATATTGGCATGTGGGAGGACATAGTGGGAGGACATACGTTGGCATGTAGCAGGCATAGTGGGAGGACAGTAACTGTGGTTTGTTTCTTACGTGTCATCCGTTACCAGGTAAAAAACATGTGCTTTTTTAAAGCTAATCTGCTCTTAGGGTCCAAGTCTATCCATAGTCCGGGGACTAAATAGATGGAGAGTCTACAGTTCACTGTGGTACATGTGCTGGTCCACTGTCAGATGAAACAGGGCATTTAACAATGAACCTGTGGTGTTCTTCAGTTTTTGTGTAGGCTGTGGTAAGGAGCAAGTTGAGGTTAGCAGGAGACTTGTGCTTGGATTTTTTCCTGCCAATAAGAAAAAAAAAAAATCTGTTTCCACTTGTTTTAGGAGGGCAGAAGCCTGTTCCCAGTGCTGTAAGCACGGTCCAGGAAAAGGGATGGGCGAGCTCCTTTTAGGAACAAAGTGTTTTTGTCCTTTGACCATCTGACATTTCTAACAAGGGACATCAGTTGGTGCACAATAGCTTTTTCTCTGTGCTGAGCTGCCTCGGCAAGGCACATGCTTCTAAGCAAAGGGATTACCAGCTTTGTATCCAGAATATAAGTAGATTTTTTTTTCCTACGTGATTATATTTTTTTCTATGTGATAAGGGGAAAAAGAATAGAAAATTGTGACCAGTTGTGCTAATACCAGAGGAATGAAGTACAGCAGGCAGACCACTTGCTATTAGAAAGCCTGCTTCCCCCAGTCACGTGAGTATTCCTCAAAGTACATTAACTTGCCTCTGAATTGCCTTACCAAACATGGCAGACTTTTAGGAAACTGCTCATTTCTGCCAGTGGCTTCCCTTTCAGTGTTAATAGAAGTATGGTTTTAAAAAACATTTCCAGCAGCTGTTCACCCCTACGAGGAGCTAGTCTGGGCTAGTCACCTGCTGTGCTGATGCTTGTGAAATCACTTGCTGCAGCAATCTTTCCTACTGCTGGGACGCTGGGGACGGCCTCTTGCAATCATTGCAGCATGCTGCATTTCTCCCCGTTTGGTTTTCAACGTCATCAGAGAGCTTCCACTTTTAAACTTAGTGCATCTTCACCTCTCAGTCTCATTTTTCCTCTGTCTCAATCCATTGCCTCTTTTATGAGCTCAAATATGAGTTAGGGCTGGTGAGGCCCCTGCAAGCCATTCAGGCTGTCTTGCAAAGCAGTTGAGAAACCCAGCCTTTCACAAAGTCAGTTGTCTTCCATTAAGGCCCATAGAGCAGCCATTGTGACAGAGCAATCTGTTTCCCTATTTTCATCAGTTTGTAGAAGATCTGGAGGACTTGTTTAAACTGTGTGTCCGTATATTTGGCAGTAGCAATGAGCCTCCTGCCCCTCAGTGATGATCTTTGCTTGACAGATTGCAGTTCAATTTATTAAAAACTAATTCCAGTACTTGGGTGTTTGTTTGTTTGTTTGCGTTTTTTGTGTGTGCCTAGCTACCTGACACATTAGGATTGCTGTCAGCAACACTTTGTACAAATTGCCCTGCTTGATCTTTCTAATGGGAACGTTTCGTCTTTTTTAAATACGAGAAACCATGGTGCATGATACTTGTGAAATATTAAGAAGTGAGAAAGCCCAAGGGAAGTGATGTTATTGAGTCACATTTGTGTCAGGAAACAAACAACCTGGCTATTAACTAACATCACATTATTGTCTATTTTTGGACTAATGGTTTGTTGATGACTGTAAGCACTTTGAAGTCACTACCCCGCTCCCCAATCTCTTGAGGCTCCTTGTGGGGCTTGCAAAGAGCGCTTCTGTGTGGTTGGCCTTCTGTAATGCACAACAGATGCTTGCAGTCATAGGTGCTTTTCACATTCTGTATGCTGCCCTACAGGGAATGTGCTTTTGCTGGACAAGGATGTAACTTCATTTGGTAGCTGGGAGGTTTAAGCCCAAATTACTTGCGTTGCAGGTGACCTTGACAACATGAATGGACCTAAACTTGAGAAAAATATACCTGTGGGGCAAAAAGGACTTTTCAGTGCCTGTGGTCAAACTGGAGACTGTGGCTGTGCAGGGTAGGTGGGATGGACTGTTATGTCCTGTCCCAGGTATGCCAGGCTGCAGCTTCTTAGGTTAGACATTGGGAAGCTCTTTACAGAGAGTGTGATTGGGCATTGGAATTGGCTGCCCAGGAACATGGTGGATTCACAGTCCCTGGGGGTATTGAAGAGGAGACTGAATGTGGCACTTAATAGGTAAGGTGATGTTAGGTCAAAGGTGTGGGACTCCATGATCTCAGAGGTCTTTTCCAACCTAGCTGATTCTGTGATTCTTCCCGTGAGTCACCATCAGGATTGCATATGGTGCTGGGTGTAAGGGCAGGGAAGGGAAAAGGAGAAGATGTAAGCTGATAAACAGATGAATCATTGTGGTTTTTGACTGTTTCTTCTGTAACTCGCTGGCCTCTGAAGCAAGCTTTGCTGACTAATGTCATTGCATAGTGTCAGTGAGGGCCTCTGTCTGTGTAATTGCCATCCTTCAAGGACTGCTGGGCAGAGGAGAATCCGAGAGCTCTGAAGTGAGAGAGTGGCTCTGAAAGCTGCCAGCTCGGATGGTAATGAGGAGCATGTCTTGGAGACATGCCTGATGTGAATGACGCACCCTTGTTTACAGAGCTTGGACTGGCTTTGCTGCAGAATCGTGAAGTAAATCCCTGGCCTCTATTAACCTAGACCCCAGGCCTTTGGAGGCCTTTGTGTATGTTTACCACAGATTTAAAAATCAAGGCTCCTTGCACGTAAGTAAGTTTGGCAGAGCTGGGGGTTATCCTCTGCTGTGGTTGCATCACTAATTAATGCAGCATCTTCCAGGTCAACAACTCTGATCTGAAACTGCTCTCAATTTCGAAGCATGTGAACATTGGGATTCCTGACACTGTTGGTAAGCAAATGCTGTTAAAAAAGTAACAGCAGCTGTATTTAAAGCTTACTTTAAAGTAAGAGTTTGTGAAGCTGGTGTAAAAGAAGCTGCTTGGCATTTCTGTTGCTTATGCCTTTAGTGTTTTCCTGTAAAGCTGGACTCTGTTGGTTTTCGGGTACCTGTCTATCATGAAGTACCTGCTATACAGGTCACGTGTGAGAACAATTGGGAAAGGTCCTTGGCGGGAGGGGGGGGGGGGGGGGCAGTGACAAGGATGTCCCCTCAGGATGAGAAGATGTGTGGGAGATCAGAGAGGACCTTTTACCCTCGGAAGTGATTGCTGCCCTTGATGGTGCTGGTGTCCTCTCCTCACACAAAACAACCCAGTAATTGTCATGCAGATTTTGCTGTGTTAAACAAGGTAGGATTGTGTGGGAGGTGCTGTTAAACCTTTCTGTTGTTATTGAGGTTTGGAGAGACTCCAAGGAGAAGTACTCACCTAAACTAGCATATAAATTTTTGGCTCTTACCTGGCAGTGCCTTTAAACACCAGTGGTCTAACTCCACATGACTATAGATTTCAGTCATTTCTCTTCTTCTGAATAATCATTAAACACTGCTATTAAGGCAGAGGTGATGTAAAGGTGGTAAATGAGGTGAAAGGCTAAGCTCCATCTGTTAGGGAAATGGGAAATCTCTGAAGTGTTCCTAATAGCTTGACTTTTGATCCTAGCAAAGTATCTCTAGATGTGCTTTCATGAAACAATATGTCAAGCTTGTCTTTGGAGGTAGTTGTCCATTTGGGCAACTGTCTTACCTGGAGTTAGGAAGGGTTTTTCACATCTCCTGTAAATAATATGTGATTTCTGACTCTCAAGCCTGACTGTATCTATCTCAAGTACTGCATAGGTCCTGTATGTGTGGCAATTGCTGAGTGATGTACATGTGAAATTGGTTTTGTTATTGTTGTTTTTTTTTTTTTTTAAGGTTTTGATAAATTAAAGGCCTTTGCTAGGGGGATAAGGAGGGAGGCCTTTTCAGGGAAAAGTTGGTGTTTTCCTTGCCTAGTGAAGTGTGGTATCTTCAGGTTCTGCCTTGTGATTTAGAGCATCCAAGTTACTTCGTTGTGAGCAGCTGGAATACTAAAATTTCAAAATCAGACTTGTAGTGAAGTTTGTAGTTATGTGATCATGCTGCTTTCTAACTACATTTGTAGTTCTGTGGGTAGCCCCAGGTGGGGTAGCCCCAGCTGCAGATCTGTTTTTAATCTGCCTAGGAGCCTGGTGTTTTATACTCATTCCAAAAAACGAATCCCTACTAAAAACTTAGGTCTGCACCAAGGTGTTTGCCTGCTCAGCATCAGCTCAGAAGCTGGGAAAAGCCACCTAGATTTGTGTCAATGTTACTGCTAGATCCAGAAGACCTGCCAGTCTGCTTTTTTGCTCATTTCCTGAGTGGAATGGAGACTATGGCTTGTAATTGTTTCATGCTTTTTGATCTCTAATACACAAACACGATATTTTCGCCTCTGTAGGATGGATCAGCTCACATTGTGATCACTCTTTGTAGCATAAAGTTGTCCTTTAGCATAGGAACCAGCTGAAACAGCGATGGATGGTTCATATCCCTAGTTTGCAGGAAGGAAGGGAAATTACGCACACTGCTGCATGTGGTGTCTCTTTTGTTTTTCAACCTGGATATAAACAAGCTTTTCACTTGATCCAAGTTCAGATTTTGGCTTTGATGATAGTGCCGTTATTTCAGGTGCCTGAGAATAAGTGGAAGAATTAGATGGTAAGTTAAAGTTAAGTAAAAATATCTTGCTGCTTGGTTGCTGGAACTTGCACATTTTTTGGAAATATGGTGGATTGAAGGAAGAAGAAAGCTGACGTGGACTTAAAACTTGTTTGCTGTAGCATCTGGTAGATGTGGATCCTTGAATGCCCAAAGACTCCTGGCAAAGAGGGGAAGCTGGTCTCATCCTTGCTGTTTTATTAAGTGTGCTTAAATCCTGTGGGAGACCTGGCATGGAACATAAAACTGCCTCAGCTGTTGACTAGTGGAGCACAAGTCAACTGTCCCCTGGAACGCTCTGCACAACCTTTGTACAAGATCCCACGCTGGTGTCAAGCCCGTGGCAGTGCTTCCAAGTCCTGGGAAGGCATGGGTAGAAGGCAAAGGGAGCTATCTGCTCTAGTCCCTCTCTGCCATGTTCCCTGCTTCCCCCCCCAGCAGGGTGGGCTGCTGCACCTCTCTGGAGTTGGATGAACCTGTGGAGCTAAGGTCAGATGACTTAGGAAGAAGGAACGTACTTTTCTTAGTAGGGTTGATAAACATATCTGTGCACTAGAAAGTGACTTGAGTTACATGACCCTGCAATTTCTGTCTGCTTTGGGAAGAGTCCGCTGCCTGCTTTGCATAGCAAAATGACAAAAGAAACTGCAGTACAGGAGGATGATGCAAGCTTTTGAGCATTACAGAGGTGTGTCTCAACCTGTGTCCTTTTTGACACTGTCTAGCACAAACTCATAACTGCAGGATTTCTGTAGCAAAAGGTTTGTGAAGGGACTGTTGCATGCTCATTCTAAACACCAAGCAGAAAATGTTCTTCCAGGTTTTGATTACCCCTTTGAGAGAATTTGAAAAATGAAAAATTATTTTTTTCTACTAGTGTATTTGGCTGAGACCATTAGTCAAGGATGTTCTTTCTCTTCTATGTGATAAGTGACTTACCTGTTTGTGGAGATTTTAATTCATTGAATTCAGTGGTTCAGACTTGGTCAGAGAATGATTGAGTGCTGGTCTTTCTGTACCCCTGAACCTATTTCATGGAAGAAATGTAGAAATGACAGTATTGTGAATAGTTTCTTCACTGAACAGTATTTTGGTTTGGTATTTCCCAGAACTTTTATGGGCATAACACTACTGAGGATGTTGTATAGCCAGAAAGTACTGAGTTCCTGGAAGACCTATTGCCTTAGCAGCAGCAGGACTGAGAAAACAAGTGGCTGTACTGGCAGAGTAAGTTGTGATTCAGTGAGACTTGAGACATTAAGCAGTACTGGCTCATACTGGGAAGTTGTGTGATGGAGATAATGCCAGGAGTCAGGATGCTGTCCTTCCAAAAGGGAACTGCATCTCCAAATGCCCCACAGTTTGGTTAGAGTGGAGAGGTGGAAAATGCATGGTTTAACTTTGGTCTGGGTCCTTCCTGTGCAGACCAGTGAGCATCATCTGTATGCTGTTAAAAAAGTATGCTGCTTAAGTTGTTAAGGTGTGAACAGGATAATACCCTGATTGTCTCATATGAGCTCATTTCTCCCAGATCCCCTGTCTGTCTTGAATATGCCTATAATATTCCTAGAAATAGTATGAAGGCCTGTGGAGGAGGAATTAATGTGCATAGTGGGGAGCCCAGAGTCAGCCCTCATTGGCTGAGCTTTCTATCCCTTAGCAAAGCTGCCATGTAGGGAAAGGAAGGATCCAAGCCAGAAGGGCTACTCTGACATCACAGGCTTTGGGGTGGAAAAGGGGGTGTAATTGTTAACCCAGTAAAAATGAAGCTGAGATAGCAGGGTGTAATAAAAGCATTGTGTGGAGCTGAGTCAGATGAAGGTCAAGAAAACCTTTTGGCCTGATAACAGGTTAAACTGGCTCCAGTCTCACCAGGACTGGAAATGAGCTGAAATCTCCTGATTGTGGTGTGGTTCTGCCAGGGGGTTTTGGAGGAAGCAGGTCAGCTGGGAAGCTTTGATAATCATTAGAGGGCAGAGGTTACTTTATCGCCTATTGCAATCTCATTCTCTCAGCCCACCCCCTGGAAAAGAGCAACTTAACTCCAGTGAGCTGGCAGCCCTTCCCAAGGGCGGGAGAAGGGGCTCTCTGCAGCTGTATTAATAGAACTGGGGATTTGGCCTGTTCCTCTGCTGCTCAGAGCTCTAAAGTGAGAGCTGAGAGAGCTGGGGTTGTTCAGCCTGGAGAAGAGGTGGCTCAGGGGAGACCTTATAGCATCTTCCAGTATATAAAGGGGGCTTACAAGAAGGTTGGAGAGGGATTTTTCATGTGGGCATGCAGTGATAGGACAAGGGGGTGGCCATAAGCTGAAAGAGGGTAGGTTTAGATTAGTTATCAGGAAGAAAGTCTTTACTGTGAGGGTGGCGAGGCCCTGGCACAGGTTGCCCAGAGAGGTTGTGGATGCCCCATTCCTGGAGGTGTTCAAGAGCAGGCTGGACAGGGCAACCTGGTCTAGTGGAAGGTGTCCCTGCCCATGGCAAGGGACTTTGAACTAGATGAACTTGAAGGTCCCTGCCAACCCAAACCACTATGGTTCTCTGAAAATGCCAAGAAATTAGCAGTTGCAGAGTCAAGTGGAATATTAGGTTTGTTCAGCTTGGAAAAATCTTGGGTGCAGTCCTGCTTGGGTGCAAATGCTGTCTTGGTTTTTAGTGGAATTAGCTGTGTGCAGGCCTTAGTTTTGACTTAACCCAGTTAGGACTTTCTTTTGCTTCAGTATGGTGAAACTACTCTGAAAGAAGACTGGCTGAGTTGTGATGTGTCTGTCAGCTCTGTGAACTCCTGCTGTGTGCTCAGGCAGTGTTGTCTAGCTCAGCTTCTGGAGCTTCCCATGCAGCCTGGACTTGCTGGCTGGTGTGCAAGTAGCAAGGCTGACAGGCCTTTCAGGCTCTTGGTAGCTGTGTCTGAACTGGGACTGAAGCTCTGAGTTGGCTCTCTGAAGACTGACAAGCACAATTGGGAAGTAGTAACTAGCAATGAGTGTGGGGGGGGTGTTGTGGCATTTTTTGTTTGCTATTTTTCTTTCTTTGTTTGTTTCTTCATAGGAACTGTGTATGGGTTTGGGTTTGTAAACACATCTGAGGAAGATGGGTGATGATTACCTGGTGAAGATGTTCTTTGAAAATCACAACCTTTGTTTAACTCTCTTTTTAACTTTTTTTCTTTGTTTAACTGTCTTTGATTAACTCTTGCTTTTTTTTTTTAGGTGACTTTTCTTCCTTGAGTGTATACTGCATTTTTGAAATTAATGTTTTCTTTCTGTTTGACAGTGGGCCACTATACGGATAGAAAAAGGTGTCAAAAAGCCACAGCCGCAGATGCTAAAGACTTCTACTGCTAATGGTGAGAGCCTGGGGTAAAGTCAAATTGATAAGACTGATGTTCTGCAGTCAGATTGAGTCCTTTTCAAATGAATTAGTTAGATGTTTGCGTGAGAGAACTGGAAAAGAGGTGGGGTGGGTACACGCTGACTGTTGTGGTTTCACTCCAGCCAGCTTCCAAGCCCCACGCAGCTGCTTGCTCACTCCCTCTCCGGTGGGATTGGGGAGAGAACCAGAAGGGTAAAAGGTAGAGCACTTGTGGGTTGAGATAAATAGTTTAATAGGGAAAGCAAAAGCCACACATACAGGCAAAGCAAAACAAAGAATTCATTCACTGTTTCCCACAGGCAGGGAGGTGTTCAGCGACCTCCGGGAGAGCAGGTCTCCATCACGCTTAACAGGTACTTGGGAAAGACAGACACCATCACTGCAAATGTTCCCTTTTTCCTCTTTCTTCCTTTCACTTTATATACTGAGCATGATGCCATATGGTTTGGAATATCCCTTTGGTCAGCTGGGGTCACCTGTCCCAGGTGTGTCCCTTCCCAACCTTCCAAGCACGCCCTTCCCAACCTTCCAAGCACTCCCAACATCTTCGGCAGTGTAACAGTAGGAAAAGCAGAAAAGGCCTTGGCTCTGTGTAAGCCCTGCTCAGCAATAACAAAAACATCTCTGTATTATCATCACTGTGTTCAGCACAAATCCAGAATGCAGCCCCATACCAGCCACCATGAAGAAAATTAACTCTACCCCAGCCAAAACTAGCGCTCTGATACATATAATTGTTTTGCAATGCTACTGGCGCTCAAACTGTTCCTGGAGGGTGAAATGCTTCTTTTACTGGCTTCTACTGAACGGTTGAAAAACAGGGAGGAAATCTGAAATAGCATTAAGTTTAACAAAACACGGTAGAGCTTAAGGTGGAGACCATCCTCAGTTGATGGAAGTTTTTAGGTTTAAATATAAGGTTGATTTTTACCTTGAAATCTCTTTAGGTCACTTTTTACAGGGTTGCTGGCCAGCTGTCTTAGTCCTAACAGCATCAGACTACACTTAAAATATTCTCTGAGGAGATCTGAATGTTTATTGGACAGTACTCAGTGCTTTTCTCTGGTAGGTCTGCTGTTTTGAAGTGTGTGGTGTTATACTTGTTCCCCTTTTTCAGTCTGCTGCTATTGACCTTTTGCCCCCTGGAGTTTATATCAGTGTTTGTCAAGCTTCTTACACTCCTTGTCTGTAGAAAGACAGCTGAAAAGTTGCTTCATAACTCTTCCTTTGGCCTAATTTTGAAATTAGTTCTTTTACTGTATCTTAACCCATACTCTGTGTGAGTTGTAGTAGGTCAGTTGGTAGGCTGAGTAGGTCAGAGTTGGCTGTAAGATTTTGAAGCTATGAGAGCAGTCTGAGTTTGCCCAGGAAACAGGAGAAGGCTCAAAAAGGCATTGCAGCCAGCAGTTGGTTTTCTCCTGGTTCCTGAATGCCTCAGTACTGCTAATCATTTGCTCATTTTTGACAGCATTTGGCAGCAGTGTCAGCATTTTCTGTGTGCTCCCTCATTAGGCAGCACAGCTGGAAACAGGCCCAGCTTGCCAGTTAGCAGACAAGTCAGTTGTTACCTGATTCTAGGAATCAGCTGATGCAAACATGACGCAGTAATGGAGACTGAATTGCCGAACTGGTTGTGCGTGTCTCATCTCCAGAGGAGTATCCTTATCATACTGTAAACACTGGTATCGTACTATCTGCAGGCCAGGCATGAAAACAGGCTTTGATGGTAGCAGATGCAACTGTCAGCACCTGTAATAATAAACTGGAGATACTGCCCAGCAGTATCTTAAAATGGCTTAAAACTTGTCTTGTTTAACTGCTGACTTTAAAGTGGCCGAGAAAAAGTACATCCTGTATCACTCACCAGCATCCTGAGAGTTGTGGGGTATTTCTGGGGGATGGTGGGGGAAAAGGCTAGGTCCTTCCAAATAATGTCAGTGCCCTATTGTCTGCTTCACAGGCTGTCAGCGATGCAGCAAGATACCCTTTTTCTTATCATGGGTCAGTGAGAGGGCAGGAGATCCAGCTGTGCTGCTTTAGTTGCGCAGTAGGAACTTCTGTCTTCCTAGACATCTGGTCGTTCTCACATGTAGCTATTTCTTCTCTGGAAAAGAAAATAAAAGGGAGAAAGGTCTCAATTAGTAGATTTATCAATGAGCTATCTTTCCAAAAAGCTTCAAATAGCTGTTTCTCTTGTGTGTGACTGAGGGGTGTATAGTGTTAATATATGCTGTGGTTCAGAATCTGGACTAAATTGAGTGTACTCCAATGTCTGGTGCAGCATCAGTGGTAGGAAAAGTGGTCTGAGATAATGCATGCAGATGATTGCATGAGGGCTGTGTTCAGTTGATCTTATGGATGAGGATACACAGTTGCAATGGTGGCCTGAAGCACCACTTTTTAATGTCCTTTTTGTATCTGAAATAAAAAATTAAAACCTTTTCCTGCTGTAGGTGGCTCTTTCTGCAGGAAGCTGGAGTCTTAACTGTTCCTTATTGAGAAGGTATGGAAAGCAGGGGAGATGTGAAGCCTGCTGTGCCAAGCTGTGCTTTGTGTATTGCTCTTGGGAGTATTTTAAGCATAGGAATAACTGACTTGTGATTAGGAGACTGGATTCCTGTATGTGGAAGGAAAGTGCTGGAGGGCCAGGGCAGGTGTAGGTCTAACAGTGCATTACGTAAGTTGGCATCCCCTGAGGTGACAGAACATGAGCAGGCAGAGAGGCCCAATTGCATTACACAATATTTACTGAGGGAGGAGAAATTCCTGCTGATAATGAGTTACAGAGTAGTTGATTAAAAACGGGTTAAAGGTAAATGTTTGTGTGTGTGCATGTGCATGCTAAGTGTTGAAAGGGAGTGTGTATCACCTTTTCCATCTTTCCTGACCATCCAGTCATCACTAAGAGGTGGGTCAGGATAGGAGGAAGCATTGCAGGTGCATGTGCAAGGGCAAGTTTTCCTGTTTGGAGGCAGAGCAAAAATGATCTTCCCAAACACCTTAAAATTGTGTCTGTCAATAAAAAAAAGACAAAAAGATGAGTGAGCACAACTGAGGAGACACCACCTTCCTTTGCAGTACCAAACCCAGTGTATTTCATGTCTCTTGGCAGAAATGGCAGCCACTCCCCTGCACTGGTGGTGTGATAAGGAGTAGTCCAGTGAGAAATGTAGTTGCTTTGGGCCATTACCTGGTTCTTTCACGTCAGGGTCCCTCTGTGTTAGAGGGTAGTGTGTTTGTGCTGGAGCCAGTGGTAGCTCTTGGCTGAGCAGGTAGCTGGAGGCTTGATGCCTGTCTCATTGCAGCTGAATAAGCAGCTCTCAGCTCTGTGTGGGTTTTGGCTGTATTGTCTTCAAGCTGGTGGGTTTAAAAAAAGACAAAAATGCTGTTAAGTCAGTTTTGAAAATTACATCCACTAAAAGAAAAGTTTGTGCAAATAATATTAGTGGCATCTGCTTACTATGTAGTATATACTTCCTGTATAAGTAGACTGTCAAATTTGAGCCTGGTATAATCAGCTGACCTGGAGTATATGAGCTTGAAGGCTTGGGGTTTGTGCAGCAACACTGAATAAAGCTGCTGCTACGGCTTTTTGTTTGGTTGAGAGTGGTGTTGGCCGTTCTCCTGCACAGTGCTGTCTTTGGCAAACTCAACTCTGCCCATGGCCAAGGATTAAAGGCCATTAAATGTTCCTTCTGATTACAAGAAGGCTAAGTACATGACCAGAGCAGCATGTGTTATCATTCTGTTCTTAATACCTTTGTGTGCTGCTGAGATCCTGGCTTGGAGTAGCTTGTCCCTGGGCTGGTGCGTGGGGGTGTCATGTGACAAGGACAGTGCAGGCTGATGAGGCAAGGCAGTACAGCTGTGCCTTCTCAGCCTGCCAGCAGGTAATGTCGAACCCTGGGCTGGTTTCAGCAAAGAAGTTGTAGCCAGGTGAGCCAGATGCTTGACTGTGCTGTACCAGAGTCTGGATAAGGAGGAAGTGTTCCTAGTTCTGGCAGCTGGAGAGAAGAGTGGTGCTTGTGTGATGGGTGCTGGCTAGTTCTGCTGATTTCTTGCCTATGACTTGTCTCCAGCAGTATGGAGCAGACAGGCTGGACTGATTTGCCTACAGTGCTGGATGTTTCATAGTTTAGAGGTTTAAGGGACTGACTGAGAAAAATTGAACCACAAACTAGAGCTCTGAGTTAGGCTTAAAATACATCACAAGTGTAGTCTATTCTGGTGAATGTTTGATGTGATGCATGCTTGTATAATTTACATCCTGAAGGGCATGTGATTTTTTTGGTGTGCCATATTAATGATTTATATTTGTAGGCTTGTGATAGGATGATGCAGTGAGGTGGTGTGGTGGAATTGGAAGTCGTGGCTTGTAGGTTAAAAGCTGAAGGTGCTGATAGGTTTTGTTTCAGTGTGACATCTCTTAGAAGTTGTTCTTTAGCGTTACAATGTGAAAAGTTCCTAGTAGCCCAAAAAAGTTGGTGCTATGTCCTTTCCCTTATCTCAACATGGAAGCACAAGGATTATGCAATTTGTCAGAGAAAGTCTGACAGAGTGGCAACCTGAACTTGGACCTCTGTAATCCAAGTTGAGTGTCTCAGGGGATGGTTGTTCTGGTGAACTGTTACTCTAAATTTCTTCAGTCATCAGTTTCTGGAGCTAGACTTGCTTACCAGAAAGCAGCTACTTGATCTTTCTTTATATTTAGCTTACACAATTTGTCCTTGCCTTTGAAAGCTCTAG
Organism: Lophotriccus pileatus; assembly: GCA_035583135.1. Classification (NCBI taxonomy): domain Eukaryota; kingdom Metazoa; phylum Chordata; class Aves; order Passeriformes; family Tyrannidae; genus Lophotriccus; species Lophotriccus pileatus. The sequence continues at coordinate 12,305,035 of JAWWES010000133.1, forward strand.
TGAGAAACTGGAGCTTACCAGACCATAAGTGTAGAAAGTAAAAAGAGGGGAGGAGAAGAGGGAATATTTGCTATTGCTACTGCAATTCTGAACTGGCCAGGTTTCTTGTCTTTTGCCAGGCATTATGTGGTCAAAGTTTAGCTGAAACACAACTGTTAGGGCTGAAGTAAATTATAGTAAGGCGTGTCTAGACATGACTTTCTTTGTGTTTTTGGAGGTTTTTTCTTTGTTTGATTTTAACTAAAATAAAAAAATTGTGTGGTTACTTCCTTAGAGGAAAGACTTGTGCTGTGAAGGGAGGAAGGTGCATTTGGTTCAAAGCTGCTCCATGCACAGTGCTGTGGCCTGGAGCTTTGGCAAGTAACAGCAGAACACGTTTTCAGATGAGATGGGCTTAGGGAACAGGAAAGCCTCCATTGAGAATAAATGCCTATAAATATACAGAGCACAGAAGGGAATGTAAAGGACAAAGTCTCACTTGGTTTCTTCTGAAAGCATAAGATGGTCTTGGATAAAGTTGCAGAGTTCAGAGCATGTTAGGTGGTGGGAAAGGGTTTGCCTTCTTGCTTCATGTTCAGTAGGCAACAGAACTTGGTGTATTTGCTGCTCAAGGAGTTGATGTGAAGAAGGGGAGCTGGAACTGGCCTACTGGAGAGTATGCTGTGTTCAACTACCCAGCCGATCTTGCTGTCATAGGAGGGGCTCTGACAGTCAATTTATCTCCTTGGGTAATGCAGAGTGACAAGTGATTCTGAGAATGACTGTTATTTCACAGAATTACTTGCTCATGTGGTTACCCTTTCCTTCCCAAGGTATCATTGAAAGAGATGAAACGCCTATGGAGAAAGAAATTGCCCGTCTGCATCCAGTGAATTTCGAATTCTCTGACATTTTCTACTTCTGCAGAAAAGGGTTTGAGGCCATTGTGGAAGATGAAGTCACCCAAAGGTTTTCCTCAGAAGAGCTGCTCTCCTGGAATCTCCTCACGAGGACTAATGTCAACTTCCATTACATCAGCCTCAGGCTGACTGTTGTGTGGGTCATTGGGGTTGTAGTGCGGTATTGCTTCCTGCTGCCCCTACGGTAAGTTTTTGGGTGCTGAGGGATCCTGGCAGCCTGGGAATGCATAAATTTGTGTTTTCTTGGTAAATGTCATCACAGCTTTTTGTAGTCGAAAGGCAGCATTGGCAGATACAGAAGATTAACCTGCTTAAAGACTCCTTTTAATGGTTAAGATGCCATTCAGAATACTTTTATCTTGCCATTCACTGTGGAGAGTAGATTAGGGCTAAGTCATCTTTCCTATGAATGCTTCCCCGTAGTCATGTGTATTGGCAGTGTAAATGTAAGGTGGGTGGGCTCTAAAGCTCCCTGACACTGTATGCATGGCAGTATCTGAATCTTCTCCCTTTGCTAGACCATGATTTTGAGCAACAGGTCAGGGAATTACTGAGTTAGAGAACTGGATAAGTCAGGTATCTGAGGAATAATTGAATTTCTGCAATTCCTTTCTATTTTATAGGGAGAAAGTGTTATTACAGTGAATAAAACTACTTATGTTGATTTAATGTTTGTGTTGTGTGTAGCGTTACCCTCGCTGCCATCGGGATTACGTCAATGATTGTGGGGACAACACTGGTAGGACAGCTGCCAAATGGCAGGTAGGTACCGCGTGTTAGGGATGAACTTGCCAAGTTGCATCAATGCAAAGACCTGAAGATTAGGGGTGGACAGATTTTACAAACAACAGACTGTTGATAATCCACTCCAACCACAAATTTGTGACCTTGCTTTTAGCGGCATTTTGAATTTGGGCTGAGGTTGGCTTCTTGCCAGGCAGAGATTACAGCCATGCCTAGATAAGTGACACCAAGAGTATGACATACCTTGGCTGAGCTGCAATAGCAAGTGAATGGTAGAACTGGGAATATCCCTCTGTGCTCCAGAACACCAGGAAAATTTCATCCCTGAGTTGTGTTGAGTAGGCTGGAGAATATTGTATGCATATCTAGCTGCTTTCCAGGATGCTCCAGATGTCTGTAATTTCTTTCAGTGTGAAAAACTACCTGAGTGAAGTGGTCCACCTCACGTGCTCCCGCATCCTCGTCAGAGCTCTGTCTGGTACTATCCGTTATCATAACAAGTGAGTGACAACAGCAGAAGGGAGTGCATACTTCTGTGTGTGAGACCATCCCATTTGAAAAGGGGGCTGCTCTTTTTTTACCTGCAAGTTAATGTCACACTAGATGCTGAGTCACCTGGCAGCTTTATGGAACTGTTGTGTGTGTAACATGCTGCTTACTGCACTAGTAGTCTAACAAAAAATATGTACTTGCAGGGAAAACAGACCTAAGAAAGGAGGAATTTGTGTTGCCAACCACACATCACCGATAGATGCAATCATTCTGACAAATGATGGATGCTATGCAATGGTATGAGCAGATCCGTGATGACCACAGCAGAGGGAGGAAGGAGGGACCATGAGAGGGAAAGATTGTGGGGTATTGGTTGTGGACTTCAGTACTAAACTTTCCTGTTTAGAGATGTCTACTTGAGCACTGGTGTTGAAGTTGGTCTACAAGTTACATGCTGGTGAAATTGTCGTGGCAGTGTCAGTGCTAGGCTCTTCATCAGGTGAAGTACTTGGGATATGCTTCCCTGTGTGTGCCTAGGTCCTCTCAAGTGAATGCAGTTTAACAGTTTTGTGGTTGCTGCTTGATCCTGGTGTGCAGCTTCCAGTGCATTTGGGTTTTTTTTCATTTAAGAGGGATGAAGAAGAGGAGGGTTTTCTTTTCAAGTGCCTTAGATGCTGATGTGCCTTGCTGGGCTTGCAGGTTGGCCAGGTTCATGGTGGGCTGATGGGAGTCATCCAGCGAGCCACGGTCAAGGCCTGTCCTCACGTCTGGTTCGAACGCTCTGAGATGAAGGATCGCCATCTAGTGATGAAAAGGTGAGGCGTGGGATGGTGTGTCTCTGTTACCTCCGGGTGCCCAACTCCCTGGAGAGTCACTGGACAATCAAGGACCCAGACAAGGGTTTTTTGGAGTGAGTTCCAGGGGTGGTATGCAGGAAACTGGATCAGTCAGAATTACCTGGATATGCTTGTTTGTATGGGCTTTGGTACAGTAGACTGGTGCCACGTCAGGTGCCGAGGTCACCAAGGAAGCTTGAAAAGTTTACACAGGGCGAAATGGATGAGCCCAAAGGTTCTGGTAAGGTCTGAAGAGCAGACTGTCACAAAACATCTCAGTTAGATAGCATAATAACTAATGTCTGCTGAATTCAGATATATGTTTGGAAAGGATGTCAAGATACTTAAATTTTTTTGACTTTCTGTTGAAGAGAAATACTGATCATAAAATGGGCATTCTGTGATACAAATTCTCAATTTCATTTGAAATTGTGAGCTGCTGGAAATACCAGTCTTCACTTGTTTGGGTGAGGGGCTGAATCTGTCTAGTTACAAGAATGAGCTGCTTACAAAAAGTGGTTTTCTGCAGAATATCACCAAAGGCATACCTGTGGACATGGTATAGGGATAGAAATTCTTCCTAATTTTTAAAGAACTTTAAGGTTCATTTTGACAGGTTAACTTCTTTGCCACCTCTTTTTGGCCTCTGCACAGCAGGACAGATTTGCCAAGTTATCCAGGTGTTATTCAAATAGTGTGAGCTGTAGGCATTTAGGAACCCACTTTTTATGAAATCTGCTGTTAAGTAAGCAGAGCCTGGATGGACCACTGCACAATTTTTTTTTCCTATGTGGGTAATTTCTTGAAGTCTGAGTTGATCAGAGTTAGTTGAACTGACTTAATGGCATACATTTGTTGGCTTCCCTGATGGTCATTAATAAAATAATATAGAGGAAGGAAAACAGGATGTTGCCTCAGTGTAATGCACCATGGGCCCAAGGCATGGCTTGCACAAAGCTTCCATTTTCTTACAAACAGAAAAGCAAGTACAAATTAGTGTCTAGTAAAGGCTTTGCTTTCAATCAAATACATAATATGTAAAGATATTTTTAATGCACCTGCCTCGGGAAAGAAGACTGGAAAGGATATATCTTTTAAGCTTTCCTTCTGCTTCCACAGACTCAGGGAACATGTGGCAGATAAAAGCAAGCTTCCAATTTTAATTTTTCCAGAAGGTAAGAAGCTGAACTACTTATCTTCATTCAAAGTAGATGTCATCCCTGTTCTCTTTTCGTGGCTTCTGCCACTCAAATGTGGCATAAACTTGGTTACGGCATTCCTATTTTTCATCATTCATATGAGATTATGTGGAGACAATACAATACTGTCTCTGGCTGTTGGTGCTCCTGACAGAATCTCTAGGCAGAAGAATGGGAAGACTGTTTATTTTGCCCTGTGAATATCAATTCACTGTCCTATAGATTTAAATTCAGCATTGTGCTTTTTGTCTCACACACATTTGGGCTTTATTCAGGGAGTCAGTCACAAGACAAAGGATAAAAGTAAGGAGGGCAGAGATGCTTAAGTGACACTCCTGAGCAGCAAATGTAGGCCTTTATGGGCAAGACCTGTATGTTGATGTAGTGTTACTAATGAAATGTGGTAGGCTATGTGAAGCAATGACTTTATCTTCTGGACAGGCACCTGCATAAACAATACATCTGTGATGATGTTCAAGAAGGGGAGCTTTGAAATAGGAGGGACGATCTATCCTGTTGCAATCAAAGTAAGTGGAAAAAGCTGACTGCTGAATTTCAGAGTTTGGGATCTGTTTTTGTCTGGGTGGCAGGAAGCTGTCTCAGTACAGCTGCTGTTGAAGGCACAGTAGCTCTGGGAATTGGCTGTGTGCTGTGGATAGCTCCTGGAATGAAAGTGGCTGAAATGAAAGTGAAGTCCTTTTGGCCTATGGAGCCTGGGTGGTAGTCCCTGATGGGATCAGCTTCTTTCTCCAGAAAGCTGGAAGGAAGGGAGATCCAGCTAGTCCCTCCCAGTGCTGAAGGGAAGAGAAGCATGCTGTTCGCGGCAGACTTAACTGTTTTGGCTGTTCAGGCAAATGGGTGCCATCTGCTGCTGGTTCTGTCATGTAATCACAGATCTGGGAGGCTGTGATGGTCTGTGGGGAAGGGGTTTTATTGTTTGTTTTTTGTGATCCTTCGCAGTATGATCCTCAGTTTGGAGATGCATTCTGGAACAGCAGCAAATACAACATTGTGAGCTACCTGCTGCGAATAATGACAAGCTGGGCCATTGTTTGCAATGTGTGGTACTTGCCACCAATGGTTAGAGAGGTAATCTAGCATCTGGCTGACTAATTTCTGTTTAAGAACTTGACTGTGTCTGGAAGGGCCTTTTTACTCTTTTTCCCCAAAACCTCTACCTACCCCTGCCCCCGTAAATAAATATAAATCCAGTTTTATACTGGATTTTTGTCAGCGTTGACTGATGTATGATTGGACTTAGCTTTTCCTGATGCAGCTTGGTACCACCACAATAGTGTCAATGTTTCATCCTGCTCGAGCAAAATTTTCTCCTAGTTTCAACACTTTAGGGGAAAAATGAATTAAATTATTACAAGGGGACATCAGATTGTGATGTTGGCATGATAAGGGACAGATCTGGCAGTGAGCTAATTTGATGAGGCAGCAGATAAAAATGTTATGAAGGTCTGTTTCAATTAACTTCTCTCTGCTTTGATTATGTTGAATTTATGACCCTTGAAGGAAGATGAAGATGCTGTTCAGTTTGCCAACAGAGTGAGGTCAGCCATTGCTCACCAAGGAGGACTGACTGAACTTCCCTGGTGAGTCATGCCATCCTTGTTAGACTCCATGGACTTTGTGTTAGTTTGATTGAGAGGCGCTTCCTCCCTTAGCTTTGTGACAGATAACGTTCAACATAACTTCAGAGAAAGCAAAGGAGTAAATCTGCATGGGTGTATGTGAAAGTAAAAAGATGCTCAAAGTCTTTGGAGTGTGTAGCATGCAATGATTTTCACCTAAAGGCTTGATGCTTTTAAAGCAGCCCACTCACAGTTATTTCTTGTGTTGAGACTTCTGCTGTGATTAGTAGCAGAAGTGAAGTTACTTGGCAAGTCTGAACAAAAAAGAAAATGGGGCTTTGAGGCTTTCTGCTCTTTCTCATGTCCTACCTCAGTAAGTGGCAGTACAATGCCTACATGTCATGTGAAACAAACTTGAGAGCAAGATTTTGATGAAAAGAGCGGGCAAACGGATTCAGGTATGAGGCCCAGCTGGCCCTCTGAATGATGTAAGGCTGGAGACAACTATGGTGTTGCACGAGATTGACTGTCACGAGATCGACTATAGGCTAGGGAAGCAGCATCCCAGATTGCCAAAGATTTCTACTGTAGGTACAGCCTGTTACTAACGTGAGTAGGCTGCTTTAGTGGGCCAAACTCAAAATTTGGACTTCATAAGAATTGTGGCTTAAAGTAACGGTTTTAATAAATGTGCTTAAATTTGGATGTTATAGAAGTTCTAAAGAATATCCTTTAATAATAATATTTTCGATTTAGGCTCTACAATTAATGTAATGCATAGTTGGATAACAATAGTCATAACAGTCCTGATGGGTTACTTTTCCCTCTTGCTCTATTCCAGGGATGGAGGTCTGAAACGAGCAAAAGTCAAAGATACTTTCAGAGAAGAACAGCAGAAAAACTACAGCATGATGCTAGTGAGAAATGGATCAATAGGAAGCTCGTCTGCAGGAACAGAGTCAGAGTGAATGGTCGTTCTTGAAAATTAATTTTGCACAACCAGCCTTAGCAGGAATAATGTTTTTTAATAATTAAAAAAAAAAGACAAAAAATAGAGCAAGACAACCACAAAACCCTTCATCACGTGTATGCATATTCTCTGTATGGCTGGTGCAGAGCCTGCCAAGGACAGTGTCTCCATACTCCTACTTATTCACTCTTCTCACTCTCCTGCCCCTCCCCATATTCATGTGATGATGCACTGCAGTTCCTGGTATTCCCAAGCTGAATGCCAGCAGAGTTAAGAGACACAAGGAAAATAGCACCCCAGTTTTTCTGAGTTTGTAAGGATGAAGGGAAGTACACTGAACAGATGCTGTCAAGAAACGGGTTGTGAAGATACCTCTTGTTTATGGTACATTGAAGGTTTAAATATAAAATGTTGTCTTTTTTCTCCCTGTGGCTCACAGAGTTTTTCTTGTAGGTTTTTTTAAATAACACGTTTTAGGATGTTGTCAGAATTGTAAGATTAACTCTTTGGTTAGCTTGCACCTGGATGTGCAAGGAGGGAATGGAAGCAAGGGCTGCAGAGACACTAAAGGATGGGAAAGGAGCTGCCCTGCCAAGAGCACAGTTCATGGACCGTGAGGAATTTGGTGGCCTTACAACATGGTATCGCCTTTACTGAGAACTGCTACCTGAGGGAGGATAAGGGGCAAGTCCTCAATCTCCCTGCCCACTGCTATTGTTGAAATTGCTTTCTTGAGCTCTGAAACTATAAAGGTAAGATACAGGGAACAGTTGGATAATGAATTTTTATGAAATGGATTTTCAAGAGTACCCTTCTGCAAAAATTGCTGCTGGTGACTTAAAGTTCTCAAGAGAACCACTCCAGAAACACATTTTGTGTTTTCTGGGCTAGCAATAGCTATCACAACTATAAACATAAACTCCATAAGTCACCTATGATATGAGACATGGCATGTCCAAATCTGCAACATATTGCTGTCTGAATGTAATGAGAAATAAATTCTATATTTCTAATGGGTCTGTGTCATTTATACTGTTCTCTAAATGTACATAATTAAAACAGTTTTACTTCCTGAGAATCATAGAATTAACTGGGTTGGAAGAGACCTCTGAGATCATCAAGTCCAACCCTTGAGCCAACCCCACTGTGATTACTAGATCATGGCACTCAGTGCCACATCCAGCCTCATCTTAATCACCTCCAAGAACGGTG
>JAWWES010000133.1:12327509-12340009 GCA_035583135.1 Lophotriccus pileatus
GGAGCTTCTCCCTTACCAGCTAAGACCTCATTTTTTTCTCTCTTTTCAGAAAATTGAAGAACTAATGTTAAATACATTATACTTGATACATGATATTATATCACATAATATTGCTGTACCAACCTCTGTCTAGAAAGAGGTTGACCCAGGTGTCTCTCCTGGGTATCTGCTCCTTTACAAATGAATTTATTGCAGTGAGCTGCAGCTGAAAGGGCTTGTTACCGCTGTTGTGTTATTTCCTCTTCCTGGCATCACTGCTCAGATGTTCTGTGTCCTTGGTGGATTATTAAGCCCTGTTCTCCTGTGTTTCAAGAGGTGAGGTACAGAAATAAGTGGCTATTAAAAGAGGCAATTGCCTACAGTAAGTCCATGCTAGAAATGAAGTTAGTTCCTCTTAGTGTTGCCTTCGTATTCGTAACCAGTAAATCCCTATTTTCCTCCACTGTTTGTGTGGTATGTAAAATAATTTGCCAGGTCTAAAAGGAGCACTGGCAGCTGTGCAGCTCTAATCTTGTGTGCAACAAGGGAGAGTTGCAATCACATTTTGTCTAACAGTCTGCCAGAAACCATCACACATTCATTTCACAAAGTGGAAGGAAAAAGCTCTGCGACTCCTTACATAAACCAGGTAACAAGCTGTAGAGCTACATTGTCTTCCTTCCTTCCTGATGAAAGGAGAAAGAGTCCCATAATGACTTGCATCAGAATAAGATGCTGAAACAGATGCTTTCTGGGTTGTTCACCCATCATCTTGCCAAGTGAAACTCCATCTTGATGGAGATGATAGTAGTAATGGTTCCTCTTGTGGAAATTTCTCACTCGTTTGGAAAAAGGCTGAAGTAAAGCTGGTAAAATTGCACTTGAAAATGGTTGGATGGATGGAGTATGAACTTCACAATACTTTGAGACAGGGTACTGACTTGGGCAAAAATCCCTGGAGCAAAGAAGTAAAGCTTTCAACCAGTGTTTGAAAAGGACTAAAATCTGTCATTAGTGGCCTAGAGATGTGAAATGCTGCCAGTGGGAAAATAAGTCAGTTTTCTAATGTCCTATGTCTGCTATTGCGACTTAGAAATAATTGCCAATATAGGAGTGGAAACAGATACAAATGAGTATGTTATGGTGTGAGCAAATGGAGGTTATGTTAATCTTGGTATGAGGAGTCCATGTGTGTTAATAATGATCAAATTAAATTGCTCATTAACAATCATCATAAGTAATATTGATCTCTACAACACTTTCCACCCAGATGCTACAAAATGTTTTATGGATCTTTGAAAATCATGGCAAGACAAGGTAGGAAATTTTGTGTAGCATAGGTAGTGGGGATGGGGGAGGAAATCTGGGGTCACAATGACTTGAAAAATTTCAGTGACCAAAGCCAACTTGTCCTGAGAAGAACTAAGACTTCTGGACTTAGTCTGATTCATGAAGATACGTATATCTTCATAGCAACTGGTGTTGCTATAAAGTGACTCTGTCCTGGGTTATCTGCAGTTGGAGAACTGCAACAAAACTTAGCAGCTCTGTACAGTGCTTTTGCTGCTGAGGAGAAACTTCCTCTTTGTACCAACTTTGACATGTGAGATGCATTCAGCAGATAGCAAGTATTGTGTATTTCATAGCAATAACGTGTGAAAAATCTTTTAGGTTGGTTTTCTAATTTGTTTCTACTTCAACTAACTTTTTTAACTGCATGTCTTGTCTCATAAAATGATGAACGCTTTCCAATTTATTGAAACAGTGGTCCTATAAAAGAACAATATGCTTGAGCAACTCTTTGTACTGATACATCATCATCAACCTTAGTAATGAGTGGGAGAGAGATAGGGCTGGTTTTGGTTCCATTGAAAACATTTGTAGATTTTATCTGGAACAGATTTTATTAAAATTGCAACAAACTTTATAGAGCCCAATATACGCTTCATTAAGGGAACATTACCTTACAATTATGATTAATTAGATTAAACTTATGAAAATGTGTTATTTGTTCAAATCAAAAGGGTGGCAGGGAAGAATGATGGATGATGAAAGAGTGTGATAAATGAAGAAAGCAGCTGAACTAAATTGAATGTGTATTCATCCGTTTTCACTTCATAACTAATGATAAATTGAGCATGTCACATTTAACAATACATGTCTGAGCTTAAGCACAGTCCCAGCTCCTGTAGTCTAATGTCTTTTGTCAGGTAGCTGCATTCAGGGGATGTGATATTTTGTTTGGAGAAACATATGCAGTTCATTATCTATCTGTCCCCGCAGCTAAAATCACGAATGAAAGCTCTTGCTCTCTCTTGAAATGAAATCACGGAAGTCTCAATTAGGATGGAGTTGTCTAGGAAGCAGAATCTGACTGTGAAGTGTTAATTTGACTCGAAAAGGAAGTGATGTATTGAAAATTGTGTGTTGTTGACAAGAATACGTTTTGGGATAATTGCGAACTTGAACAAGTCTGTGAGGTTAGAGTCTAACTCATGGGCTCACAGTCACTTGTTGTGCAGCCACATGAGAAAGATGCCATTCAGCACCAGCCGAAACGTCTGAATTTGGCCTGAAAGACACAGGGACTTCGGGCGATGCCTGGGTGCCTTGGGGTGGTTTTGCAGGCTTCTCAACTTGTACCACATTCCCTGATGGTCAGCCCAGAAAGCAGTCTTCCTGAGGGTAATGAGGAGTTCTGCTGGTATTCTTGGTTCTAACAGATGTGAAGCTGGATAACAGTAACAGGTGTGTACTGAGGAGAGGATCTTAATTTTGTTATCATCAAAACCAAAAAGGAAAACATTTTGTTCTGGGATCACTAAAATATTCGGTCAATATTTAGTACCAAAAATGTTGTTTTAGCTGACTTCATTGTTCCGTTCCTGGTCCAAAACTATTAATACATATTAGGCTTAACTGTGTGATGATGATTTGAGCTGCTGAACTACACCACAGACGAATTTTGGGCATGAGATGTTTAGCATTTTCAGGAATAGTTCGGTTATAATCCCAGACATCCTTGTGTGCTGCAGACCAAAGAGTGAGAAAAGGTTGTTGTATGGTTTTAAGGAGTAATAGGAAGCAACCGTAGCAGAGCTAAATGCATGAAATAATAGCTACAGTCCTTCAAAACTGAGATGGAAGAAATTCCTATGTCTCTTATGAGCACTGGGCATAAAGGGATGACTTGTAAACAGACAACAAATAAGACTGGGGAGCTATGCATGGGCATAAATGTCACATACAGGGGTAGCTAAAGAGTGTAGTGAAAGGACAGTCTCTTGCATTCCTCGGGTGATTAAAAGAGAATTGCTTTAGTTACTTTCGTTTGCTACAGTTGCTTTAGAGCAGGATCAGAGACCCATTTTGCTCCCTTTGATGTTCCTCAAATGTTCCCTGACCTGTTTTTGCAATCAAGTCTCTTGACTTGCCAACTGCATTTCTTGTCCCTTCATAGGAACACCCGGTGGAGTTTCAATGACACTTATATTTTTGAGCTCCCAAGTCAGGAGTGGACCAAACTTTGTTCCTGTACAGTGCTGCCTGTAAGACTGGATATTAAACAGGATAATTAAAGGAATTTAAGACAGTGATATTTAACTTAGCTAGCTTCTCTAAATTTAATGTTGGGATGAAAGACGTTAATGTGTGTAAAAGTTAAAAAAAAAAAAAAAAAGTACTATGAAGTAAAGGGAAGAAAATTGTAATGTATAACTTTTCAAACAGTTTTGGTAATAACATCATTCCTCCCTAGACTGATGCCAGTGGCTGTAGTATTTTTCACTCCTGTCCTTATATGGCTGAATGCTTTGTGCTTACGTGCTTGACATCACACATGGATGGGATGGATGTGAGGGAAATTCTGTGAAGTTGTCTCTACTTTTCCTTTATCTGTTTCTAGGGAATGCTGTAAAATGTTTTAATCTGTCTGACTGAGGAGCACAATAGAGAATTTCCTTGTGTGTAAATAAGTAATTTATGTACACCTGTAACCATCATCCATAAAACCAGAACCTGACTTCTTCAAACTACTGAAGTCTTATCCATTGGGAAGGCTGTGATAACAGGTGGCATAGGATTGTCTCTAGTAGGGAGGTTATTAGGAGTAGAATACTGTTTGAATCATGGCATTTGTAGTGAAATCAATTCTGCAGTTCAGTTGTATATTTAATGGCAAGAAAAGTTTAAGGAATGTAATGGGATTCCTGTGAAAATTAGCAGTTTTATTTATCCCTCATTTCATTAATATGATTGGGGTTTTTTTTGTTGTTTTGGTTTTGTTTGTTTGTTTGTTTGTTTTAATGTAGCTGACACACAAAAAGCTAAATTGGTAGATATGTGCTTATGCCTGGCTGTTATTAACAATGCTTCTTCAGCATTAGATTATAGTTGCTACAGAGATATTTCTGTCTATGACCTGATTGACTGAGGTGGATTTTTTTTGAGAAATTTTCTGGCTGTGAAGATATTTAAGACCTTAGGAACTCGAGGTAAGTGGACTATGTGGACTGCTTTAGCAATCTAAAGCTACAGCAACTCAATACCTTTTTTTGATTTTTATGCTGAGGCTAGATTTGAGTGAGAGAGGAGTATGTGAGGTGCTGGCCTTCTCTGTGGAATACTTCCACAGACTCTTTGGGAAGAGAGCAATGCACTTAGTGCACCTCTGCATTGCCTTCAATGCAAGCCCCCTCTCTGTGAGCATTGCTCTACTTAAGCTGCTGCATCCTTTTTCAGAAAATAGTGAATTGGCTGAGTAAGGTGAGAAGGACTCTTCTGGAGGAAATGCTGCAGATGGTTCAGCTCTCTTGAGGGGACTGTTTATTTGTTGTGCCACCATTTTGGGTAGCCCAGTTGGAGACTTCTTGAAAGGACGTATCTCTGAGTACTTTCGAGACTTCAGATTTCTGCAAGGCTTTGCAGTGTGAGCTCCTATAAAAGAGAGGTACTGGAAGTTACTCCCTTCTTAAAAGGTATCCCTTTACCTTTAAAAAGGCATGTAGACCACCCTTCCCCCATGACTGGGTAGAAGGAGAAGGCACAGAGGAGACACAGGTGTAGAAATCATTAAAGTGAAATGTGAGTCATGTTCATTAAAGGCAAGCTAGCAGAATGTCTTATATTAGTGGCTGCGTAATGATTAGAGCTTCCTGTAATAATGATGATGGCGATTCTACTATATGAATTGAACATTCATTCTAAGTTAATTCACATCCTTTTAACTAATAAGTTATTTAAGGGGGGGAAAAAAAAGCCCTTTTTAGCTCATAATTTGAATAGACTGATCAGAAGAATGCTGAAGTAGCAATCCTCCCTCTGTGCTGGGGAGATTGAAACACTAATGTGTACCTCAGTTTTGTAGTTATACTTATTTATTCATAATTCATTGCATCTCTGCTAAATATTACAACACCCTCCCACTGGAGATTATTTATGTCTTTATTAGTAATGTGTTCCTAGTCAAAATGGTGATAAAGAACTTTATTTTGGTGTGAAATTATTTGAAGAGAACTTCACTTTGATTTTTGTTATTCAGAGACATGTCAGGGAAACGAATGATTTACTGTTTGCCTTACAAACTTCTCCATTTTTGAGCAAGAAAACATGATCTACAAATACTTTTCACCAGAAAAAGCTTAAAAGGGGGCAGAATTATTTATTGTATATAGGACATAAAAAATGAAAACAGCAAGATGAAAAGGAGGGCAAAAAGTTTAGTTTAAACAGTGAAGGCAAGACTTGGTAGTAACAGCAGTGGATTTGCAGTAGTCTCTTGACAGGGAGGGAAACATGTGGTTAAAGTTGTTTAAAGATGGCCTGGGGGATAAAAAGCATAAGAAGCCCCAGCAGAATAGAAGATGGATGCAAGAAACCAATCAGTCTTTTGCACTTGCAGCTTTGGTCATTCTGTAAATTATTCACTACGAGCATTTCTTTATTTGAGATGTAACTCAAATTAGTTTGGAGAATGTTTCCTTTTGGGTGCCGTAACAAATTCTGAACAACAGTTGTGACAGGAAGACTGGCTACCGATGGGATCTGCCTTGGAGAGCTCAGCAGAGGAGGGAGCTGTCCAGCCTTGTTTGTATATGAACCTTGCAGGGGTGAACTTAATGTTTCTTCAGCTTTCCTTCAGAGGAGGGCTATGTTGTTTTCCACTCCAGAACTACAAAAAAATACTGCTGTCAAAAATGCTCTGGAATAGCAGTACTGGAATCCAGTTCAGATCAGGCTTAGGTAATCTTTTAATAAAATAGTAAGTACCTACTACTTTAAACAAGTTAAAATTGGCTGAAATAGTAGCACCTTACATCTGATGCTGCAGGTGACATTCTCACTTCAGGGTACAACTAACTTGAAACAGTCTCTAAAATATGGCCTTCTCCTGATCCATATCCTAAGAAAAAAGTCACTTGCAATTTCTCATAGGTATCACAGAATCATGGAAAAGATCTCTGAGATCATAGAGTCCAACCTTGGAGTGAACGCAAACTTATCAAACAGATCATGACATACAGTCATTTCTTGAACACCTCCAGGGATGGTGACTCCACCACCTCCCTGGGCAGCCCATTCCAGTGTTTAGCATCTCTTTCCATGAAGAAATTTCTCCTGATGTTCAGCCTGAACCTCCCCTGGCACAGCTCAAGGTTATGTCGTCTTGTCACTTGTTGCCTGGGAGAAAAGACCAACCCTGACCTGGCTACAACCTCCTTTCAGGTAGCTGTAGAGAGTGATAAAGTCTTCACTGAGCCTCCTCTTCTCCAGGCTGAACACCACCAGCTGCCTCAGCTGCTCCTCATAGGAGCAGCTTCACCAAAGGTAGTAAGCAAAAAAGTGTTTCCTTCAGGGTTTGAAAATAGACTACCAATCTCTGGTGGGTAATCTGGAGACAGAGGTCTTTGAAAGAGAAATATTTTTTTCCATCTTAAAATAGCTTCTTTTTAGCTCCTTCTCAAAACAGAGCCATTGTCAGACTGCTTTCTAATTTAGTTCTTCCTGCATCTAACATAGGGAACTATTTCTGGTAAGGTACTAACTTAGGTAGTTTCTGAATGTCTCTGATAATCTTCATGGTTTGTGTATGCTTGGCCGTGGGTCTGGAAGACATGATATATTGCACCAAAGGTTGGGCACAATAAATAATCTTGACCTGAAATCTGACAGACTTTTATGAATCAGTTAGTGAACGGTGAAGTCTAAATACAGAGGTCTGGCTACATGCTATGCAGTTCTACACTTCTTGGTAGGCTCAACTGTTCTGATTTTAAGCCATATTGCCTCCCTCAGAAGAGTTTGTGTGCTTCCATTGTCTTCACCGATGACACTTTCCAAACAGAGTTGTTATGTCCCGTGACATAAATATTGAAGGATGCTGGCTGTCTAACCCCAAACATATATGAAGTGGAATATGGGGCAAGGCCTACTATATTCTATCTAGCGCTTGAATGTTGCGGTGGAAGACAGCTGGATGTTAGGAAGTGAGTCAATAGTCAGGATGATAATGGTCAAAAAGAATGTTCACAGACCATAATTACTGATCTTTTGGCTTTATTTTTTTGCCAGCGAATATAATGTTCTGATGAAGTTATAGTTTAATTAACTTCATCTTAACAGTATCCAAAAGCCTATGCTTTGCAGGAATCAGTCATGCCTTATCATCTGACTATGGTGATGTTGCCATCAGTCTTGTTTGCTGTAATCTTCCTGTGTTGACAGTGAAAATTGCATATGGCTTTAATATGAAATTCATGAAGATCTCTGCTTTTGAGCAACTGTCAAAAGAGCTTCTTATCCTTCAGCATGAATGTTCATGTATTTACATTTTGTTTTGTGGAGAACCACTTGGGAAAAAAAAAGGTATTTTCTCCTCCCTCTCCTCTTCCTCCTTTGACTGCCTTTCCAAATGCTCTCCTTTACTTTCTCCTCCCTTTCATAACCTCATCTAGATACCTATTAGCTCTCTCTTTCAATAACACTGCTCTAGCTTCCACAAAAGTGCTTTTTAATGTAGGAGATGTACTTCAGCCATAACACCGGGGTCACTTTCTGAGTAACATTTTATGGGATTGATTAAACTTTAACACCATAACTGTTGACTTTATAGGCCAAGAAAGAGCCACTGAGTGCTAAGCTCTGGATAATTTGTGCTTCACAATTTTTTAAAATCAGATAGAGATGGAGTTTAATGTGTTTGATAAAGCAATCCTTTATTTTTTTCCCCAGTGTGTCCTATTTTAGAAGACCCACAACATTTAACATAAAATAATGTCTTTAACACTAATGAAGTAAAGTTATAGTAAATAATCATATATATGTAAAAAAAAAGTGTTTAGGTCCATGGGAATAATATAAGAAGAGATTTAATTTGCTCTTCCCTTGGCTCCAAACGTGAGCACCTCATGTTTTTGTTACTGCTAGAAAGTGAATGAATGGTTGCTTTTGGCTCAGAGTTGATGTTGCAGAAATGTTCCTTCTCTCTGCAGATTCTCTCCTTGCAGTGACTTTGGTAGGACAGAAAAAATGGTGGTTTGTTAAATTAACAGAAGACTCTCAGCTCTCCTTAAATTGCTTCTTTCAGTGTGTGTGTGGTTGTTGCTGCTGAGAAATTTCTGGACAATAGTGCCTCTCGACATGTACCAAGAAGGAAGAATAGTATGAAGGAGTGCTTGATGAATGAATGTGACTGCAGATACAGTTCCCGGGTTGGTTGCAGTCCCACATGACTTTAAGCAGGCCATCTGCAATCTGCTCATTGCCTCACCTGTGAAGTGGATAACAGAGTACTTCTCTGCCAGGTTTCCCTGTTCTATTCTGCCTATGGGTAACTCCTCTGGCTGGAGCTGACACACTGTTCCTAATTAATGTTCATAATTAATGGTACGTTTGCCCAGCAAAAGTGAAATACAGTTGTACTTTCTTGTGGAGCCTGATGAGTTAAATCTAGTGCACAATTGACCGTGGATGGTAGGACACAGAAGTTCAGTTTTATCCTGGCAACTCAGATACAGATTTCTGGATGCCCTCGGGACACACCCAGGCTGCTGGGATATGCTGCAACTTATGGGACTGGTGCTTCCCTGAACACTTTTTTACTATGTTAGAGAAAGCTAGTGCAGGGATGCTGGAAAATGCCCTGCAATTCTGCATTATGAGCATGAGCTTCCGTTGTGGTTTCTGGGCCTCAGATAATAAATGATAGTTAAGAGCTCATCATGAATCCGTAAAAGTATTCGGCTTGTGTTATGGTGAGACCCAGCTGTTTTCAAGGTGAGAGAGACCTTCCCAGTTGGAAAAGATGACTTGGTGGGGCCAGTGAGTGCAGTTATGGCCCGACATCAGCAGATTTCCTGATGAAGTCACAGTAAGATTGCTATTTTAGAAAATCAATAACATGGTTAATTGTCTTGTCCTAACATTTCTTGGGAAGGGTAATTGTACAGTTTAAAAAAGAGCCAAAATTTAAAAGCCTTGTGGCTTACTATTTCAGTAGAAACATTGAAAGCCAAATCATGCTTGCATTGCTAACTTCCAAAAGAGGGTTCATCTACTTGAACACCTCTTGAGACTTAAAGGAGTTACGTGGAGGAGTTCTGTCTCTCCTTTGAATGCACAAGAGCTTAGGCCTCATAGGAAGCCAAATACCCTGAGATCTGCTGGGAAAACCTCTAAAGCTCAAGATGGGTTATTGCCAAGGAAGGTCAACCTCTCCATGAGCCCTTTAGAGGATGCTCTTCTGCTTGGGCTATTGCCACTAGCACTGAACGACATCTGTCTTGATGCCCTTCCTCGAAGACGGGTGGTATTTGGAAGGGGCAGGAATAGCACTGAGTTAAGGGCAGCTCTCTAGAGCTGCTCAAAAATGTTAGTTGATCACAATTACACTTTTGAGGAGGATTGGATATTGCAAGTGATGTGTAAGAGGAAGAAGCAACAAAGAAGCAACTTCTGGTTCAGGAGGTTCCAGAAACATTAATTGCTGGAAACTGGGAATAATACCCAGGAGAACAAATGCTTTGTCTTGTTCTTACACAGTTTCCTAGGGATTCTGCCATCTTAGCTGTTCAGAGATAGGTCCAGTACTGAATGGTTCTTGAGTCCATTCTTAGTGCTCATAAAACCCATTTCTTACTCTATAATTTAAATAGTTTGATATAAGCCTTCAGGCAGCTCCATATGGCACAAAATAAACATTGTTTTATTTTCGTTAGCAGAGTTAAGCATATGAAATTTAGCAGAGTTTTTTGTTTGTTCAAGTTTCTGGATTGTTTTATCCTGATCTTTCTGACTGGAAAAAAAAAAAAGGGGGGGGGGGGAAAGAACCTGCTTTTTTTCTTCTTTTTTTGCTTTTTGTTCATGTTTTGTTTTAAAGCTAGTCATCCACAGTCTGTGGACTTTTTCTGTCCATAGTAAGTCTGCATATTGATGAGGCACCCCCCCTTTTTTTTTTCTTTTTTTCTTTAAGATCCAGAAATGTGGTCCAAAATCAGACAGAAGTAAAACCTCACAAAGAAACAAGTATGTACTTCCTCAAGATTACTGTGCTTTCTCAGCTGCAGCAGGACCCAAAGATTACTTTTTTCCTGTGACTAGACTGAATCCAGGAAAGTTCAGATAGCTGGTGGAAATTGGGAGGGCTCTTGGTCAGATGTCTTTTCCTTCCCACACTGATGAGTCAACCTGTGTTTTTTTCCTGAAGTCAAATGTATTTCTCATTTGATTTCTCACTAGCTGTTCTCTTCTCTCTCTGACTGCATACAGGATTTGTTACTTGCAATTCCCCTTCAGTATTTTCTTTGCTCTTGAGTCTCATGTCCTTCAGCATGCCACTTTAGCTGATCGCTGAAGTCTCAAGAGGGCCTGGCAGGCACTGCTGCTGTTTTCCGATCTTGCCAACCGTAATATTTCTTCCAGGCAAGGTCCCTCATAATTCAAGTGAGGTCAGTCAGGACCCAGGAGCTGAACCTGTCCTTTCCAATGAGTCAGCAGTGGGATTGAAAGAATTTATGCAAACCATCAAAGTTATTTTGTTGGTTCCTGTGTTGGGGATAGGTCTCGTGGCATCGTGGGTTTTTTGTGTTCTACAGCAAACAGTAAAGTGTAGGATCCATTAGAGATCAGTTCAAACCTCCTTCGTTCTAGATGTGTGCCTTAATTCAGTCCCCCTCCTGCATAGGAAACAGAAGAATGGAATTAAAACCAAGCATCTTATGTAACAATTTATCACAAACCAGTTTGTTCTTCATTACAGTCACTTACCACCACTAAGCTCCTGAGAGCCCTGCCTCTCACTTAAGGGAATTTAGTTTTCTTTTTTGACCATAATTAATTGCATTCTCAGATAAAAGCACTAGACTGGGAATTTGACTCTTACTGTGTATTTGGCATTTTCTAGAGACTCTCAGAAAAGACAAGGAGGTATTTTTCTTAGAGCAAGCTGTACTTTCAGAATTAGATAGTATAGTAAAAGTCCATGGTGTTTTATTGAAATTCCAACTGTTCTGGACTCAGCAGCATATATTTTGGTATCACTTAACTTTCTGAAGAATTTAAGATCTGACTTATAGTCCAAGTCTGACTTTTTGGTTTGGGCACTCACGTCGTAATGAGGTGCATCATAAGAGGGAGAAACACAAAGCACCAAGGATTTGAACCCCCAGGGAAACCTTGTCTCCACAGAAATGCTATGGACAAAACGCAGCAACTTAATGGGTAAAGGTAAAACTCTAAAACCAGTCAGGGAAATCAGTTTGTGGACATCCTCAGGTAAAGATAAAACTTGCTCTGTGAGTGCTTCAGGCTGCCTGGAGCCAAATCTGCTCCAGTGGGGAAGCTCTTCCTTCAGTGCAGTGTTTCACCTAGTATTTTATGTCTCTGTGCCTTTGTAAATAATCTATACTTAAAGTTAAGATCTCTTCTAACTGTAATTCCAAAAGACTTTTCATGTGCAGATTTCTATCCCTGTTAAATTAATATGCTTTAGAAATTAAATCAGCACAATTTTGCTGAAAATTTGAATGTAGACATATTTAGATATAGCTCTTGGAGATTTGAAATCTTTTCTGTACATAATATCCTATTCTAAACAATAGGTTTTTTCACCCTAGAATAAATCATTGCATTGGTAGTAGCTCAGAAATGTGAATTGGACCCACTGCAGCTCTCCACTGCCTTTGGGCTGTGGAGTCTGTAGAGTCCAGATCCGGTTCCAAAAGGTGCAGGTATAGCTAGTTTTTTGTTTCAGTCACTTCTTTACCAAGGAAAAATGTCTTTTATCCATGCAGGTATCCAAATAGTCTTAAATCCGGGATGTGTTATCTTTGCTCATGTGAATGGCACCTCAGTTCCTAAGCAGTCTTTGACTTGTCAGTGCTTGCTCTGGGCAAGGGGCAACTTGAACTATCCAGTGGTGTCAGTAATACCTAAGCAACACAGAATAAAGTGTTAAACTCACACAGTAAGTTTTTGCACAATTCTCTCCCTCCAGAATGCTGCCAAAGCAGACATTAATCAGCCTT
>JAWWES010000133.1:12342509-12372626 GCA_035583135.1 Lophotriccus pileatus
GATCATGCCTTTAGGGGTACTGTAACAAAAGAGAGAGGGGTCCTGCCATGGCATCCTTAGATCAGCTTTTGGAAATTTAGTAAAGCACTGAAAAGTGTGATCAGTTTTGTCAGTGGAGCAGGGACCTTCTTGGGGTGAAACATACTGTGACAACGAAAGGAGCGAGCATGCCCTTTGCAAGATCAAAACATCAAGTACTGAAATGTTGACCAAGGAATCCAGTTCTGTCCACCCAATTTTGAAATGCCAGCTTCAGGGATTTGAGGGATGTCAGGTCTTTTTTACGTGGTACTGCTTTCTGAAGAAGAACAACCTCACACCTCTGATTGGATGACTTTAAAGCTTTGAATCAAATTCCCACAGTGAATATTTATAATTAAGACTTAAAATTTCATTTTAAATCAATATTTTCCAACATGAACTTAAAATGTACTGTTTCTACAAGCATTCCTCCAGAAGGAGTCATTTGTTTGAACATGGTGAAAGCATCTCAAAGAAGGTTGCTCACACAGCTGGAATAATTTTGAATAAAAATTCTGATGTATTTACCTATAGGTTGTGTAATACTCACTTTCCCCTCATATAAGGTGCTATTTGAGCCTAATGAATAAGATTAATAATCTTTTGCCAAATTCTCTATTCTTCAGGATCAGGTTTCTCAACACAGCTCAAACATTGCAAATACTTAATAAAACATTAATTATCTAAGAAACTTTTCTGCGGTCTAAAGTGCCCAGTAAATAGTAGAGACAAGTCTTTTTTCTCACTTGGGTGGGAAAACACGACAGTATTTATTCAGAGAAGCAGAAAAAATACGGAAGCAGCTAAAATGGTCTTTTGTGGGAGCTGTCACTAAACTAAAATATGACATGATTTCAACTAGATTTTTTTTTCTGCTATAATTAACTTTGTCTTTTGACAACTCCTTCTGAGGCATATATTAATTAAATATGGGATAATGAATAGAGACAACTAGATCACCAGGGTATAAATCAATTGAGGGGTTCTGATGATACCATAAACCACAAGAATGGAGTATGTGCAGTTAATAATAACATCAAAAGAATGTGATTGATTTGGAACTTAGCGATCCTTCCACATTCATTATTATTTTATATAAAGCATAAAAACGAGGGGTGTTCTATGCAATGACAAGATGATTTTTCTCCCCCAGGTTCTTTGATAATGGAGAAATTGTCATTGTTCACAGATAAAGAAAAAGGCCATGCTTATTATGTGGAGAAGGATGGCAGAAGATTCTTGTGTGGTCACAGAGAAACCTTGTGATTAAGAATAGTTTTACTGTAATTATTTTTATATCTTCAATGGAGAATTTGGGGCCAGGTTTTCCGTCTGGTGGTTTAAAATATTGTTACTACTTGCAGTCCACTGAATTTTTACTAATTGATAATTTTTTGTAAGGTGGTTTTTGGTTTTGGTTTTGTTTTTTTTCCCTCAGCTTGTGTTCATTTGCCAGATTCTGCTCCATGGAGCTTAAGACCTTTGCCCTTTAAGTGACTTGAGATTTTTATTTTTTCCAGAAAAATAGAACTATACACTTCAATATGCTTAAAGTATATAAACATTAATAACTTTTATTTATTGTTTGTAGCGTTAAGGGCAAAGAAGTGGATTTTCCCTGCAATTTTGTGTCTCTTGCACAGTAAATCTGTACCAAAGTGTGGTCCATATCGTATGACAATGGTTGTTTCAGAAAACTGCATGGTGATAAATATGCGTGTGTCTGTACAAACACACACGTGCATGTATACATAGAAATTAATTTTTGTAAAATAGTATTTGATGAGCACAGAGTGTTTCTGGGTTATGCCACACACACTCCTTACATATTCAGTGTTTCTCATTTTAAATTTATTGGGCGTGGGAAGATGAGGTGTGGGAACATGGGATGTTTTGGTTCCTAATTCTGAATGTTCAATGAGAGAAGTCTTCTGGCAGAAAGATGAGCTCATGCTCCTTTTATTTATGCTGTGATGCCATCAGAAGTGCATATGGGAAGGGTTTTAGCAGATAAATAGAGAGTTAATTGAAGTCTTGTTATTATCTCTTAATAAACCTTTCAAATGTGGTCAGGTATCTCTGGACTTATAAGAGACTTCATAAAAAAAAAGAACTAGAAGATGGATCTGTAATTGCATATCAGGTGCAGTGGTGAAATGTGATTTTGACTATTTAATCAGGTATAGCACTTAAGAATGAAGAGCCAGGTTTGGATTTGGCAGTTAACCCAGTTATCATTGCCATCTACAAATAAATGTATTAACTTAGTCTCTGTCTCCTACTGCCCAGCTGCTTTCCACAGGCTTGTCTGCAGAGCTTCCTGACAGCTGTATCTTTCAGTCCTTACTGGTAGCTTTTGATGATGAGAAAAAATACCCTGTAATACTGCAGGAGAGGTGAGCCCTGAAAGTTGTTAGCTTTGCAGTTTGGTGCTTGCTGCTCCTCTAATCATGTCTCATTTTGACACTGATACTGGCACTTGAGAATCTGCCCTGCTTTTATGCGCATGAGGTTAGAGCCAGGGTGTTGAGGAGAGGCTTTGGACACTGGAAGGAGACCTGGCACGGTGAAGGTATGAGATAACTCACCAGCTCCACTCTGTTATGGAAAGCCAGGCTGGGCTCAGAGGCCAGGAGACTGCATTTTCCATTCCCCCCCTCATCTGCACAGGCTGCTTGAGGAGGTAAATCCCAACACACATGATCAGCTCTGAGAAAGGTGTTTTGAAAGCTGGAAATGCACAGGAAGTAAGGGAGTGTCAAACATTCAGCACTGCTTATCCAACAGTATGAAAGGAGGATCAAGGAAACAGGAGACGTTTTGGTTTATCTTGGCTGCCTTACACTCTACCTACATTTTAAAACCAAGTTCATTTACATTTACCTTGCAGTTATAATTGTGTGCACACATAAACCAGTATGATTGGTTGCTTCAGGACCTTTTCTTTCCATGTAATCTGCTCTGAGTCCTAAAAGGAATCTGCAGATAGCTTGGGCTCAAAATCTTTTTATGTCAGCTTAAGCTGTCTTCCAAACACATGGGCAATGATAACCATAAGCGATTTTTGGAAATCCCTATCTGTCCATCTAAAATGTATATTTGCTGCTAAGGGCACTGTGTATAAGTAAATCACATTTTAAACGCCAAATCCATTCTATTTGCTGAGGCTTTGGGCATATTTTAATACTGCAATGCTAGCATTTTAAGTGTATTTTTGTGAGGCCTCTAGAGCGTTGTTATGGATAGGCACCGTATAAATAACATTTATTGTTATTATCATTGTATGTCGTATTCACTCTGTTTTGCTACCATTAATAAACCATTCAGGCAATGTTGTTGTAATGTATAATATTAGCAGCAGCCTCCTTTGGGAGACATATAACTGGGTACTTAATATTCTAGCTGCTTCCTGGGCCATCTCTCCACAGGCGCAGACGCTACAGTGTGCTCAAAGTTCAATATAAAAAAATGGGCTGGCTGTGCAAAGATCACAGCATCTTACAACACACCTCGCAGTAACTCACACGGTGGCCATTGCTGTCAAAATTTTGCAACACTAGATAATAGTAAATTAATGAAATTGCCTGTAATTTTGGGAATGCTGTTTTGCTCCTTCTAAATTTGTCACTGCTCAAAAAAAAAAAGAGCATTCACTGGATTCATCCCACTCCTCCTCAGCCTTGCAGATAAGGCTGTTGCCCTGCAGCCCTCTTGTGGGGCTGCCTAGATTACAGAAAACACTGGTGCTGAGGAAGAGCGAACTGTGAAGCCCAGGGTTGTTTCAGGGCTGTATTAATTTGCACTGAGGGCTGGAGGCTTATGAATATCCTCCTTAATGGCTTGCAAAGCAAAATTGCTGTGACCTTTTCTCTTAATAAGCAGTATGCAAAAACCAATCATGCCTAAAACTGCATTCTTAAAAAACCCACAAAAACAAACAATGCTTTTGGATAGTGATGATGATGCAAATACAGAAGAGAAAAAGTATGTAGATGTGAAAGCACTGGTGGATTAGAGAATGACTTTGCTGGCCAGGGGAAAAGATGGGGGAAACATCCCCACTGCAAGGCCTCCACACCCCATAGCCACCCAAATGCTTTGTTGACTCACAAGACAAAAGATACCAGCTGGTAGATGGTCCTGAAGGGCACTGCTGGCCAGCTGGGACAGGCTGGCAAGGGAGGCTGCTCTCAGTGCTTGGCCCTGTTCTGGCTGGGCCCACCAGACTGTCTCCATCGGCTTTATTCCTCTAATGCTGTATACCTTTTTTTGTGTTGCTGTTTTTCCTCTTGGATCCTGTCTCTTTTAACAGTCTTGTCTCTATTTTTAATGTATTCACCTCTCCTGTCTCTCTGTGGATTTTCTCACAGCTTTCCCTGTGCACCACAAGTCCGTGATGATGTGGCTGGAACATATCAGCTCTGACTTATGGGCTGCAGCACATCGGCAACTAACCTCTGGAGGAGAGGAGGGAGCTCACTCTAGGCAGCCTCAGCACCAACAGACATCCAGGTCAGAACACAAGCTTGTGGCTCCATCATTTTTTTTTAGCTCTAGGCAAACTTTTCCTTCCTTGTTGCCTGTCCTGTTAGTACATTTTTCCCCTCTGGAAATAAATAAAGTCTTTCTGGCATCAGTCACCAATAACATACAAAAATCTAGGAAGAAATGTGGGTTTCGAGGGTCCATGTGCTGCACATCCCCTGCCTGCCAGCCTGTGGAAGTCTTGCAGGGGTTCTGCTGCCCATGGGGCTGGTTCACAGGATGTACCTCACATTCTGCAACTGAAACACCTTTTTGAAGGTAAAAGTGCACTACCACCTCCTTTCCAATGCCATCAGCAGAGTCCTGAGGTCTTTCCAGCAACTGATGCTTTTTCTTCATCTTTTCTTCCTTGCTCATTCCACACAAAGCTTTAGATATAATTTGCACACTCATGCATTACGTGTTTAGTGGTCTCTCTGGGACTGATTGTTCCATCTCTTTGAAGACAAACTGTTAACTTCTCTGTCTAATGATGTGATCATCATCTTAGTCTGTATTAGACAATGTAAAGGACCTTCCAGCCCTGCACAGCCCTGGAGAAATGCTGCCTTGTCTTTTATTAGTGGGAAGCTGTATTTCAGGGCAGGCTGGCTAGCAGGTGTTCAATCTGCACACAGGACTGGAGGGCAGTGGGGTAGGAAATGTCCTCCTCAAGGGCTAGTCTGGTGTCCTCTTTCTTACAAAGACAGTGTGAAGGAATCTGAGTACTGAGCACATAGTAAACCAACCATCTGAGAATGAACAGATTAAGCGTGAAATGATGTAAATGTGCTTCCTCAATTTCTTACATTAATTTCACTGCCTGGTGGCTGTTGCTGGGCACTTCCCTCTTGAAAACAGAATTACCTGGTGTGTTTCCCAGGTACTGAGCCAGACTGTATCTCATGATGACATCATACTTTTAAATAGTGTCCTGCTAAAGACTTGGTCCTGAGCAAGGCTGGAGGACTAATGCTGCTATCTCAGTTGGATTTTTGTAGTTTGATCAACCACTGGACACAGCTTGGTAGTATGGAGCTTTGCTATGTGATCAGCTGAAGGGTATCTGAGCGTATTAAAGATGAACAGAATATGGCAAAGCTTTAGAAAAGGTGATGGGGCCTGAGTTGGTCTGTTACTTAGGTTTTTCTGTATGTAATAAACATACTTCAGTACGCAGGTCAGATGAGCTGTGCATATTTGTTTTTTTCAGCAGTTTCACCAGTTCAGTCATGTATTTGTGAAAACAACACTGTCCCCATTCATGATCACCAACCAGATACGATACAGAAAAGAAATACCTGGTTTTAGCAGAGATTTTTCTGGTGTCAGATCTGCCAGCATGGAGGTGCTGCACTAGAGTTATGGGTGAGGCATACGTTATCATCTTTATTCCAAAAGAAGACAGGGAATCTTACAAAACTGGAATAAGACCCTTGGCTTAAGATGTTAAGGCTGCTGGAATATCACAAGCAGTCAGCAGTCAGTGTGACACTCTCTCCCACTGAACTAAATACAGGAAGAGAGATCACACATCTCTTTGGCGTCTGTACGCTGGCTGCAGTTTCCTTTCAGACCCTCGCTGACCCAGGCTGTCACTTGTAGAAATCCCAGGGTAGAGTGCAGGCCTCACATTGTTCTTTGTGCTTATTACTTTATTTCATCCCTTTCTTTTTCAATTTTGGGATTGACACGTGGCTCTGGTGGTGATGTGCCATGTCATAAATAGACACCCTGTGTGCAGACAGTTAGTAGCCTGGGAAATCAGGGAGTGAACTATCATCCTTCTGTACCTCCCTGCTTTGCCCTAGACTGCAAAGCTCAGGAAAAATTCTGTGAGTCCTACTAAGTATAATTACTTATATGTTTCAATGAACGTAATTATATATATACTAGCTTATTTTGCCTTTAAAAATATTTAAGAAGAGCATTTGAATGATAGCATTTCATCAAAATTTGTTTTAGAGCTTTATGCAAAATGTTTGCAGGGTGAATTTGGCTCCTGGAAAAAAACAGTGCTCTGGGCTGTGATGGGTCCCTTGCTGAAAGCTCTTCAATAGACACTGAAGCTCTTTCTTGGCCTTTTTGAAGCTGTACTAGCTAATTACCCATTTGGGCCTTCACAGCAGCATTCTCCATTGTCCTGCATTCTCCCAGGAGTGGGGAAGACTGTGATATAGGGCTGGGAGGCAGCTAGAGGAGGATAGAGGGTGTGGAGAAAAGAGTAGTGAAAGCAGCTCATCAAAGTCCACTCTTGGTTGCTACCTGTTGATAGTGAAGAGAAGATGAATCACCAGCTTAGGTCTGTGACAGGTTTCCTGAGATGAGAAAAAAGGGGCCCAGTAAATGCATGCAGCCTTCTCCCATCATCCCTTTAATAACCTGTAATATCGCAGCAGGATATTTTTGTCACACCGAATCTGATTGATGGTCTTGGCTATAAGACATTACAAGTGTAGAGTAAATTGACCGAACACCTAAACATACAAATTATTAAAAGGAGGGGGGAGTGGGCTTGGGCCTCCTGGGGAAAGCAGGCAGGCTTTAGTTAAGATGATCCCATTTCCAGGTGCAATTTATAGTCTATTGACTTGCAGCAGTGTCTTTTCAGATGTGAGGAAATTGTCATACATTGCAAATGAGAAGCTGTTTTGACATCAGGATCACAGAGAGTGCCAGGAAGAAATGATATCAATGCCTGGTCTGTTAAGGTTAAATGAAGTTGCATTGTTGCCAGCAGATAGGCATTCATTTCCTTTTCTTCCCTGCCTGTCCCTGTGTACAATTACTGTGATTAGGATGAGTAACAATGTGCTTCTGACACCCATTGTATTGACAGCTCGCCTAGTTTTTTCCACTCAAGTGGCACTAGTCATTACTTAAACACTTGGGTATTTTGACAGGGAAGATCCATGCCTGCCAGTCAAGTGTATCAATGACAAGGTGGCCTTAGCCCCTGGACACGTACTGCTGAATTAAAGCAGTCAAAGCCATCGCTGCTGGAATATGATGAACCCTTTTAGAAACGGGGCTCTGGCAAACCCATAGAGACACTGATGCACTTGGTGCATTCTTCCTGCCTTCTCCACATATCACTGCTGTTGACGTGCTCATTTTTTTCCCCACGTACATTGAGATTCTTTGGAAGAAGAGGATGATTGCAAGTAAATTATTACAGAGGGGAAAGGAGTTATAATTATTCTGGGCTTTTACATTTACATTGGGGGACAGTTTTAATTTGAACTGTTCTGGAAAAGAGCATCAGTTAGCAGGGAATTGTCTTAGCTTGAGGGTTAAGTCAGCTAATTTAATGGGAAGGTGCCAGGTATACCCCTAGGGCAGTTTTAGGAAGGGTAAGGGAATAAAAAAATAGCTTTGCACACAAAGGTTCTGAAAATTGAAAAAAAATAATTGTGCTGAAGGTTAGAGGATGAAAGAGAAAAACTAACATACACAGAACACACACAAAAAAGTATTAGCTCTGAGTTTTTACCAGGTGTCATTCCAAGGTCTTTGAATACTTGAAAAAGTGGC
This sequence comes from Lophotriccus pileatus, assembly GCA_035583135.1. Classification (NCBI taxonomy): domain Eukaryota; kingdom Metazoa; phylum Chordata; class Aves; order Passeriformes; family Tyrannidae; genus Lophotriccus; species Lophotriccus pileatus. Next base: position 12,350,589 of record JAWWES010000133.1, read on the forward strand.
AGTGGCACATCCAGTTGTCTCTAGGTCTTGAAAATGTCATTGTTTAAGTGAACATGTGAGTGCGGGTATGTGCACGCGAAGAATTCAACAGGTTATTCTCAGAGCTACTAAACTAGTGATCTGCAATGCTGCTGGATTTTCACAATCTGCTCCCTCCTGCTTCACCCCACCCTGCATCCCACCCTGGTGTTTGATGATGGTAGTAAAGAAAATGGTTTGCAGATTTCTACTGGAATGAGAAAGTAGCCTGAGCTTTACTGGAAAATCAATTATGTAGTAGGCAAAGTACCCCATAATGTTCAGCAAAAAAATATGCTAACAGCCAGGTCAGTACATTGGAAAACACATTTATCATGATTTCCATGATAACCTCAGCCCAGCGTGTCACAAGTGCAACCTTTGAACTTTCTTGAACCAAACAATCAAATGGAAAACTCTGCCTACTTAGCATTTTAAAAATTTGCTTCTTTTCTGAGCCTTGAACTGGAAGCTTTATAAAATGAGCGCTCTGGTCTTCTTGAAGAGATTTTAATAAACATTTCCTGCGGAGAAGATTTTTTTTTGTTGCCTGACTTTTCTTTGGCTCAGCTCTAACAAAGGGCTTCATAGGCATATAGGGATCCCCAAACTTCTTTTACCAGTGTTTGGCCTCATGAAACATTGAGTATTGAATGTAATTAAATGTACAAAGCATTAAATGTATGTATATCAAATTACTGTTTCTGCCAGTCAATAGGTTTCCTTTAAACATTTGCTTCTTTGTTGTTTGGTATTTCACATTTCTATTTCAGGTTATCACAGAGAAGCTAATTATGATCTCAGCAGTATTGTATCAGGTGCTGTACAAGTGCAGGCTAAAGATTTAGAGACAGTCTTTTCACTGAGCTATTTACAACACAGAAAATATATGTGTACAGCAGAGCAAGGGGTTGTGTGGTGGCTCTGCACAAAAACCATAAATGGCTGCACATCACTCAAAACTGATCTTAACTTTCCATGAAGATGATGTATCACAACATGCAATATGGTGCATGGGACAGGTTAAATAGCCAAGGTTATTTCCTCTGGTGAAACAAACCTCTGCAGCCCTGTTCCTCAGAATGTGGTCTACTGAAAAGAGACCTGGTGTTTCACCCAGCTGCCTGTGCACCAGGGTATATCCAGTCATCCTGATGCATATCCATTCCCCACTTGTCCTTTTCTGTGTAGGTTGTAGGCAGAAATTATCTTTCTTAAGTAGTCACACAGTTTCCAATAAAATAGTTGAAATAAACTAGGAGGAACATTTGGCATCCAATTTTGAATGCCTTGTTCTCTCAACTTTATAAGACAAAAGTGTTAATTCGTTAGGTCTTGCTAGACTTAATCTACAGTGTCATTCCTCTACATAAAACTACTGGGAGATACATGCACCTGCAGATTCCTTCACTAAAATAGGCAGAGTTTTTTCCCCCTTCACTGCCGTGATTTTTGCCCTAGCTATATTCTTGAATTGACCTCAGAAACTGTAGAAAAACCGGTCAGAAGGGACCACTGAAAGCAGTCTTGTGCAGTCCTCTGCTCCAAGCAAGCCCAGCGATACTTCTGTTATTCCCAATGGATGTCAATTCAGTCAGAGTTTAAAGGTGTCCCTTTCTGGAGGCTTCCCAGTCTGTCCAGGTGATCTATTGGAGGGCTTCATCATCATTCCCATTTGAAAGGTTTTTCATGTCTAACCTTTTGGGTTTTTTTTCCTCTCCCTATGGTTTATGGACATTGTTTCTTGGCTTATTCACTGTGAATATGGAGGAAAAAAGTTCCTTTCCTGTTTGTAGAAAAATTTTAATGTATTTTAGCCCATTTAGCCTCCTCAGGCTGAACAATCCCAACTCTTTTAAAGTTGATGGTTTTCTCTCTATCATCTCCCTATGTATCTTGTGAGGCTTATCGATTTATCCGTGTGATATTCTTTTCTGCAATGCTAACTTGGTTTGATGGTATTTTTTTATCCACTTTTAATCATGTTTAAGCATGCAGAGAATAGAGTGTATCTCCTTCTGCAGTCAGAAAAGCCATTATCACCAGCTTTGAATAAAGAACAGAGCTTACCAGGGCCGCATCAATGCACTGATATTTCTGGCTAATGGAATCCTGTGGCTTTGTTTTTGTTGATGGATGGAGATAGAGTGTGCATGGATGAAAGGAAAATATTTCAGATACCATATTAGTAATTGTGATCTTGAGAATACTCTGCAGTTGGTACATAAAATGCTTCGGTGGAAGTCTATACATTTTTTTTTCATGACTTAGAATGGACTATTTCCTGACCTGTAAGTGAAAGGAAACAGCTTCAGTCCTAAAAAGAGGATCTACTTAAAATCAATTTGGAATGAATTTCAGTGTAAAGGGGCAATGGTGTCATTAAAAGAGTGTTACTGTTGGTGTTTTTCTTAGACAGCTGAGGTGGTAAACACATTTGCCCAAAAGTGGGCCTGAGGCTTATCATGGTCAGGGAAAAATGGGAACAGAAAACTCCACTCTCAGAGCTTTTTGCTTTTCAGTAAAAAGATGGTCTCTCTTCAAAATCTATTTTAACTGTTGGAAGAAACAACAGCATAGCACTGTGTATTGATGTGAGATGCTGGAAGGTGACACTCACAGGCATAATGCACTTGCCATAAAACAAGCTAATTGCTGGTGAGAGCAATCAGACTCATAAAATATGCCATATTTTCCTGATATGTAGTAAGAACACTTCTGTAAGCTTATAGTCAAAGCTTATGTAGGACATCCTTCATCAAACTTGTAGCTTGAAGCTGAGCAATAGGAACACGTAAGAAATCTGAGTGGGCTCTTTTGCATGGCAATGTTAAGTTCTGGGTAAGAACTGCAGAGATATTGTTTTGCTGAAGTTAAGCTGTGGAGGTGATGCTAGTAGAGCCTACTATGTAATTATTTTGTTTTAATCTTGCAGTTTCTCATAGGGGGCTAATTTTTTTGCGTTGTATTGTAGTGTACTGTCCTTCAAGCCTATTAGGTTAGGCATCTTTTGGCATCTTTTACTCTGAAATGTTATAATCCTCAAATTGATTTGGTTTCTGATGCACTAAGCCTTGAGAGAAACTAGTAATGAGCTACGTTCATTGCTCTCTCTCTTACATGATTATATAAAATGTGACTTTTTTTTCAGCTTATATGTTAAGCTTAAATCCTTTTCTGCAGGTCTGAAAGGAGAAGGAGTAAATAATTTTTTTATAGTCAAGTTAAACGCCAGCCACGTCTTTAGATTCTGCAACCACCTCTGATTAATTGAGTTATGCCCTGCACACACAGTAAACAAAGCTGCATGACAACACCCAAGGGATATGAGCACTTTTAAGCATCTTTTACATGCCTAGGAAAAAGCTTGACTGTAGCAGGCAACAGCCTTGGGGGAAAGGCTAAGCATGGGTATCTCCTGGATCACTGCATGAAAGCCAGTTTTCCTGCAGCTTATGTGAGAGGTTACTCTACATAAACTGGAAAAGGGCAAAATGGAGTAAATGGAGACCATACTTGGTACATCTGCTGAGTGTCAGAATGGGATGATCTGCCACAAATGTATATGTGGTATGGATATGTCACAGATGGACAAATAGGGAAGAGTAGGTAGAAAAAACACTATCTGTTCAGTTGCCTGATAAATAATATTTCAGATACTGTCCTCTATGTAGTAGAAAAAAGCTCACATTGTCATCATTGACCACACAAAACTAAATGCCTTACAGGTTAAAGAACAACTATTAAAAATGTGAGGTATCTTCAATTTATATTTCAGAACTTTATACCCATTATAAAATTGAAGATATTTCATAATTATGCCAACAACAATTAATTAACTTAACATCAAGAACTCCAGAATGATTGAATTAACAGTAAAGGCTTCAGTTCACCTTAGAGTTTTAGCAAAATAATTTATTATCCAGTAAATGCTTAGACTTAATAACGTGTTTTAAGAGTCACTATTTTTCTCTGTTCTTTCACATGAGTTTCAGTCCCAGTCTTGATGTCCAGCTGAACTGCCATCTGCTATTCAGTGCTCTGTTGATTTCAACGAAGCTTTGCTGGAGACTCAGAGTCGGTTTTGCCACAGCCGCTCTCAAAACTGAGTCTGTGACTGCTGGGGAAAAAATATCTCATTTGTTTCTACATCACAACTTCAAGCGATGCAATGCACACTTAGAATGATCTTGTGCTAAACCCCCTTGAACAAAAGCAGTTCTGCAGTGATCCTGATGAGCCTCTGCTTGTCACTGAGGTTGTTTGGCAACTGATAGATCAAGTGATTGGAAGATGGCATAAACGTCATTGTGTAGCTTCTGTATGAATATAGCCAGGAGAGTCAGAAAGCAAGGGGTGAATTTTCCTGTCAGACTATTCTGATTTTTATTTTTTCATCTCCATGACATCAATGGCAGTGTAGAAGTGCCTCCTAATGAAAATGGGTTCATCACCAGTGCACCTCAGCATTGTATTACTCCCAAGGGAAAGAGGTTTGATCCTTCCATCTCCTCACTTGTTTTGTGGTACTATAGTTCTTTTGGTGTAGAGGTCATTTTGGGTTACTACTGTCAGAACAGCAGGGGTGGAACAGGCAGTTCCTTCAACAGGGAAGCTGATAAAGTCTGGCTCTGTGTGGGTCTGTCTTGCAAGAATGTGCTTCTGTGTGCAGTCTCTGAAAGGAATCCAAGAGCATTTGTGTCCGCAATGGTGAGTTTATGTTGCAGCTTTGATCTCTACTGGGTCACTGCCAGAGGCTTGATCTCTCTCTCTTCTCTCTGACCATCCATTTTCCTAAGGCTGTGGGATTTCTGTATTGTGGAGAGCTCCATCTGCCATCGGAGTTGCATAGAGTGAGTTCTTGGTTTGAAAAGTTATTGGGGAGGGACATGAAGACAGATAGATAGCATGACTGCAAGTTTGCTTCTTCAGAAAAAAGTTAATTAACAGTCTTAACCAAAAATAGTATTTTTACACACAAAGATATCCTGTTTATGGTTAAATCTTTAATACAAGAAAGAGCCAGGCCCGAAACTACTGGTGGAATAGTCAAACTTGAAAAAAACCTTTTAAAAGATAAATGTATTTAAGATCTAAATGCAGAACATAAAGTTACAATATCATCTTGGTGTCTCCTATTTTGTTCTGGATTTGTGCACTAACTTCAGATATGATTTACATGCCCATAAATAAGGGATAAGCTTTTCCTTTAATTCTACAGAAGATTTTGTGTCTCAAATCCTACCATTCTCAGTCACAGAAAAGTTCTTCACCAAATCAGATGTGCAGTTTAACTGACTTAGTGTTGGAAACATAGGGCTTATTACTGTTCAAACCCAGTGTATACTGACTGGGCAGTCCTTTCATACCTAGGTTTTTTTCTGGAATTGGCTTTTACAACTATGCAGGATAATGGAAAATCAGGATCATATTACTGTCTTAGGCAAATGTTCATAAAATTTCTAAAGAGGAAATCTAAATTCTCATTAGCACATGACATCTTTGGTATTTCCAAGTCAGTTTGATGAATTCCTTTTCCTAAATGTGTAGGGTCAAGTTCTGCTCTCCTCACTTATGTCGTTCCCACTTCCTTTCATTTTCTGTAGTCCTTCTCAAAATAAATATGCTGAACTTGAACTCCTGTCTCCACAGCCAACACAAATTTTCACAGCAATGAAAAACTTCTGTCAAGTTCACAGGACTTCTACTGCTGATTAGCTTCATTAACCAACACTTAGTGCTCTTGCTTTCTTAGTTTTGGAGAAGTGAAAAGATCTTAACTCCAAAATAGATCATAAGATAAAAATAAGTAGCAGAAGCACTGCATTATTAGTGTCCTTCCTTGTGGCTTTTTCTCATTCATAGTTTTTGTAAAAGTTGCTTAGTTCTGTCTCCTGATTGATCTTCCACAGTTTAGTGTGTTCCAAGTGATTCTTAGACAAATTAGCTCTTCTTTTCCTGGCTATCTTGGCTGTCTCAGACAAAAGAAGAAAGCATGAATAAAGTAAGGCTTCCACTCTCTCCTTTTGTAGGCCCTGAGAAATCTGGCTATATAGACATAAATATATTTACATACTTTATATTTAAGTACAACTTCCTCCACACCTCATTTATACATATTCATCCAATTTTTACTAAGCTGGCTCCTTCCGGATGAAAAATAAAACCGCGGCAGTTGAACCACACAGCTTGGATGGCTACAAAGGAGGCACTTGAAGTTCAAATTACTTCATTGAGAAAAGTAATAACACAAAAGGACAGGCAACAAATAAGCATGGCTGTTGTGTTTACAAGCATCTTTCCTGTGGAAGAAGCCAAATGGTACTTGCCATCCACAGTGACCAGTGAGAGAGGTGGTGCTAACTCCTATCTTGACATTGAGATCAATCTATACCAGAAACAGAAGGCCAGATTGTTTATGGCCTTTACTGTATGAGAAAGGGACAGGCCCTCCCTTAAGAATAAGGGCTCTTTACTCTTTTACCATTTTTTCTCACTTACAGTGGTAAAGATTGAGTGGCAAGAAGAGTAGCTTAGCTCTTTGCACTGCAAGTTCTGTGTGCTGCAGTCTATTTACCCTGAATTTAGACTGCTTCTTCCCCTTTGATAGCCAGTGACTCTCTGTTATGAAGTAAATTTTTCAGTGTCTTATTTTAGAAGAGACTGGGTGATTATTGAATGGCTATTCACTGACAGCAGAGGTACAGATAACTGGACATGAATACACATGTATAGTTGAGGAACAAATCAGTACTGGTAAGGAGAGATTTTTGAAAGAACTTCATGGAGGCACATCCTAGAAAGCTGGTAAGTTTGTAGCTTCCACTTCTTGGAAACCAGTTGTATTTTTGGAATTGAGTTCAAAGTGGAGTCCATAACAGCATCTTCTGCTGTTACCATTGCTGAAGCTAAATGAAGAAGCTAATCTAGGTGAAAAGAACAAACCAACAAAGAACCTAAGTTTGTTTCAGAATCAAGAGGGAAAGGAAGAAAGATCGGATGTTGCAGAAAAGATTTTAGTAATGGGGATTCCGTGTACAGATGGCATGAGCAAGAACCATTTAAAACATCATGGGTCCTAGGCTGTGTTCCTTCATAGAGCTTCATTCTCAAAGTGTGACTTGCTTGCTGGTGGATCCAATCCATACCTCAGATGTAGAGAGGGCGAAGTGGTAGGTCGATATATTCGATACACAATAGACAAGTGACATCTATGTTTCAGGCAGGACTGGCCAGCTGAGGTCATGCAGTATATCTCAAAAATTGAAATGTATTCTGTGGTTTTCCCATCTCTCTATTTCCCAAAGGTTCGAAATTGTCAGCTTCTGAATGACTGCAAACAAGGGAGGTTGCAGTGCAATGGACACAGACATGCAGACTGGAACCACTCAGCTGAGTGTGCAGGTTAGTGCTTTGGGCAAGTGTTATCCTCATTCATCTGCTTAAAACAAACTTTAAGAGTAAGAGCAGGATTTGCCTTCCTGGATGGGGCAGGCTTATGCAGCTGTCAGAATAAACAACGTGTGACACTGGTGATTATTTTAATTTCAGGAAAAGAATGACTGTGCTGCCCTAGAAAATTTTGTTTTGCTTTTCAAAGGGGGGAGGTGTGTTGGGAGGGGGGGGTGGAGAAAGCTGCCTGTTGAAAACCAGAAGGAAGTGCCTGTTTTTCTCTAGGTGTTTGATCTGACTGACAGCCCCTGTCTGAACTTACTAGTGATTTGCCGTTTCATTAGCTGCCAGGTTTTCAATTTCTGCCTCTTGGAAGTTACACCGCTTTGAACAAGTCCCCACAGTAATTGAATTTGCCACAGAAATAGAACACTGGAAAATTTCATTTTCTTCCCTTCGTGAAGGCAAGCAGGCAGACAGATATTCCTGCTGGACTGCTTCTCTTGCTACCCCTCTGCCTCCTCCTGCCCCCTTCCTCCCACCCAGCGCAGCAGTGCACTTGCTGATGGCCCCCACCATCCATACACCGAGTCACAAAAAGATCTCCTTTTGAATCGGCTCCGAGTGCATCAGCCTGTCGCTTTGTAATTTTCTCCTAAATGCCTTCCACAAATAATGGTTTTCAAAAAGAGCATTAACAGGCTTGATTACATGAAATTGTCCTTTTAATTTACACCAGGATTCTATTGATCACACAAGTGCAGATTAAAGTGTTCAATGAAGCCCATGATGAGGTATTAACCAGCTAAGGGTCCTCCAGGGGCCGCCAGGGACGGCCAGGAATATGCTAGAAGTGTACAGTTATTTCCCCATAATGAAGTGGCACTATGCGAAGGCATGAATCGCTGGCAGGAAGAATAGATCGGAGATGATGAGCTCTTCAAAGTCATTTCTCGCTCACTCATTCAGCCTCATGCCCAGATCCTCTTGCGATTCTTCTGCATTACTTGTCATGAAATGCCAGGATTTACTTAGCCAGCTGATGCAATTTTTATGACCTTATTGCTTTTTCACCATGGTAATAGTTTTGAATCAATTTATCAATCCAGCGGTGCCATCAGACATATTGCCCTGAAGATCAAGTCCAGGTCATTCCATCAATTCACTGCGGTTTACGAAGATAGAGAAAAAAGCCAGGCCGTGTGGGCTATCAACTTCAAATGGCTTAGTAAACATGCTGCTGCTACTTTAACTGCTTCACTTCTGACTCCAGACCTTTTTGCTTATAAAAATCAACCATCATGCTCTCCTCCTCTCCCTGCCTTTTAATTTCAAACATATTAGCTGTGCTACAGATAATCTAGGGAAGAACTGGTGGAGGACTGTATAAGAATTTCAAGCCTGCCATGAAAGCCTGAAAAAAAAAAAACAAAACAAAACGTTTTTTTCATACACCTTTCACTATTGCATTGCCTGCTTTTCATGCATTTATCAAAGAATGGCAACATCCCGTGTCAACAATGCAAAAATGAAAGGAGCACCAGCAAGCAGCAGGAAAACATAGCTTCAGGAACAGGCAGCTGGATACTGAGCTTTTCCATATTAGAAGTCTGGGTCACAGTGTCCAGAAGACTTTACCATTTGGTGGAAGTTTGATAGATGAAAACCTACATTCACACTGCAGAAATCAGTGCCAGTTTTACTGGCAGGCAAAGAGTTACATTCTGGGTGAAATTGCACAGCAAGCACATCTAAATCATGGCAGAGAAAATCTGGCAAAGAGCTAGCTGGGAATTGTGTCAGGTTAGAGCCAATCCTGGTGCTTGACAAAGATTTTGGGATTAGGGAAATGTTTTTCCCACCATACATTTCCTTTAAGTTTTCATAAAACCAATGCTAGCTCAGTTTCAACCAGTCCATTCTGTAAACCAATGCTGTCCTTCATAATTTCTTGACACAGTTACCTAACTTCATTATATCTCCTATAACATAGAACAATGGAGCATTACTATAATTATTTCTGAGGAATTCTACATTTGGCCCTAAAACGTGAGAGGTATTCTCTGAGTGCTAGGAAGCAATGCATTTTCCTTCAACATAATAAGCATGGTCTGAGATACAGATCCCATTTTTCCAGTATTCACATACACAGACTCATGAGGAGAGTCACTGAAAGTCTTCCCCTGCCTCACTGCAGCTGTCTAAACTCTAGAAACACATGTGATTAGGGCACAATCAAAGCCTTTATAGGGAAGTGATGAAACCAGCCAGAAGCCATTCACACAACATCCACGTGTGGTTTCCATATGTCCAGTAATCTGTGGCACATTCTGTCCTCTGTCTTCACAAATCCAAGCAGTACCCTACAGCAGGAACAGTACATGTGAAAACATAGGCTATTGCAACTTGAGACATGGGAGTTACATTTGCAAATGGGATCAAATGCGTGTGATCTGAGCTGTTTTGAAGCCTAAAAAAAATCCTTGGGGCCAGAGAACCTAAAGAATATCTTGAAGTCTCATCTCCCTACTCCCCGTTTGTACCTGTGCATCTATGAAGAGCTGTGGCTCTTCCTACATGCCCTGTATTGCTTGTTCCATTAGAGAAGCACAAGTGCAATAACATCATAAATCAATTATCATCCAGGTATAGGAAAAGAATTTGTCAGTAAGCATGAGGACATGAGCTGCCAGCTTGTGGCTGGCATGACTATGAGATAAGGGTGGCACAATGTATCTGTATGGGGTAACCATGCAGTGATTGTGGTGGAACATCTTGAAATACAGTGGAGAGGTAACAATGTTTTCCTGATGGCTGTAGGAAAAGCAGGGCCAAAGAACTGGAGGCTGTGGCTTCAAATGGATGAGAACTTCCAAACCCAGACACCCAGTGTCCACGCCAGCTACTGTATATAAATACCTTATTTTCTTCTACTTGTTTCAGAATAACTCCTCCTTGATACATGAGATTGGTAAATCCCGAGATCCTAACTGTGAGAGTGAACATCTCCAAAGTGCTTTTTAGTCCAGCAGGCTCCAAAAGTCTCCCTCCACTCTTCAACACACACTCTAGTGTGCAGAATGATCTTGCTGTCAAGACATAGGCTTTTGGTCTCAATGTCAGACTTTCAGCTCAAGGCTGCTGGGAGCCCTGCCTTAGCTATATAAGCCTAACAGCTGTTCACATTAGTAAAGCAGGTTCAAATTTATACTTGAAAAAATTAGTGGCTCATAAAAAAAAATACGGAACAATGACAACCATGGGGAAAAGGTAATAATTTAAGTCATGAAAAATTAATCAGGGAGTGATACATTATTTTTTTAAGCAAAGTGTGTTGCAGTAAGAAAAAAAAAAAAAAGAAGCCTGTGGTTTTAATTAATTCTGCTTAACATTAATATAATAAGGTCAGGCACACCAAAAACTGTTGAATAAAGCAAAAACGTGTGAAAGATATATAATCTGATGTTATTCATAATGAAGAAGGGTTATCTTGTGGTCAATACAGCACCATTATTTTTAAGTTAGAGGTACACTGCTGATAATATACAGTGACCATAGCAACTTACCTAACTGGGTTGTGAAAAAAGGTTCACATAAAAAGCATTTTATGAAATGATACTCCCATTTAGATGACCACAATTTATGGCTATTTCTACCTCTTAAACAACCCCAATTTTGTTCTGCCAAAATATGGAACCTTCCTAGCATGAAGGGAGGTTGACCAGATGACCCACTGTAATCCCTTCCAACCTTACCCATTCCATGCATTTTAAGTCACATCAAAATGACAAGAATATATGTTTGGAGAAAATTTCTTGCTAAAAGCCCATGTATGAAGAAATAGCTCTCAGCCCAGCTGCTTTGTGGGTCTGTAAAAATAGGATCTCTTGGGCAACAACTCTAAACAGGTTGTTTACAGTCAGAAACAACCCCACACAGTTTTCCTTATGGCACTGTACAGGTCCCATGGAAACAGCAGCTTCCTGTGAAAGGAAAACGCTTTTAGAAACATACAGAAATATATAAGAAACAAATGGGTCCCCATGTGGTTCACATTCTAACTAACTGTTAGACTAACTAACTAATTGTTTGTTCCTGAGCCTGGGCTAGGTCTGTCTGTAGCATAGGTGTCATCGGGAGGGATTCACCTCTACAAAATTTAGATGCCTGTGCATCTCCTGGCTGTCCAGATGTCTATTAGAGACAATGAAGAGACACTTCTAGATAGTGATTTGTCTGACAAGTTTCAGGTGACTCATTTCAGTTCTCTCCAGCCAGTACCTTGGTAGCAGAGACTCACTCAAAGGCCGGCTGAAATTAATTGCATCGTTTGTGCCTGAGCAGAGCTCCGCCCTGAGTAAACCTGGAATCTTAACTGCCCTGAGCCACCTCAGCTGCCCATGAGCTTGGGACTCCTATTTAAGCTCAGACCAAGAGGTATGAATCTTTCCTGATGTGTCCTACATTCTTTATTTGTGTGTTTTGTTGGTGAAAACTTTTGAAGACCTCTAGGCTGTGGCTGACCTTAGTTGTAATCACCATGTTCTGCTCTCTTTTGAGTGCTGAGGCTGCTTTGCCTCTTGGATTGCCTGACCACAGGGTGTGAGTCTGCATCCTTGCTCCTGCTGCTCTGGCAGGTACTGCCCAATGTATTGCTAATATAATTTTCTGTTGAGTTAATAAGAGTTAAAAATATTTAGAATCTCCCAGACAGCGTTTGGCATTGCTGAATCCCTAGAACTTTTATGTTTTATTTAGGCTTAACAATGGAGGAAAATGTAAATAATACTCAAAACATCTGTTTGAGGAATTGTTATGTAAAGTATCTCTACTGGTTAATATATATTGAGCTTTTTCAATTATGAGGAGCAATGCTGGAACAGTCATCCTGTTGTGAAATTGCTGTAGGTTCCCTACTGAAACTGCCAACAGAGTTCCAGGTAGTGATGCAGATGCCATTTATTTATCCACAAAGCAGACTAAGATCTTTGCTCATGTGATATTTTTGAACAGTTTCTAAATGGCATTGTCACACTGTGTGTGGAAATATAAAGACTTCTAATTGCCTCAATTCAGTGTGACCCAGTAATTGCCTATATGTTTTATGGCACCAGCACATAGTCTTCAGGCCTGGTGGGAGCCATAAAATCTTCTTTCCTCACACAGTGTGTCATCTCCCACAGAGCTCCACCTCTTGGGATGGAAGGCTAGCTAGGAAATGCTGTTGTTGATTGTCTTCGTTATGTTTAATTTCCAGCATGGTTTATGACTGTCCTTGGGTCCTTGCTTTGTCCATGTTTGTGCTGCTCATGGTGAGGTCTTCTTCCCATTTTATTAACTAGAGGTTATTTCTTTGGGAGAATTTCGAAATGAAAAGAGGAGCACCGGTTTGTGTGTAGGAACAGGGGAGAAGTGAATACAGCTGGTGCCCTGGGTCTTCACAGGTGTTGTGGTTTAAGGGGGCAATTAAGTCCCACACAGCTACTCATTCACTACCCCACCAGTGGAGTAGGGGAGAGAACAGGGTGTCTAAAAGTGAGAAAACTGTCAGGTTGAGGTAAAGACAGTTTGATAGGTAAAGTTGGGCTCAGCTGGGGTCAGCTGTCCTGGCCCTGTGCCCTCCCAGCATCATGTGCACCCCCCGTCTGTTTGCTGCTGTGTTCATATGAGAAGTAGAAAAGACCTTGATGCTGTGCTCAGCAATAACAAAACCCTCTCTGGATTATCAACACTGTTTTCAGCACAACTGCTGTACTAGCTACGATGAAGAAAGTTAACTACCCCATCCAAAACCAGCACAAGAGTTTAGCCTAGAGGTCTTGTCAGATGTGAATGCTCCTTCAGTGTTGAGGTAAATAAACAGTAAGTTTTTTAAAATTAACAACTCAGATAGCCCATCTTTAGGGTAATTAATCCCTACCTCTAAAAAACCAGCAAAATAAAAAATCAGCCTGAAAGCAAACTCTAAGGGTGTCCTGATGACAGCCTGAGACATGCCCTGGCCACCCACTGTGTGTGTGCTCACTGTCCAAGAGCTACCTGACTGATCTCTGCTCCAGCCTCTGTCCTTGGATGGACCAGTTTTTATTTCTGTTACATGCTGTTACCTCCCTGTTACCTGGTGCTCAGCCAGTGAGGACTATGACTAATGTTTCCTCAGGCTGAAACCTCTGGTGAAAGCTGTGTGCTAATAAACTGTAGTCATTCTTAAGGCATTTCTCTTAGACTGTCCTGTGTAGATTGCTTGACTGTTTCATAAAGTAAACATTTTCAGTGTTATCCTATGATCTTACCTGCTTGATCAGGTCATGGTTATTTATCTTGTAAATAAATTCCAATGGCAATTGGTCTGCTTATTGATTTGTAGGTGCAGCTTGCTATTTTATGCGTGTGAATATCCTAAGAGGCATTTCTGTCTAAGAACAGAGATGCAAACAGTCAGGGAGGCCAGTGCATAATGTTACTTATACTGCTGGTTATTTAGGATGAGTTTAATAGAGTATGAAGTAGGGTCCCCTCAGAGTTCAGTAACAATTTCAGATCTGATTTCAAAAAAGTGATTTTTAAAATATTTTTAAGTCCAGATATTACTAAGTATTGGTGTCCCATTGCAAATTTTCTAATGCTGGATGTGTTCCATAATGCTGAAGTAAAAAACTTAATTTGAAGAATAGCTCTAAACTCAGATTTCACTTTTCAAAAAGTGATAACTATGTGATTTTGGAGGAAAAGATTCAAAGTTAAGTAGTTGTTTGTTTGTTTGTTTTGGTTTGGTTTTTTTCCCTAAGGCTTGAAAAACACAAGAGGAGGGAGAATTGGTTTTCTACTGTTTTAAACCCTGGTGGTTCTTTTGGGATAGACGTTTGATTTTTGAATATTGCAGTTGAGTAATACTGAGAACAACTTGAGACTGAATTATTCACTCATTTTCGAGTGACTTACTAGGAATCAAATGGATTACCTCCTGTGGAATGGTTTGTGAACTGGTGGGGTTTATGGCACAACTTATATCCCCTTCAATTTCACTAGTTGTTTTTTTGGTGAACTTATGCTTGTGTAGAGATTTTGGTTAGGGAATGGACCTTAAATATTTATGTAGTAACTGGAGAATCTTAAAACCACAGTGTTTTGACCTTCAAATGGCGGCTGCATTAGACCAGCTTGTTGAGCAGCTGAGACACTTATTTTGCTACTCTTCATACTGCCAAAGTCCTTATTTTAACAGAAATGCAAGAAAAATAGCTACTTCTGCAGCTGTTGACTGCTCTGATGCTATGTTGTGAAAAAAGGTCTTATGCTCCATTCTGAGAAATGGAGGAAGAGGGTAGTGGAGCCCCACATAATCTCTTATCCCTACTCCAAAGAGAAGGTAGGAAGGCTAAGGAAGTTTTAAGGAGGTTGTACAGATTGAGCAAAACCATGAGAGTAAGAGGTTGCTTTCATTTACAGGTTAATTCCTTCTAAGGGTTTGGAGTTGTCTCAAGCTTGCAAAGTTTTTTTGCTTCCCTGTGCTTGTTGCCTATTTCTGGCCATTCTTGAGTCTTGTGCATCTGTATTGTCTTCCAGCTCCCAAACACCCTGGTTCGTTCTTTCTCTCATTTGCTTCACCAATATGCTTTTTCATTGCTACTGCCTCAGGCAGAGGGAAGCTGAATGAACTTTACTCCTAATAATTCTACCTTTGAAGATCCATTAATCTTGGTATAGTTTTCCAAAGTGGGTGGTAATGCTCTCTACCAGCCTTGTCTCACTAAGACTCTGGTAACTGAGATGGCCAAGTGAGCACTATCAAGTTTACTCTTTTACCTCAGACTGGAAATGAGCCAAGTGCTCATCAATACTTTTATTTACAATGATCTGCTGCATTATCTTTGAATGTATTCATCCTCAGAAAGCAAACAACTGTCTCCTGGGCAGTGCATATCTGTTTTGACTTATTAGGCTACAGATGAACAGAACTTTATAGCTTCTTCCGCTGGTCAGGAGATCCCGCCCTATAAACACTGACACCATGAACAGAAAGCAGCACTGCATGTGTAACTATGGTCTGCTTCTTAAAGCAATGGCAAAAGAACTTGTCCCAAATGGCAAAATTAATTTTCATGAGCTCTACCTAAAGTGAGGTCCCTAACTCATTCTGTAGTAAATAGGTTGCCATTGGCTGAGTATGAGCACTTTCAATGATATTTAGTGTAATTTTTTTCCTCTCCCCATTTAATTCATTCACTGAAACCACAATTCAGTATTTCTGACGTCAGACTTGATTCCCATAGAGGCCATTGTGGCCTCAAAAGCATTGAACTGTGGCCTTACTGAATGAATGAGGGAGAAGAAATAGTGATAATCATCAGGGAGGAAAGTGTATATTTATACATGGATCGTTGTAATTGATAATAGCTGAAAGGCAAATGCAGAAGAAATACATAAGGGTATTAATGAGGATTTTGAGTAGCAGTTCTCCAGCCACGCTGCAAGAGTAATTACTCATTGGAGCTATAACTCAGGGATTATCGTAGAGGAGTTTTGTGAAAGTGAACAAGACCTCTTTAAAAAAACACCCACCCCTTTAATCAGTGTTTCCCTTTGACAGCAGGTGCTTTAGCTGTGCCAAGACATTTTTACTATGAAGTCAGTTCAGCATCAAAGATCTAAATGATGCATAGGATTTCATGGCTAGCTCTGTGGTTTGAATGTTATGACTGATCGGGGCAGAAGAAATGTCTTTTCATTTCAGTGATAGTACAGGAAAGTCTCATGTTGTGTGGAAAGAAACTACCTTTTTTTTTTCTCTACCTTTTCCTCTTCACCACACATCTAAAGTTTTTCCACCTACTGTTAAAGCAGTTCAGTCTAAACAATAAAGCACATAGGCAGACTGTACAAAGATCAGTCCAGTTCCCATGTTTATTAGTCTGAGAGATCTGCGTTTTAATAATGGCCAAAAGACTGGTTTTCCTTGCAGAGAAGGGGGCATCAGCAGCCTTCAACCTTCAGGGGTCTGCCTTCTCTAACAAATATCCCAGTGGTGGTATCAAGCTGTGTGGTTTGAAACTTGGTCTTTCTTCTTGGACTAGCTGAAAGGAGCAGATGGCAGAAGCGTTGCTTTTCACATAAGCTGGGTCTCAAACCAAGTTAAGCTTGGTTTTAAGGCTGTGGGGGATGTGGCCAAACCTTTTGGTACCCAAGGAGTGTTATGAACATTAAGGACAAGAGAGAATTGCTCTATGCACTCTTGAGAAATAACGAATATACATAGAGCAAGGGAAACTATGAATTGTCTACGCGGCACAAAACATTCCTCTCTGATATTGTGGATGATAAGCTGTCTCCTTAGTGATGTAGCCCATGTGCTAATCTGGGTAGTATAGGGTTAGTCTGTGCTAGACACCAGTAGATCAATTGGATTACCATGGGGATTGATTTCTTTTTTCATCTTTTATTTCTGTGACTTCTGATAGGAACGCATGGGGTACAACATTTTTTATGTGTGGGGCCTAAAGTAAGAGGGGTGTTTGTTTGAATTAGTCAAAAGAAGAAAGATTCATGTTTAAAATCTAACATCTGGGCATGACTGAGATGACATTTCCTAACAGAAGAGTCAGTGTTAAAGGTATATATTTATAAATACTGGGGAAAATGGGACACATGCAGATCTAGCTCTATTGGATATTTATGAAGTGTCATAGTTGTATTTGGACAGAGGTTTGGTAATTATCAACACTAGGCCCATTTATTAAGTTTGAAAGTAAATCAATAACAAATTGGAATTCCATTTATTTTTGTGACCACTTTGCTGCTGCCTAACATGCCAACAAGGTGTAGCAGAACACACCTACTGGACTGTCACATGGATATGAGAGGAGCAGATATGAGGAGAGATGTGTATATGCACACTTACCGCTCTTAGTTGCTTTTGTGAAATGAACTGTGTTATAGTAAGGAATCTTCAGAGGAGAATAAGGAGGAAACTCCCAAACTGAAGGAAAATCCCGTGAAGTGTGTAGGGTTCAGCTGATGGTTGCCACTGTAAAGGGAAGTCCTACAGTAAGGTGCTTGTGTGTTGTGTGGTCTGCTTAGCAGTTCTATTTTAGGTGCCTTGAAGCTTTTGCAAGTGCTGGGAAAGGGCATTTGCTTCTCATTATTTTTGAAAGCTGCTAAATATGCAGAGCACTACACCAGACCAAGAAAAGCATTCTGCTCTCGACTTGCTGACAATGATCATGAGGGTAATAAAAAGCGTGCCATAAAATAAAATGACACCAAACCTGAAGCCTGTATGTTTTTACTGGCAACACCACTTAAACTTCTGGTGATACAGGTGGAAAAAAGAAAATTATTAGAGATGAACCTTGTATGGCACCTCTTGCTTGGGCACACTATGCTTCTTTGAGGATGGCTTGTCCCCTCATAACATGTAAGTTTTGGGGGACATTATTACTTAGTACTCAGTATAGATATATCTTCTTGTTCCTTTAGTTTTGCACTGTATAACCATGCTTCTGTGGTGGGCAAGAGTTGACATTGTGGTTTCCATGGAGACGGGAGCATGATCTTATCCCATTCCATGCACTTGGCTTCAACTGAGCTCATGGAATGTGTGCTGTGCTTGTGAATGCATGAGAATTAACACTCCTTGTTACGTGCCAAAAAAGGGAAAGAAAATAAAGCTACAATACATGCAGCTTGCAAACTGCTTTGGGTTTTGTGGCAACAGCATGAATGAAGGTCTTTGTGCAACGGAAGGATTTGGGATTCAGCAACTGAAGCCTATCATTGGGCAGTTGCTTGAATGGATTGAGCCAAAATCTGGGATTCTGATCTTTACTGATACTATCATAGCATCCAAACCCAAATCCCTTGGCACAGATCCATCTCTCTGTGAGTATGCACTGAGGAAGATATGAAATATTTCATAGTCTTAATAATTTTACTCTAATTAATAACAAAGCTGAGGGAAAGAGTCCAGACACAGAGAAAGACTAATTGCCTGGAAGCTGTTAAGAAAGCATAATGATCCCAATATAATTAATCCACAGGAATTACTGTATTTTATATTCTCCCAAAGGTCCTTCAGCCTTTGATTGTGCCTGTTGCTGGTCAGCAGGCAGAACACAGTGTGCTGTATTTGTGAGTTTTCTGGTCTGACTGTCCTTGTGAACTTGGAGCTGCCCAGATGAACTGTGATTTGTTTCACTGAGCTGCTGAAGGAGAGGCCTGGCATGCTGAGTGTAGATGACTGCTAAGGTGACAATTCAGCCTGAGAAAAGGTGGTCCTGCCTTCTACTTTGAGAATTTAGTGCTCAGTAGGCAGAAACTGTGGTCGATATCATTGGTGTGGTGACTCTTGTGCCTGATGCTTGTCAGCAATGAACTGGATAAAGTGATGCAGATGTTACTATCCAGCCATGACTGTTCTGTGGGAATGTATATGGCAGTGATGTACACAGTTAGGCTTAGATTGCATATGTATGCAGATGCATATGAATCTCATTAGTTAAGCAGTGATGTTACCCATGTTATTCACTGAAGTGGCTTTGTATTTGTAGCCCCCAGGACTGATGCTGTGGTGTTTACTCACTGCTCTCTGTGCTCAGGGAAGCAGGCTCAGACAAATCGTTACCTGAATGTAGGAAATTGTTCGGGGGGAGTTGCCAGGAAAACAAACAAGTGACCTGCTACCAATAGATTTGTCTTTTGAAGCTGAGGCACTGGCAAACTCTTACATGCCCAAGAATTGATCTGATGGTTAGGTGAACTTGATTTGGGAGAGGATACTGTCAGTCATGTAAGCAACTAACTTGGGTAACCTTAGTCTTGCTTGGTGAGGATTCCATAGTTAGGACTTGCGTCAGTGCATCCTTCCAGCTGTAAATGCGTTGCCTTTATAGGTGTTGTTGGGTGGGCAGGAGGTGACAGGCTCTAACTTTACCCAAGGAATAAGGCAATGTTTTTCAAACTGCAAAGGCTTCAGCAGTAATGCTGCCTCATTGAGAAGCATGTGATCAGGTGCTCTGCCCTGAGAGCTGCAATGAGGTGCTTTGTTAGGCTCACCTTTTTGCAAGTCAGAGTTGTATTTGTTAGAGGAGGAATGGGAAAGGGTTCTCTTCTCCGGCAAAGTTCCCGGGTCAGAAGAGTGCAGCAAAGATTGAAATATGAAAATACAAATAACTTGGAGCCAACAAACCATTCAGTTGAAAGTGAATGAAAAATAAATATTCTCCCTTAGAGCAAGCAGGATGTGTTTGCGACCTGTCTTTCCTGTGACCTACAGGATTTTAAGAGAAGAGCTTCAGAATTTTATTGGCATTGCCACTATTAGACGAACTTTTCTTTCCCTTCTCCCCAGACTGGGGTCAGCTTTAAAGAGAGCATTAAGTGAATGGCTAATGGAATTAAGGGTATAATAATAGAAGGATATAGTGAGACAATTGTATTAACAAGAAATAAATCATGTTGAGTGTAAGGTAAGTGTTTTTTAATTGATTGATGGGAAGGATGCTCCATAGGTTTTTTCGAGGACTAACAGCCACTTGCCTTCCCATCTACAGTAAAAAGCCAAAAGGGAAAAAGAGATAAGAAAATTATGCAGTGGGGAGATAAATTATTCAGAGAAGATGGCCATTTTGTGCTGACATCACTAATGTGAAAAAGCATTAAATCTTTGATACTAGCTGCATTCCTCAGAGGTTGTGGTGGCTGGAACGAGGTATTAGAGATTACAGCTAGCATAGTACTTCAACTTCCCTGGATGCCTTAAGTGGCTTTCCAAGGTGATCTAGGAAGTAAAGACTCAGCAAAGTCTGCGGGTAGCAAGGTGCTCTGACTTTTTTTAATTTACATTATTCTAGTGATTTCTTCAGCTCTGATGTTCTGTGTAGTATGGCCTGGAGATACAGGTGATGTATGTAGAGAGTAATGAAAGCAGGTGGTTATTTTAAGTGTGGAGCTTAAACCTTGTGTGTGTATAAATTCCTTTGAAGAGGAGGAGATGAGAATGTTAAGTATGAGGTGAAGTTTTTAAGGACAAATCTTCCTGCTCTGTAAATAATCTGATTTTACAAGCTTGCACCTTTTCAGGACCTGGCTTTTTACAGTTAGGGAGAGGAAAAATTAGGTCCTAGCTGATATGATGCAACTGAAATGGAGACTTTGGGAAAAGGCACTTTAGGGTGACTTCTAAGGGTCTATAGAGTATATGAGTAAAATCAAAGCAATGTGGAGGAAGAGAGGTAATTTCAAGGCTAGGTTTTTTTTGTTTTTCAGTTGAGAGATTTTAAGCACTGCAATTAAAGGGCCTTTCATTGCCAATAATTCAGCAGAAGCCTCCGTGTGATGCAAGACCTTAAATCTAACCTCATTTTATTCTTCAAGACTTTAATCAACTGTTCCCCCAACAATTCCCCCACCTATTTTGTGCCTCTGTGTGTTGCTTTTCCTGACTTCAGAGTTTAAGTTGGTAGCCTGAAGTAGCAGAGATGCCCACGTGGAGTCTTATCTCTGCTGGTGGGCAGCGTGGGGAGACCACTTCAGAAGCCCCATTGCTTACATGGTGTGCTCTCATAGTTTTCCATCAGCTAGTTTGTAGTGGCTGGGAAGGCCTTTGCACAGACCAGTACTCACTGCAGGAGACAGAAATAAATTAATAGGCTTTGAGAAAGATTTTGAACAATTAATGCTGTGGACACTGTAGGAAACTGATGTGAGTGTATGAGTCACTGAATTTGGGCTCATTGTATTTCCATAGAGAGGCTTAGGGAGCTGTGGTGACCCCTTGAACCTTTCAGAGGTGGTGAACATAAAATGTTTTTTACTTCAAATAGAGTAACCCCTGCCTTCTTGCACCACTTAGACCACAGATTTCATACACAACCCTTTAGCGAGTGTTAACAATTGGGTTAATGGATCCCTTAGAGTTCAAAACTCTGGATCAGTCTCACCAGGCAACTCAAATGTAACTGTGGGGTTGGTGTTTGCAGCCAATCTGAATTACACATGAACACACACTTTTTTCATTTAAAGGAACAAAGGTCAGTGTATTTTTTGATGTGTTTGTGTAGCTCTCAAATAAAGCAAACCAAAAATGTTTTCAGTCAGCTTAGTAAAATGCAAGAAAAATAAATCGAGAGCCCTAATTAATGTATTTTTTTAAGGCAGCATCTTGTTCTGTAGGTAATTTTCCATCAAAATACACAAAACTTGCTAAGTAAGCAGCTTTGGATATAGCTGTTATCCCTGAAAAGGCATTGGATGTGGTGTTGCTGTCCTGCAGGTTCAGAACTCTCTAAATGCTTGCCTTTGTGCTAGTGGTGTCCTGCGGTCAGCCTGTCATTGACTTGTCAGTAGCCAATCGCACCAATTTTTGACCAAATGGTGTCATTTGCTGTGAATTAATTTACTTTTGCCATTAGCTGCAGACAGTATGTGGTCAATTCAATTTTGTCCATTAAAGACAATAACCTTAGCCAAGCTCTTTGATGCTATTCTTAGTTCACCCCTAGGGACTACTCTACTTACATCTCCAGAGGTACTGGTAAATTTATATTATCATTCCTTGTCTAATATTCATGATTTGTTGGCTTTGCTTTAATACATGGACAGTTAAGTCTAAATGCAAAGACTCTTGCACAT
>JAWWES010000133.1:12372726-12406342 GCA_035583135.1 Lophotriccus pileatus
GATGTATATGTATTTAAATGCTCTACTGCTGAGGATCATACTGCAAATGACTTTGTAAATCTCTGATTTAAAGATTATTTATTGTTAAAATAATGCAGGGATTTTGAGATGCTTGTGGTTAGCGACTCTTCCATGATTTTATCAGATATGGGAGAATCTTCTAAACTGTTACCTTTGGCTCTTTTTATATGAAAAAATGGCTGGCAAAAAGGAGAAAGAAATAAAGGGAGGGAAATATCTTTGCATTCTGTCCATCTTTACTCATTTATACTCGCGTATTAAATGTCATATCTAGGTTCTCTATAATTTGCCTTGCTCTCCTGTGACATGATGAAAAAAGCTGTGTTACTGCTTGAGTAGAGCTAGACATGTTGAGCGTTCCACAGCTATACTGTGTTTGTTCCTGACTTAACTTGAATAGCCAAGTGCTTGTTTTTGGTCAACAAAGCAGCATCAGTATGCTTTGTATATTAGCCTTTTGTATATTAGCTGTTGATAGTGTTTATGTGTAGTATGTACTTGCAGAGGTCATGTTTTCCACTAGTGATATAGAGAGCTAGAAGCTGTATCAAGTAGCACATAACTTTCTGTGGTAATGGGGTCCACTTTTTCTTCTGCTTATTCAGGTCAGTGAAAAAGTAGTTTTGCTGCAGGCCTCTCTGTGGCAATGTTGGGTTTTTCTTCATAGGACTTGGTTATCTAAAAGCTGGATTACACACTGGCTGGTTTAATGAAAGAACTTGAGTAAGTGAAGTTGTGACTTTACAACTGGGCCTCTAAAAGGAAGGAAAATGCACATGAGATGACATGGACTTAGCATCTGTGCAGGACACAGAGAAATACTGTTCCTCCAAGAACTAATGTTGTCTGCTCTCTGTGTGGTGTAGAAACAGTTCCTGAACTACTTCATTGCTGTATTTTTGGCTGTTTGTGTAGAATAAGGTGGCGGTATGCATTGGTGGTGCTGTACAGTTTTGAACAGATTGAAGAGAAAGATCTTGTCTGCCAGCTGTGAGCCTGCAGCACTCAGAGGGGTGGAGGAGAGCATCATAATGCTGGGGAACACAGAAAAGTCCAAACTACCAATCTCTGAAAAATAAGAAAGCAAAACCTATTTATGTGATGCCTTGGCCAACATGAGGAACAGAGGCTGCATATTAATCAGAGAAACTTGAACAGGCAAGACACCACAGGAAAAAATATCTCCATTTCCTTGGGTTAATGCAGTATGCTAGCCTTTCACCCCTTGAGACAGTAGGATCAATTCAGGTTTGGGTCACAAGTGGAAATGAGGTTAGCGAGCTCATGCTAATCTCTAGTGGACACTTGTCTACATTATGAAGTCATTGTGTGATATGGTAGGAATGGCTAGCAGTGTTTTCAGGGAGCCTGGAGAAACTGAGAGTGCCTCAGCAGCTGTACCTGGAAAAAACCCCATAATTTTTGTTCTGCCTAAAGCTGATTCTCAGGTATTTTTAGTTGTTGCTGTCAAAAAACCCACAAACACACACTTGACCTTGCAGCAAGGCCTACTGTAGTGGTGTCCAAAACAAAGCTGGTGTGGAAATTATTGCTATTTCTGAAATCTGACTTTTAATGTATGCGTTCTTGCTAAGTGTTTAAGCCAGTGCTGCTAGAAGGCAATCCTGGCTCTCCAAATATTGTGACTTCTTCTACTAATAGTACCTTAAAAGGATAGGGCACTGGACAGCAGAAACATAAAAGCAATACTGTCTCCAGGGAACCAATACCTACAGTATAAAGCCACAGTGGAATAGAGGAGTTATAACATCAGGACATGGCTGTGCCATGGTGCTTAAGGAACATTGCTCTGAACTATATCAACTGCTGAGACTAGTGCTTCATGAGTGGACACTAACAAAATTGAGGTGAAATCAAGTTTTCATCCAGGGTTGTGGCAGATGAGGAAGGTCATTTGAATAATTGTTACCTGCCAGTAAGTAAGATGGCCAAAAAAAGAAGCTGTAGGAGATAAGAGGATAAATATTACCTTTGAATTTTAAGGAGAGGAAGCAGAAGTGTAAATATTGCAAAAGTGGGAAAGGGATGGATCAGAAGATCTCTAGGTGACAGTCTCTGTGTGATGGGTTTTCAAAACAGGTTGTTGTTGATCCTGAAAGGTCTGATATGGAAAATAAATCCCTTAATTTTGCATTCTAGCAATTACTAATTCACAGGATGAAACTTGTAAGGAGCTAAAGTAAACTTATGAGTTAGTAGCTCAGTTAGTAGCTTGCTCAGTCTCCTGGCATGTACTTTTCTTAAAAGGTTAAAGCAAAATTATGTCAATATTGCTGGTTCTCTTGCTCTTGGTTTGAAATTGAAAAAGCACAATGTTAAAAATGAAAGGGGGAGGAAATAATAAGAAAGTCAGTGTTGGACTGAAGTTGTTTAACCATCTCTGGCTGTAATCTTCTCCATTTCTAAGCTTTCAATTCACCCATTGCTTAATTTAGCTACAGGAATTGCTTCTTGTACATTGCCTCACAACCCACCTGCTGCCATTGTGTCTTTCCTGGGACCTTTTTCTTTAACTACTTTGCAAAATGCTAGAAATAAGCTGTCCTCCCAAGATAAAGAGTCATGGTGCCTTGAAAATGTGTTTGCTGCTGTGTTAAATGGTGTAGTTCCTGCCCTTTTAATTTCTCCAGCGGGAGGACTGAAGTGGGAGCACAGTGGGCAGCCCAGCAGCAGGAGAGGATCGGACAATGTATGGTGGCTGTGCCTGTTCTTGTGCTAATGGCCTAGGGATTTTAAACTCCACCAGCCAGCCCACGGCTGGATCTCGCTGTCACGTACCCAGCTCTCCATGGACTGACTCTGTAGGTGCAATTTCCATTTGCAGCCGGCCAAGAGTTGTGGGAGCCCTAGGTGGGATGTAAAAATTAGGTTCAAAGTAGTTTCCCTGCAGTGTTTTGCACACTATTAATTTACAACAGGATGGGGTTTTTTGTATTATTTTTCCATTTTCTTTCAGACTGATAACAGTGATTCTCTCTGAGTGTAAGGCAAAGACTGGATCCCCTGTGTTAAACACTTAAGTGCCTGCATTTTATTTGGGCAGTATTACCACAGTGGGTGCCTGTATTGAAGAGTCTGGGCTGTATCAGTACTTACTTGTTTGATATTTGTGCATCCTGATGAGGAAGATATGCAGACTGCAGGTTTAGGAAGATGAGTTGCAATTCATCACTCTCCTTTCAGATGGTGAGTGGGATAGAAGTAATGGAGTTTTTGGAACTGAGGCATGCCCTGTGCAGCACAAGGGCATACTGTTGGATGCCCAAGGCCCCTGCATGCTGGCAACATATGGAGAGCCATTACTTTTTTTTCTTCTCTTCCCACTCTGATATCAGCATGGATTCAAGCAGCTGATACTCACCAGCCTCACTGCAGGCCTTAGTGAGCAAGGCAATTGTCTGCAAAGACCAGTTTAAAAGTAGGTGCAGAAATTCTTAGTTTAATCCAGTACATAGGATGAGTGGCAATGACAAGCATCATACCTATAAATTGGTGAGGCTCTCCAACAGAAAACAGTTAGTGGTAGGGATTGATATAACTTAATCAAATTGTTGTTAATGATGTGCATCTACAGGCTTTTGAGTGGACAAAATGGAATAAACCCCACTGATTTCTGATCCTTGGGAGAAAAGCCTACTCCTCAAGAGTGGGCATCCTCTGGTATGCCATTCTCTAAATTCTAAGTCACAAGGCTCATGAAAATTGTTGGTTGGAAAATCACTTCAAGCAAATGCTTGTATAAGGTTTGTCTAAATCTTGTTCCCTGGTAGCCTGTCCTTTCAAATACAGTGTAACCACATCTGGTCTAGGAAATCCAAGTACTACCAGAAGCTGGGAAACTGTTTCAAGGGAAAGCCCCAGTGTACTTACACTTCTCATTTTCTTCATGGTATTCCCTAGACATCTCCCGTTTCTAGGAGGAATATCCAGATCTTTGAACTGTGGCTTGGAAATGCAGGTGCAGTTGTCCTGCTCTGCTCTGCACTGGTGTGGCCTCACCTTGAATAATGTGTGCTGTTTTCATCACCACAGTATAAGAAAGATGTTAAGATGTTAAAGCTGTCATAGAGTGTCCAAAGGAGGGCGACAAAGATGGTGAAGGGCCTTGAGGGGAAACTGTATCAGGAGTGGCTGAGGTCACTTGTTCAGCCTGGAGAAGAGGAGACGGAGGTGAGACCTCATTGCAGTTACAACTTCCTCCTTAGGGGAAGAGGAGGGGCAGGCATGATCTGTTCTTGGTGGTGACCAGGGACAGGCCCTGAGGGAATGGCCTGAAATTGTGTCAGAGGAGGTTTAGGTTGGATATCAGGAAAAGGTTCTTCACCCAGAGGGTGACTGGGCACTAGAACAGGCTCCCCAGGGAAGTGGTCACAGCACCAAGGCTGACAGAGTTCAAGAAGCTTTTGGACAACGCTCTTGGGCATGAGATGTGATTCTTGGGGATGATCCTGTGCAGGGCTAAGAGCTGAAATTGATGATCATTGCAGGTCCCTTCCAAGTCAGCATACTCCAATTCTTTGATCATGTCCCTTGGGACCTCGGGGGATCCAGCTAAAATAAGTCTGGAGTCACTTGAGTAATCCTGATAACTTTCCATGTGCTGCAGAATCCCTTACGAAGGCAGAAATGGCAGTGTGATCCCTACACCTTAAAAATAAATGGTGGAGTCAGACCCTTTCTGCGTAAAACAATAGTGTTTGGACAGTGAGCATTTGTCCAGGGCATTCAATTATGCCACAAGTCATGGGGGTTTTTGTGCTTTCTTCTTGACACGGATTTTGTATATTTGTATTGTAGATGTCGAGACTATGAAATGGCTTAAGTTTGCATGTTACAAGTGCTATGAGTTGAATAGTAATGATATCTAGTCTAATGGTCTTTCTGGTTTTCTCAGGGAAAACTGAATTTACACTGAAAATGGATAGAGCTATTAATTGCATGGTTTGTTGCTCAAATTTAGAGCAGGCTTTCATCTAGACAACTGAGATAGATATGAGTCTGCATCTGTCTTCTCACTACACATTTATTTCACCTGTAGAACCAAGTGCAAGAAAAAACATTCTTTTAAAACTGTGAAGTTCCATATCACAAATGAAGCATATGTTATGAAAAAATATGGATTGGAACGTAACATCACTGAGCTGAAAGGAAAGGGCACCCTGCTGAGAAGGAACTAGCAAGGGCATACCTCAGACGCAATAACCAAATTGAGACATTAATACAATTGTCGTCTCTCAAGCTGTCAGCAGAGCTCTGTCCTTGCTGCCTTCTCCCTTAAGGCACGGTTTGCTGTGGACTTGTGTGGAGATGTTGCTTTGTGTCCAAACAGTTTAAGGTGTCATTTCCAGTAGTGGAAAGTGAAATGAAAGGCTGCCCTCTAAGTGATGGTTGCAATTAAGTGCTCTGGAGTGTGCAGCTGGATGCCAGGCTGGTGAGTGCTGCCACACCACTGGGGACTCCTGGGCAGGTTCTGGGCTGGGTGTATTGGTTCTGACACGCAGGAGTTGTCTGCTTTTGCTGCAGCTTGTGCATGCCCTTGGAGGAGTCAATTTACTGTTTGGTTTACATTCTCTGCCTATAAAGCAGAAATGATAGTATGCATTTGATCATATTTTCCAAGCTCTCAGGATCCATTTGCACAGGTGAGGGCCATGTAATGAAAAGATTAGATGAAAAGAGGATCTGTTCCCTAAAAAGTTACAAAACTGCCAAGAAAAACTCTGAAAGAGAATTTTTATCTTTATGCTTGGATGCAGACCCAAAACAAATCTTAACAGTAATTAATGGAAATTCAGTTCCATTTAGTTCAGACTTTGTCCTAATAGTACTTGGATACCAGAGGGGGAAGGAGTGCAAGTATTGAAGCCTGGATTCTGCTGATACTCTTCCACAGTTTGGCAGTATTTTACCTGAAATACTGGGATGCTGGTCACAGACTCCCTGGTAATATAGAATTTCTATCTGCTGTTCCTTGGAGGCCGGCAGATGAAATTTCCAGGACCAAGATTTCAGTATATTGAGGGAGTTTCTAACAGTCTTTGAGCAAAATCGATAGACTGAAAAAAGTGGGAAGAATATTTTTGTATTTTTCTGAATTTTTACAGGTCCCTGTTGAGCTCTCCCTGTCCTCTTTGAAGCAAAACAAATAACAGTCAACCTGCTGAGATGCTGGAGCTAAAATGACAACACATTTTGTTGCTGTGAAAGCTGCCAACATACAGCTTTAAAATATAGTGGAGAAAACTAGATAATCAAATCTTGTTTAAAGAGTCATTCAAGCCCAAGGTGAATGGGTTGACCAGATCAGCTGACAGTCAACAGTTGCCTCCATTGCATTCCTGAATTAAGCTCTTGTATTGGCCTCTTCCTAAATCTTTGACTCCTGTTGCAGTCGTATACTGGAAGTGCTGGGGAGAAGCACGTGTGTCTTTAACCTTTACCCTTGGAGTCTTTCCTTTTGCTTAGGCTGATCTGCTTTGGACAAATGGGATATGCTCAGCTCCCTGCTGTTGCCATCGAAAGCTGCTTTGTGCAAAAGGCTGTGGTTTTTTGGCTGTCTGATTATCCCTCAGGAGTAGCTGCTGCACCATGCCAAGGATAAGATGTCTGGTTCAGCAGGGGAGCTGAGGGTTGGATTATGAATTGCTTTCCCAACTTGAACAAATCAGACTCTGCTGCTGCTTTCACAAGCATCTGGTTGGTTTGACTTGGGTAAGTTCATTCCCTAAAAGACACCTGCTTCTACATCACCACCTCGAGCATGTTTGGGTATGTAAATAAGTGTTTCTGTTAATTATTGTAGGAATGTTAGAACAGTAGTCATGGAAGTAGTCATGAGCAAGCAAAGAGATGGGCTGTCCCCAACACTTTGTTTTTCAAGTTCCTCTGTAGGCCAGAGAAGTGTGAGGGATTAGCTGCCCTGAACTGAAACAGCAGGAGAACAGATCTGTGTGTTACAGAGATGCAGCATCCAAATTCATGGTATCCCAGGTGAATTTTTTCGGTTGGTGCCTCTCCCCAGTTGGCTTCACTCCTCCCCTCACACTCACAGAGCCCCACGCTCCTGTGATAATCATCCACCCCCAGCTATTATAAGCAGTACAAACAAATGACAAATCTCTGGGTGCAGGAAGGTAACAAGAGGCTGATCAGTAGCTTTAGTTATCTTTCCTTCATGTTTATTGCAGTCTGCTGCAGTTATTTCAAAGGCACTGACATTGATCGACAACTTCTATTAAGGCCCATCCAAGGCAGCTGGATTGAACAGATACATTAAATAAAGCAGTTATTGCTTTTCATTGCCTTTCCGTAAAATATCACTGCTAAATAGCTTCTGCCATCAGATGCAGTTAGGTACATGGTTTTAATTTGAGGGACTGCTTTATAACACTGCACAATTGACACTGGTCTTTGTTTCCCCTACAATAATGATTGTGTACATCCTGGAGAATTGATGAGCTGTCTTCTGAGGCGGGAGGGGGGAGCTGAGGGGGGGGGCAGCTGCCTTTGTTGCTCTCACTCTTTTTTATACTTGCCATGCTTGTCAGTTGTTTGCAGCACAGACAGGAATAATGTCAAGCAGGGCCCCTTATCTCAGGATGTTGTAATGTAGCTGCTGTAAGCCCTCGCCTGGAGACGAGATAAGAGCAACCTTACAAGCTTGTGGGGGAGTGAGGAGGGGGGGCAGCAGTGCCATCGCTGGGACAACAATGGCAGAGCTGTCACTTGCACATTATGACTCTTTCTGGTGCCAAGGAAAGATATGTATGCTGAGTGGTGAATAACAAGCACAAAAATAAAAGTCCCGAATGTTCATCTAATAATGATGTATTTGTAACAGGATTATACTGCCCAATGATATTCTTTCTTTATCTCCTCACTAAATGGTGGGGCAGCTGTGTGCTTTGGCAAGGCATGATGTCCTTTCTTTTGTGTGCTGCATATTAATCCTTTATTGAAGTAATTAAATGTGTGCTTAATGGCAAGGAGCTGGCAGAATGAACGTACAATTGAATTAGCAGTTATGATGGGGACCATGCTACAAGATGAACTAAATGCAATTACTGTAGGCATTTTTCTCCAAGTCGAATCTGGCTACATGACATGACTTAATTACAGGTTGTTAGACACACACTCTGATCTCATAGTGGTGCATGTGGAAGCACAGCTTCGGCTCTGTCTTGTACCTGTAACACATGTATAGGCACCCATTTACTTAGAAATTTAGCCTGGTGTCAATTCAAATTCCTGCAGCCAGGCCTTAGTTGTGGTGGGAAACACAGATTAAAAAGCAGGCAAGCAACAACAGAGGAAGGCCAGTGCTCTGCTACTGGGCATCTGGTGAGGTCTCTGACTGGTCACCCTGCCTGGTGCTCACCTCTTTTCTTTAGGGAACACTTGTTCTTCCTTGAGAATAAGGTGGATGAAGAGCAGGTAGTAGTCTTCAGTGGAGTCCTTCTCTCAACATGTGTGCCTCTGGCCAAACTCAGCTCTCAGCAGGACTACAGACCAACTTGTCTGACCCCAGCTAGACATCTCTAGCTTAGTAGAAACCCATTCTGGGAGCTGGTTTTTGGAAACAAAAAAGAAAAAGGCAAAACGATTTCAAGCTTTCAATTTGCAATGTTAATTAAGTTCTACAGCATGACCTACAGTTTCATCAGAACAAAAGTAGCGTTGTAATTTAGGATGTGGTAAATTGCTGAGATTTCTGACACTAGGGGGACTGTAACTACAGTATTGCAAGTTCGGATTTTACAGCTCTTTAGTGATCTAAAATGTCAAATCCTGGGTTCCCAGAGGTGTTTTGTCACTGGTTCAAAATTGGACTGAGCTTCAGCTGTCAACAAGGGAAGATTTGGTCTGTTTTGATAACTATAGAGTCTGTATCACTGTTAGCAGCACATAGACATCTCCACTGTCAGGGCCTGCCTTGTGTTACTGACACATGGAAGACAAGAAATCCTTCTTGCCCTGAGAATGCTCCAAGATGCTCTGTGCCTGCTGTAGCTAGCAGTGCATTCCTCTGAGGGAGACACACTCTGAGACGTGGAATCTATCAGAGAAGGTCCTGAGTGGGAGATGTGTTCTGGCCACTCAGGCCTCAGTCTGGAGGCAGCTCAAACCTTTCCTCACACCAGTGAGAACTCTGCTGTCAAACAAGCACATCCCAGACCTTACCAGGTCTCAAACTGCCAATCTCATGCCACCCTGTTGGGTGGCTGCAGAACCTTTCAGGGTGTCTCTGAGTTCCTGTGCAAAGTCCCAGGCATTCAGTGTCACATTTGAGTGCTCCACTCTTGTACTGTTTGCATTGTATATGAATTTCTAAATCTGAGGAGAGTATGGTGACAGAAGTGATGATGAAATTGATGGTATAATTCGTAACCATTTATGAAACAAAAGATGATGTTTTTTACTTTAACAAAATACGGCAAGCCTTCTGGTCACCAGGGCTCCCAAGGTTTATTTTACAGCCTTCATTCTCTTCGATGCCATAAATGAAACCCTTTCAGCCCTAATGACCACAATGACTTTCCTCGATCATGTTATTGCTACTTTGGCACATTTATTGCTTTCACACGCACTAATGGATGAGTTTGGATATGTTAACAATTTATATATCATTTGATCCTAAAAAAGAGCCACCTCCCACCAACCAAACTAACTTAGCCCTGAGGATTGAGTAGCTTTTAAGGAGTATAAATGAATTTAATGCTTTAGAAAGAGCTTCTGTAAATTATGAACATGACACCTATTACATTAAGCTGCATTAAGCATTAATACATCTTCATTACTGGCAGGTTGCCCAAACCTCCAAGGTTGAAAAAGCTGCCTGAAATGCCCAACGTGGTAGTCACCTAAGTTGAGATTTATGAGCTCTTTTTGGGAAGATGGGACACCCTGACTCTCAACCTGCTGCATTTGCCCATGAAGAAATGTCCTCAGAATACCTGTTGCATGATGGCTTTTTTCCTAGAGTTTTGTTGGCCTGTCTAATCAGAGTCAAACTCTAGGTAAAAAGGTACAATAAATCTTGTGGAAGACTCTGCAGAAATAGAAACTAGTTTTGCTAACCTTTTTAAGCCACTAGTAGTGGCAGATTGCTTGGCAGATTTTTCTAAGCACTGGCCAAAAATTATCTCATTGAGCATGTAATAATCATTTCTTATTGTAAATCCTTTCTGCACTGTAGGCACCAAAGGCTGGAATTGCTGAATTGGTGTTTCCAGTGGTTTTGGAGAAAGAAAGTCTAAAAAATAATCACAGTACATTAATGAGAGCCTGCTCTACACGGTCAGAGAAAGAAATAAAAGTGATTTTAGTGTCTTAAAAAGCAATATCCATTAGACTCAGATTTGGCTAAAAGTGGACTGAAAGGCTCTTATTTCAACAAGATGTACAGGCTCAGGGGAAAAAAACAAGTTAAATGCTTCTGACATTGTAATTGATTTTATGTGGTACATTTATGAGACTTTCAATTCGTGTTCCATATGGGATTTAGCACTGAGATGTTATTGCAACTTCTGAGACAGTTATGTTGTCATTTTGAAGGAACAATTTGGTGATTCCTCTGTTCCCAGAACAAGTACTGACTTGAGCTCAATGTTTACACCTTACCACGGAGGAATACTTAAACTAGAGACTGTTTTCTCACAGATGGGAGTACGTAGCACTTCTTGGGAATCTGGGTGCCACAGGATGCTGTAACGAGTCTCATGTTGGCAGGGAGAGGGTAATCCAGTGTCTTGGAGAGGCTGTAATATGAGACTGCAATCTGAGCATAAACCTATGTGGTCACTATATGAGATGGAGATTTAATGGATATTGTTCATGGTGTTGGAATATATGAAGCAATAAATTGCTTTTCTGGATGATTTAATGCTGAAGCAAGGTTGAAGACTTAGGTAACTGCACATGGTTTACTGCAAATACACTTGCTTTACAGTGGTAAATGTATAACCTTATAGACAGCAGAGGTGGGAAGTTAAAACAAGCAAACCCCAAAGCTTTTTAATCAAAGCAATAATCCAAAGTCAAGCTCCCAGAAGTTGAGAAATACCGTTTTCAAGGTAACCTAGCCTTCTAAATCACTCTGTGAATGTGTGTGTATGTATATCTGTGTATGCACATTTTGTTATGTTTTTCTGTTATATAAAGATGTTTATTTCTTCCAGATAGTACAGCTTCAGTGCACAGAATGAACCATGCACAAAGTGTGAAAGAACTCTATGCTATTGCTTCCCGTAGTGCTGGCTCAATGTCAGGGGTTATGTAAACCTTGCAATAAATATGCATTTAATAATTTCCTGGTGTTGTTCTTTGTGGCAACTGCCACTGCTGTAGACAAATATTAATGAATTTGTCTTTATTGCTTTCCTGTGTAACAGCCAACTAACATATTTACATCATTGAGTATAATTCACCAAAAGTCAGTGAGAAAGTTTGAGTGCTTCAAGTTAAGCACATGCTTGAATCTCTGTGGGATTAGGGCCTCGAAAGCCCTTACTCGATTAGTGGCAATGTGAAAATGAAAACAAATACTGAATGACATCAGTGTGACTTATTTGAAACTGTGAAGCTTACCACTGTGTGTCCTGAAAAGCACATTAAGAGGAAATACTTAGACATGCACAATTTAGGCACGTGCTTATGTCTAACTGGAGCTGTATTTGCTGATCCTTGGCTTGTTTGATTGTTTTTCTTGTTGTTTGCAAACGAACACAACAGGTGGTAGTGTTTTTTCTTCTCTTAACTGAACCTTGGTTTGAAAGGACCTTGGTTTTTAGGGAGATTTACCTGGTTCTGCTGATGTCCATGGCAAAACTCTTATATTGAGAACTGTGTCCAGGAGGATGTCCCTAAAAATGATATATCAGAAAAGCTGTCCTCCTGCTATAAAGGCTCTTCAGGAATGCCCTGTGCTTTTTGTCACCCTCTGAGAAGTTTGGTGCTTCTGAAGAATATACTTTTTTTACTTCATTAACTCATCTGGTGTAGATTGTCCAGCTTACTAGGTGTTTTTCAAGAGAACACGTAAGATTGCTTTTTTAACATCTTTCCAAATTTTAACAGAAACTTTTCATTAACAGTCACATTAAGGCCCTGTCATAAAAGAAATATTTACCAGAAGAAATAATTTTACCTTTATTATTTATCATTGTTTCCTACACATTTTAAACTGTGAAAGGGAATATGGTCTTCAGCCTTTTTGACTATTGTGAAGTTTTTTTCATAAGCTGGCAGAAATTACAGGTCACTACTAAAGTTGTGCAAAAAACCCCGACATTGCATCTACCAACTTCAAAGGAATTAAAGAAAAAATATCCTTAGATCTTGAATAGAGTAATTGAGCTTTTTGAGTCAACTCTAACACTGAAGCTAAGAATTCACAAGTGTACCTAAACATGGGGAGATCAAGCTCTTGAAGTTTCTCTGGTAGTTGGAGAACACTGTGTATGAGGTTAAGGTCTTTTTTAATTGAAGGCTTGTATGGTAACTGTATCCAAAGCCAAAAGTAAGTCAGGTTTTTCTTGTACTAAGTGCAAGGCATCCAAAAGATATCATGGTTTGGTACAGGAGATAATGCTTCCTATTAGGCATAGTAAGAGAAAATATAGGTGCATTTTAAGGCATTTGAACTGCTTACTTCTCTGTATAAACCTGTATTTCTAGATGGTCCAGGCTACAATAAAGAGTTTAGCTGATTACTCTCTACTCTGCTTCACAGGGAAACTTGGTGAATGTACCACACATTCTCTGACTTAGTGAGTACACACAAAAGGTTCTGCAGTTTTCAAGGCTTAAAATTCCTTCTTGGGAACAGGTGTGAGATGGATAACTATTTGCAATGTTAGAAAGATCTATAGCAAGGTCTGTATTAATTATCTGTATGTATATTTCTATATATACATGCACTCTTATAGAGTGGCATGAATTAGGGTGCTAAACTGACTTTTGACATGATGCTGTACCTGGTGTATAAATATACAAGTACTGCTGTCATTTTAATTTTCTATGTCTGTCAGTGATTCACAGTGGTGTTACATGGAAGAATTTCATATATGTAAAATGTACATATTTTAGAAACTATGTAAGTGTCAAATATTTACCAAACAAAATATTGTATTTCATAGACAGGATGTTGGGAATTCTAAACCCAAAAGTAATCCATATTTAAGTTTCAGGAATTCTGTTCTTTCTTCTCTCAGAAGTAAGTAGAAGAGAAGTTATGCATCTTAGCTGCTGTCTCTAAGCCAAGCATCTGAATGCATTTTACTGTGCCTAGAATAAATGCAGAGTGACCTCGGGGCCTTTGAGTGAGCTCACTTTCATACTTAACTAAGTATAGATAAAGACATTTGAAAGTGTTGGCTCATGTTATTGCAGCTTCAGTCCTAACCAGTGGGATACCAGATGCACTGAAACTACGTCATAGTTAAAACTGTATTACTTGATTATTCTAATGCTGTTTGAGGACATGTTTGCTGGGGCAGGGACCAGCTTGATGTCCCTTTCACAGCTTGAAGTGGATGTTGTTTTTCTGTTGAGCTGAGGTAGAAAATGCTCTAATATTATAAGAACAGTTTTGTCCCCATATAGCCCTCATTTGGTGTAACTGATTGCTTCTTTAGCATGCAAAGGTAACATAAATGTCAGAGGTGAGTTCAGTTTAGTGCAGCAAGCTTCTTGTATGGCACATGGGACTCTGCTGGTTATAGTGAACATCTTAATGACCTGTTCAGTATTTGTCTCCAGTTCAAAGAGCGGGGCAGGAACTAATCTGATGATCAGTTTCAGTGCTGTTTGATTGAAAATTAATGGAGAATTTGAGGGAAGGTGCTGGAGTGAACTCTTTGCATAACTGGTTTTATTTCTTATAATGTCCAAGCCACCTCATCTCCAGGGCAATGATTGCTCAAGATGAGCTGGCAAAGAAGGGAATACTTCTCTGTTTTCCGGTTCAGGAATAGTTGACTTTAGATTTGTGCACATCATACATGCGCTTACAATATAAAGGATTGCTCTGTGTATGGATTTGCCTGTGGTCAGCTAAAGAAATACAGGCATTGTGTTGGTGAATGTGCTTCAAGTAAGACCTCAGCACCCAGGGGCATGAACTCCATCAGTTCCCCTTTGCTTACAGGTTTTTGGAGGGAGAGGAGTCTGGCACAGAGGTGTGTGTGGGATCCTTCTGCAGGCATGGGCTCTGAGATGAGGTATGGGGCAATATGAAATAGTTGTAGGCAGTGCTCCCCCATGCTATGTTGATATGTTTTACAAAGCCTGTTGTGTTTGACCGTCTCCAGTGCTTCCCAACAGGAAGGAAGATTTGAAGTCAGGAATTTTCTGCAGAGTCAGCTCCTAGATTTGTAGCCGTATTTTAATGGTTCATCTGACTCCAGGGTCAGAGACATCTGTTCTCTCAAACCCCAGTAGATGCAGAGTCTTCTGTCTTTGTCCCTGACTGATCTTAGCCAGAATCCGTCCATCTCAGGTATGTGGGATCCTCTTGCTGTTCCTACTAGACAATTTGTTGTCGTGATTGCTATGAGCTTTCTGGATGATATAACTGCTGAAAGTTTTAATGAGACTAAGATTGCTTTTACAAATGAGCACTCAACATGCCATTAAATTTGCTCTCTCAGTGAAAGACTTCATACTTGAGAGGCTGCTGTAGCCATAAGGAAAAACGGCTCTGGCACCAGCCAATGAAGTCAGTAAATCAAAATAAATAAATGGAAATGCCAGGGGCTATGAGCATGTACTTGATGCAGTTCAGAGCAATTACTGTTACCTGAAGGAGGGGAATCCATCATGTAGAAGCAGCCCTACCTGTGTGTGGAAAACCTGCTCAAATCAGCGTGGTTTCAGCTGTAGCGATGGCCTCTCATCAGGAGACATTGCCTCTGAGGGCACAACTTGAAAGTCAAGCTTGACTTTTTTCAAGGACTCCAGTTATTTCTTGACTTGCTATTTTTGCACTGGCATTTCTCTGCCACTAGAAAGTGAGGATCTCAGCTTCTGTTTGGGAAGAATGTAATTTTCTTTTGGACCACTGAGAGAAAACAGATCTTGTAATGCTGCCCGTTTGCAGTGGTTGAATATGTTCTGCATGTAAAAATGATCAGTGAATGTGTGTGTGTTGGTGCAGGGTACCTAAACTCAGTGATTTTAAACACTATTATAGAATTAAAGTAGGATTCCTCCATGTATTTCCTTGTTTGGAATAAATGATGGTATAAAATTCAGCCTAATTTCCCCAGAAAGAAAATCAGTTGACCTTCACATTCTTAAAAGCTGAACTAAAAATTTGGAGGCTCACATCAAAGCTCTGTAAATAAATTGAGTAACACTTTGGACGCTTCTGGTGGGGAGTGGGGGAGGGGGAAATTCCCTCTATAAAGAACACCCAAGTGTTTAAAAAGAAAGGGTTAGGTTTAAATATCTCACTGTTTTTCTTTTCCAGGGCTCCATGCTGAGGATTTTATTTTCCTTTGCAATGCCTATGCTGCTGAGCCCTTTTTTTCAGAGGTAGGCTGACGTTAGCACACTGAAGCAACTAGCAGGTTCACCAGAGCAAGTTTATTTGTAGAGCGGACTGAGTTGTGTTTGAGGGTGCCATTATGATTCAGAAGGCTCCACAAGGTTTGAATATCAATGGCACTTCAAAGGACTATAGCTGTGAATGAGCAGACATGCTCCCTTGCAGGCCCCAGAATAAAGAGGGGGAGAGAGATGGGTTCAAAGGTAAGAAATGGGTAGCATTTGTCCAAGGGCACTAGTAGTAAAGTAGGCACCCCAGGTCATCATAAATGTGGTGTCTGAGATCTGCAGACTGTGAGGGTGGTATAGACACTAGTCATGGCTGCCAGACAGCTTTTCCTGCCTTGCTACCCTATATGCCTCTGATCCAGACAAGAATTGTGGAGAATTAAATGCATTCACTTTTCCCCTATGGAGATATTGGGTTTTTTATCCCTGACATATATAAATGGAAACATTTTAATTTATCTTGGATTTTCTCAACTATCTTTTCATATTTTGGGTTTTGTTCCTAGGCCATCCAAAGTTCCTCCTTTTGTTTGGTCAGTCTAAGAAAAACTTAAACTTGGGGTAGTTCCTTTTTCTTAATCATGTATTTCAACTAAGCTGAGTACTTCGTTTTATTACTGGGGGATGAATGAGGGTGAGATCTAGGGTAATATTTGGTCTTGATGCACTATTAAAAACTGTGTTAAAAACTGTTGAACCTGAGCAAAATCTAGGACTTCTACGACTAGCATGATCTGCTTTTCTAAGAAGGTTGTATGTATCCTTAAAAAGTTCAGTAGATATGGGAGAAGGCCAATATCCTTAATTTAAGAATAGGAAACTTGTGAACAGGTATTAAGTGACTTGACCAAGGTCACTCGAGCAAACAGTGTCAGGAAGAGGAAACTGATGGCAAAAAATCATGCTTTCATGCTGTACTAATGAGCTGTAGCTAATAGTGTGGCCTTGATACCTTTTAACTAAATTAACTCTGCTCAGGCAGCTTGTTTTGATGGGTTTTCTGCCCATTTTAATTTTTTCAACAGGATTTTACCTCCCCACCTTTGTCTCTGGAGAGTTGTCCCTAAATCAGAACTCATATTGTAAACTTCATGAGGCAGGAGAAACCAACTGTGTGTCCATATGGCAAGACATTGGCAAAACTTCTTATGAACTGAATCCAGATCAGAGCAGGCCTTTTGGGTATGTCATGAGGTGAGGTAGGCAGAATACTTTAACATCCACTGGTATGACCTCTTAAGAAATGGTCATGTTTCTCATCAGTGTTTAAAAATTCCACTGCCTCTTTTTCTGGTGGTGATGTAGGTGTTTTCTACGTAGAAGTGGCTGTCTCCTGGCTGGTGACCACACAGTGTGGCACTCTGATACATGTGGCACTGTGGTAGGCGCTGTCACGGACTGCTACGAAGATGCTTTGTGTGACAGCCCTCTGTTGCTGAGAGATCATTTGTTCCTGTTTATGCTCTGAAGCAAAGGACTGAAACTGAACACATTTTGCCCTATATTCGTTGTGAATGTGCTTAGGCTTAGGAGAACCTCAACAGTACCTTAGCAGTGTTTACATGGTAACCCTTGCAACTTCCAGGCCTTGAAAGCATGTGTGGATGGGAGTGTGCCGTGGGTTTTGACTGGCTGCATCACTCACGACTGCAGGGCTTTGGAATGATTGCCCAGGCAGATCTTGCCAAATGGGTACCCATAATAGTGTCATATGTGCTAAGCTTGAAGATCTCAGTTTCGTGCAAGGTAGGCAATGCACTGATTTATTTAGCTGATAAAACTTCATGTTCTGGCCTCCACCAAGGAAGCTCTTTCCTTCGTGTTTGTAAATATAATTTAATTAAACTTGAACGTTTGCACAGTTGGCTTACAGAAATCAGCACATTATTTTGAGCACTGCTAGTCCTTTTGCATATAAAATGTTAGACTAAGTATGATACTAGAGTATGTGTACAGAAGAGTATTCAGCAATGCTTCTAAGGTATGCTCCAAAATCTGTTAATAAAATGTACCGTGGATCTGGCATAGTCAGTAGCTGAGGGATTCTCTTGTCCTTCAACCAAACCAACTATAGCTCCTAGTGGCTATTTAAGGTTGGGTGCTAAACTTTGCAGACTGGTTTTCATTAACCACAGTAGAAAAGTGTCTTAAGGACACCTCTCCATAAAGTACTTATAGGCTGCATATACATCTAGTTCCTTTTTATAATGTCTTGTGGAGTCTTCCAAGCTGGAGATGACTGTATGCTTTATACCTGAACCTGAACTGCTGGGGACAGGTTGGGACCCTGTTTTTATCTGGTGCAGGTTTTTTCAGTAGTGAGAAATTATGTCCTAGCTGCTCTTGTTAACTAGGCTGGTTTGAGGAGGGAAAGTATAATTCAATTTGTTAGATAAATGTGTTCTAATTTTATGCTGTTTTAGGCTAGCAGAAGGCTGCCTAGTATGTGTATTTAACTGTATGTAACTATTTTTGGAACTTTTGGAACTTTTATCATCTACATTTGGCCTGAGACATATTTTCCCCTTTAAACTGGCATGTTGCACTTATTTTATTCACAAAGAAGTAGTTCTTCCTTCAGACTAAAGGCTGTATTTTGTGTTGATATTACTAAATCAGTTTACCTTCAAAATTACTGGAGCATACTCTTATGTTCTAACCTTTCAATATGTAATCCGACCTTTGTTTATTTTGGAGGCAATGTCTCTGTTAGCCATTGTTTGCTCAGGACTTGGATAATACAGGCATTTTGCTAGTGTTAAGTATTTGTTTTTCTAGTATTTGGGTTTTTATTACATCAGACTAAGGCCTGAAGCATATTACTCCTGGACAGTAGCCTACGTAATACACAGGCATAGTCTTGCTATTGCTTTGGCTCCAGTGATAGATCCTGTGTGAGAATCATGGCTAGTTTTGGCAGCTCAGGAGCAGTTGCCTGCCCTAGTGGTGTTCATGCTGCTCAGCGGGCTGTGTAAGAGACTGGAAACACATGCAGCACTTGGAGTTTGAACTTGCTCTGTTGCTGGAATCTGAGGAGCAGCCAGGGGAGGCTCTTGCTGTACCTCAAACCTGGCAGGGCAAATAAATATACAGATGACAGAAAAGGAGATCCCAGGGTGGGTAGAAGAAAGCTAGTGGTAAAAGTGATCACAGTCTCTGCAGAGTCTACAGACATGGAATTTGCCTCCCATGTCAGTACAGGTTTCCTGCCCCCTCCTCTAAGCACTCGGGGAATTGCCAAGAATCTGAGCATCACCAACATGTGAAAATGGAAGAGTTTGTATCTTTGGTATACAGGCAGTTTCTTTCTTCCTTGCTCTGAAGACATCTCCTCCTAAATTCGTACAGCATTATTCACTTGTTTACGGTGGAGGTGCAGAGAAGCTCTGAACATGAAATGGACACTTGCAACTCCTTTGGAGATTCCAAGCCACACAAGTCTGGCGGAATGCATGTGTTGTTACTTCAAGCGTGCTCCAGTCTAGTGTGACCATCCTGGCCCTGTGCAAGGGCCAAGACCCTTTCAGCACATCCAAGCATGAAGCAGCAGTCCATGACTCCATGGATTTCATTCTGCGCATGCTCTGCTGGTGGTGTATTAGTGATTCAGCTGTCGTGCCAGCCTAATGACACAGTATTGCCATTTTGTGAACTCCACTGTGCAGATGGGAGCTTATTAGTTTCTGCAAGGATTTACTTTTTTTCCCAGACCCATCACTTGTTTTATAAAGCTATCACGTACCATTTAAATACTTACCGCTGTTCTGCAGTCTTCTTACACTAGTTTTTCCTCTGATATATTGCAAAATGGCCTATGTTACATCCAGGGCAATAATGATTCAATATCAATCATTATTATAATTTTTTGATTCAACGATATTTTGGTGAGGTCTGACTGAGGTGAAAGGAATTAGTCTTTTAAGGATAAACTCTCATTATTTTTCAGTATTTACTTTATTCTTGGAATGTTCTCATTGATTATTTTCAGATCACTTGCAGTATTAGAATGAGTAAATAGGATAAAAGTACCCTGTGTAGGGGAGCTCAAAGCTGGAAAAGCAAATCAAGTCTGATCAAATTTTTCACTGTTAGCATATTTTCTATGGCATGGTATTACTGCTCTTAGGGGGTTCAGGTTTTTCCTTTGTTTAAATATAGCTTTTGTTCACACATATTACGAGCGTGCGTTCTAGACTAGCTTGTATTTTCTACAGTGACAAGTGGTTTGTTTTTGGTTTTTTGAGGTCCATGAACATTCTTAACTTTGGCCTCCATTCTTATAAGTCTTACTTCTTTTTATTAAAATGCTCAACACCTGTTCTCTTCTGGCCACATGATATGTTGCTCTGCTTAGGATGGATGAGCTTTAATAAACATGATTGTATCTGTCTATAATATCTCTTCTGTGAGTAGATGGCTGCGTGCAGTTGTTTTTCAATACTCAGCCATTACTCTTGACAGCATAACAGAGCGTTTTCTGCAGGAGTTTCTTTGGCATTCCAAGTGACTGTACAGATTGTATCTCATCAGTTACAGGATACAACAAGGAAAACATTTGACACTTCGAGTTTAACTAGCTCCAGTGTACTAAGCTATTAATTTGAAAACACATGGATGAAAATTGATGTCTGATTTTTCTGTCGACAAAACAGGCCAGAAAGTATTGTGGACTCGAGGTCTTGAGCTACAGACCCTGCCTGCCATCTGTGCAGTTTCCCACTCAAGAGGAGGGGGCACTTAGTGCCAAGCCATGGGTGTATCTCTCTGTAACAGTATTCTAGCATCCAGTGATAGCAGGGAGTAGGAGACCCCTGTTTACCACGCCTTTTGCACTGGAAACTCTTTCTTTGGAAGATGACTGTTGTACTTGCTGGGCCTGTGTCTGTCTCAGTGTTCCTGTAAAGAGAGGTAACTGCCCCAGATAGAAGCAGCTGGGCATGAGTAACACTTTACAATGAGTGACTTTACAGATTATGTAAAATCTTAATCAAGGAACAGAAATTCTCTCGGAATCAGCTAAAATGCACATGATACCTGTTCTTACGACAGTGCTAAAAGAGAGCAGCCTTCCTATAAGGTCTTTGGGCTTTAGATGCCTGAACTTTGTATATTTTGGAAAGGAGAGTGAGGATACACTAGAAAAACAAAAGTGTCTACCAAATATGAGGTCAGATCATGGAGCTGACCACCTGATAAGAACCCCTCCACATGTGATAAGAACCCCTCCACATGATGGAGTCACGAGGATACAAGTGGAACTGCTTGTCAACTGTATATCCTCTGAGACTGGAGTGACAGACAGGACATCTGGAACTGTCTGCATGGGAAAGGGCCTGTAGGATGTCACTTGTATGCACAGCTTAAACAAGCAATATATGAAACTTAATGTTCTTCTGGAGCTGGCATTCCATTTTGACAGACTGATTTTTTTTTTTCTGGGGACTAGAGGGGAATTTTCACAGTTTACTGTGGTGCAGGTAGGATGAAAAATCAGGTTCCCTTGTCTTGAAATGCTTCTGTGAAATACTTTTGTGAGCACCAGTGGAAGTAGAGTCAGGTGTGTGGTACGAAGGATGACCTCTTCTCCTTCCTCTTCTTCATACTAATTTCGCCCAGCTACTTAGGCTGGGGGGACCAGCAGGATCAGACCCAGGTTCTCAGCCTCAGAAGCTGTTGCTCGGTGGGACTAACAGTATGAGGGAACAGCAGGCAGGCTGTGAGCTTGGAGGAGCTTTCTGGACTGAACATGAAGCTTGAGTGAATGGCTCACTGCAGACTTTTCTTTCATGCATGCAGTCTACAAAGCCTTATGTCTCAGAGAAACAAGCCCAGCAGAAAACAGGGATTGTGTTCTGGCTTTGTGAATATCAGATGGGGCAAGACACATTTTGTGCCAGAGACAAAGCAGCCACTCCAGCTTTTCGTGCCAGAGATGACTGGAAAGTGCTTTGCCTCAAGCCTTGTGAGCAGAAAGGCTGCATGGTGTACACAAGCCATGTAAGTAACTGCCACCCCAAAATTACAGGGAGGGAAGGGAAGAAAGGAGGATGCTGCAAAGTAATCATCATTCAACATTATCAATGAACAGTTTTTTAGTTTAGTTATGGCTCTCACATAATTAATTTCTTCAAAATGATTTTTTTTTTTTCTGTATTATAGGAACACGCACTTTTTTTGCTAGGTCAGTGATTAAAGAGTGAGACCTTCCAAACCAATACAAAGTATTCTGTAAGGGTATGGAAAAAGGGCAAGCTCCTCAAGATGCAAGCTCATGTGCTGTGATAGAGGGGGATAAGTGAGTAGCTGTAGAAGACAAAATCAATTTTATAAGGACTTGCTTGAATTTTTTTAATTAGGTGACAAATAACACAACCATGTGACAGTTTACAGCTGCTGAAGTTCAGCTGGAGATCCTTTGATTGTTTTGAAAGCTTTGCTTTCTTTGTCATGAGTTCCATGATTAATAGAGGCAAAATACTCCTTTAAATGAAGTTGGTAACATTTTATTTGAATAAAATCAGGACTCGGTTCTAGGAGCTGAATAAACAATACAGCTAAAAGT
The DNA here is from genome assembly GCA_035583135.1 of Lophotriccus pileatus. Taxonomy (NCBI): domain Eukaryota; kingdom Metazoa; phylum Chordata; class Aves; order Passeriformes; family Tyrannidae; genus Lophotriccus; species Lophotriccus pileatus. The sequence goes on from JAWWES010000133.1 coordinate 12,394,886, forward strand.
AGGAAGGCACTCTATTCTAAAATACCTGAGATACTCCTCTTTTTTTTTTTAAGAGCCTCTCATTCAAAAAATCTCTGAAAATTCCCCTATAAGCAACACACCAGTTGATTAGGTATTTTTCTTATCATAAGCCTACCTTTCTGGCTGGCAAAAAATTGCTGAACGTTCTATGTGGGTTCAATGCCAAGAATAGTAATAGCAAAAAAAACCTCACAGTGCATTTATATGTTCACGTCATTCATTTGCGTAAAAGGTTGTAGAGGCTTCTTTGATTTATATGGTCAGCAGATGTTGGAGCTTAAAGCACCTGCTAAGAAAAGCAGATTCTTTACAGCCATGGCCTAGCCCCATCTCCATTGGTTTTTATTTTTCCCCTGGCCTCCATGCTGTGGCCCAGCGGTATCTGTGCTATTAGTTCATCTGTGCAGGCAGCGCCTGTGGTGGGTCTTGGATGCTCTGTTCTGTGTATCTGCCAGCCCTGCTTTGATAATGCAGCCAAGCCACTGCTGGTTGAAATGTGAAAAATGCCAGAAGCTCCTTTTTCTGTGTGTACAAAATCAGCCCAGGAGGCCTGTGACATGAAGAAAGCATAACTCGTTCTACTATGCTGCTTAAAAAAACAGCAAAACCCAAAGTAAATAAAGGAGGCTTTCTAGCAACACCTAGGCAGCCCTGCAGCTCAAAGCAGGGACTTGTATTGTGTGAGTTTGATAGCTGGACAGAAAAGGTCATATAAAGAAGTTATGAAGGAATTAAATTAATCATAAACAGACAAACTCTTTGCTCTGTTTTCCTTGTACCCATCAGTGTTTTGAAACCTCTTGCCTGCTATTTCTAGGAGCTGATGTTTCAGCAGCACTGCTCAAACTCAACTCTGTCAAATCACACTGGTTTAGCCCCCATATATTTGGTTACACAGTACTAAAAACAACTTAATGTTCATAGCTGCTCTCCTCCCATCATACCTCTGTTGATCTTTTTTGTGCCATCCCTGGCTTTCAAAATCAATGCACAGCAGATGTGGAGCAAGCAGGCCAGAATTTCAAGTTCAAAGCTAGGCATCAGCAAGCTGGGGGAAAGGCAGATGATGGAAAATCTGCCTTTAGAAGCCTTCGTCTCTTTTTAGTGTAACTGCTATATATGAAACCAAGAACGAGCAATGTGTGTCTCATCCATAGATGACCTATTGTTGAAGAATTCCTAAGAGGCTGACATGAAAAATACCCTGTCATGCTGTTGAAAATCTCAGATATTTGCACCAAGATGCACACAGAAGGGTGATGTCCTCTTCCTTAAGAGCAAACTACTCCTTGAAGGGAAAAGGCAAACACTAGGTATGGCAGTCCTTGCAGACAGGCTGGTGGAGCCAGTCCTCATTGCTGTGAGGTGAGATTAATTGGTTTGAGTGAATTAGGGTAGCAGAGTAGCAGATGACTCTTGGAAGAACAGTGAATGGTTTGCAATGACTGTATTGCAAACCTTTCCCTGGGCAACTCCCATGCAGAAATGTGTTCTTGCCAGTCTTCAGTATGCAATGAAGAGCTGATCCTGATTGGAGTACTTAGTTTGTATAAAGAACTACAACTGAAGTGTGTGTGAATGATGTACCTGAAATGTGAAAATAAGGCTTACTTACCTTAAAGGAAAAAAAAATCACAGTTCACAAATCCACCACTGATAAGGCTTTTGATTCAGTTATAAATCTCTATATTTAGATCAAATTTAAATCCAAGTTACTCCTGTTACAAGTGTCTGTAATGCTATGAGTATTCTGCCAAGCACAGAAGCTTAAGAGTTAAAGGAATACATCATACCAATTAGTTAATGATGTAGTTTTGTCTGGCCAAGTATTGTTATTAAAAAAAAAAAGTTGGAGAGCACTATAGGAAGTGACATAGTTTGGCATCTTGACTTATACTATGTGATCACTGACCTCATTTAATTGAAGTAGTAACTGATCTTAAATACAGTACTTCTTTTCGCTCAGAGTGAGTTTTTTAATACCTGCTTGTAGAGTCAGTCCTCTGCCATGGCTGTTTATTGCTTGCTTTATTTCTCAATAAGTCTTGGCTTCTGTCTTACCCTGTGTTACTGAAGTTGATGCTTTGGCATTTATCTAACAGATACAGAAATAGTCCCTAGCACAGGAGGTACCCTCTGTAAATGTTACTCTGCCCTGCCATTAGCAAAGGTAGGAAAAGTCTAAGTCCTCTCAATGGGACAGTTATCTCTAACATAACTAACACTGCCATCCAACTATTTGTGTCAATAACAGCTGTTTTACCTAGTCTGAAACAAAGTCCCTTCCAGCTGAGAAAGATTTCTCTTAGCCTTCACCTTGACCCTGAGATGCTTTTCAATTGTTACCTCATCTTTTCTAGGCAGCCTGCGGGTCAGAACTGAGGATTGCTGGAGTTTGTTTGTCAGAACACAACTTCATCTTTTTTCCTGCTGTCTGGCATGCCAGATAGAGAGAATTAGTTAAAACAGATTGTGTGTTACAGGGTAGAAATGAGAATAGGACATTTGTATTGTTCAAGAAACTGGCATTCTGTCCTGGCAGCAGCCAGCTCTTGGGAAGGTGTTCTTTGGCTTTACTGCATCTCATTCATTAAAGCACTCTCCTTTGATCACTGACTGAACCCGATTCTTGGAGCTGAGCATTTAATCTTGTGTTTGGCATTAAATTTCAGCTTTATTCTGAGAAACGTCAGAAGACAGCCTAGTCTTTTATAATAGACTCTACTGGTGAGTTGGGATGGACTGTCTGCAAAGAGTTCTGAAGTGCATTGAATGACTGGAAAGAAAATGGAAGAAGTAGTTAGACCTGTGTTATGTAAATCAAATTAGATGAAAAATCATCTTAGTCAGATGTGACAGTCATACTGCTGTAGTTTATTAGTGATAAACTAATATAGGCTATCCATAGCTGATGGAATTGTCATATCATTCCTCATCAAAGTCATTCCTAATTTAAGGCCAGGGCCTCCATCTCTTGACTGAATGAAAGCTCTTCTGACACAAATTGAGAGGCTTTCTTGGGTTTAGGATTGCACACAGAAATCATCCTGTTTGTGAATGACAAACTCAGCTTGAAGATGCAGCCTCAGGGATGTGAAAAAAGCAGAAATGACTTGGGCATCAGTGTGGCTCAAAACTGGTGTTCTGCAGGACCATAAAGAAAAATCCCAAAATAGTGATTGCACAGCACTGACACAAGTGTGTGTGAGGAGAAGCCAGTGTATCACACGCTAATCTCCACACTGAACTAGAGAAACAGATCCATTGGCTCAGCTGACAGAGGGCACCAACACAGAGGGAGCATCTCTGAGGTAGCTTCCCCAGTGGAGGATGCATGCCTGTGGCTGAGGACAGGAGATACAGGTGACTGAAAAAACCAGAATCCAGTGAAGCTGAGGGAAGGCAGCTGGGTCCCATCTGTGGAGAGATGATTCTATTGACTGGGCCCTATTTTAACTCAGATGACTGCTGAAGCAGAACACAAAAGTAACCAGGGAACTTAGTCTGGAGAGGCTCTGGCATCCATCCTGGTGAAGTCTTAGAAATATCTTGTGGCCTCTTTCTGCTTGAAAGGAAGAGAAGACATAGGACTCTATGAATACAGGATGACTGATCTCTAGAAAGAATGGCAGAAAATTTAAGAAAGAAATTTTAGAAAGAAATTTTAAGAAAAGACTTAAAATTATAAGGTTGGTGGTTTAAATCTTTTATCCTTAAAAATACAGGGAGAGGTGAGGGATGATCAGACTTGAAACAGTAAGGTGAATTTAATCACATATATACAATACAGCTCTAAGGGACAAAATGCTGAGGAAGAAGGTTTAAGATATTATTTAACTTCTTTAATGATCTTGAAAGGTAGTAGGCAGTACATTAATGAACTGATAATAAATTAGGAGGATCTTTGGATAGATAAATGATAAAAAAGGGGCATTGATTTCTTAATACAGAAAGAATAGCAAAATGATTTTCAAGCTACTGCCACTGAAGGCAGCTGTAAATGCCAGAAATAGCTAATATTAAAGAAGTACTTGTATAAAACAGTGGGTGTTCTGGCTGCATGGTGTTTGAAGCTAAAAATTTGTACTTAAGCTTGTCCTTCTAGTAAGTGACAAAATCAAATCTCCTATACTTTATAAATATTTAAATTTTTAGTAATTTATCCTTTTTAACAGGTTTTCCAAAGCTATTTAAATGTGAACCAGCAATACATTGCTAGTATGAGTTACCAAAATATTAGTATGTTATCAAACTACTCTTGAAAAATTAGCTGTCCTTTTCCCATTCACATGTACATGTTCCCCTGCAGCTGGAGCACCAAATTAAGAAAAAAATTATCATTGACTGTTCAGAATTTTGCCCACTATTTGACTGCAGCTGACAAATGGGGTAGCATTGCACAAGATAATCTATAATTCCCACTCTCCTCCCACACAACAACAACAAGAAAAATAGTAACGTTTTCAGTTAAATATGAAATGCACCTTAAAATTATGCTAGCAGCATAATCTTCTTGGGCAGGCAAGTTGGAAGAAATAGACCCTAAACTAAGGCAGTTTATCTAAGGTTGAATCACAGGAGAGAAACGTGAGCACCCCAGCTTCTGAGTGTATGCTGTGCCATGGAGAAATTGCATGCCTTGTTTTAGGCTGCATAGGGTGAGGTCGGTGTGAAGCGCTCCCTTTGCTCAGAGACAAGATATTTTGAATACAAGCTTAGGAAAGAAGACAGTTGTCTATTAATAATATAAAGAATTTATTTTTTTATTATGTTCTTAAACTTCTGTGTCAGAATCCTGGCAGTCATTTCGGTCACCGATGGAGCAGTAAATATTTGCTGAGGCTCTAGACAAGCTAAAAACACGTGACAAACTGTCTGTTCATGGAAAAATAAGATACTTGTTACTAAGCACTCTAGAAACAAGGTTCATAATCAATTGTAATAGGAAATACAACTATTTTTTAGTTTTTCTATTTAGTTAAGGCCTGAGAAAGGCTTGAAAAGGTGTGTTGTGGTTTGGGTTTGTTGTGTAGGTATCATCCAGTGCCACAAAACAGGGCCTGGCTCCCTCAAATTGCTAGAAACAGCAGCTCATGCAGTGTCTTACACAAGCTCCCTCCTCTGTCTTTTACATGTATGACTGTAATTTTGCAGGCCTTTTTACCCGTCATGTTCTCTTGAACCTGCTTTTTATTAGAGTAAAACTATCCAAGCAGTGTGCACAGGAGAGGTTTCCAAGGGGGGGAGCTCGTGATGATCATGGAGAGCTGGGTAGTGCAGGTTCTTCTCCCTCACCCTGCAGACTCAGGCTTTGCACTTGCTGAGATGCCAGGTACAAATCCAAACTGCTGGCACATCACCCAGGCAAATATTCTGATGTTCTCACTGAAGCATGGGAAAGGGCTCCCAGGAGAAGCAGTGTTTCTTAGAGGCCTCAGCTGCAGCTGTGGTTTCTGGAGATAACATTTGATTAAATGAAAGCTGCTGCTCAGCACAGCTTGAGGAACCACAGTACCATCCCCTGCTCTTTATGCTCATAGCTCCCCTTGATTGGGCTGGGGTGAGGAGTCTCTCACAGCAAGATGCAGCTGTGATGGTGCTGCATGCTTGTGCCATGCTGTAATAATCTGTGGGAGCAAGCCTTGCCTACCCTTTCTATTGCTGTGCAGTAGAAAAGACTTTGTATACAGAGATGAAAAATGTTTTCTAGTGGGATTTTAGGTATAGTTTATATGTGTGTGTAGTCTTGTTGTAAAAGTAATTCTGTTTATGAAGGCAAGAAACCTTGTCATTTAAACACCAAATACAAGATGGGTGTATCTGCTGAAGTCTGTGATGATATTGAAGTCTGACTGAGCTAGAACTGGGAGCCAGGAGTTGGTGCCTCTGAATCTCGTCTTCATATTCATTTCTACCAAGGCACAACAAGTGTAAATAAATTGTTCAGTTGAACAGCACTGTTAAACTCATTTTTCCCAAGCAGTGAAAGGGGATTGTTTCTCACTGCTGCTTGTTAGTTGCTGCCCAGGGAAGTTCTACCAATTGATTATTTTGTACATCTTTTGAGGTTGAGACTTTTAATTTTGTACGATGTCCCGTGGGTATCCCCTGGGCATAGATGCTTACTGATTAACAACATTCATTTAATACGTGTAATGCACAATACATTGTCCATAGATATTGAAGCTGAAAGCTGTAAGTGTCAAGTGAAAACATGGCTCAGGACTGCTGTTACTGGGGTCTAATTAGATATCACCAGCATCCTCACCTACTAGGTCAGGTCTTCAGTGAAAGATTTTGTTCTGAGTGCTAGTACCTTATGAAACTGTAATTTTTTTAATCTAGTCTTAATACTCTTCCTTCTGAATAAGTAGGTTAAATGTGCCATGTTAATTTGAGAGAGAATGTAGCAGTAAGAGGCAATCATGTACAATTGGAAAGAAATATTTACGGTCAGTTTAGCAGGATCAGCTATCAGATGACCTCTGACATCCACCATCATCTACTAAAGAGGTAATTAGCTGTAAAAGTAGATGACAAGTCAATTGCATCAGCACAAAGGATGAATTTGTCTTTTTGAGTTTTACTGATAATAAAGTCTGCTATATAAAGATAGGCAGAGAGCCACCTGTGTGTGTGAAAAGCAAACTTTTCTAAAGGAAGGTTAAAAGAAGCTGCAGTTGTAAATAGAAGCACAAAGTAAGGGTACAGGTTGAGGGGATGCTTGAGGTGAAATGAGTAGAGGGGCTCATAGCTACAATGAGATAATGAAGCACAGGAGACAATTCAGTCTGTGAACATTAGATATGTTTCCTTACTAATTCAAATTATCTTGACTTTATAAAGCTCTAATTGCAGCTTTTTGAGGATCCTGTTGGCTTTATTCAATGGTACGTTTACTTGGACATGAAATAAAGGCAGCTTTCTTGTATGCTTGAACATTAGTCTCTCAGCACACAGCCTTCTGCTTTCAAATACAATGCCTGCTTATTTTTGTGTACCATTTTCCAGTGGGACTTGTTCCAGGCTCTTGCCTAAACCTTAATGTCTCAATTTCTGTGTTTGTAGCCTTGGGACAATTTAAAGTTTCCTTCACATTAACATAAAATGAAATTAATTGTTCTGTAGCTGTGAAATTTGCTTTAGATAACTGGAGAGAATGTTTGACCTAGTCAACTGAAACTACCTGTTTGGCCATCTCTGTTTTGTCTGCTCCTTGACATGTTTCTAACTTCTATAAGCAGAAATAGGATGCTGGACTTGCCACATGGCAGCAGCCTGTCTGTCATGGGAGTCTTGATGAAGCTAATTCCAAAGGAGTTAGATGTTTTCAGCAGCTTTGAGAAGATTCTGTGTGAGGGATGCTGCAGGGAGATGTTTGGCCCTTCACTGCACAGAAGACCTTCTGGAGCATACTCATACTTTTTTCCTTCTGTGTTTCTCTACTTCCTACAAATTTCTGTTCTGGCATTTAGCTGGATTTCCTTTGGTGAGTCCTCTGCCATGCTGTTCTCTGCGTACCATGTTGCACTGGTGGTTTTACCCAGTAACAAGTCAGGGTTACCTCTTTTCTCTTGCTACTTCTGAAATGTTGGTTTTCATTGTGAACAAAAACCGGCTCTACTAATGAACTTAAAAATACCAGTTTACTAGTTAAAGAATACAGTGAGGGGAAAATGAGAACAAATTGCGCCTTCTAGTATGTAAGATGGACTCAGTGGGTTATAGTAAAGCTAGTTAGCAAAATGGATTCCCACTTCTATAGTAGCACAATGAACTACACTGGCTAATCTAATGATATAGTAAAGACGAGATAAGGAGTGTTTATTTAACCCCTTTTGAAGGGGACCTGCAGGGAGTTATGCTCATGTGCAGAATACTGTTGGTGCTTTATGCCATTCTGGACCTGGCAAATGCTTTCATCCCTGTTAGCAAGTAGGTCAGGGATGGTTGCCACTGTAATTTTTGTGTAAGCAGCAGGCAGTCACTGCGTGTCTGGAGCGCTAGCCCTAATCCAGGCCAGGTTGTTCTCATTGTCTTCTGTTGTTGAAACACTCTGACAGCTGTTACAATTGTGGCAGCTGTTTTGTCTTCATAACATGATTGAAAAAAACCCAAACAACTCGGGCCAATTTCTAAGGTTCATAACTGAGCACAAATCTTTACCAAGCTGACAGGAGTTTATTTGCTTGTTCCATAAAGCTGGCTCAGTTTGCGAACTATAACTGCAGAGAAGCCTCAAAACCCCTGAAAGCCCTTATGCTAGGATGCTTTAGCCCCACTGAACTTTAGCCCCACTGCAAATTCTGCACCACTGTGGACTCTAGTTAAGTAGAATACCTTTAAAAAGTCTTCCTGAGTCAACAGAAGCTGCTGGAAGAATTGCCTAGCCTTCTTGCCCCTGTTCTTTCATAGCTGAGCTATTTTGAATAAGATATTTGCTAATTGTAATTGTACACACACAACATATTTGTAAGCAGTGAGGAAAGGCAATGTGGCCCACTCAGTCAACAAAGTTATATACAAGGCTCAGTTAACAGATGCAAAGCGCCGAGTCTGGTTTCCACTGGTATTGCTCTTTTGCTGTGGGGCCTTCTCTGAGCCTCAGGTCCACAAGCTGTGGAAGAAAGGTAATTGCACTTTGTTGGGGAAATAAGCTGGTTACCAGATAGACAGCTACTTCCACTAATGATGATGGGATGTGGTGAGACCAGAGTTTATTTTAGCTGAAATGAGATCCTGGTGGCTTAATGCTTTCCTTAGTCATTTCCTGCCTTCTCCTGTTTTTCCTTCACCTGATGCACAGGTTTTATGTTGGTTGGAGAGGGAGTCTCTTCTCTGAACGAAGAAACAAGCAATTCTGACTGAGGGACAGATTCAGTTTTGGACAGAATGAGATGCCATTGTGATATGACTGTATTGCTTTCTGGTAAAGCAATCCTGAGCTTTTCATGTGGGCTTTGACACATAACTGTCAGCATCATGTTGTACATTGTCATTGCTGAACTGATGATATACCCTGGATATCTGAGGGCTGCAAACACCATACAAAATCTCAACTTCTACATGCAAAATCTCAGCTTCTCTTTCCACTGTTGACAAGATGTGTCAGCTGGTTTTGAGATACCTACGTTGGGTTTTTTAACTCCCCCACGTGTCCTACTGACTCAAGTGATAAATTCAAGCAATTAAAAAGGGAAAGGATGAATCTCCTGCCTAGGCACATGCTGGAACAGCAGCATCCCCGAGGCATTCAGGTAGGGACTCAAAGTGAAAGAGTGGTGTGCAGGAAGTAGTACTCCAGTACTTTCACTTTTTGGTACAAATGCTTCAATAATAAAAAGAAATCCACATGAAATCAAAATACAGTCAGTCCAGAGCAGATTGAATTTTTTTATAAATATGAATAATGCAGGTTTAGTTAGAAATATATTTATTTATTTTTTGTTTGTCATCACTTAAGGATGTGGGGCACACGAAAGATTATCTGTCAAAGTCTGCAGTACTCAAACGTTTGTGTTGCTTTTCATAGTTTTAATAGAAAATCCTTTTAAAACTCTCTTTTAAAATGTTTTAATAAAGAGGAAAACATTTTTCTTTTGCTGTTGTCCCCTTATATTCTATTCAGACTCTTCATCATGCCCACTTCTGTGGTACATGAATCCTTAGCTACCACTGCACTACAGGAGAGCAGCATGAAACAATATAAAAGACTATCACATCAGTGAGAAAGCATGATTGAAGGTTTTAAAGGGCTGTATAGGTCAAGAAGAGCACCTTGAAGCTAATGTGAAATTTGACTGGCAAGCAGTGGATGATGGAGACAGAAGTAGAACTACACACTTACTCCATCTGGTGCCAGCCAGAATCCCAGCAGCAACATTTGGTACCAGCTGTAGTCTGTTAATTGTGTGTTTAGGGAGACTAGCAAAAAGGGCATTATAGTGGTTCAAATTGAATGACACAAAAAAGAAGGAGCAAATTCCTCTGCTTCTGAAAGGGCAAGTTGCTGGCACAGTCAGGTAGTGTTTCTGAAGTAAAAGATGGTGCTTTGCTCAATAGAAAGCTTCAGCTACATGTGTTGAATTCCACGTTCAAGGAAAAGTCTATCCCCTAAATTGTTTACTAAGGGAATAAATTGTGATGTTTTCAAAAACAAAAAGTGATGTTTTCAAAATAAGGAGATTGAAAGCACAGTGTGCAGATGACTTTTGCAACACTTACTTTTGAGTTTTAAAGAACATTTCAGATATTTGCTCCAGGCTTTGGTATGGCAAGAAGGCAGCCTGTTAGAAGTGTGTAATTTGGTAATAAATCAATGGTATGTTCATATGAACACCGGTGATGGTTCAATTTGACTTGGGAATTTGTGTAAAAACAGATACTTAGGAAAAGCGACATAGTTTGAGGATCTACATCTCAGTAGTGGCCAAATGGCGAAGAAACAAAAGTGATACAGGTTTGGACCTTTCTTGTACAGGATGTATCAGAAGAAAGAAGTGCAGAGGGCCCAGTTCAATCTCCATACTTACCTTACCTTCCCACGTCACGGAAATACTCATGCACCGGGAACATGCAGTTCAGGTCTTTATTTTCTAAAATATAAGTTTCAGGAAGCAGTGTGTGACAAAGACATGCAAGTATTAAATTCCTGAGGCACAGCATGTAATATCAAAATACCAGGAGGGCAGTAAGAGATGAGTTTTAGCTGCACATTCCTGTCCTGCTCATCACAAAGGATGTAAGATACTTCGGGGTGTTCTGTATGTTATATACTGAACAAACTCATACACTTGGCTGTGCACTCAGTGTACCTTCCTGAAATGCTTTGCCTTTCAAATGTGCAAGCAAACAGCTGACTCTGCATTGCAGTGTTTGTTCTACCTGTTCTCATCAGGTCTGTACAAGCTGGAGGAAAGATGTTGATGGAAGTAATCAATAGAGTAAAGAATAATGAACCAATGAAAAGAATCTGACTGAGAGACCACGACAGAGACCACAACAGTCATGACAGTATCATAATTGTCATTTTTGGGATGCTAAATTAAAGTGCAAGTGCAGGAATAACAGGATCCATAATTTAAACCTTGGCAAGTGTAAGATTTTAGAAGAAAAGGCCAAGAGCAGTAACTGTTGTACAGGAAAGAACACTTTAGTTACTCTTTAGTTTACCAGCACAATCATCAGTCATGATGTGATTCCAGGCCTGTTTAGAGACTCCTTCAAGTAGTGATAGTTATGCCAAAGAACTGGATGGTGTGGGGGCAAGAAGGTTTTTATATATGATGATCAGAGAAGTCAGGTTTCTCCTGGGTTGTGTTGCTATCAGCAGTTTCTGTGACCTTGAGCACAGGAGAGATGACTTCCTAATGACTCCATTTTTTTTCTACTAAAAAAGTATCATGCCTTTTAAGCTTGTGTTTTGAAAGTACTTTG
>JAWWES010000133.1:12411984-12539658 GCA_035583135.1 Lophotriccus pileatus
ATTGAATTCCATTATTGAACAGGGTTCAAAGCCTTTGCATAGGGCACCTTAATTTCCAGCAACTTTACAGCAGTGAGAAAGCTCAACCTTTGCACAGATTCAGTGTGGGACCTAAGGTTTCAGATGATTTGGGGTTAGGAAAATTGATGGTATCATTTATAAATATGCTTTAGCTAATGAAATTATGCCCACAATATAGGTGGAAAAACTTGAACCCTGGAAATATACAGCTTAGTAAACGATAGAGATTCTGCTGGGACTAATTCACTTTTCTTGTCATGCAGTCTCAAGATTTGGGCAGAAGATTTGCCACTGCCTTGTCCTCCTGAGCCAAACTTGCACACTTGGAAAAGTGTTGTTTGTTGTAAAAAATATTAGGACCTGTGAAGTTGGCATATCACTTCCTTATTCAGCTTCTACATGAAGTCGAACTAAGTATGATTCAGGCAGAGTTTGCATAACCCATCCCCTTGTAGGTGTGGGTAGTGATTTAGAAACCAGGTAGTGATTTAGGTTCATCATCCTGAGACAGTGTGAATGTTGAGCCTTTCCTCTTTAACACATTGGGTGTTCCTAGTAGAATCCAGCACAATGGATAGGTTTGAATAAGAAAATGTGTAAAACACCTTCCAAGGACTCATCCTGTCAGTGCTTATCAGAGCAGGTAGTAAATAGAAATAACTCGTGGAACAGTTTTTCTTTAATCTATGCCCTTCACTTGAATCTTCACTGGAACAAATGCTGGTCCCTCACAATTTAGTCCTCCAATATCGTGTTCCTGTTATACTGAAAACGCTTTTGGAAAATGTCCTGCTTACTGATCTACAAGGGGAGTAAATGAACAAAAAAAATGACTGAGTCACCCCTCAAAAAATTGGTATTAATTGCTTTGCCATTGTTTGGCAGCCCTCGTAGGAACATGTCCAGAGTATACAAGTATCACAGAAGCTTAGTATTTTTGTGTATACTGGAGCCTTGATCCAGAAAAAATGCTGAGTGCCCTCAGCTTCCATACCATTTCCTCAGAGGGGAGGGCATGGAGCCTCTGAGCTTCTAGAAGCTTTGTGCTTTCAGTGATATTTTCTTCATTAAAATCTTACAAGTAATTCCTGGATTGTGTCGTGTGTGAAGGGCTGTGAGGGATGGAAGCTTTAATAAGCATGCACATTCTTGCTCTTTTTTCCTCAGTGATTCTTTATTTGTTAAAGAATTGCAATGTTTCAGAGTTCCAATATGTAAATCTGTGTGCGTTTTTAAAAAAATTGGAAGCACAGGGATTAACTGCCTTTTTCTGCCTGAACCCAGGCTAAATGACATGTGCATGGTGATAAAAAGAGGGTGAAATACAAGTTTCTATATTGCAACCAAAGTGTAGAAAAGGGTATTTAGCTTTTGTTCATTCCTAATACTTCTAAAGAAAATGTGACTGTTCTGTATGGGATATCTGTATGGGATATCTTCTATCTCAGAATAATAATACATTGGCATGCTGGAAAACTTGAAGCTCTTACTCTTCATATCTGTTTCACCATGTGACTCTGGATGACAACATATTTAAGATTTGGAGATGCAGCTGGACTTAAGTCAGTGTAGTTTTACTGATTTCTTTTTTTCCCCAAAGGAACTTATTTCCATGAAATGTGGTTCAAAACAAATATCAGACTTTGCATCCACCTTAATATATGTCTTGTGAAGGAGAACTTCCACAGGGCATGGAATTCATGAGCAGAAATTTGGATGTCAACAATCCCTGCACAAGAGTGAAGACCAAGTCTCAATTATAGTCATTTTGAAAACATTTGGGAAATGCTACTACCTCATGCCTATTGATTTCCTTATTGAAATCAATATTCATATAATGAGCTCTGGCACATTACTGACCAGTGTAAATGCAGTGAGTTCTGGGGATAGCGAGTGATGAGGGAGAAAACTCTGGTAATAGAAATTTAAGGGTCTGTCTTAAACCTGTATGAGAGGCTCTTGAAAGATGTCTCTTGTAAGGCAGAGGGTGCTGCAGTGTACTTAATTTTGACCTTGATTGCTCAGGCATTTTTAGGTGTGAGACTGTCTTTGCTTATGCAATTACCTAGCAATAAAAAAAATAAAATATATTGAGGTCATAGGTACTTTGCAAACCCTTAGTTGTACGAACATGAATAAAGTCTTCGGTGATACAGTTGGTCACCATCTTCAGTGCTGAAAAATCAAAGTGAAGACTGTGAATATAAGAGCTCAAGTTTGCCATTGTCATAGTGATATGATGAGAACTTGAATGTAGACTGCAAAGTTGTGCAAGGTAAACTTCCTAAATGTTTAGTTTGGAATACACCGGGGGTTCTTGTGTGTACATGTGTTAGGCTGTGGCTGTTTTTGCCTTCTGCTGTGGTCTTGTAACTAAAGCACCACAGAGATACCTGGCATGTATGGTTGTAATTGTTACCTCTTCTTCCTACTTTCTTGTTTTGGGAACCAGCAGTTTTCTTAGGATTGTTAGTGGCTTTTAATGTCCTCTTTGGATAAACTGTGTCTACTACTAGTCTGGCATGGCTAGTCAATCAGTTACAAAAAATAACCAGTGGGGGCCTATTGCAAATGAGAGATCTAGAAAAGAAGACTCTCACTCTTTTTTTTTTTTTTTCCCATTCAGGAGGCATTTGAGCAAACCAAACTACTAAAGCAAAAACCTATGGCCTAAACAAGAACTTTGGTGGTACAAGAGTGTGGCCTTCACTTCAGGAACACTCATAAATCCTACATCAATCCCAAGGTGGTTGTGTTGCTTTGGGGTTTCTCTTCTTAAGACAACCCAACTTTCGTTTAAGAACATGGCGCTCTTTTATTTATAAGGGAGTGGTTTTGGAGGTACTTGGTCTTGCTGCTAAAAATGCAAACTTCCTCTATAGCATGAATTTGTCATGCTTCAGTTTCTGAACATTTTGGGTTTGATCAAAAGCCAAAAATCTAACCAAAACCGATATGTTATCTTGGTTGATGGTGGTGTTACTCCTCATTCTGTCTTACCCTGATGCTAGTTCCTAGTCCTATATCACTCGTATATTTTGAAAACCATAATTCCTAGAACAGTTTTGCAAGTATCTGTATCTGTTTTTAAGAGTATCTTTGCAAGTATCAGGCAAAGAACAGGAAGGTTGGTGTTTTGCATTATGCATCTCTGGCTTCCTCCTTTCCTTCTATTTGAGATATTTTAGTTACAGAGTAGATGATTCAAATGTCGTTATAGGGCATATATAGATAAAATATATAGATAAAGAGGAGCCACAAGAATCACACAAAAGAACAAAATCAACAACTCCTTTAAAGCCTCATTCTTAAAGACGTTCCAGTGGGAATAATGTTGTTGGTTATTTCATGTAGTGAAATAAACCATGAAGTGATAAAATATTCATGCCATTTCTAAGTGTGCATGGAGGCATAGTTCCCAGAAATTCACTGAGGGTGAGACAATCATATATATTTTTGACTTTATTCTGATAGAAAATAGTTTATTGGGTAAAGGCAATTTGGTTATTTTTCTGCCTTAGTACTAAATGATTGGATAGCAGTAGATGTAATGTCTGTATTTTCTGCTTTGTTGTAAGCAGCTTAAATTACATTGTCCTCAATTACAACAGTCTAAGCTGTTGATATAAAAGTAATTGAAGATGGCATGAAAATGCTGAAGGGGATCAAAGGTGGTTATTTATTTATTAAAGACAATCTGTGACAGACTAAGCTGGCACCTGTTTTTAATAGGACGGGTTCACTATTTAGCAGGTGCAGGGTGTCTAACAGGTTTCCCATATGGGAAATGGTTGGTGAAGACAGACAGCAACAGGGGTTGGTGGAAGTGCAAAGGGTCCAAAGAAGTAGTTATGTGCCACTGACAAAAGGCAGTGCAGCTACAAAGCCTGGAGGAAGGTTGCTAAAGGTTTTTCCCATCTAGGATTGGCCTTCGATGGCTCTTGCTCAAGTCTTCATCAGTGACATTGTCAGCACATTCACTTGTGCTAAAGATAGAAAAATATGGGAGTTAGCAGAAGAACTGGGATATCACAAAGCAGAAGAGGAAGGTACTGAAGATTGGAATAAAAAAACCCAAACAGATGGCTTTACAACAGTACAAAATGTACCTAGTGCCTTGTATATTGAGTTCACCTATAATAAGATGAGAAAATACGATTTGTGGATGACTGACAATAAAGGAGGGGAATGAATGACAGAATGGATAGCTCTGGGACAACTGAGGTGAGATGGCTGTAGGAAAAATAAGTATTACTCTAGCCAAGATAGATGTCAATTTGTGAAGGGCTGAGGTGATGGGTATTGGGGAGACATCAAGCAGACACACAATACTGTTCGGATATAGTGCAGAAAAGATGAACTTTCAGTGAATCAAGTGCAAAAAAGACACCTGGAAATAATTAAAGGACTAATCTGACTATCATCCCAGAACTGAAAGAACATGCCTTGCTTAGCCTAGCAGTATTCAGAGGTGATATCATTGTTTCCTATAAATCTGTCAGGAGAGTAAATTTCTGCAAAAGAGGCTACTGTCAGCACAAACTCATGGATATAAACTGTGAACTGATTTCAGCTAGAAACCAGGAAACTTTTTCCTTGGGCTGTTGCTTATTGGGAATTTCTCCTTTCAGCTCCTTATGACTCTTACCCAGGGGTAGAATGGAGCTTGACTGGTGCATGACAGGTATGTGGCAGGACTGTCTAAACTCCATAGCCAAGTGGCAAACTTGAAAGGCATGTAAGAAAAATGCCTTAAACTATTAAACTGCTCAATGGCCCTTTACTGAGTTGTCAACTCTCTCCTCACCAGCAATTTGGGTGAGGAAGGGCACCATCCTAATTGAGAAACTAGTCTGGTTTAGAAAAAAGGACCTTGAAAGTGGTTAGAAAAACATGGACATCATATGGAAGAAGGAGGAAAGCTGGTGGTAGTTAATACAAATCAGAAGATAAGGAAAATAGAAATTTGGCATGGAAGCAAAAAGGTGCAAGGAGAAACATGCGGCTGGCATACCTGATGTTAATAAACACATCTTTTTAATTACATTAGGAATGAAAGATATCTCAGGAATAGTATTGGTCTGTTGCTGGAGGGAGAATAAAAACAGAGATAAGAAAGTCGACCTTATCGGGCAAAGTCTCTATTCTGTATCTGCAGTAAAGGTCAGATAGTCATCATGTGATGTTGATCTGGCTTTCCATTCCAGCAGTGTAAATGTTGTCAAACAACAGCATTGAGGATATCTGCTTCTGCAGTGGTAGGGTAGAGGGTCTCAAGCCTCTGATAATTTGTTTTTCAAGAACTGTACAAGAATTGACTGAGGACTTGTTTGATTGTAATCTTGAAGTGTATACTTATCGTGAGAAACTAGGATGATGCAAAATAAATGTAACACTTGGTATTGCTTGAAACACTGGTAAGATTAAGTCTCAGAAGCCATTTCTGGGTACCTGCTCATTCCTGAGCAGTGAACAAGTTTCCAGCAAAATCCATTGGGGTTGATTCTTGGCTCTGACACATTTACACTACCAGTGACCTGTCAGGAGGAACAAGCCACAGCAGGTAAAATTTTCAGCAGGGAACAGAAACATAGACCTGGATTGTAGGGGAGAAAGTTGCTATGTGGAACTGAACAAATAGCAGTATGGGAGAAAATAGCTCTAGTAGCAATTTACCAAAACTGTGTTGGATTTTTTCATTCATGCTGTTTAAAATCAAAACATTTTCCTCAATTAAGCATGCTTCAGACAGTAGTCATGTCTGTTGCCTTTGTGGAACACATAAATAAATAACTCTGGAATCATTTGATGTGAGTTCAGCTTGTCTGTCATGTGCATCTCCTCCAGATGCTTGAATATCGTATGTTGGTTGAGAAACAAACTGCAAGGTTTAATGCTGACCTGCTGTTAACACAGTAGCTATTTGGCTTCCTAGGTGAGCCAGGTGTCCAAAGCTTTTGCTTTGCATGACTATTAATGCCATAGATTGTAAAGAAAATTGGCTTTAAAACCCTCTCATAAGGATTCCAATTAGCAGAGGGAAACAGTTTACTGAAGTGACAAAGACAAGGCAATTTCTGGTCTATTAATGTCCCTCTATGAGTAGCAAACATTGAAAATTGTGAGTTCTTTCAGTGTCTGACCTGGCCCTATATGGTACTACCACATCATTTTTTGTTGTCATAGGAGCAACTGGTATGATGTGTCTCAGTCTGAAACCTGTCTGAGGCAGGGCTAGTTTTGGCCAGTTTCTGCAGAGTTGTGGCGATCAAAAAAAAAAAAAAAAAAACCAAGCCCAAAATCGGAGTTTGGTCAGCTTAAATTCTTCAGCTAAAGCAGGGTGGAAAATAATCCAAGTTCAGTAAACTGAAAAATTTAAAATCACCAGGGGACTGGTGAATTGGTGGAAATCGATGTCTTCTAAACAGAAGGCAGATAACTGAGATACCTCTTATGGCCTTTCTTCTTGAATTCTATTTCCAGTAGTACAAGGACTTCCACTGTCTAAAGTTGACTTAAACTGTTGTTTCTGAGCAAGGTCAGTGATACAGGAAAGGTCACTTGAAGGTGTGACATTGAGGACTGTTGTAAGGACTATTGGGGTTAACCGTACACAGAGCTAGGGATGAAATTTTCACCCCAAGGGTTGCCATTCGACTTTGCCTTTCTTAGTATTTTGGCTTATGTTTGTAGCTAACATGTTCTTGCCTGGATTCTTTCTTTTTCTTTTTTTTTTTTTTTTTGTTCTCCTTACAATGAGGTTGAGTGCAGGGACCAGAGGAAACAGAGCCATACAGCTGCAGTAAGGCTCTGCATGGGCAGTAATTAGCAAGCAAGCAATATGCACCTTGTTTTTTAAAAACTGCAAGTGCTAAACATGGGGTCAGTCTTTTAATTTCAGAAATTAAGGTACAAAATTTAGCACAATGCCCTTAGGTATTTTTGAATAGCTTGTGAATGTAGGTATAGATGTTTAATCCCAGAATCCATTTAAAAGGGCTTAAATCCATACATATGTACAAATGATGAATTAAGTGGATCAATTTTGCCTTATGTGTATTCATCACCATACTGTTCATTAGCTGAACAAAGAAAATAGCTTCAAGATTTCAGATCAAGAGTCTATCAAGGTTTGGCAAGCTGAACAACTTATGCAGAAGCTTGGCCTCGTGGGACATGAATGCTCTGGAGTGACCTTGAAAGCCTGATTTTGCAGCACAGAATGGACAGGGGTGTCATGGCTGTAGGGCTGTGTGAGTGGCTAGAGGAGCTTGGGTTTGTTTGCTGAACTGAAAAATCAGAAAATTCTCTGGGGTTAACCCCAGAGTACAAATGCCCTCACTGAAACACAGAACCAAACCACAGTGAACTGTGGGATATGTTAAATATCGCCTGTGACTCTGAAATATTTAATTTTTGTTAACTTCTTTAAATATTAATTATTTTTTAAGCCAAACATTATTTCAGCGCAGAAAAGAAACTATTCAAAAGCTTTTTCTGTAATTGTTTTCAAGAAGATAAAACATGCCAAAACTGCATGCGCTTTTCAAACCCCTTTGCAAATATTAAGTTTTACTTAGCTATGACACATATCAGTAATTTTGAAAGGTATTTCTACACATAAGTTTACATCCTGCTTCCAGAAAAGAAGGTGAAAACTGAATTATACTTATTTATGTTCTAGCAGAGGACCAGTGTCCAGCTCTTGCAGAGAAAGCCGTCCTTATATGCACTTACTTACAGTTGTAGGATAGCAGGTGGGGCTTAGGAATAGACAACAAAGGATTATTTTCTTGAGTTTAGCAGAGTGTGCAAATCAAATAAGGATTGCATTGCCATACAAATCTTCATTCAAATACAATTAAATTCCAGCACTGCTCAGTACTGGCCAAAGCACTTGGCTAACTTACCTCGTGTTATTGCCTTTCCCTTCTGTTGGATCAGATGATTATAAATGGCTCAGGGACTTTGTCTAATACCACTTGGTACAGACTGTACCACAAGTCTTATAAGAAATTATTCAGCTGGAATGATGAAGTAGAAAACAGTAGTGACCAGTTATTTCTATTGGAGTAGTAATGATGTCCACTGGATGCTAGAATATAGGATTTCTGGTAGAAATATAATTCCTGCTTTCAGGGCTGGGTGATGCCCAGCTAGGGCAACTGATGCCCTAGCTCAGCTTGCTAGAGAGCAGCATGGTGGGAAAGGAGGAAAAAAAATGGTGGTGAAAAGGAAGGATTACTGTTGTTCTCATTGATGGGAGTGGCACCCAACAATGCCATGGTGTATAGCAAGAACTTCTATGCTGACCATGCTTAGTCCTTGCTCTGCTTTCAACCTCTGTCTCTTCAACTCTGTATTTTTTTTATGCACATCTGAAATACAGGAAGGTTTTGGGAGAGGATGACACACTTGCTAATGATCTGCAACTAAAGAAGTCTGCTTAACTGGAAAGGCTTGTTCTCACTGAAGCTCATCTGATGCTGCCTTGCCTAGGCTGAGGGGCAGATTGGAAACCCTTTAATAGTGTTTGAGAAATTTAACCTGAATATGCATTGACATGAAGTTTGGAAAACTTTTTACTGCTGTTTTCAAGCTTGTTTTCGGAACTAAACAGTAGGAGGATCTTTAGGTAACTGAAAACAGTCTATCAAGGCAACAGAAAACTTTTCTGTGAAACTAATGAATAATCTCAGGAAAAAAACAGCACTTTCCTTAATTGTTATAATTAAGTGCTTCTATCAGGAGGCATTCAGACCTCCCATCATCTATACTCTGTAGCTGTACTTCAACCCAACCAATGTCTGTTCATTTCATTGTGTAATTCATCGCACCACCATCGCAAGTCTGAACTACACTTGTAACCTCAGCTCCCAATATGCTGAATTGGCGATAAAATCAAAGTGGGGGGAGAAATATTTTTTACAAAGAACAGACATTACTCCCTTTTGACAAGAGACAAATGTTTCATTCAAATGCTACATTTCGCATATTGGAAACAGTAATGAATTCTTGTGCACCTTTCTCCCTAGTTCACAATGTCAGCCCCAGGCGTAGAGGCACTTCAGGCTTTTCTTACAAAATTAAATTTAATGTTACACCCTCCAGTGGAATGATGCATAAATCAAGTGTTTGATTTGCATGGACTCCAGTGAACAGCCCCATTCTGTGCAAATATAAACCCAGTCTTGAATATTATGTCAGGGACAGGAACAAAGCAATCTAGGGTTTCCAATGAGAGTCTGGTACCAAGTGTAATTCAGGCTGGTATTATGTTGCTCTCATGTCAAGGCTGTTATTAAAATTCTTAGGTTTTGCCTCCTTTTTTTCATCTCAAAAGAAAATGTTTTTTCTGACCTTCTCCGTGTTTGGGCAAACCAGTATACACCAGTGCTATTTATACACTGTCTGTGAGGAGCTGAGATGGAATTGTTGGAGGTTTCTAGTTTTCCCTTAGATAAGCAGTGAGGCTAGAGGGATAGAGGAGTAATGAAACAAGGCAAAGCAAAGATGATCATGGAATAAAAATGCAAACAGAAAGAAAAAGATTAGGTAGTTTGGTACCCTCTTTTGAAAGTAGGTCACCTTCCATGTGAGCATTCAGAGCCTGGCCCAGGTCAACAAAGTTAAGGGACTAGAAGGCAATAAATACATTCTGTTTGAACAAGCAAATGCATTTGTGTTCAACACCCTCTGCAGGGCTTTCTCCTGGAGCCAGGCTGTTGGGTATTGTGCTGCCATGTATTTATTACAGATGGCTGCTCTTAAGTTCTTTGCGGTGGTGGTGGTTTTAGTCCAGTGAACACTGTTCCTCATAAACTCTGCTGAAACTTTGGTTGCTTTGTGAGCCTGAATTTTGTTAGAGAGATGCTGAGCTTCTAGTTAACCAATAAAGCCTTTTCACAGTCCTTGTGTTTTAGTTGCATTGAGATGTGGCTTTTTTGTGTGCCTGAATAAGTCAGGGTCTCGTGCACTTGCTGTAGCCCCCCAACTTCAGTTAAAACTCGGAGCTCATCCCTTTTTCTCAGCAGATGCAGGCTGGGGGTACCCTACAGGAATTCATTGCATGAGTACAGGCTTGTACTTGGCGAGGATCTGCCTCCTAGGTTTGCAGGACTCCAGGTTGTGATAATGAGATTGCAAGCAATAAGTCTTGAGATAGACAAGCAAATCTACAGTTCCACTGGTGATCTAGTTTCAGTATAAGTTCCAACTGAAAACTGTGGGCTATATAGTAAGTGGCAGCATGTGTAATTACCTATTAAACTTACTTTCCTTTAACATCAGAAATTAGGGGGTTTTGCCTTTACTGACTTGTGCAGAAATCTTATCTTGGACACAAAACTATCACCGCACTAAAACCTAACACTTGATTACTAACATAATTTATAATTTAACACTAGGCATATAATTCTTAGCAACTTAACCTTTATTTTAATTTTATTTTTGTTTCCAAACAAGCAGCACACAGTTTTCTTGGATGAGTCACAAACCGCCAAGAAATCAAACCTCGATTTTCTTCAACTTCTCTGCACCAAAGGAGGACATCTGCTAAATCTATTTCTTAACAATAACCAAGACCTGGTAGGGGCTGTGGTAGTCAGTGGTTGTGTGGCTGCAGTGTCGTGAATTGGTAGAGTTTAAGATCCAAAGGGGAGCAAGGCAGGCTACCATATATGATGTAGACAAGTTTCCGGGAACAGATGGGATAGGATGTGCCTGTGGATGCTGAGAGAGCTGGTTGATGTCACTGCAGTTATTGTCTGAAATGCTGGACAGATTGTGGTAACTGAGAGAGGCCCCTGATGGTGGAAAAGGCAAATTCCCATTTTAAAGATGGAATAATAAAACAAGGACTAGACTCTAGTTAATTGCAGTCTTGTCAGCCAAAACAAGGTCTGGATGCTAAACTCTGTGGTCAAAATTGTCTCTGGAAACCTTGGACATTTGAACTTCTCCTAGTCTTATGTATCTCATATGATACACCTCAGGTATTTAGGATTCTCTCTTTCTGTCTCATTATGGTGCTAAATGATAATCTTTACTTACAGCATTCAATTACAGTTACAGCATTCTGTATTAGAATAAGAATTCTATATCAGACTAGCTGATACCAACTTTCTTCATAGGATCCTCCTGGTTTGTTCATACAGATTTTACATTTTGATTTGAAAACTGAGTACTGGATAAGGCCCAAGGTATTAAGGGTCTGTTTGCTGGAAAGAACTGGCAAAGCAGAACGTGAGTACTACTGTAAGTGTTGAGGAGGAGCATAAGGCCAGATTTCACTAGGAGGCCTGAAATCTATTCTCAATTATCACTGATCCCTTGGAAAGATGAAGAGATCTGTTGTAGAGAGGGACTGAGTGAAAAAATATATTTATGGCCAGATCTAAGATTTGAAGGTCCCTAAGGACTTCTAAAATGCTGTTTGAAACTATACTTTCAAATGGTAAGCATCCAGGAGCACATCTGCTTTCAAGGCTTAAACAATAGTTACTTCCACATAAAACATACAGGACACTCATGAAGATTGTATGTCACCCCTACAGAACTCTAAATGACTTCAAAGTCTTTTCTTTTAAGTAAGGACTGTTCATCTGAGTTATGGGTAAATAGAATGTATTAATATTGGTTTTATCATCATTTGTATTATTATTTAGAGAAGCATAAAAATAACCTTATATGCCTAAGATATTAACAGTTGAATAACACAGATCCAACCCAGAGTATGGCATGCACTTAGAATTATAAAATGATGACAGGCTTTTTAGACTTGATAATGCACTGAAGAGTGAATTTCCGAATCACTTGAAGCTTTTTGCCTCACTTGTTCTAAGTTTGTGCAATGGATAACATTATTTGTGTAATGTGTGTGATGCTTTCCTGCTGCCCCATGGGCAATTATGCATTTTAATAACTGTTTCCTAAGCCCTCTATTGGGCAACTACTATATGCCACTACTGTAAGCCATCTACATTTTCCTTCTGTGAGCATTTTCCCTGTGAAATGTGCTGAAAGCATTCTGAAAGGTCAGGGATTCCACAGTAGGACCTTGATACATCAGCTTACTTTGATTTAATTATGCTTTACTGATGTTTATGGAAGTCAATAGGATTTATTAATTTTCCTCAATTAAGTAGACGTTAAGTGTTTTGATGGATTGGAATGCTTTTAATTGTGTATTTTAGTTCCACACCTGCCTAAGTGCTTGGCTGAATTGTAGCCTAGACAACTTACTGTTTTGATTGTCATCATCTATGATGAAACTTGGAAAGTTAACTAGATATTCTTGAGCATGTGGGTGATATGAGGTGCTTATTCTCTCATCTTCAGTTTTTTAATAAGCATTTTAATCTGAAGTTCTTACCTTACTGAAGTAGTTGCTGTAGTTGGCAGAGATTGCATCTGCAAGAGGGATGTGACCTCAGCAATGAGGAATAAAGTGAGGGCATAGGTTAATCTTTGGACCAATGGATGATTCATGATATGAAAAAGTTTCATGTATCAAATGCTATAATTTGTAAAAAATAAGGGCAGTTATGTTGCTTCATATTGATATGAAGTTACATTGCAATGGAGTCTGGTTTTGATTAGGAAGATGTTTGCCTTGCTACAGCTGTAGAATCAGTGATCAGGAAAGTAAAGCTTGAGTAATGTCTGTCACTTCATTCTATTATAGAGTTGAGAGTGGTATTGGTATGATAATAGTGTGTAGTGGTGAACTGTCTTCATGTCTCTTACCTAGCAGAAAGAGATGAGTTACATACTGGCTTCCTTGAATTCTTTCAAGTTCAAGATCTTGTTAGACTGATGAAAATCTGTGCTTTTTTGACCTAGTTATCATGACTACAAAGAGAGGATGGGGGATCTTTCAGGCAAGGCACTGGAGAGCTTGAGCCTGAAATGCAGCTGAGGTCACAGATCTGCTACAGACTTTTTGTGTAAACTTTGGTGACTTCCTATGTAACTTTGTCCATACAGTCCCCATCTGTGAAATATGTAGGTAACAGCTTCATCACACTTGACCTATTACCTGGGCTTAAGCATCTTTAGATGATGTCTTTCTGTCATGTCACACTTAATAGGGACTCAGCATTTTGGATTGGAGTCCCAAAGCACTTTTGATGTAGATATAAAGAAAAATAGACTATTGGTCTATATGAAGAGCAATATTTCAACTTTTACATTTTCTATCTGTCCACAAGTTCCTTTCAGGCAGACTTAAAACTTGCTGGAAATGTCCTGTCAAACTCTTCATGAAGAAAATTCGTTGCTGTGTAACTAGAAAGGATGTGTCACTTTTAAACTGTGTTTGTAGTCCATTTATAGTCCTAATATGGCATATAATCATCCTGCTTGTAACCCTTTTCCCTTAAATATAACTGCTGGCCACTATTTAACACAGTTTTAATCTAACATGTCGGGTTTAACTCCAACCATCACCTAAGTACCATGCAGTTGCTTGCTCACAACCACCCATGGTGCAGGTTGAGATAAGAACAGTTTAATAAATGAAATAAATTGAAATACAATTTCAATGAAAATGGAGGTAACAAAAAGAGAGAGGAATAAACCCTGAGAAAATGCAAGTGATGCACAACACAACTGCTCACCACCTGCTAACCAGCTTGTCCCTGAGCAGCGATCAACCCTCCTCAGCCAATACCTCGCTGGGCATGACACTCTATGGCAGAGCCTTTGGCCTGTTCAGATCAGCTGTTCTGGCTGTGCTCCCTCCTGGCTTCTTGTGCACCTCCTCACTGGCAGGGCATGGGAAACTGAAAGGTCCTTGACTTGGGATAAGCACTGCTCAGCAACAGCCAACACATCAGTGTGTTATCAACATTATTCTTCCTACACAGAATCCAAAACACAGTTACAGCTACTGTACCAGCTACTAGAAGGAAGATTATCTCTATCTCAGCTGACACCAGGACGATCATGTCCAATAGAGTACGTCCATGTTTTAATTACAAAAAATTAAATTAGTTCTCATTCAGCTCAAGCAGTTACCTTGAAATACTTTATTTGTTTATTCCAAAAAGTGTGGTTCTCTGTTTTATAGAAAATACTGTTGAACAACATCCAAAATCGTATGGCTTACAGGGCCACTTAAGAACAAATAAAACTTTAGTGGCTTTAGGATTGTTTAAACAAATGATCTAGTTAATAATGGTGATGTTTGAGCACACCTATCTCTGTAATGTGCTTTCAGAGGTTGAGAGATCTACACATTTTGGTAGTCTTGTGTGCAGTTATGACCGTGGAATAAATTTTGACTTGTACAAAGAACATGGCTGTTGTGATTACTGGGAGGTTACAGCCATAGGGATGGTCATATTGGAAAACCAACCTTATCAAATGTTTTGAAATTCTTCCAGAAGCTGGCCATGTGTATAGATTTTCAGTCTCCTCTTTTTAGCTCACTCTCTTCTTCTACTACTATTTCAAAAGACATCTGCACTTTGACAAGAGATCTTCTGTGGCACATTTTGGCAGGGCCAACAGGACCTCTGTTCCTCAACAGAGAGTAAAGGCTTTGTTTGGAGGAAAGCAAAGCTTGATGCAGGGTGCACTTGGAAATCAGGACTGCGTCAGATTTCTGTTGTCATCTTTGTGATGAATGAAGGATGTGAGTGGTGACCCTTGTCTGTATTGAATAATAATAAATAATAAATTATAAATAATGTGGGTCGTGGGAATCTGTTTTAATCAAAGTGGGGGGAAAATTCCGCTTAAGAAGGTAATGTAGAAAAAACTCTGGTTTTATCCACTCTACCTAGTAATGTAATATCATAAAGTACCAAGGATCTCATTCTTAATACAAATGGGGAGAATTCAATTTACTTCAAAGAACAACCTTAATGACATCCTGGGACGGACTGACTTGCCTTCAAATTTGCTCATACAAATTACAATGTAATTTAGGGATGTCATCTCCAATAAGTTTACTCTAAGTTGGGAATCTTGAAAAGCACAAAAAAATAAAATTAATTTTAAAACATCACCCCCATAAGCTTAACCAAGTGGGATCTAATAGATCTATGCAAGTGTACCTGCTGGTTCAGCTCATTGGATTGCATCCCCTGTAACCAAGTCTCTTCTTGCAGATGAAGTATTGTCCTTACAACTTTTTAAAATGGTCTTGGGCATGCTGAATCAGTCTAAGAGCTTATAAAGAACTTGACTAAGGTTGTTATGATTTTTGCCTCAGCACTTTTCTTACTAAATTCTTGTGGAAAACAACTGTAAGTTTATTCAGTGAAACAGGTACAAAATATACCTACCTGACTAGCTCTGTGCTTTTATATTCAGTCATGAAGACTAATGAATCAGAGCCAATTGCTGTGGCAAAATCCAAATGTAGATATTTGCTATCCTTGCTGATGTGAGAAAAATATAGCATACCATTGGCCTAAAGGCTCCAGCTGTGATTCCTTTGTAACTTGGAGTGCATTAAAAAAAGCTTCAGTCAGCAAGATTAAGTTAATTTTTTATGACCTTTATAAACTGTTTTAATCTGGAACTTGGGAGCATCTCCTTAAGATGACATGTTTAAATCCTTTTGGCTCAGGATTGCTAAGCATCTTGAGGTCTCTTGTGTTTCAGAGGAAAACTTGAAAGTCTACAAAGAAATTCTGTTTGTGGCAATTATTGTTAAAGGAATGATTAGATAGTGTGGGACTCCAAGGTTTGCAATGGGTCCCATCACTACAATACTAATATAATAGAGGAGAGCTGATTTCTCTTAATGTAGGGCTTCTTGAGGTGTGCAGGGTCACCAGTTGCTATTCCTACAGTCACAAGCACTTGGAGGAACAAATTGACTTGTCACCAGAGTCCTCATTTTGTCTTGCCACAGCTGTTGCCTTGGCCAAAGAAATTGAAGAAAAGGACGACTTCTCTTCTGTGAAAGTGCACAAGTGTAAAACACTGGGCTGCTTTGAGAAATTGCCTTGGAACCAAAGTCGTAGCACATTAAACAGGTGAGAACATGTAGCTAGGACTTCAGGTAGGTTGCTTGGCTATTACAGCTCAGCTCTGTTTCAGTGCTTTATGTTCAGAGCTGGCTTTATGCATTTCTGCATTTCCTTAGTTGTACCAGAGGATAGATTTTGTCTCTGATAACAGTGCCTCTGGAACAGCTTACTGCATCTGAGTGAAGCTAACCTCCTGTGTATAAAAAGCTGTTTGATCTTTGGTGTGTGAGTTGGTTAGTTTTTAAACTAAACTGTTTACATGTTGTTTTGATAATTAATGCTCAAAATGAAAAAAGCAAAATGGCAGTAACAGAATATTCGCAAATATGGTGCCAAGTATATTGTGTCTATTATCTCTATTAGTATATTATCTCTGTGAGTGTATTATTTCTATTAGTATATTACCTCTATTTTGGAGATAAGATTCACTGTCTTGAATTAGATGCTGACATTGTAAACCCCCAAGTATTTTTCCAGATCTGACAAAATGAGTTTTGTAACTTGAAATAGTATTTTTAGGCAATTGAGAGCGTTAAGTGGGAAAAGTAACAGTGATGGGGTGAAGGTGCCTTTTCATTGTCTGACCAGAATCTGAGATGAGTGTATTAAAGTCAATGAGAGATATTATTCCACCTACAACCCTTAAATAGCATAATGGCTTAAACAGAAACATTTCTTTTCTTGCCATGTCCAGCAAAATGAGATGTACTCACCTGTTCTTTATGGTGGCTAAAATTATGAGCAGCTATCCTGGATCGTATTCAATGAGATCAGAGGCAAATAGTTCAGGACTTTTCTTTTAACTTGCTGTATTAACCTGTTGGTGTCTAAGGTTGACATTTTGCTTTCAATTGGTGCAAAGTCAAGAAATATGTGTATTTAATGATCTATTGGAAAGTGTGGTGATTACGATACTGACTTCAAAGTAATTTAATTTCTTCTTTTGGTACTATGAAACTCCTTTTCATGTTGGTGTTAGGTTTTTTTGAAGGATATAAATAGTAATCCATGGTTGCTTCTTAATTAATTTATTTGTAGTTTATAACTTGATAGCCTTATTTGATCACGCACCAAATCAAAAAGCCTGTTTCAAACTGAATGCAGAAGAGAACACTAGGGTTTTGCACAGCACTAGCAACAAACGATCATGCATATTTTAGTGAAAAAAAAAATGGTTAGGGAAGTTTCTTATGCTTTTAATTTACATTCAAGAAGTATCTCTAAATATAATTAACCTAACCAGGCACGAGTTCTGCTTATAGTGATCTTTAGGAAACTGAAGAGTGACTAGAAATGTACAGCTGCATCATTTTGTGCAGAAATCTGTCCCTTCTGCACGCTGCTGAACAATACAAAATGTGTTATTGATCATGTACATGATTGGATGGAGGTTAGTGGAGGGGATACCCTCTGTAAATTTCCTTTGATCCTGCTAAATGTTGTTACCAGTGTGCTACAGGAAATAAGTGAGTGTAATGATTTTAGAGTGGCGTTATTGTTGGTTATATCAAAGATGAAACACTGCCTGTGTTCCCTTAGCAGACTTTACAGTAGTGCCACCATGAAAGATCTGAAGATCATTATTTACTGGAAATAAAAGAACAAAGCAGAAATCGATTACTACGACACTAGATTTATGTCTCCATTGCACTCTATATACATCTCCTATTTGTTCTAACTTCATGGAAGGATATTTAATACATAATGGAAAGAGGCTTTTGCTTTTGATTTATTTTTTGTTTATTATTTTTGGCGTTCCTTGGAGAAATTCTGGGAATCAATACTTAGATACTTACGAAGTGTGCCTGGATGTAGGTGGTGGGAGGCAGTGGCAATTGATGTATCTGTGCATTTTTGCACTGACGTACATCTGGCATGCCCAGTGCTCTGTTGTCACAGGAGAATGTGCTCAGCCTATGAGGGGAGAAAGTCATATTTTTTCCATCGTCTGTTTAGATAAAATTATCCAAGAGGCGTAGATAAATTTGGGCAGTTAACTTCAAGCTTGGAAATCTGTCCCACTGAAGTATTTAGTCGCAAGCGTACATATTTGTTGCATCAAGATGAGAGATGAAGACAGATGATGGAAAACGGGAGCACAGACTGACTTGAAATGAGGTAGGGGATGTGGGAGGGTTGCCAAGTGCTGGGAAATTTCAAGTGAAGTCACAAATTGCTTGAAAATGGACACGGCTTTTCTTTCTCTGTCTTTTTACCTGATAGGTGGCACTTAGTTGATTTTTGTCCTTACCCAAATTCCAGGTGAGCATCTTAGACATTACAGTTCCTGCACTCACGTGGTAAGGGAAAATGCACAACACCTCTTTTCTTAAGATAAAATAGTGGGATTTATTTAAAAATCCTTAGGTTGGTCACACGCTGCAGCAGAAGTTACTATTGCATTAGACCCTATAGAGGTTAGAAAGGAAAGTCAGTTTATTGTTCCCTGAATACCTTTTGATAAGATAATGTGTAAACAATGGATGAAATAAAAATAGGATCAGCCATCTGGGTAGTTGGTGCATGGGAAAGCAGGATCAAAGGCAGTGATGTGATATCTCTCAACTCAGAGGGCCACCCAAAGTACCCAAGGAAGAGTACAGCGTTACCTGAGATCCCCTTCCACCAAAACTATGCCATCACAGGATACAAAACATGAAGTTTTCCGCAAAAATAATTCCCTACCCCAAATAAGCGTGTGCTTTGGAAGCTTGTTGATACTCCTTTTTACCTCCTGATGTCTCATTTGTAGAAGGACTCGTTAAAGCTTCACCTTGGTGTGTATAGTCTGCATAAACTATGACCTTTGACAGTTTCCAGGACCCCTGGGGGAGCTGTTGCTTCCCTCCTGCAGAGAAGGTTTCAGTGCTGTCTACCTGCAAAACCAGTGACTGGACCAGTTACTGAGGTGTGGCAAGTCCTAGTCTGATAATAGTCCCATATCTGCTCACTCTGCAGTGGGCAGGAGGGGAGGGGAAGTTTTCTTGATGTCTTCCCTCTCCCCCAGTTTAAATAAGGAATTTGAATATTCCTGGTTCAAATTAGAATAACAGTAAGTATAATCTGTAAGTCACTTGTGACCTTTAAAGTTTTCATGCATGATTAGTCATATGAAACAGCATTAGGCTTCACCGGGAAAAGTATCTATTTTTCTAATTCAAGGGCAACTTGAAAATTCTGTACTTGCAAGGCAATGTAAAACATTACAATACTTCCACTTCTGCAGAGATTAGTTTGTGACAAGAAGGGAAAAAAACATGTTGTATCCCAGGCTGAAATGATTATTCCTTTTTTTTTTTTTTTTTGCTTGTTGGTTTTTAGCCATGAATATTAACAGCAGATGGCCAACAGCAATAGTTTGGTGTTTTTTCTGTTCAGCACTGACAAGTGCTAGGTCACATTCTGGGTACTGTCTGTGGTTGTGCAGTTTTGAAAACACCACTATCTTTCTAAAACATCCATCAATAACAATTTCTAGCTGATGTATATAGCTTTATGAAAAAGAGTCAGCATCAGCTGAAGTCTAACATCATGTCTCCACCAGGGCTTCCTGGAGCACAGCGATCAATATCCTCAGTTAAGTTTATGAGGATGCCGTGAAACCCTCTAAATGCAGTGGCATTCTTGTCAACCTTTCTTGTAGCCCATCAATTACAGACTAAAAGGTCAGTCTTTCTGTAGGAATAGTCTGTCTTCGGTAAAGATTTTTTTCCTACTTTTCCTGCTGGGGGGTGGGTGGAGATGTTTGTTTTGGCAGGAGCTCTTCCTTTAGAGCAAACCTTGCCAAAAAAGCTGGAGGTCAACCCTTCTCGATATTATGCACATCTTGCTATTCTATTTCTGAATCCTCTCTGGTAAATCAGAGGTATTTTGAGTCTTGTGACTGTCTGCTCCAAGTAATGAAACAGCCAGTGATGATGCATGATCTGTACTGAGCTGGCACAGAATAAACGTGACTCCAAAAGTAGGTGCCACATTACATTTTTAACAAGTCTCTGCTTTGCTGACAAACCTTCTAAAATTATTCCAGTTATCCATTAAGAACTCCATTAGGTTAGAAACCAGATGTAAAGTGAAAGCCTGTCTTGTATCTCCTTGATGTTCTCTATGCCTCTTGAGTATGTTTTTAAAGCTTCTCACATATTTGGTTGTCTGAATCCAGGCAAAGAAACATTCCTGGTATATACATGGCTTGTTGTTTCTCTACCCCACCATTAGTTAGGCAAGAGGCTTTGGCAGTATTGCGTGTTTCAACCTCTTAGGAGCAGAGCTTTTGGAAACTTAGTTCATTAATGGTCAGTTATTTCAAAAATAGTCAGCATTGGCATAGTTCCATTCACTCTGGTGCTCTGGCTGCAAGAAGAAACATTTTGTCCAGTGCTGAGCAGTTCTGAATGCAGCTCTCTAATGTTTTATTGAAAAACTGACACCAAATGCATATGCCTTCATGTATATTCATAAATTACTTGAAAAGTTCAGCAAATAATAAAGGGGATGGAAAGAGAGAAGGAAATACTGAGTAAAAATCTTGAAAAATACAGCAGAGATCAGTAAACAGCTTTTTTTAAAAAATGAGAGTAATCCAAAGTGAAAAACTTTATCAACCTCTTTAAAATGGCAATTTCTAACCCTGAATTCTGAGTGAAGGTTTTTTGGCTGGAGTCAAATCTCACCCTTGGGGAAAAACTGTACAAATCCTCCATGTAAGACTGGATGTGAGTGCAGCAGTTATGTTCCATCCATTTTTTTGCCTATAAAACCTGAATGTTTTTGTCTTGTAAAACAGCTTTCAGGACTATGACACTTTACTTTCCCATACCTGGAGTGTTCTGAGCGCCATCTTCCACCTTGTGCTCATGGTAGTTGTCAGGTAGCAGCATAACCAAAGACAAGGTCAAGATGGATCAAGTGCATATTTTCATCTTCTCTTTTTTTGAGGCAGTACCCTTAGAGTCAGCAGCTGCCAGTGGGTTGCTGGCATCGGACTGTCGGGAGGATTTAATTTGGGTAGCTTAAAAGGACAAGGGAAATGCACTGAAGGAAGGGATTTATGTAAACAGCAAGTATGTTGATGGTAATTTGGTATGAGATCTTGTTGTGTGTTAGGTTAAGTGGAAGCTGCTGTTTGTTAATGACTTGCCAGCCTAGTGATTCCACAAATGGATTTATTACGACGTACTACTCTAAGGACAACTGCCCCATTAGCTTTGCCTCACAGTTCCTCTGCTTGGGGAAACCTGGCATCAAACACAATGCCAACAGCACTCAGAGCTATCTCCAAATGACTGTGCAGCCTCTTCTGCCTGTGCCTCCCCGGAAACCTGCTGAAGCACAGCTGGACCTCTGCCCTTTGTGTTGGTGCTGTGGCACCAGCATTCATGTCTCACATAGTTTTTCAGAAATAAACCACAGGCAGTTGGATTCCAAACAATCCCAGTCTTAAGGGGTTTTTAAGGACCATATTTTAGCAATTAGTTAACACCCACTTACGGGAGGTTGGTATGGGATTAGGGGGTGTTGAAGAGGGGTATTGGCCAAACCAGCAGATGGGAACTGAAAGGCTGTGGAGAAGTTCTGATTTTTCTTTCCGGAGGACCTCAGTGCTCCTTCAGCTCTGTCATTGCACCTCCCACTATGGCCAACTCACTACCCTTTCTGGGTGCTTATGCCTCAGAGAATAGGCACATTTGTATTGCAACTGTGCTGCCTTGCCTGACAGTGATTAAGGGTACTTTTGGACTTGTTCTGGAATGAGAGCTGGGCACACATCATATGGCTGGGTCAGGAAAAAAACAGGCAGCCTATTATTGTGCCCCATCAACAAGGTACAGAGCTACCCCACAGCATCAAGAGGGGAGATGCAGAAGCTGCTCCAGAAGGATGTTTGTTTTGGTTTCCATTAGCTGAAGGCAGATTTCAGTTCTAGAGAAACCTTAAAGAATTTTCCTTTGATTTTACTAGCTTTAGGGAAAGCCATAAAATATTTCAACTTTATTAGTTTAGAGGCGACTGTAAACAAGTGAAAATTTAGGATTAAAATCATCACAAAGAACTACAACATTCTGCTGATACATCTCAAGTGGTGTGCCTGTATGTATATCTCTGCAGATATATATATATAGATATATATATAGATATATATATATGCTTTTTGCATCTATGCTGTCACCTTTGCATCCAGAGCAGATGAGCAAGTTAAATTCCATTCCAGAAGGGAATACATACTGTCTCTAGATTCTCCTCTGTGTTAGAAGCCTGGCACAGTTCCAACTTGGATTACTGTTTTCTTTTTGGTGAGGAGAGAAGGACAAATCCTTCTCCTGGAAGTATTCCCAGTCACCAAAGGGGTGACACAGACCTCATGCAGCACATGGCAAGGGGTAGGTTGTTACGTGGCAAAAACTGGAAGGCTGCTAGGAGTCACCAAACAGTTTAATGACCTTTTGTATGAAAGTCTTTGAAAAATCACTACATGGTACCCTACTTGGCTGGAAAATTGTTTTAAACATCCAGTCAGAAAGTAGAAATCACGCTGTGTCTCAGGGAACTAACTGATCATGCCACATCATGGTTACTTTTGGAAGTGAATGGCTAGTAAAATATTCATACCCTACATGTTATTTTTAAATAAATATCTGAAACTACCGATCTGAATAGTTCATGCATGCTCTTTTTCAGAAGTCAGAGTTCATTTTCCAGTCACATGAGGCAATAATTTAAAACACTATGTATCATTTCTAAGCTGCAGGCAAAATAGTTGCTCTCATAAGGACTAAATTGTCCCTGCACTGCTGTGACTGTAAGAGTATCTAACAGTGACTGGAAACCATAGAGTGAGCCCATGCCTAAACTTATTTACTTTCATAATTAATTTTTTTCCTGTTTACCTGTAATGAATTACTTGACTGACATGAGCAGTGTGCCCTGTGTCTTGGAGCAAAAACCAGTGGGCTGTGCCCGCATGGAACCCAAAGGCTTTGGAAAATCCTTTACTAGGTATCACTCTGCTTCTACACAGGCTTCAGTGAGTGCAGAAGTCTTTAAACACACTTGTTAAATGACAGTGAGGATGTAGTTTTAAAATACACAAGGAAAAATGGGCAGTAGGTACCATAATTTGAGGTGTACAAATGTTTGTGAGAGGAACTAAAAGCAATTTGCTTCCTGTGATATGATCCCAAATGCAACAAAGACATCCTTTGCTCTGAAGAGCAACTAAGGTACCATTTTCCCCCAGTACCTCTGGCAAGCAGGAAAAAAATGCCGCAGTTGCAGCCCTTTAGTCCTGTCACTGCATAAAGACAGTAGGATTTGATCGAGAACAATTTGTTAAGGAAGGATTAATAACCTGGAAGCACAATGTAAATGAAGGCAACTCTTCCCTGGCTTCCTCTGCTTGCAGTTCAGGATAGACTGTCTGTTTTACTATGGTCATAATTCAAAGCATTTTGTAAATAAATTATACATAAAGCAGTGAAGAGTTAAATGCATCATATATTAGATTTCAGTGATGAAGCCTCCGATTAATGTAATGAAAAGCCTTGTTTAATTGCATTACTTTCCATTAGCTCCCATCTTCCTTTTTTTCTTTTTTTTTTTTTTTGTAATTGTTTCTAAGGCTCTGTGTACCTCATCCCTGCAGGGACTTTCATCCCACATTTATTCAAGTGAGATTTCTGCTTTCAAAACTGCACCTTTCAACAATCTCCTATTAATTAGCCAAATGCCGCATCATATTATACATTGATGCATTAAGTCAAGCATGTACCATAATGGGAGGAGAGCTCATGGACTGTCCAGGCTCCTCTCAGGAGCTGGTCATTGGTATTCCAGGATAAGTCAGCTTACTGTAATTTGAAATTGGTCTGCCGTCCCATTAGGAATCTGCCCGATCAATACCAAGTGAATTAGAGTTTCAGTGATCTGATTAACTCCCCATTATTTTCTACCCTGGCTGATTTAGAATGCATGATGAGACAATATTCCAGTTTCTTTGCTTTACCCCAGTTTAAATGAAATATAGACATCTGAGGAAGCAGTGGCTGTGCATTTGATTTGGCTGTGCTGTAATAAAGTCAAACACTGTAAGTGTCTGCCTCGCCTTGACAGCCAGGAGCAAGGGCTGCCATGTCCCACAGAGAGATGCCAGACAGCCGGAGGGGACAGGGTTTTTTTTTTTCCTCGCTGCTCCTCCTTTCTAGCTCATCCACTCAGTGCTTTGGTTGGGTAGACTTGGCTAGATGGTGCTCGTCTGGGTACCTGCTGAGTTGGTAGGTGGCCACACCATTTGTGGTCCTGTGTAAGTATTGAGCTGTAACCCAAGACTTTCAGGTGGAAAACTCTCTGCACAGACTCAAATTTGGTGTGAGCCTGAGACAGGGCCAAGGTCTAGAAGATGTGCAGTGGAAATGTGAGATATGTTCTGAAATCGTATACATTCATGGGATCTCTGCCATCATGAAAGAAGGAAGTTAGGAAGTCTCATCAAATTTTGGTAGGTCATAAATACTTCACCTTCAAGACACTGATGACTATTTTGTGTTGGCAGCTTGTAGATGTAATCCCTAAATGGAGTTTCCAGTTGCTATTTTATTGCAAGAATATAACAAGTGAAACAGGACCAGAAAAAAAAAAGGCTTAATTTTTTGAGTCCTGAAGGTAGCTTTTAAGTAGAAGGATTGCTGGCTTTGGTTCATCTGCTAATCTTGGAATGATGTTAATAGGTCCCACTTATCAACTCTTTTTTTATTCGTGAATTTACATTTCCAAGGTAAAAAGGCTTAGTGTTTTTACTGCCAATTTTCTTGGCAGTGCATGTCAATATTGGCCTTGGGAATCAGGGGTGAAAGAATAATCCTAGTGTGTTGCAAAGGGCTGTATAACCTGATAACCCTAAACTCTGTCTTGGTGTTCACTGATCACTGGTTGTGGAAATGAAGTAAGATAGTCAGAAAAGATTGCCTTTGTAATAGCTAGAGGTGTTACCTGAAGAAGATGCCCTAAAATATCAGGCATTGCCACCTGCATGCACAAAAGACAAAAAGAGCAAGGTTTCTCAATATGCTTAGATAGTCAGAAAGAGAATTTGGACCTAAAGCCAAAGTTGCTGTATTGAAAATTGTACCAGTAGACCAGAATTAAAAAATAATTTTAAAATAAGAAATTTTTTTTGAGAAACCTACTGATGCATTTACTTTAGGAGACAAAATCTTGTTTGTATTCCCCTTCAAGCTGTTCATATAGTCCTAGCCCCTTTAATGCATTTCAGGGCATCAAGTAATGACCACTGCTGCACATTTTGCGTGCTAATAGACCAAAAGTGTGTCATAATCTGCTTAATATGTGCAATGTGTATATTAATATTCATTTTTTTCTTTTCCAAATTAATATAGATTTGCTGAGTAGTGCATGTATAATACATAAATACATACATAAAAGTTTAATGTGGGCATACTCTTGTACCTTCCACCAGTATACATGGGCATAATTTTAGTATTTCTTCATTACTGCTTCATAAACAGTTTACAGGTTGCAGTTTTTTGCAATGAGCCTTTGCTTTAGGGGGTGTTGGTGTTTGTTTGGGGGTTTGTTGTTTGCTTGTTTTGTTTGGGCTCTTTTTTTGGTTGGCTTTTTATTTGGTTAGTTGTTTGGTTTTTTCTTTGTGAAAAAGAAGATAAAAGAGAGAAGACTTGCAAGTGCTGAGAGTTTGAGTCATCTGTGGGTGGTGAACCTGGAAACTTTGACTCCCAAAGTTGAGCCTCCTGAGGGATCTTCAGAGGTCCAGAGGCAAGTCATCACCGATGGGATGGTAAAGCTCTGTCTGTAGCCCACTAGAGGGTGACAAAGCCCAATGTTAGGGACATGGAGGTGACACTGGGAATTGGTCATCAGAGTCCTTGGCATCCTCCTTGCCTGCCTGTGGTGCACTCCCTGGTCCACCTGCCAGGCTTGAAATGTCCATCTCTAATGGCATAGAACATCGCTGCCCAAGAAGCGCGAGCTGGGCTTTCAGCTCATGGGTAATAACCACCTCATGAATCTCCTCAGAGCATGGAAATGGAGGAAACAATTCAAGCTACGTGTGAAAAATTATGGGAAAAATATTAGAGCAGATGCAGAGCAAGTGACCTTATGCACAGTACCATACACAAGGGCTGAGAGGTACACATTACATGGTCAGCTTTGCCAGCAAATAAGCCACGGAGCAGTGGAGAGGTGGCCATAAACTGTGAGCCTGGTTGGTCTATTCCAAACCCACTGGAGCTAGTGGGAAGGTGATTTGTTGACTTGGCTAGGCTTTTGATCATGACCATAGCAGAAAGGCACATTGCGATGTGTCCCAGTGAACACAGCTGGCCCTTGGGCTGGAAAGAGACCATCACTTCATGGGGTTGGAGGGGTTAGGTTGATGAAGATGAAAATAACATGTTTCTGGGAGAAATATTGCGAGCTATGGGCTGTGTGTAGCTTAACATTTAACTGCTATGGGCTGACTCGGTGTCTCTCATGGACCAAGGAAAGAGAACGGGAAGGGGAGAGAAAGAAGTGTTGGTAAGCATTCATATAAAATGTTATTGCTAAACTAGCAATAAAATAGTTTTATAATTTAAAGAGAATGTTTTGCCGTAGCATGAATTTACGTCTCAAAAAGCCAGTTATTTTTGGAACTGAGAAAACTGCGAAATCCTAAATAAAAATTTGTAGGATTTGAAAGAAGTTTGTGATGAATTTCAGATGTGATTTACTACTTCAATGTTTTATTATTATTTCTGAGAAACCCATATAGAACTCTATTAATTAAAACTCAGACTGACACTTTGGATCCATAAGATTTAGGAATTAGTGTGATTTTATCTCATTAGTGCATTTATTGCAGTGTTCATCCTCTTAATTAAGCATTAAGTCCCTCCAAGGTGAGTTTTATCATCCCATAATGCATCTGGGCTTTCACTACTTGTCTAAATACGCATTAGGGGATGACAGCCACTTTGGAGAAACCTTAATTGTGTTATCACTGAAGTTTGATTCTTTTATTTGTCTGGTTTGGGATGATAGGTTTTAATTTCTTTAAGGCCTTCTGTGAGTATGCAGGAAACACTGGGCTGTCTGTTGTGTCTAATGCCAGTGTTGCCCTACGTGGGTAGGAAGGCTGAATACAAAGGACTTGCGAAGGACATGAACCAGTGCCCAAAGATGTTTCCCTGTTGGTCCTGACGGCTTTTGGAAATGGATCCAGGATGTGGTGCTGACCGCACAGTAAAGAGTGCTGGCGTATCTCACACTGCACTTGAGTTTTCCAGCTGACAAGTGAGGCTGGTGGTTGGCTCCATCTCCATCTGACATGGCCAGCTAAGCTTAAAATTGGCTCCTGCACCTGTACTTGGACTTGGGGGTTAAAGTGAATGTAAAGCTCAGATCTAGTGAGATGTTCAGGCCTCTGCTTTCCGTATGAAATACTGAAGGATTGAGCCCAGATCTCTGTGGTGGCAGTCGGTCGTCATTTTCCTGGATACAAGGGGAGATGTCTTGTATGTGTATACACACATGTCATATATACATATGTGTGTATATACCATGTATGTAATATGTTACGTGGATATAAAGAAATAGACCATTTCTGTTCCAAAGAATTTGCAGTGTTAGCACTTCAAGGACACTGGTGAGCACACAGAGGAGTGATGTGGAATGACTGAAAAGTGTACTATTAATGAAATTATCCCTGCAGATACCCTCAGCTGTGACTACAGTCCTGTTTGAATAGATGTTTGTGCAGTATGGATATGCGTATATCTACAACAGGAGCAGAGGTGATATTATCTGGCTATTTCAATAAACAATTTTGCTGTCACCAGATGGCAATGTAATGATATTTTGCCATTATTTTACCTTGATATACCACTGCCAACTTGAGGTACTTGGTGTTTCTGTGTAAACCCTCACTAAAAGAGTTACATTTTTAAATTAAAAAGAAACAGCAAAAGGAAAAAAAAAAAAACAACAAAGCAACATTTTCTGTTTCCACTTCACTTTGTTATTGCCAAGTTTTTTATTTAAATGAATAACTTTATTTATTTAAAGGGGTGCAGGAATTAAGAAACAAATTTTCATGTCAGCCTTGCAGGTCCAAACCTCCCAGGTCAAATAGAGAACCTTGTGATTTATTGTCGTGACTGTTGCTGCTATTAGCATTAATATGTGAATTTTTTTGGTAAATGCATCCTGAGGAGATGGGCAGCAATACAGACTTTTTGTGGTAAACAGAAAAAACTGAAAATGAGCAATTTGGTGATTCAAGTCAGACTAAACACACAGAAATTAGGTCATATAATTGCTATTTTCCTGTGCCATGTTACTTGTTACTTAGAGGTAATTATATGTGATTTAATAAAACTAAATTTGGGGAGCTTGGGTAACATCTAGAAAACATCTCAGCAAAGAGTTTTAGGCTCCTTAACTATTACCAGGATATTCTTGTGTTCTCCAAAAATTAAAAAAAAAAATTATCGTGAAAATAAACACTAGTGAAAACTAAACTTCAGCATACTACAAATATAGCAGTGTCAAAGGAGTATGTCTTCCATGTACAGACATAACTGATGCATATATAATTTTCATATAAACCCCTCTTCCCTTTCTTTTGTGTCTGCCTGCTCCTGAAGAGCTAAACATCCATCTTATCTGCTTTCCATGTTTTTTTATGTAATAGTTTTGCCATTGCTTTGAAGGAATTTTTACTTCTTCTTTCTAGAAGCATGACTTCAAGTCTGAGGATGTAAAGACAAGAAAACTGATAGCACAATTAATTTTGATAGGTAAAATCTCCCTACAAGAAAAATACTTTTTCACAATCAGGTAAATAGCACTAAGAGAAGGATTGTGACTCTCAGAACTGTTCTGTCCAAGTAGGCTCATAAATTACTAAAACCTTCTCAGGCCACCAGCATGTGTGTTCTTGAAGACCAAGAATGATCCATCCAAGAGCTGAATGCATTTTTGTCTCTGTCCTTTCTCCCAGACTCTCCTTAAGGGTCAGTCAGTGTGTCCTGGAGGCAGTGGACAAGCGTCTAAGAAAAGGTCCTTGGCTAGAAACAGACTTGCTAGTGCTTAACCCAAATATTAACTTGATCTTTAGTAACAAGGCCAGGTGTTGAGAAGAAAAAAGGCTGGCCAAAAGAACGAATTTATCCTCCCATTTCTGAAACTTCAGAAGTACAAGTGTGAGCCGTGAGGGACATCTGAGTGGAGGGAACCTTGAGCCAGCACTGTACCTCACCCAGGACGGACAAGAGGCAGTCTGTGGAGCAATTTGTTCTGGCCTCTGGGCCACTCCACTTGATATGAATAAATACCATATTCACTGCTGTTCACTGCTTGAGCCTATGAACCATGGAATCGGTTTCTGTCAAAAAAAAAAAAAAAAAGCAGAATTAAAAATCACCACTCTTATTCTGGCACACAGTCTTCTCACTTTCTTCTGCATAACTTAAACTTTGACTTCGAGTAGATTTGGAAAGGTTCATAGCTGGTGTTGGTGAGGCAAGCCTGGGAGCCACAGAAGAGGTTAAACGTAGATGAGTGGTTTTGAGGATGTGTAAGAGGTTCAGTTAAAGAATTTCAGTGGCATTTGGGTGCCTGGTGCTGCAACACAGTGACATGTGTTGGTTTATATCTTAAATTACTACTCTAGTTTTACAGTCACCTGAGCTTTGGCTTTTTGGATGAATTGTTGTACTGTATGTGAGAGTGCTGATCCCCATCACTTGGTTCCTTGACTGGTCCTGGCACTTTGAGCCAATCTAGTAGTAAATCTGATGCTCTTCTCTGCATGTGTAAATCAAAAGGTTCTTCTGAAGTAAGTTGAACTGTGTTTGCATGAAAGTGCCCTGAGGAGAGACTGAGTCACATATAGCAATTCATATTAAGCAAAATGAGGCATTTGTGATATAGTGCTACCAAATCCATTTCCCTAAATTTCAGTTTCCTTCTCTGTAGGCAATCCTAGTGCTATCCCCTATGAGAGTGATAGGATTACTCTGCACAATTGCAGTGAAGCTGTAGTTAGACGTCCAGGTATAGGGACTTGCCCCCTCCTAGATAAAGAGATTATCAATTCTGAATATAATCTGAGGAAAAGTTATCTTGCCCTGCTTTAGTAATGAAAAGTCACCTATTTTTCCAACAAATTACAAGAAAAGGTTTTTTATTGTATGAGAAATCTAGGTTACCACTCTTCACAGGGTGCAGGAATCACCTTTTGATCCCAAATATGGATGCTCAAGTTTGTAAATTTAATAAAAAAGATAAAAAACCCCTATGGCAGTGCTTATACTAGAAGCAATAAACTCTGATTAGATCTAACTATTTTTCTATCAGAGTCTCTTTGGCATCCACAGAGGTGAGAGCTTTGAATGAGATAATAGCTTCAGACAAATACTAAAGCATATGAAGTTTAAAGACCCATTCAGATCTCACATTATTTAGGAAATTAAAATAATCAAGTAAGTTTTCTGTCACTGTCCCCTGTGTTGCCTGTCTGTGCCCCCCATTATTCATTCTTGTTTAAGGGAGGCTGTATCTATACTTCTGTTTCATGGTTTGGGTAGTCTGCATGCTATGAAAATCTCCATCAGCTTATCTTTATTAACCTATGAAACAGTGAAGAGTCCTAACCAAACAATCATGTACCACCAAAACATCCAGGATGCTTCTGGTATTTGTGTCTTATTGTTGTCACTTGCAACTGAGTAAAATGAACATTTAATAAGTACAACAACAATCTCCCCTCATGTATGCTTGTCATGAATTTATCTCAGTGCAAGGAGTTAAAGAAGGGGGTGAGATCAGGCTAAAAGGCAGGAGGGGACCTCCTGTGTGCCATCCAATCCAACTGTTACCTGTGTTTCCCCAGGCAGACTTCATGAACTTCAATTGATGCTAAAGTGCAAGTTATAATTGTGCAAATAGGTATTTCCATTAAAGCAGCAAACTGTTCATCAGTGTGGTTGAAGATTTACTGTGCCAGTTGTTAAGCACACAAGAAGTACAATGGATTCCTGTTTACACCCTACCAGGGCAGGCAACACTGTGGTTATAGCAGCATCACTGTTGGCTCTTAAGGACACCTATGATTGATGTGGACAAGACCACAGTAGAGGTCTATGCTGGAATCAAAAGGGTAATTTTAGCTAACCAGACTCCTTGTCTAACCCGAATGGCAGGGGCCGGGGTTGTCATGCAGGCAAAATTCCCGTCCCCTTGAATGGGGACTTTGCAAGCAGTCATAGATTGTGAAGATTCTGTTGACTGTTGTTATCCCTCTTTCCCATTTTCTTTTTAACTTGTTTGGTTTGTTTGCTTTCAGACATTTTATATTTAAACTTAAACTTGACAGAGGCAGAGAAAGGAGAAATCAACATCTTCATGGCAAATACTTGTAAAGTATAACAGTTTTTATTTCAGAAATCAGCAAAAATGCATCTCATTACAAGTGCTAAAAATAACCATGACTTTCTCATAAATTTGAAAGATGACCAGATTCTCAGGTCAACAGACTCGGGCTGCTTGAAGTCAATGATGCAAAAACACTGAGGGTCAGGTGGGTGCCTGGACTGTCATATTGCAACCTTGTCCATGCTGTGTGCTTGCCTCTGGTTTAGATCAGAGTGAGAGGGAAAGGTTTCACTTCAACTCTAAAGAAACAGAGATATCCTTGCCTTTCCAAAGGAAGTGACTGCTAAACTTGCTTTTGCAAGATTTGAATGAAAAGATATCAGGGAGTGGAAGGATGGGTTCCTACACCAATTGCCTTTTTATTGAGTTTTTGGTCGTTCAGATTCCTGCTAGATGGAGAAAGTGAAACCCAGGAGAACATGCTGAAGCCTACTGATGTGGCCTGGAGACACCAGGGATGTAGTGCCACACTGCTCATCCCAGTGTTTCTTGCCTCTGAACAAGCCATGGGATCTGTGTTTGTGGCATACTGCAATGTAGATACATGCACAGCTGGGGCTTGTGCTTCAGTTCCCTCCCCTGCCTACTAGGGACCATATAAAAAGATCCTTTGTAAAGCAAGTTTATAAATAATTTAATGGCAGATATAAAAATCTTTTACTTTTTTTTTTTTAAGCAGGCCCTTTTTTTGTAAATCTGTCTATATGAAAAACATTCCTAGCAAAGTTCACACAGAGAAGGCTTAAAGTTATTATTAGGCACATAAATTGACTGCTTTCTCATTTATATGCAAGCAAATTTCTTTAATTTATTAATCTGATTTGCATAGAAAATTACGGCACTCGTCACAGAGAAGTCTCATTTTAAGGAAGGTTTTGTAAATGCTATAACAAATTGGAAGTAGAAGAAAATATATAAATGTGTTTATTTTTTTTTTTACCTTTCAAAAGATTTTTTTTCTTTAGATGAAAAAAAAAAAGTTTAAAATGTACCTATTACAAGAATCTGGAACTTGTTCGAAAATTGCCTCACCAATATATATTTTGTTTTCTTATATTTAATTCAGGACTAAGGAAAAGAT
The DNA here is from genome assembly GCA_035583135.1 of Lophotriccus pileatus. Classification (NCBI taxonomy): domain Eukaryota; kingdom Metazoa; phylum Chordata; class Aves; order Passeriformes; family Tyrannidae; genus Lophotriccus; species Lophotriccus pileatus. Next base: position 12,444,523 of record JAWWES010000133.1, read on the forward strand.
TATTGAGCTGAAGTTTTAAAGTTCACAAGGGGGAAAAAATAGCTTAGAGGAACCATTCTGTGGTAATGTAGGAAGACACTTAATTAACTTGGGCTTCATTTAAAACTGTAGTGTAAATCTTTTCAAAATGAATCAATGTCTCCACTGAATTATATCTTAGCCAAGTTTTACAGTCAAAAGGCTCTTAAATCAGTAAGACTTGTCACTGTGAGAGCTGTGGTAGTCTTTTCACATTCTCTGCAAGCTCATCTGCTCTTGGACTTGAAAGTCTTTTCCCTGGGTCCATTTGCTCTTGCAACAGCTGGCTGTTTGAGGCAGCACATTAGCAGCTCACAATTAAACAGTATTCCAGCTAATATGAGCTCGGGCAGATGAAGAACATCAATGACAGTGAGTTTCCTCCCTCCCACCCTGTGTTTGTTCATTTTAAAAAAAAACCTTTATTTTACTTTCATTGCTCTTTGGAGACAAGGTTGCTGGAATTCTCTCTTCATCGTGGTGTCCAGCCAAGAAATTGTTCTCCCATCTTGCTGAGGCGAAAGGAGAAAACGCCAGCCCACACATACTGCAGATGTGCAAGGGGGTAAACTGGGGGAAGCAATGACAATTAAAGAGCATATGGTCAAAAATAAATCTGTACAGTAGTGCCAGTCCATATTAATCACAAGATTAAGAATAATAGCATATCTGTACAAGTAGCATGCTAAATCTCCTATTACATTTACTAGCCTTCATATATCTGTATCTGCATGTTTATCAGGGTGTCTTATATGATATACTATATGAAGTGAGGGAGGATTTATAGTCCATTTTGTGTAAATGGATCTGTTAAAAACTGGAAAAAGAAGCAAGATAAAACATTAACATCTGGAAAGACGTATGTCACTGGAATAGCACACACCAAATAGGCATATGAATGTCTGAAAGAACAATAGAATTAAAACTTTATCTTATCAGAACTGTAGTACGCTAAGCTCTTTACACATCTGGGTAAAAAACGTAGCCTGCAAGTTTAGCACTGTGCCGAGGCTTCATGCATATCATCGTCGTCATGTTACTTGGAGATCTTGGAGGTTCGTTAGTGGGATTTATTGTAGAAATAACTTCATGGGTTTTTTTAATATATTTTGTTCTGAACATGTGCTTTGGAGGGACAGAACTAAAGCAGGGGAGTTTTTCAGCATGCAGGAGGTTTTACAACCAAAGCAACTTATGTTCTGCAAGGAATGGGCAGGAAGGGGGCTGATGACACTAACTGTAGCATGATCTTTGTAGCGTGGATGTACTAGAAGTATGTGATCTGGATTGTGAACTGGCACTTCATGAGCAAGTCTGAATGTAAATTTTGGGAAGTTGTAACAGTGTCCTAGAATTCAGGCTTTGAAAAAGCCTTTCCAAAATGGCTGTTCTTCCATCATCTGGAATGGTGCAGATCTCTAAAAAGTCAACTATCTCTTAAAAATTAAACCAGTGTGATTCTCTAAGGAAAAAATGCAGCACTTCAGTATCTTCCATCATGAAATTGGGATTTTTCCTGTCAGCACTTCCATGAAGCTGTGAAGCTGCTGTAACTTGGTTTTCCCAGAGGTAACACATAAAGAGATGATTCCCCCTAGGGGAGGATGGTGCCCTATGGAGGCAGATGGGTAGCAGGGATACTGGATTGGGAGTATCAGCCACACCAGTCAGAGTTCTGTGTGTTGCAGCTATCACAGGCTATTGGATGTTACTCAGCCACAAGTATGAACCAAAGGAAAACCTTGCTCTAGAGTGGGAGCTCTGACAGGCTACCAGGTTTTCTCTGCAATTCTAGGGATTTCTTTTAAAGGATGGAAAGGTTTCCATTACTCCAATGGTAGTGAGCTTCAAAGGAAGGACCATCACAAGTTTCAGGCTAAGCCCTGAATACAAATGCTCTGCATTAACTCTGAGACCTACTCTTGTGTGCCTAAGTCAGATACATGCCCTTAATACCTTGCTGAATTACATAAGTATACCATGGTTAACCAGATAATTAATTATAATATTATATTATTTCTATCTAAAATGGTGGGTTATGATGAATTAATTTTCCAAAAGCACATGAATGTGTGTTTAAGAATGTCACAGCTACTATGCCATATTGTTGCATTAGGGTTTCCTAATACTTTTGTTTTCCATTATTAATGTAAGAATGCTTTCACCCTGACAGAGGTGAGCATCGGGGCCCTGTGGAAGTATGAATGCACACCACAAACTACCTCTTCATTCGGGTCTTACGTTTTGTCTTCGTCACCCACCTTTCAGAGATCCAAAGCATGCCTCTGCATTTCTCGTTTGCAGAAATAAGGCTGTCTGGAAAAAGATACAATGCATACACAAAATATTACCAGAAGTACAGGGTGTCCTTGTGCCTGTCACTGGCAATAGTCACGCCCCATTTATAAGCTTGTCTTGGTATGGCAATACATGCCAGGGCTGGTTTACACAGGATGGGAGCGGGGCTGCTTCAGCAGCAGTCAGAATGCTAGTAAGCTGCCTGATGGAGACACACTTCATCCGACAGGAAAGATAATAGAATTGCTTTTTTAAAATCAGCTCCTAAAATAGAGAACTTTTTGACTTGATATTTCGATAGATATGGAATTGTTTATCAGCTTTGCAGTTCACGCAATCTCATGAATCCATCACACAAGAAATATCACAACTGTGCCTCTGTGTTTGCTCCTGCTCTGTCAAGGATCACCATGTTTTACCTCTTATTAAGTAGCTATAGTGAGAGAGGAGAAATGAAAAATCCCCCTGCTCAGCTGAGCATCTCAGGTGGTGTGTGGCCTTATGCCAGATTTTTGAGTCCAGAGGTGATACAACTTTCCTTGAATGAAAGTCTCTTAAAGTTTTGCTGGTAAAAGCACCTGCAGGACACTTTTTAGATATTCTGACAGTCACTTGACTTGAGTTGCATCAGAATGTTTCTGTAAACGTACTAACTGAGAACAAATGTGCTGCACGAATGGGACTGTGCTGTGTTGTTGATGGCTTTGAGTACAAACAGAATAGCCTACATGGGCTGAGCTGTTCAAGCATTCCTAAATTCCTCAAAATGGGAGGCAGTTATTACACTGCTGAAGTTTTCTTAGGTGGGCAGGAACTTTCTGCTGGTCAGCACCTCATTTTTCATGCCAAGTCTTCTGTTCTTTCCTGTTTCCTCCCAACCACATGATATGTGTGCAGCAGCACTTCTAGATTTACTGTTTTGCATCTGAATGAGGAAGCAGCTGCTGATGCTGTGATGATGCATGCAATCTGAGCCTGCCAGGTTTTTATTCCTGTCTATGGGGGTTTTCTTTGGCTTCTACTAGGAAGCTTATTGAGTATGGTCAGAGGTTTAGCATGGGCTGGGGACACAGTTAAAATACAGTTAATGGGATATCTACACACTCAAAGACTTGCAAATGTACTAAACAAGGTCCTGATGTGGGTAGGAAGGATTTTTTTCTGCATGACTGACTTCATAGAAATGTTTCTGATAAGTTTCTTTTTTTGTGTGTGACAGTTTCTGAGTAAGTGTTCTTTTAAGATTATAGTGTCAGTACAGAGACTACAACCAAAGAGGTGGCTTTGGTTTTTGCCTTGATTTTTGTGGCAGCACGCACAGAAATTGGTCTTGATGAAGGAAATATAATTTTGTTAATGAGTGCACTATGAATCAAAACCTCTATTTTCTCCCTTGCTTTATTCTTTTCATTCCTTTTTGAGCTGAACATTGGTACTGAGTAAGTGCAACTCAGCTTAGCTGTGGTCCCTATGCCTGTGCTGGGCAGTTCCTCAGCCCTGGCCGAACTCTGCCTCAGAATGGATGAAACTACCCCAAGAGTGTCTTTTCCTCAGTATTTGTGAAATGTGGGAGATTTCTATGGTGGAGGGTGTTAATCAGAGCTATGAAAAGGAGACTGGGGCTTCATGTCCAAGGGTTTATCAAATGGAGTCTGTTGGGGATAAAGCTGAAAAAGGACTGCACATGTTGCAGAGAGTAACAGAGTACAAGAAAGATGCAAAAGTCTGTGATTATTTTAACTGAAATCACAAATGTTTTTCTTTTACAAAAACAATTTGTACTCAAATGCTAATAGAAGTTCATGTTTAAATAGCTAAAAAGGTCACTTGTAGCCAGAGCATTGATCTGTCTGCCTGTTTCTCTAGACATAGGTGGAATAACCTCCAAGTTCCTATATTTAGCTGGTATTCTGTGTTCCTGTTTAAGCCTATCCAGAGCTCTTTTGACTTCACTGGCTCATTTTCAGTAACTGTTTATTCACATCAGCCGGTAGTCTGCATTTCTTGTCAGTCTTTCTCATACTGAATTTAGTTCTTAAACCATCCTTTAATTTGCAGCCCATTGCAGACAGTTATGCTGCATGCTGTGATGAAGAGAGAGTTCAGAGATTTTTGAACAATGAAACAAAAAAAAAATTAACCTCATGTTTGTGGATGGACTCCACTACACTTGATGGGAACAAGTGAGTCCTGGCTGGTTTTCAGCGTATTTATGCATCTACTGTGCTGTATCCTTCAGCATGGGCAAGCATGCTCATTAAGAATTTTGGGCCACTCCAGAATGTTAACACATCATTAATAGGCAAAGGTGCAGGTATCTGTCTGTTGCTTTTATAATGTTATGTGATTTTATATAGTGCTAGTACTTGCTGGAAATGCAGTCTCTCACATCCTTCATCAGCAACATCCTAAATAAACCCTTCAAGTTGCCATAGAAGTAATTGGGCAGCTTGGAGAAGTTCAGGTTCAGATCTCTCTCTTGTTAACCAGTTGCTGAGTCTATCTCAAATGTCTTTACGTGTGCTCTGGCATATGACCTACCCTCTTGCCCTTACTGGCAGTTCACCATTGAAGCCTTTTCCTCCTCCCATTACAGTGGAGACCCCTGGGCCCTGCAACTAGTGTTGACGGTACAAATGGGCTTCCTCTCCTCTCCCCAGCTTTTTCTCCAGATGTATCATTTGCTTTGCATGAGAATTGAGTGTTTTTACTTAACACATCCCATGTAAGAGTAAAGGGATCTTTAAGCCCGATGTGCCGTACTGATGGTAGAGAAAAAGAATTTTCCTTTGCCTCTTGGGTTGACTGAATTGATGAGTGGATGTGTACTGAAAATTTGCTTACTGCTGGTCCAAGATATCAGGCTAATGATCTCTCTTTTCTTTTGTTCTGGTCACTCGTACTTTCCACCCATGCTTCTGTCATCAATAAAAGTTTAGAAACAGGAAAGCCATCCTCTGCAATTGCATTGGATGTTAGTGCAGAATGATTTACTGGATATAGATATCACAGACACCCACCTGGTTTTGATCTTGAGCTTAGGCACATGAGTACTATTTTTGAATTTCAGTGTGGAAGTCTAGGATAAAATAATTTTGTTAAAGAGTAATTTTAGTAGGCATGATGTCTCATTGTGGTTAGGGTAATGGAATAACATTTTACCACTTAAAATATTTCTTAGAGTTTCTTAGAGATGCACTTAAGAGCAGGAACTTTTGGGCTGTGCCATGTCAGTCACCAGACAGATTTGCTGCAGAGAAAAACATATTGCTTGAAAGTAGTGTAAGCATGGAAATATGAGATCTTGTCCTTATATTTGTACCTAAGCACATCCCCAGGGTAGTGTAGGAGAAAATCAGAAAGGATTAATATGCTGACTTTGTTCTGTACAACGCACCCTTATACAGAGGAAAGGATGAAGAACTGGCTCTATCAGCTTATCTGTTTATTAGCATACCTTTAAGTCTGTCTTGCTTCATGTTTTGAGAGGGGTTGCTCTGCAAATGCAAGGACCTTGTAAATGGGACAAATAATAGTCTTTGTTTCTTAGTCTCGACAAGTGATTTGAACTCTTCTGAGATGTATCAAAAGAATTGTAGCTTATTCTGAAGCAGCTGTCCTTCACATTAAATGGTCCAACCCTCTGTGCAGCAGAGAAACTAGGTGTCAGCCTCACGTGAGGAAGGACTAACGTCCTGTTGCATAAATCCATGCTTGATGTTAATCCTGTATTTAAATGCATTTGCTGCAATGCCTGCTGAAGTTGGTAGCGCCTGGATAACAACAACAAAGAATTGTCAGTACAGAAGAAAAATGGAATGATGGTTCTTGTTGTAGTGTTAGAAGCACTGTGTTGGTTCCAGTGGTAATTGTGAAAAATCAGTAAATGCTCTGTAAATGCTGTGTGTGTGTGTGTGTGTGTGTATACACCAAACAAAAACTACCAAACAAAACAAAAAACAAAAACAACAAAAGAAAACCCACCAAAAACCACACAAATAAACAAACAAAAAAACCCAACTCCAAACCAAACCAACCAATAAACAACACCTCCAACCTCAAAGCCAAAGCTAATTAAAAGAAAAAACAAAACAAACAAACAAAAAAAAACCCAAACAAACCCCCCAACAAAACATATATGAACTCTGCCACAGGTTCATTTTCAGACAAAGGATTAACTGGAACACAGAAAAGGTCAGCAATCTGCCAGCACCTTGTGAATCAGAACAACCTGACATGCAACCCAGAAGACTGCCTTTTGCTCTTTTACTTGAGGAGTAAGACAGCTTGCTCTGTGGGAAGGTGTCTGGCTTCCTGCTTGGAATGAAATTAAATTAGCATGGAGGTATGTGCTTTGTACATCTGCTGCGTAATATGCTTTGCAAAATGCAGACATCCAGCGCAAGGATGCAGATGCTCCACTACTTGCAGAAGTTAATGACAATTATCCCAGTCGTTGATGGCAGACGAAGTCGTGAGGCTCTCATTCCTACAATCCATCATGCCACCGAAGGCTTGCCGAGTGATACTTCATGACGGGCTGGTGAGAAGAATATACAAACTCATATGCCGGTGTTGCAAATCAATTCTGCAGCAAAGTGGAAATAACTCTTGTACCAATAAGCAGCGAGGCCTATGAAAAAATACCCGTTCTCTGAATTTTCAGCTTGCAGATAGCAGGAGAAGCCATCAATCATGTTAGAGAGCTTCCATTCCAGCGATGTTGTTCTTAAAGACACACCAGATGAAATCGGACAAGACCAGAATATGCAAAGCCCCCCCACCCCCTTTTCTTTTTCCATCATGCTCCTTTCTAGGTGGTTGAGTATAAGAAGGGACCTTTTTCTATTTTTTTTCCTTACTTTTTATTTTAAAACAAACATACATTAATGAGATACTCTTTTTCTTTTGGCAAATAGAGATTCTGTGGAACATCTCTCTCCTTGGTACCCCAAGAAGCCTAAAAGCATGCACAACTCAATCTCACCACACCGTGAGGTGGTGTTCAGCACACCAGGTGAAGAAAAGCAAATAGCTGGGACGTTTTAGCTGTCCATATTTCACTGTGTAAATTCAGAAGCACTTAATCGTTCCTTCAAGTCTTCTTTTGTTCCTTTTCTTTCTGCCTTGTTCTGTGTATTCGAAGCATATCCCCGGCCACACGAAAAAGGCTCCAATACATCCTATACCAGATGCACTCCTGTTGTCTTGCAAAGGATGATCATCTTGTGTGTGGCAGATAAAAATAACCTACTAGTCAGGCTCTCAGCATCCCTTGAAATCCACTTGCATTACTAATGTGAACAAAGGAAAAAGGACATCTTGCATTGGGATACTGCTTTATTTTCTCATTAGCAGAGACACAAAATACTACGAGATAGCAGGAGACTGTCAGCCAGATAAAGTTACACTTTCCTTTCTAATATAAATTGAATTAATTCAATTTGCACCATTAGAAAGCCTAATGCATTTTGCAGCAATTCATTTGTTGATTTTAGAAAAAGAAAACCTGAGCAGTAGTGTCTTGATCAAGGTAACATAAAACTCAAACTGCAGCTGCTTCTCAAATAGGCAGAGGAGAAGATGGACGGTTGCTTCAAAGACTTTTCAAAAAGTTTAGGTAGGTACACTATTCACTCTATCCTGGTGGTGTGCTGTGCTGTTGCGAGATACTTGAGAAACAGTCTGTGTATTCAAAGGCATTACTGGGACATATTAAAAACTATTTTCCGATCATGTTGATAATTAGTCATGAATTAAATTACATTTTTGAAAATGCATCAAAATCTGCACCTTGAGGAGCATAAGGCAGCCTCTTAGCATTGGAATTGTAGTAGGAAGTTCAAGGATGTTACTCCTTGGTAGGATTTCTTTCAAAGTGATCTGATGGCTAAAAGAGGCTGCTAACATAAAGTGCTGAAGCACGTGGGTGTTTGAACTCCTTGGATATAGCAGTTTGTGTGTTGCCATGTGTATCATTTTCACTAATTCAAACGTCAGGATAGCGGTGAGAAAGTGCTATTTCCTTCTCCGTGTTCACTAACCCATGTGAAGTTAATTTGGTGGGCCGGGTGCCTCATTCTGAAAGTCGTTACTGCTGCAGTCAATGCAGTCTGTGTTGGACATCTCTTCAGAGATCCCAGCTGAAACTGTGGGAGAAGAGAGCTGTGGAAGTGGTCAGGCCTGGGCTGGTCTAGCAGAGCTGCAGAACGTCACTAACGCTTTTTTTTTATGTGCAGCAAGAAGTCAAAGAAAAGTCAGATTGCTGGAAGATTATTGCCATGAATTTCAGTGCAGTGGCATTATGTTAAGAATACTATGAGAAAGTAGTAGCAGAGTAAGAACTCCAAGGACATAACTTGATAACTTTTCATCACTGCTTTCCTATCTTCTCCATTTCATCAGCAGTGGTCTTTTCTCTTTTCAGTGTATATCATTAATTTAGCCTTCATATCAGCAGTCTAGAAAGGAATAAAGCCTACTCCTTCCAATGCCTTGCTGTGTGGCACTGTTAAAAATAACGTCTGCTAGTTACTCAGGTTTAGCAGTAGTAGGAACTGATGGATACTGTCTTAAATTGTTTCTGCTTAGATAGAAACCTTTGGCCAGCTGAAAACACACACTCTCACGTGCCTACTCTTCTAGGATTTCAACATGTTTCAAAACTGTCTGCAAACTGGCCAAATGATCGACCTGATAGCTATGGAGTTGGATTTTTAGAAGCGACAATCAGCTGATGAAAGCCAAAGAGCAGCTCTGTATTTCCAGTGACTTTTACCACTGGCACATCATATGACCTTCTCTAGTTAGTTCAAGAGGCAAGTTCAAATACATCAGGAAATGGACTAATATCAGATACAGCTGTCAGATGAAACTCACTGTGCAATTGATGAAATTTTAATTTACTTTGCTCTTGTCCTTTCCAAATGGTTACCTTTCAGTTTTCTCCATACTGGGATTCTGTAGATGTTCATTTTCTTAGAAAAATGTATTTGTTCTCTAAAGGGTACCACAGTGTGTTTTCTTCTGATAACACACTGATGAAAACAATAAATTATTCAATTCAAGAATATCTAAAATGATGACTCACTGCTAGTTCCTATTTTTTAGGCCTTGTTTTCATTAACTTCTACATTAATAGTCCAAATGTGCAGTTGGATTGAAATGTCCTGTGAAATTGCCCTGCTTTCCTCAAATTGAGAAGCCCTCAACCTGTAGTAACTCTTGTGATGGGTTGTTCCTTGTTCTGTGAAATAAAATATGGTCTACATTTGACAAGAAAAGATAAATCTGTAACCACTGGTTGCCACCCCTCCCTCCAAAACAAAAAAGCACTGCTGCTACAGCCACAGCAAGGGTAGGAGTTGTTATTAAAGAAAGCATCAAAATGACCTTCTCCCAACTGTTTCAGTTTCTCCGCTTCACCTCTTTCATAATGAAAGCCAAGAAATAAGTTCAGAGAACACATGCACCAAGTGTACTCCTGAGTAATTTTAGCTTTCTCATTCATAAGGGAAAACTAACGCTGCAGGTTATCACCATCAAAATAAATTTGTTTTCACCTTGCATAAATGAGACAGTGTAACATATTGCTTCTTTGTGTGTTGAAATCAAATACTGTGGTAGATGAAAACAGATATTCATTGAACTGATGGGAATCTTCTGAGCCGCACAGGTGATTCAAACCCTCTGATCTCTGTTGAAAGGAGAAACCTTCAATCCTTTAAGTAAACCCATTTATTTCAGAATTATCTTTTGGAGAAGAGGTGGTAAATGGTCATTTGATATGCAAATTCCATGTGTGTAACAGTGTGGTATGTGGCCAAAAGGTAAACTAATAGTATGTGACCAGCATATTTAAAATATACTTGATTGCAGGGGCTTTAAGCCATACTGGTGAGTCTAACATAGGGCAGCTCCTGAACCCAGGCAGCCCCATGGCTTTTGCTAGGGCCAGGGGAGCTCTGGTGGCAGAGGACTCCTCTCTGCTCTTAAGTCTTCATGTGTATTTTAACTTGCGGGTGGTAAAACTTAGTGTAAATCACAATTCTACTGACAGCAGTTGTGGCTACTGCAAAGAGCTGTTACTTCAAATCTATCTTCTCAATGCGACCTGGGACAGGCTAATCTACACCCTTGTGCTTTTCTTTTTTCTGATTAATGAAGAGTTAGAAGGACTTTGCGGAATGATGGCTTTTGTTTGCTTAAAAAACTTTGTAATCGTGAGGTTTTCAAATAAGAGGCGTTTTCTAGATTCCCAGGAGAATCAGTGAGCCATGGCAGGCGCTCACCACAGAATGTGTGTGCCAGGTCCTGAATAAAGGCTTCTGCTGATCAGAGTTAATTAGTCAAGTGGTCAGGTCCCCAGAGATGAGGATTTCTGCCATCTCACCTGACATCCTATTGCCTTGTACACTGACCTTGTGGGCTTGTATTCTTAGCTTTGGTAATATTTTGAATTTTGTGCATTTCAAGACTCAAAGATCATGTTTACTGTGACAGCTACCGTCATCCATAACTGATGGTTTCAAGGACTCATCAGATGTCATCTTGATTTCTTCCATCCCCTACCCTTTTGTTTTGGTGTGCTGAGTACATTTTTTTCTTTGTTTGTTTGGGATTGTTTGGGGTTTCTTTTGTTTCAGTTTGGTAAAATCATAGAAACAAATAGGGCTGTGAAAGGCCCATGGAGATGATGTAGCCAAATTGTCAGGCCCAGGGCAGATCCTTTACAGATGTCAGCCCAACTTATTGTACAGGACTGCTGGTGACGGCAGCTTGTTCTTGTTTCCTTCTTGTTCTTGTTGGAAACTTTTTGCTCATATCTGAGATGAGTTTTCCTTTCTGTAGCCTAATCCTGTTTGGTTTGATCCCATTAACCATGACTACTGGAGCAGATGATTTCTTTCACCTTTACAAAAGCATTTTCCAATTGTTAGACTTTTCTCTTTCCCTTCATCTATTTAGGTTAAAACAACCCAATGATTTTACTCTTAGATGGATTTGCTAAATTTGCATCATCCCAGTTGTTTTCAGGGTGTTTTTCAGTTCTTCATGTCTGTCTTTTGATGTGCTAGAAAGGGGTTACTGTGTACTAGGAGCAGCACTACCAGGTGATTTAGAATTTAAGGAACTTTCTCATGAGGTCATGTAAACTAAATTGAGATAACCCTGCATGATTATTTTGCAGCAGGAACTGACTGGAGAGCACTGAATGGTACCAGACACTTGTAAAACTATGCAAAATCATAGAACCATAGAATGATTTGGAATGACCTTAAAGATCATCCAGTCCCACTACCCCCTGCCATGGGCAGGGACACTTCCTGCTAGAGGCTTTCTCCAGCCTGGCCTTGAACACTGCCGGCGTTGGGGCATCCACAACCTCCCTGGGTAACCTGTTCTGGTGTCTCACCACTCCCACAGTGAAAATTTTTTTCCTAATATCTACCTTAAATTTCCCCTCTTTCAATTTGTACCCTTGACTCCTCATTCTACTCCATATCAGTAGTGAGTGTATGATCATTACACCATAGCTATAATTCACCAAATCATTTTACTCCCACCTCATGGCAATTTCAAGACCCCATTTCTTCCTATGAAGAAAGCAAATGCAGGTCCTGCCTGACAGAAACTCAAAATCTTTATGTTAAGATACAGTGAGGTACAAAACACAACTAGCTTGAAATTAGAGTGAAGCGTAAACAGAGTGGTTGCTTTTAAAAAGGGTCTAGGCTGACGTTTGATTAAAGGCTGAAGTTTGTCAATTGAAAAACCTTCGGAACTGATAGGAAGTGTTTATTTTATAATACACTTTTTCTTTTAAAAAGGCATGTATTATCATTTGCTGAGAAAATGTTCTGAAAGGTCACTTAAACATGTCATTTTTCTAGGAGCTGGACTGAATCAGAGTTGTTTGCAATTTGAACTGTTTCCAGTACTTTGCTGTGATTTTCAGTCCATGCCCTGACCTCTGTTTCTCTGTCATAGTCCCGAGTATTTCAGCAGTGGACTAGGTGGTTACCAGTGTTTTGCATGTGTCAAAACATTTATAAATCATGTATTTGTTGTTCAACTCAGTCTGATTGATTTGAGACTTTCAAAAAGTGTTTAATGCTCCTATATTGTAGTAGGTAATTTATAAACATTGTGTTTTTCTGAGCAGTGCTTTGCTTAAATACTTTTTTTCTCTGCCTGTCAATATGTTTAATTAAACCTTTAAAAAGTAGACAATTTTTTTTATGTCTTAATAATTACCTTATCTCATATTATGCCAAACACATTTTCCGTTCATCTGTTTGTTTTGCCTTGAAGAGATTTGGACTATTCTGTACTGAGCCCCCCAGAAGATCTGTTCTGGTTAAAGGCACCCTGAGGGCTAATGCAGACATACATGTCATGTTATGGCCAGGAGGGTACTTGGAGCAGGTCCTTCATGGATAGAAGGAAAGAGGGATAAACATCTGTAAGCTTTCATGGTTGGGTTTTTTCCATGCTTGTTAAGAGAATATATGTGGATGTATCCCAAATTCATCCTTAGAATCTCCTTTGGTTGTGGAGTTTACAAGGAGGCAACAGATTCTTCCCTCTGTTTAATCTTGTTGTGCTGCAGATGCTTCCTAGGAGTCTTGTTACACCCTATTTTTCTGGGCTGTGTGTTTCTTATTTCTCCTCAGCCATGATATCGTTCTATTCCGACACAGCTAAACATGGAAACATTTCCGTATATTTAGGGGGGTCCTGGGAATTTTCCTTTCAGATTTGTGAAAACAACAATCTGACAAGCTGCTTCTTGGCATGACACAGCATGTGTTAATCTATGTCATTTCCAGGCTACTTTGTTCATAGTTAATTTGTTAAATTCTTTGTGAGAACAGACATGTTCCCCACTGAGCAATCGGCACAGCTGCAAAGAGAGTCAGTGACCAAACAGAGCCCACTGTGCACTCTGTGTTCAGAGCTGGGATGTGAAATCAGGCTCAGGGCAGCATCCTCAGAAGAAGATAAAACTGATTTGGGGCCACACTGGTACCCAGGACTGATGGTAATGCCAGTTATCCTGTTAGAGGAAAAAAGGAACCATGCTTTTAGTTTAGATCTACTGATTTGCAGTGTACTCCCCAAAAGAGTAAGTAAAACATAGCTGGTGAAGAGAGGTCAAATAGTGTTACTGAGGAACAATCTAACTTATCCTTGGCATTCACGAACATGTGTCTGTATCCCTTCCGATGGGAGTATCATAAGATCCCTCGAAATATTAAGAAAAAAACCCTGCAGATACTCTCTGTTAATCCTAGAAGCCTCAGCTGATCTTTCTCAGTTCTGTGAGCCTCTGAATTTTAACTCTAGTTTCACTGAAAATCAGTCTCCTCAAAATACCCCAGGCTGCATATCAACCACTTGTGTAAATGTTGGGGGAAGCAAGAGGGATTAAGCCCTTTGTGTTTATCCCTGGTTTAATGGAAGGCCTTTCAAAGGCCATTGATATGAAAATGCCACTTGACAAAGAGCCTGTGGACACTTCACGATCTGTGCATCCCCACACATTTCTGTGAAAGATTAGGAGGAACACAACATTGCAAATTCCTTTACAAGCTGGGCATGTTGTCCAACTTACTTCTGTGACTCTCATTAATCTAGTCTTTTACTTGGATGCCTATTTATGCATAAGAAATTAAAAATTATTTATTTGTTCTCTGTTTGAGAAGCCTGGTTCTCTTATGAGAATCTGAGGAGTCTTTTAGTCCAGCTGTTGGAGCCTGCAAGGCAAGGAGAGCCCTTTTTATTGAAGAGCTAGAGGGTGCAGTGCTGGTGTTCAGGGAAGCAGCTTTCCCTACACTCCTGTTGGTTGCATTAGTGGATTTGGAGCTCAACATGGACAATGCTGTTTCAGTGTCTCTATCAGTAAGAGTCAAAGCTAACAGAGTGCCGGAGAAACAGGCTGTCTGGACAAATATTAGCATTTAAACGGATATTTAGACATCCCACATCAGAGAATTTAATTTCAGCTTGTCAGCTGTTTTTCTACACCTTTGTTATATTCAGGAAGACATGTTGACCATGAGGTGTCCTGCAGGACACTTTCTTCAAACATTGTTACACCACTGTATGAGCATATTGCCTGCAGTTTTATGAAGCTGGTTCTGCCAACAGGAAAAGATTAAGACAAGCGTAAAATGTGTGGAGAGCAGAAGTAAATAAATAACTGAATGAATAAGGAAGGAGGAACAGGTTCAGTTCCTACTTTCCCCCATCACGAGGCAGAGTTTTGAAAGCACTCAGTTCCCTACATTTTACATGGAGAATAAGGTGAGCTTTGGCAGTCAAGCTTTCTTAGAAAGCTGTCCTCTTATGTTAGACAAGGGGGAAAATTTTGATGATGTTAGTGCTATCTTGTGTTGCTCGGGATAGACAGGAAAGATGAATATCTGACTGCTTCAGACACATACATGCTCCTCTTTCTACCCTTTTTTGCTTTGCTTGAGTGCTACATGAGCAGCTGGCTTACACTGCATGGTGGTAAGGACTCAGTCGTTCACTGCTGCCTTGCCTTAAACTATTTTACGCGGGTGGTCCTTGTTCACCAAAAATCATGTCAGGACCCAGGCCTGGAGTGTGAACAATTTTCTTGGGTTGCCAAATCCATGCTTGGTTCTTGTGAATGTTTGAAGATAACCCTTCACAGCTGGGTGCCTGTTAGTGAGGGGGGCTTATTGCTGCTTGCAGGCTGTCAAAGGCTGTGAGATGACTTTTGAAATCCAAGTGCAGGCTAAAACATATGTTTTAGGGAACATTGGTTTTTTTTGGTGGGGACTTTTCAGTTTGTCACATGCATTGTCTTCTCTGTAAGGAGAAACTGGATTGTCAGCTTCCTCAGAATCCATATTGCAATTATTTATTTGGGTTATTAACACTAAAACTATAGCTGAAAACAGTTATTAATTTCAACAGAAACCATTTTAAGCCACTCTGTCTCAGGCCAGGTCCTCCATCTGGAAAAAGTTCAGCTAAGCTGTGCTATATCATGTCTCACTTGGTCTTGAAGATCCTTCAGCTCTTCTTTTTGAGTGGGACCAGCTCTCTGGAAGATGGCATTAAAGATCAGAATGACAAAGCTCATTTGTCATTTATTTCCCAGTGTGGCCACAGGGAGCTTGATACAGCTGAAAGCCAGATAGCTTTTTGCACCTCTCTAAGGGTGACATGGATTCCTTTACAGCCTGTGAGAGTCCACTGAGAACCCATCATATTCGTCTGAAGAATTAGGGGAAATTCAGCCAGCCAGAGTAGCTACTGACAGGGCAGGGGAGGAATACAGCCTGCCTGACTTACAGGTCCTGCAGCATGAAATCATTCAATCTTATTGCAGAATTTTGATATCTGAAGCCTACCCAGCGTTGTAGTAACTTACAGACATGTGTTGCTTGGCCCAAGCATTTCCAGCAAGTGATTTGCATCTTCTGTGAGCTAAAAATATAAAGCTGGTCTCCGTTGGTGGAGACAGCATTAAGGAAATAGCTGTCAGCCTGTACACTAGTCACAACTGCATTCCTGAGAGAAACGGCTAGAAATAAGTGTATACTCATTTATAATAAGCACAAGAATACACTGAGATTACCTGGGCTTTCTTTTCCTTTTTTTTTTTTTTTTCCTTCTTTTGTTCTTTTTTTCCCTCTTTGTGGCTGTGGGGGAGAATGGGGAGTTTGTTATAAAAAGGTCAAACACATAACTTTGCAGCTTTCAGCCATCTCTATTCTTTTCTTTTGCAATTCTTCTCTCTGATTAAACTTCCAGATAAGTCTAGGCACCGTTGCCCGGCCCTTCACATTTAATGATTTTATGCATCACTTGCTCTTGGCACTGCTCACAGCCCTGCCATCTCCACTGCCGCCTGTGATCTTCTCCTCTAAGTGTCTGACATCCACCAGCATTTCTCTTTTCCTCTGAGATGCCTTTTTTTTCTTGTGAGGTCTGGAGAGGGAAAATGATGGTGGACAACCCTGAGACGAATTACCTAATAACCAAGGATTTTCTTTCTCAGCTCTCCTAATGGAAGGAAAGTCTTGTCTTCCTATTTCCCTTTTTGTTATAAAAAAGGCAAACAAAAAAAAAAAAAAAAAAAAAAAAAAAAAAAAAAAAAAAAACCACAAATCTACAACTTGTCCCACAGCTGAATCTGTTTAAATGATTCTATGAAAAATGAATATGTAGCCTTCCTTCAGAGGATGCTATATCGGGAGCAAGCTGGTTGGGCCAAAGAGAATTTTTTAACTGGGGTGGTTTTATTTCATTGTTTTTTAATTTCTTTTTCCTTCTTGTCAATCAGAATATGTAGGTTTTGTCCTGTTATTCAGTGGGGTTTAACAGAGAGATGTTTAGACTCCAGACTGAAGTGAAGAAGGCAGAGAGAGAATAGCTGCTTACCTTGTCACCCAAGGAAAATTAACTGATAGCAAGATTTTGGTGGATGTGATCTGTTTAAAAAAAGAAGAAAAGGTTTGTGTCTTTGAACTCATCTCTGTCGAATTCACTGGGTGTAAACCAACAAATGTATCAAAGTGTTTAGACAAAATAAGTCCAGGGCTTATTTTTCACAGCTTTTAAATGCAGTATAGTAACCCCTGGTTTAGGGAGTTGTTAAGACTCGGTTGTTTGATGCCTTTGTGTGCAAAATAACTCTTTTGTGTTCCTTACTCTTCCCTTAACCCTGTGCTCTTTGGCTGCTATGGAAAACAGGGTACTGGACTAAATAAGACTTGGGGTCTGATGCAGTACATCTGTTCCTGTAAGCTAACCAGAATAAGCTAATAATAAGCTAACCACATGAAACTGCATTTCATGTGTGCCCAGAGACAGAGAAATGTGAGTTTGCTATATAAAATTGCAATTCCTGTATCACTGCATTGGGAATGCACTGATCCAATCCCATTTACCAAATTGGACTTGTAAGAAATTCAGATGTCAGTTAGCAAAAAGGCAGCCTTTTAAGAAGGGCAGTAAGTCCAACAGCTGCCATCTTATGTCTTCCGATAATGCTTAAGATGGACCATAGCTCCACTTGGAAGGGCTAAAGTACCAGATATAGTAATGTATTCAAAAAGTTAAATGGAACAAAGTGGATTATATCAAATGATGAGTTTTACATGGTTCTGATGGGTACCTGAAATAGGCCTGCGGTCTTTAGTTGGAGGGTCAGATGCTCACATGATATCTTCATTGTCTCTCATTCACACTAGTTGGACTTTAGGGTTCTGGTTAATTTGTTCCACGTGCTCTTGAGTCAGCAATGGAGCAGGCACATCTGACTTTTGCTCAGAGGGATTATTACCGCTAGTGTCACAATAGCACAAAAATGAATGCTGGACAGGGAGGAATCCACACTGTAAATAATTGTTTTCAAACTCATCCAATTTCCAGGTATATATATATGTATACACCAGAGAAGGAAATTGAGACGATTATTTGTAAATCACATGAGGAGTATTTTAAATCAGTCAGGGTTAACATTTACCCTTCCTATCATGATCCGTGTTTACTTTTCTTTCCAATGCTCATGTCACCCATACTGTTTCTGATGATTCTTAGGTATGAGCTAAAAGGAATACTCTGCAGTAATATTTTATAGTTGGAGAAGACTTTGTGCCTTCCCTAAGCACATGCTGCTGGCAGATGCAAGAACAGAATAAGAGTAAATGCTGAGTTACCTTTGGGGAATGCTGTTAATAAGTAAAGACAAAAGTTTATTGCCTGGGTAATGAAATGTTTTTTCTTCATTTAAAGGGGTTATACTTGAAAACCACTATCACCTGCATTACCTACATACCAGGACTTATTTTCAGGGTCCCACTTGGGTCTCTTAACAGCCAGTGATATCATGAACGTGCAAATCTCTAGTCTTCAATATTTTGGGTAGGTGATGTCTTTCACTGCAGTAACAATAGAATATAAAACTTGGACTATGAGACATTAAAAAAAAAAGAAGAAAAAAAAGAGGAAATTGACCCTGGATTTTTAAAAATAGTGTTTAAAATATATGGACATATATTTTATGGAAGAAAGGCCAGAGATTATACAGCCAAGGTCTTAAACAGTTGCTATGATTCTATGATTTGTATTGAAAGAGAATTCTACCGCTTGGATATAATTAAGATTTACTAAATAATATGGGAATTAAGAGCATGACTTTCAGAGGGCACCAGTTCATCAGCATTATGCACTCTGTCTTCTCTGTTGAGTTTGTAATAGCAATTACTACAGTAGTTCATCGCCCTTTGTAATATAATCTCTTTCTGTCTCTGTGGAGATTACAACAGATACGAGTGTAGAAGTATCCCATTCATAAATGCTGTGAACTCTACTTGCTTTTTGGAGTTTACAATAGCAAAGAGCATAGAAATAGCTTCTCCAGGACCATCACCAATTAATTTTGTACTTGTTTTTTTCTGTTTGATCTGACCTCAGAAATGTGACTTTTATAAGGGCTGTAAACTCTTAGAGGGCCAGTAGGCTGAGTGTCTTTTATGCCAGTGTTACCAGCAGTAAGGGGAATGCTGAGATACCCAAAGACTGAATGGAGTCTTCAGAATTAAGCTGGATGGTGAGAAAATAATGAGTGTCAAAAACTTCTTCTGCAGGACAGTCATGAGTTTTCCAGCTATTGCGTGTCAGATTGTAAAACCCTTTTCCTCTCTAGGAACTTTCCATTCAGTTTGCATTGTTAGGTTTATGCATGCAAGCTATTGCTTAGCAGCACAGTAAGCAAGCCCATGCTTATAGTGCATTACATGGAGTCACTTTAACAAAATGAACATTTCAAAACTTCTTTCCATTACCTGCCATTCAAGGTAGTCAAGCTTCAGAACTAAAGTTGACTTACTGTTTCATTTGACAAAATTTACATAGCTTGACTTGTTTGGGGTTTTTTTTTCTAGAATGAAGATTTTACCCTAAGTACTCGCTTAATACAGTCTTTATTGTAAAAAAAAAAAAAAGAAAAATCCCAAAACAAAACACAAAACCCAGGTTTATTTATTGTGCAAGGACTACTGAGAACCATCTGCTTTGGAGAGGCCAACTTCTAGGCCACTGATGGTATTTAAAATGGTTTCAAAGAATTTCCAAATCTTGCTGTGGCACCTTTCAGAAATACATGTGTAAGTCCTGCCAAGGCTTGGAGATTCATTTTTCTTTTTCCTCCCAGAGAGAGGGTTACTTTTTCTTGGAATAGATCCCATCTCCCAGACGTGTATTGGAGGCATATTTAAACATTTAGCTTTGGGCTGTGGATCAGCCTTTTGTAGTTCCCCGTTGTGCTAGGATAATAGTCCATGTAGCTAGATTGGTAGAAAGTCTACATGCAGATTTTGCCCTTGTGATTATAGATCAGATTATCAAGTTCCAAAGGATTACAGCTATTTTCTTTGGCCTGTTGCCAAGTAAGTTAATTAGGTGATTTTCTTGAGATCATGACCTGTTGCAGAACTACACTGCCCAGTTGTTAAATTTCCAGTCTGGAAAATGGCTCCCTCCGTTTTCAATTCCCATTGCATTTTCATGAATGACACTATATCTAAACCTCTTTTTTCTCCCACCATAGGAAAGGAAAGTTTTATGTTTCCTAGTCACTGGGATCTATATAGCTCTAAAATTTGAAATCAATTTAATGTAAACAGGATGTGTACTTTGAACAGGTCAAACTTTCTGACAAAAAGAAACATATTGTGACTTTTTACAAAACTTACCTGTACACAATATCATGCATCACTGTTTAACAAAGAGAGCTTTAAACCTTGCCTTGACTCAAGTTTAATGTCTCTTACTCGTGGAAAAGCTTTATTCTAATAAATGTTAATTCTAATACAGTGAAGATTCATTGAAAAATGGGTAAATTATGGATTTGACATATATGAGCAGGTACATTACAGGTAACAGCGGCAAACTTTGCTGTGAATAGTCACTAAAATTTGTGTAATGTTTACTATGACGGACTCTGAAGTGTTTGCGGGTGAGATTTTAATTTTTTTTTAAGATGTGAGAGCAGTTTCTGTCCACTTCAAAGCTGTTTTCATCCCCTGAGAACTATAGCATAATCAGTGTTGTGTAGATGACATGCTTCTTCTTTCTGTTCAGTCATGTCTGTTCCTACGTACTACTGTGAAGCATGATAGAAGCTGTGATTAAGCAATAACCAATTTCTAGCTAGAAATAGCACTCTTCAGAAGAAGTCACATTTCTTAATTCACTGGACTTTGATTTATTTTCATTGACACAGAAGAATAGAACAGTATTGTACTATACTTCTAAGTGTATACTCTTAACCCCCACTTAAGTGCGTTGCTGCTTAAATAAAGTACAATATGGCTGATTGCAGGGCTCTGTATTGCACTTCCTTCGACTGGTCTTAATGGCAGTAATATCAAAAGCCTTGTAAAAAGCAATTTGTAGTGCTTTCTACTGGGGTGGTAAACAACCAGGCTAAGAAAAGGCACCTCTTCTTTTTTGCAGTCCAGGCAGCAGGAAATAAGTCTCCACTGATTTTTTTCCTTTGAAGGTTATGGATACTTTAAGCAACGTGTGAAATGCTTACACTACTGAAGTGAAAAATTTTGCTAAAGTTGGAACTATAATAGTGTCTGGCTTTACCAGAGGAGGTACAGTGCAACACGATAACTCATGCAAAAACCCTTACGTAATCTGACCTTCCTTTTATTGCTTTTGTGCTGCTCGTCTTTTGTAAATGGAGAAATTTAAGCCCCAAAATTCAGGTTCTCATTCAAAACTCACACTTTTATGTGAAAAATTCACATTTTTATGTGAAAATAAATTTTAAGTTAATCTTTCACTTATGAGAGAAGGTGTAAAACCTGACTTCGTGGGTTTTTTTAGTTGAAGCAAACCAAAAGGAATGTCTGCAGCAGGGTTTTTGGATTTGAACTTATGAATAACTGTGGGAAGTATTTTAAGTTATTTACCTGTCTGTAGCTCAGAGGTGTATTTCTGGATTACTGTGTTTGGGCATACATAGAAAATTAGGCACTCTTTCCAGTTGGGTAACTCTTGTTGTAGCAGATAAGTCATTGTGTGGCTGAAAACTTTTATTGCCCTTGGGTTGAATTACTCTTTACCTGTTTTGAATAAACACCATAACTAATTAAAAAAAAATAGTTTAGTGAAGGAAGACAAACTTCTCCTTGGAACCTTAATGAGTCTTTCAGGCATTGGCAGTTTTCTTCACCATTTGAAATCTATATGAGGGCTTCAGACCAATTCTGCAGTTGCTTGTCTTGGTGGTTTCGTCCCAGTCTCATGGGCATAAGCAGAGAATCAAATTTGGTTTTCACATTGTAGTTATCAGGGTGGTCTTTCTTTAACAGAGCAAATTCCATGTAACACTTAATTTAGATTAAGTTCTCTACTAGCACTGCTCATCAGCTGACTCTTGCCACCTTGCTGAAGAAGGACTAGTGCTGTCAGATCCAGAACCCTTGACAAGTGTAACTTAAAAGAATGAATTGCCATATACAGATGTAAGGTCTTGGTGAGCAGGACTGTAACATGAGCTTAGAGAACACTGAAGTTTTCTTCTAAAGAGAAACTGTAGCTGGAGAAGTGAAGAACAAATTAGATTGAGCTGACAGGTTTTTGATTTGGCCATCTAAACAGGTTCTCTTTCCTAGAATTGTTCTTGCAGAGAGTATATTGCATATTTACTTAAGTAAATTGTGTTTTCTCCAAGTTTACTTGGAGTTTACGGGCAAGATGTTTCAAATGAGCATTTCTTGTTACTTTTTAAGCTCTTTCATAATCAACACAGAGTAGATCCTTATAACTGAATAATAGCATTTCATAAGAAACCTGAAAAGCAGATATTTCTTCCACTAAAAATAAGTCTGTCCGAACAATATCAGATCTGATTATTTCACTTACTGCGTTGCACAGTTGTGTGACATTTACTATTTGAGTTATTTTGCATTCCGACTCGTGCAAAGGTAGCACAGAATCAAACGAACAGAGAAACTCTTCTCTTTTTCCTCCTTATTGTTCCCTGCTGAATGAAGCTCTAGCAAGAAATAAAGCTTTTTCCCAGAGGTGGTAAGAATGGTGATTTTTCAATGCGCTTTGCAATGTATAAGAAATTATACAGGAAAACAGAGGCTTTTGTCTTTAGCAGTTCATGTGAAAATATTTACTGGAGACGATAATGTTACCCAGGGGAAGCTGACAACAACTTGAACATGAAATGCAGCTATTGGGAGATCCCAGACTGTCAAATTATGCTAACAACATGAAAGCTCCAAGTCACGCTGTTTGAGAGAAGTAAGTTTTGAATTGAACTCAGAAGGCTCCCTCTGACCTTGGCTGTTTCTAACCAGACCAAACTGCTTGCTGACACTGATAATTTAATTGCCTCTTCAAATAGTCCCATGTGTGTATTTTAATATCAAAGCAAGATTTGCAGACAGGGTTTATCATTTATCAGTTGGAGTAATAGTTAATTATATGTACTGGGATCATTGTGGCTGCAGTGACTGGGTCAGCAATTAAAAGATACTTCTCTCAGAAGCTTTTTCTCTCTGGTTTGGTCAAGCACTTCTGCTTGCCTGTCTTACCTGCTCAGCTGCTCAGAGTTCTCAGCCCAGACAGCTCACATAGGTTGAGTTAATCCATTACAGTTTGCATAATTCTTGAATGTGGAATTCTGTGGCTGAGCATAATGCTCCTTTACACCTAGCTGAGGGACACCTTGTTTCTCCTTTAAATTGTCTTGTGTTTGTTTGTTTGCTTTTATTTCAGGAGAGCTAATTTCTGACAGATTGCCAATTCAATTAGGAAAATTTTGCCTATATCTCTTTGTGGCTAGATGCTGGATTGTTATACTAAACCATTTTTCATGTGATAACCTCACAAGTAGCACTAAAAATTTGAGTTGAACAGATACTTTTGAGTAAACAAATCAGTTGGGCTTTTTCTGTGGAAAAAGAACTTTAATTTCTTACAGCACTAATGAATGTAAAAAATTATCTTAGGCTTGAGTTTCAGGATATGCTTAGTGTTATTTATTTCCATAAAGTTATAGAATATGACAGACTCTGCAATGGCTTGAAATAAAAGAAAAAAACAAAACAAAACAGAAACAACCCACCTAAATGTGATTCCCGATATCTTAGAAACACTTTTTGGAGCTAAATTCAGCTTCCAAGATCCGTGCATCTTACAGCGTGTAAATCAGATCATTATACAAGTCAAATAACACTTAACAAATAACACTTAAAATTTTGGCATGGGTTTGGATCTTGAGCCTCCCCAGAGCTGGGATTAACTACACCTGAGAGCTGGATTAGGACCCTCTCTGCTTTTTTATGCATGTCCATGGTAAAGACAAATTTACAATGTAAGTTTAATCAAAGGGAATTGAATGCAGCACTTAAGGAAGAAGACTGCACCATGCACTATTTGTCAAAAATGCGTTTTGATAGACAGCCCTTTGCCCTCAGCAACTTCTATCCAACTCTTACTCCTCTCTCACTACTGATACAGCAGCCTGGAGATAAACTCTTCTGTCTCCACTGCCTTTCACAGTATAGATACCACAAACAGCAAGTGGAAAGCAGCATCATAAAAACACATTCCTTGTGTTTCAGAATTTGCTTAGTGCTACTTATTTCCATCGATTTGTAGAGCTAAATGAGCTAAAATCATATGCACAGCATTGCATGATGATTTTTAATTGCATGCATGCATGATTTTTAATTCAAGTATGTCCAAAAATTAGAGGTGAGGTAACTTTTTGTGGTCATTTTGTCATTGAAAAGGGAAAATAATTACCGGAAAAATAATATTTTCACTGACAGTACAGGGTAATTAGTTTCCCAGGGAGAAGATGTTGGTAGCAAGGGGCTTAACACAGGGAGCCTTTGTCATTTTATGGATGCTCATCTATCAACTGTCAGGTTGTTTCAAAAGAGCTCGGGTCATAATGTTTTCCCTCTGCACCTTTCCCATCACGGTGGCCCAAATTTGCCTGAATAACCATTAGATGTCTTGTTTGCCTAGTCTGGGCATTTACAATGAGTCAGGAGGTAGCTGTGTTGCTGTGGCTGCACAGCATGGGGGTTTTGTCAGGGAGACTGTCCAGTGTGCTATCACAGGTTTGATGTAGAGGACGGACTGGCTGGACACTAGCTTTACTTCTCTAGGCAAGTTATGCTTAGTAAATTGAGTGGGACTTCCCTAGATGGAAAAAGTAAGGGAAGGCCTGAATGTTGTTCTTGTGGGGGAGAATTTCCTCTTCAGTTTGAGTATATTGATTAAAGATGCACATATAAATACATACATAAAAGTACCACCATTTTATTAGCCTTTCCCACATAAAATTTTGGGTCATCATTCCTAAGACACAATTATTGTTTAGCTGTGACATTGGAATTGATGCAAAGAAACATTAAATTTCTAGATCTGGATGTCTCAAAGGATGCAGGTGCCTTGACAGTGACAGATGCAAAAATGTTCACCACTTCTTGTAGAGATGGCTTCCCCTATAAAGCGATAAAGAAAGGGATCTTGGCTAAAACCTAAGGAATTCTGATGTTGTAAAGCAACAGCTGAAGGTTTGCTGTTACCTCCCCTGCTTTGCCTCCACTGTAAAGCTCCTGCCTCGTAGAGTGTGGCTCACATGCACCCTTGGTCCTGCGGCAGCTGCTGAGTGCAGAAAGTTGTCATGACGTGGGGAAGGGGAAATTTTTCATCTGAGTATTTTCAGGATTGTACCATGGTTGCTTGCTGGAGCAACATTAGACAGCGTCTTGCAGCAGAACTAACTTGATTTTAGGTATGTGTATAAACACACCCACTGAAATGTTCACAAGTATTTAATATTTAATGTTATGGACAAAATACTTGTCCTTAATGTTAAGGGTCAGTGTGTGTATATTGTCAAGGCAAGATTTAACACACCCGCCCCACCTCCTTCCTTTGTCTTTTTGGGACAACTCGTTTGAGTTCATGATATATTGATAAAGAACCTGCAATCTGGGCTTCAAGTAGCTCTGTGAGAATTCACTGAAATTGCAACAAAAAAGGTGAAAATGTGACTTGAAAAATCTGTGTGGAGGAGGGAGAACACCTAAACCAAAATGGTTTGTCCTAAAGAGCAGTAATATTACTGGTTTTCTTTAGCAAGACAAGTAGTTTTACAGTTTGGATTACTTGTGTGTGCAGCCTCTAATACTTTTTTCAGATCATTAAATGAATTGGCTGTACACAGATCCCAATATGACAAATGTTAATTTCTAAGACTTTTACTGGGTGTTACTTAATAAATGGATAAAATGAAGGCTGGAGGCCTCTAGCTCCTCTCAATTTCTACTCATGTTGCTCAGTGACGCTTAAGAGTAGCTGAAAATGCTCCCTTGATGGAGTCGGATTGCTTCTTTATTAATTCCATTCATAAATACACACTGGGTGTCCAGTGGAGCACTTAAAACCCTGATAATCAAAAGCTTATTGTGTGTTTGAGAAGCTTGAAAGGGAAAATGAAGTAAATACCAAGGGAGAATAGAATAAAGTTAGAGTTTTTCTTTCTAAGTCAGCAGGAGGTCGTCTAAAGTATAATGTTATGCACAAGTTTTACCATCGAGGCTGTGATGGGGGGTGTGAATATGTGTGCAATTACAGTAGTAAAATCAGCGTGCCATGCATCATTAATGCAGGGCTCCACAGATGGCAGCATCCCAGGGCAGCACTAACAGCTATCTGACGGCCTCTGTGTGTGAGAGGCATAGAGGACTTGTACCTTTATTTCAGCTCTGTGTTTAGCTCTGTACCACTCAGATAGCACAAGGCAAAATTCACATGAAAGCTAGTAAAGAATAGAGGCTTTTATATTTTTTTTCAGCTGTGTCTTTCTCTAAAGCAAAAATGTTCATTTTGAAAAAGGTTTTTTTGGGGAGGAATTTAGTTTGTTGCATTAGTTAGTGAACGTGTATGAAGAAAGGAAACAGGGGTGTTCACACCCCAGTGAAGCTGAGTTGGTTGAATTAATCTGGTTATGCCTGCACATGCTGCTCTCCTTCCTTTTGCTATAGGGCAGAGTCATAGTGAGAGAGAGAGCAGAGGATATTTCTTCCAGAGCTGCCACACTTCTACATACTTCCTCTAAAGCTTCTTCAGTTCTCAACAGCTGAAGACTTGCATAAGCTCTCAGCCTACAGCTTTGAAATAGCAATTTTGCTTTTGAATTTTTATTACTGCTGCTTAATTGTATATGGACTTTTACCTGGGTGAGGGGTGTGCCATAAGGCTTGGGATCTGGACAGTGCTTTGGTCTTTTTTGGGTCTTCTCTTAAACCACAGACCTGGCAAGCAAACTAGTTCTGAGATGATAAGCATTATGTTGCCCCAAGTCCATGTGTCCGTGGCATAGATGGGTGCATCCTGTGAAGAAAATGATCTGATTCTTCAGCACCTCCTGTTATTTTATGGAACCATTTCCATGACGGCATGGCAGCAGAGGATCTCACATGAGGAGCCATGAGAAGTACTGAGAACTGGAAATAAATACTTCTCTGAGATAAACAATAACATTGATCTTGGCTGAGCATAACACAGAAATTCTCCCAAGACCCCCCTGTCAGGTCCTTTGAAACCTCGAGGCCTAAGCTGGTCCCTTTTTGGGCAGAATCGCTTAGTTGCTTTTCTTTGGAGAAATACAAAACTATACTTTTTTTTTTTTATCCTCTACTGATAACTGTGAATGATGGCCATGTGAGTGCTTTCTATTCTACTCTCCTCATTAAACCATAAAGAAATTGAAAGATCTGAAACTCCCAGGCCACTGCAGTAATACTAACAAGGTTGATTTTTCAGAAGGATTACAGGTTGAAGAATAAAGCAAGGAGGATGCTGCTCCTAGATTATCCATAGCAGGCAGATTGAGAAATTGTCTTTGTCCTCTCAGATGATTTGGTAACAGGAAGAATGGAACATCACCACTACAACAGAAGCAACCTAAGTTATATATGAGGGAGGAGACAGTAGGGTAGCAAAATCAGTGGTTTAATGACCAAATCTTGTTGTAGATATGCAGGACTGTGTTAAAAGCTAGATTTTCCTTAGTCTATTTTGCAGTTTGCATTTGCAACAGCAAAGGACATTTTTACCTTTTTTGTTTATGAGAGGTATGTGATCTCACTCTGACTGCCGCATACAGAGAAATGGCTCTCAAAAGCTGCTCCTGGTCAAGAGGAGGAAAAGTGGGCATAACAACTGCCTCCACTTGGACAAAACACTGTTTCCATCAGTTTTGACTGTAATTCCGTGTTGGAATAATCTTTATGTTTCGAAAATTGTGTGGCTGACTTTCCATGTCTTCTTCTGGGATAATAGCCCCCCAAAAAGAATAGGGCTTTAGACTGCTGATGGCCGGCAGAAAGGCAGCTAGCAGTAAATGGGGGGAAAAAAAAAGCTTGTCTTTTATGATGCCGATCTGGAAGGGGTCAAAAAAATACAAGGTAAATGAAACCACTGGGATTCCAATGTGAATGAACAGACCCACTGAGAGAGAGATCTAGAGAAGTGGTTTCTGCCTGATGCTTCCTCCACCAAGGTGAATGCAAACTGCTGGAGCCCAGCTCTGATGGGGGGGTTTGGTGTAGTTGCTGCTCTTGACAAAGGTCTGTGAGCACCAAGTGCAACTGAGCACCAAGTGCAACTGGAGCCACCATTCATCACAGGACCGGTGGAAGGTGATAGTGGCCCATGGCTGGTCCACCAGAGCAGGAAGACATGCACAGGCATGTGTCCTGGCAAATAGGTAGCTTTTACTGCACACACACTTTCTGCTACTGATCTTCATTTATGTGTGTCGAGGGTTGTGTTTTTACATGCCTGTTAGTTTTTTAAAACAATCTTCTATGTTCTCCAGCATCTACAGACAAGTGCATAGGAGCTGAACTGTTTGTCATGTCAGGCTGGGATTTCTGTTTGCATGACAGAACTTTTTCATGACATACGAGTTTTTAAATAAAAAACAGGGAGAGGCAGCAAATCACTTGGGCTCAGACGACGGAAGGGGGGGAAAAAAATCCCACCTAAACAATAGATATTTAAGTAGAAAGTGTTCCAGCTCCTTCTGACAAAGAGCCTCTGGAGGATTACAATGCAGTCAATGTTGCTTTAATTAAATTTAATGCTGTGTGAAATGCACTCTGAGAAACTTTGATGAATGACTGGGGCAATTCATGTGGCTCACTAAAGGGCATCCAGCTCTTGCAGGGGTGTCAAGCCACGATGAATTGGTTAGTACAGGCATGTTTATAGACTGCCTAAGGAACCTTGTATCTGTGTGGTAATGTCAGAGATAATGTTATGATTCTCTGGACCTTGGGGGGCTTTGGTGACATGGTTAATGAGATAGCCCAGGGAGTGTCCCAGTAGGTTACTTGCAGACCTCCCACATCAAAAGGAGCAGCTTTGCCCCTTCAGAGCCTGCCATCCTCTAGATCTCTCAGCTGGCCCTTGCTTTCCATAGGGCCACTTTTTTTCCTACCTCCTCCCCCTTCTTTTTTGGTTCTTAATCAACATTAACTTTGGCTGCTGAAATTCAAAAGTTGTTAGTTTTTAATTTGGTTTCTCTTTGACCTACCTACAGAATGGCTTTCAAAGATTTTTATAGGAACAACAGCCACCACGGTTACCCTCCTCCCAAAGCCTCAAAATGACGAAAACAAAGCTTAAGCCAAAGAGGAAAATTAAGGGAGGAAAAAACCTTAACTCTCCCTCTTTCTGTTCCCTCTTTCCCCAACACACAAAAAAAGAGGAATGTTTGCCTCATGCAGAGTTTAGTTACAAAGCGATGGCCTATGATAGTACAACTGGGTCTTTTATCTGCGGTACCCAAAAAAGTGAAGGGGGAAAAAAAAAACCCACCACAAAACAGTGGATCAATTGATAAATGAAAGTCTGTTATTCATGTTTGATTTAAAGGGTTGATTATAGGCCTGTGGAAAGGTTGTTTAACAATTTCTCTTTGTAAGGGGAAAAAACTCACTGTATGTTTGATTTAAAGTGAGGTTAGATGGCAAGTAAACATTCTTGTAATAATACAGTGATCTTTGCAAAATTCCTGGTTCAGGAAGTAGATGTTCAGTATATTACATCATTGAAGGAGGCAAACATCAAAGTTAATGCAAGACTACCTCAAATGATCCTTGTAAAATATAAAAACCTGAAGTTTTTATTATACTTTTGAAATTCTATGGGAAAGAAAAGGAAGAGGGCTGATGATGGATCATAGGTTTGATAAACTTCATATCTCACAGATCTGATGACAGATACAAGTGCTCTGCTCTAGATGGCTATAAGTTTAAGGCTTGTGATCTTGGGCAGAGAAATAAATACTGATGAGAAACCAAGATGGGATCTTCTGAAATGGCATAAGCAGCATGCTAATTGGTCTGGTCTGTTGATATTCTGAACTCCACATCAGTCTTAATCTGGTAGTTTAAGATGTGTGTCATGAACTTTGAGCATTCATCTCATACTGTTCTACTATGTTAGAACTTAAATATCTGTTCATTGCAGACAATACTGAAGAAATGGTAAATGTATGTGTATATGTCAGGGTTTATACATATATATACATATATATATGTGTGTGTGTATATATATATACACACACATTTGAGTCAAATATTCTGGGACCCACTATGATTTTCTTTCAAATCCCTTTGTAAAGAATATCTATCCCTCAAAGTCCAAAAAGAACTCAACAATAAAACACCTCACACAAACAAACAAATAATCCTGTCTAGCTGAGTCATCTCTGGCCACATCATTGTGATATAGCCAGAAACAGTTCACCTGCTTTCTGCAAGCTTTATTTCTGTTCAGCAGTTCTGCTGATGGTGTCTCCCCATAGCAGAGGTGGGGGGAAAGGACAGTGGTGGTGATTTGTGTATTTAATGATCATGCTGGCAGGTACTAAGTCTCTTGGTTTTTTGTGATGGGCCTAACCACTCTTTTGTATGCTCATTAAATGTTGAGCTATTCTCTAAATGCTGCTGGAGCCACATCAAGAGGTGAAATCAAGAGCCAGACGTACCCAGAAGCCTGTAGTGTTGCAACTATGGATAACTTTGTTTGTTTTAAGCATCTGAGATGGAACATTTGTTTCAGAAGGTTGGGGGGTTTTACTCTTTTTCTGACTAAAAGAAATATCTATTCCTCTTGTCACCAAGCCAGCACCACCCTTCTGGTGACACATGGTGTCAAGCTCTCTATCCTGAGTCTTCTGTTCTTTCCCTTCTGCAGGCAGAGCAGCTTCCTGGGTGCCATTATCAACTTCGAGGGGGGTTAAAATATCATAAAATCATTTTAGTTGAAAAATGACTTGTGGAGGTTGCAAGCTGTTTTTGTTGAGAAAGTAAAAACAAATAAATAAATAAATCTTCTACAAAGTTACATCTGTCAAAGTGCACAGGACCAAGACTCTGTGATTGAAAATTTTGTTGAGATTGTTATAAAGAGCTGATGTGGCCTTAAAAAGCTTGTATCAGTTCTCCTCTTGTTGCAGCACTGGAGATGCTGCTCACCCATGCCTGGCAAGCTGGGGTGGCATCCTGGTCCTGCTACTATAGAGGAAGGTGGAAAGTGGGCAGAGCCAAGCCAGGCCCTTCCTTCTCTCTATCTCTCTGTTATCTGAATCAACTATCCAGGTAGAAGCACTTAAAGGACATTTATTTAATAAGTTACTTGCTGCTGGCCAATATTGCTATAATGAAGTTGTAACTAGATCAGGGAGGAAGCAAATGCCAGCTTTGGTTTGGTAACTTGTCTTGCAGGGAAGAGGGGAAAAAGGCAGAACAAGCTAAGTGGTTTCCAAGACCTTAATCTATTTTTAAATAGGTCTCTTTGAAACTGTAGCAGCAACAACAATCTTTGCTGTAGTTAATGGGCTGTCAGTGTATCCTTTATTTGAATGACTGTTTTCTGAATCAGAAGTTAAAGACATCGTGTTGTTGTCACTGAGTCAATGGCAGTAAGTCTAACAAAGGACCTTGAAGCCACTGTGAGCAGCAGCCTCTTGTGTCTTCAAAGTAACAACAAGGTCAAGGAAAAGGCAAACACAGCTAACACTGTCCCAGTCTCACCAGTGTGGCCACACAGAGTGTTTATGGCAGCCAAGTCTGGAGCATAAATCCCTTTCTAGTGCACCACACACAACCCCAAAGCAGGTTTGCTTGTTTATTACCTTTAAGGGCTAGAATGGTGCAAAAATTCATACATCTGATTGTAGGAGAGACTTGTTTCAGAAGTGTGACTCCAAGAGCCAGGGCTATATGTGATCCTGGTGGTGGGCTGGTGGGAAATTCTGAGTGCTGCACCAGTACACGATGTAGTCAGCTGGGGACTGGGAGGGAAGTCCTGGTGCAGGACAGCTCCCACTGGGGCAGTCAGGGTCTAGAGCTCTCATGGACTCCTGTGGACATTCCATGCCTTGGGGCCTTAAGTAGGTTTTGGTATTTGGAGGAGTGCAGGTTGACTTTTGTCTCCTCAGCAACAGTGAAGAGTGAAAATGAATTGAAATGGGGAGGTGCTATGAAATTACAGGGAAGTTGCTGTGCTGGGGTACCAACCTGATTCAGAGTGTGGAATCCACTCTCCCTCTCGATGTGTTGTGTCCTTTTCCAGAGACCCTTACAAAGAAATGGAAGTCTCCTTTTAAGGGCTGTTGAAGTCTGAGAGGAGTCAACTGGATGAGATGAGATTGGACTGGGTGATACTCAGCTGGTAAGAGAATGTGTGGCAGTGGAGATAGGTAATCAGAGAGAAGTTAAAGAATGCAAATGGGGGAACACACCGTAGATGTAATGTACTCCTTAAGCAGTGCTGAAGGAAGACAACGTCTGTTTTTCTTAAGGCAATATTACCTCAAATGGGGCACCTGACCCATTCCTGCTGGGCCTGCAGGTCATCCCCTAACAAGAAAAAATTTAACTTCACCATGTGGGTTGCAGGGACTGGGTCCAACAAGGTGGGCTGGAGCTAAAGTGCCTTCTTTACATTGATTTCTCCTTGCTTTGACATGTTATAATCGGACATTTAACATGATTTTAACATAGGGTTTTTTTGTATTCAGTCTCTTTGCGTGGTTTAAAATTCATTTCCAGGCTGTGATCTAATGGCAGTAATTACCTCAGAAGTGCATACAGTACAGAGTATGTTTATTTTTGTTTCAGCCAAGGCAAATGATTACAGGTCTTGGCTTCACTTCAGGGCTCAGCTCTGCTGGGAAAGCCAAAAACAACATCTACCTTTGCAATCTGGCAAGCAGGTCCTAAATACCTTATGTGAATGTTTGATTTAATCATATGAAGGGCAGCAAGAGCAGGAGAGCAAAGCCCTTTGAGTCTTGGTGTTGCAGTGGACTGCTGGTGTGCAAATTACTTACTAACTCTACGTTATGCAGGGACCCAGCTTTGCCATGTAATGGCTATGACTCCCTAGTATCGAATGGTAACTTGCTCAGAATTCTTGAGTCTCTACAGTGCCTTGTGTGCAATTTGGGTAACACTGGCAACAGTATGAAAGGCGCAAGAAGCAAAATATCAGTGAGATTTGCCCATATTTAGGTTTCAGTAGCTATAGGAATAACACAGTCTGTTACATGCAAAAATGAGTTTGTATGATTGCATGCTTAGAGCTCATGACAAGCGTGAAAGCATAGGTGTTCCTTCTTTAAGTATTCCCTGGCATCTGATGAGAGAGCGGTGGGAGAACAATCTACTTTATTCCTGTTAAACAGCGCATGGTGATAAACCCCATCCTGTTCCTCTGTCCATATGGGGTTAACTGAGAGGTTTATGCTTTGGTATTTCTGTCAAGGTGCAGAGGATTTAATTTAATTAATTTACTTAAAGAATTGCAACATAAAAATCAAGTCCTTAACTATGTCTCTAAAGAGCAGAGGGGAAGTTTTCATCCTTCCCTCAGTTTAGTTTCTTCGTCATGTGTACCAAAATACAGCTGGATATTTTGGGAGAGCAGCTGGCTGCACATGGAAAACACATGAAAGAGTTTTGTGGATCCTAGCTCTATCTATAGACAAAAAATGTGCCCTTTGAATATCTGACAGGTTTGGGAGATGTCCTTGTAAATGCAACTAATGTGATGTGCTGATTTCTCATGTCCTTTTTTACCTTGCAACTGTTGTGAAGAACAAGAAGTTGCAGAATAAACTGGAGAATGCCCCTCCTAATAGGTACCTGAGTAGAGAAGTAGATGATGGTAATTGCCACAAGTTTCTGCAGGAACCAGGAGTACTCAGAAGTTCATGAAAGAAGGATTTAGCTTATTTAAACATATTGTTCAATAGAATGATGACTATTAGCCTTTGACAGTCTGTCTAGATTCAAGAGACCTACAAATGCTCAAAACTATTGAAAAGACAAACATGCTTTAAAAGGTTGATGCTTGCTTTCTAAAAAGAAGAGGCATGTTTTTCTCTTTTCTTAAACTGCTTAAGCTTCATCAGCTGAAGTAGAGTTGCCTTGAGCTTATACTGAAAGAGAAGATCAAATTCAGCCCTCCCTGAATAGAAAAAGCTATTTTAATGTTTTTGTGTTTTCTGGCTACCAGAGGTCCTCTCAGTCATATCTATGTTAAGAATTTAAAAGCATGGATGAGTGTGTGCTCACATACTGAAGTACATTTAGGGGGATGTACGCACATATGTGTAGTTTTAGTCAGTAAGAGAAGATGAAATGATATATTGGTAATGAGAGAGGTTGTGAATTATATTTTCAAGAGTTTTGAATGGTTTCATGAACGTTAAGAGTGTAACTCTAAGAAGCAATGTTAGAACATACAGAACTACTGAAATTATGCCAAAAACTAAATTTCCTTTTGAAATGGTGTGTGTATAGATCTTTGCCAGGGGTCTCCCAGTCTTCACTGTTTATCATTGCAGATGAAAGTGAGTGGCTAATAATGCCTGTTTGTAATAACTGTTTATTTTGACCTTTGGAAAAGATTGATGTGCTAAGGGATAGCATCTACCTATATATAGAGAAAAAAAAGTATCAGTGTGAAATGAAGCTTCTTGAAAGTTGGGAGTCTGCTTTGGAGTGTTTATAGTAAACAAAAAAATCAAGCCCAAATGGTTGCCATCCCAGATCTTGAGGTAATCCATATTTCCATGGAAATACTCATATTCCTTCCACTTAACTGATTAACTTACCCCTTCCTACAATTTTGAAAGAAGAAATAATCCTGCCTGCCTTTCTTTTTCTCTTCTCCTATGCAATTGCAGTAATTGAGGAACTCATTTACTCTTTTATGTGTATATAATTTATGGAAGATTGTCAAAATTCAGGAAGAACTTTGCTGTTATCACTGAAAAAAGAGCAGACTAACAGTATTTCGAAGGGAATGGAGATACATGAATTATTATAGTTATATCCTTTTTCTGAGAGAATTTCTCCAATCCTGCCCCAAATGCTGACAAAGCTCTACTTATTTGTCTGCAGCATGATGACTGCAGTAAGATGTAGTTGCTCAGTGAGATAAGACCACTTGCACAATGACTGTAGAGTAGGAAGATGAACATTAAAATTGGACTCAGTATGGGGTGGGGAACCCAGAGCAAAGAGTGGCACTTCCATTCATAACAAGTTGAATTATTATTGCTTTAAATTCTGTTGGTCACAGTCTTTCCAGGCTGTGTTGCTGGAATCTTAGATATAATTAATTTCAAATAGTGCCAGCTATATTTATAGTAATGCTGAA
This sequence comes from Lophotriccus pileatus, assembly GCA_035583135.1. Classification (NCBI taxonomy): domain Eukaryota; kingdom Metazoa; phylum Chordata; class Aves; order Passeriformes; family Tyrannidae; genus Lophotriccus; species Lophotriccus pileatus. The sequence goes on from JAWWES010000133.1 coordinate 12,479,623, forward strand.
TGCTTGTGGAAACTGCTCAAAACCACCTACAAGAACACAACTGAAATCCCTGCTTGATTTGAACAGCAGCTAGAAGGTTAAAAGATTGGACTGTTTCATGCTTTCCTGAGATTAGAAGTAATACCTTTAAAATTGTGGTGTAAAAAGTCTGTGACACCATGTGCAGTGCTCGTAAAACCATGAACTATTTTTTTTAGCTTTCCACCAAGGAGCAGTGGAAGATCTGAGTAGCTTCTGAAAAAGGGAGCCCTGTGGGCCTGAACTGGAGCTTCATGCCTTCTATTTCACCTCAGTGGCAATGCTCCATAAGGTTCACAAACCTTGCACGTTTCTCCCAAGTATTTTGAAACTGCGGAACATGAGAAGCTGTTGCACTGGAAAGAAATTGCTGTATTTGCTTCACTGTTGTTAACTGCTGCAATACGCAGCACCTAGTATAAAACCAAAAGTAAAACAAAGTGTTAGTGGATCTGTAAAGGTGTCTCAAAATTACTTCAACCCTGATTAAAAAACAGAATAGAAAACCTTGTACAAATATACATGTAACTATACTGTAATTTCCTCCAGATTCCAGGGTATTAAGGGACTGGATGACTCAACACTGAAGGAAAACACAACAGAAATGGCCAAAAAGCCTGCACTCCTGTATCCATAAGTGTTACAGCAATTCAGCACAACTCTGAACAATCTTCAGGCATTGAAGAGACTGAGATTAAGGTTATTTTGTATCTATCTATACTATCTTATACATAGGTTTATCTAAAATACATCTAAACACACTCGTCCATACCATTTTTGCAATATATGATAAGAAAAAAATGAAGTATTTGAAACATAATTATTTAGCAAAATCATTAATTAAAAAAATTAAGGAAACCTGCTTTTAGCAGAAGTAATTAAAAAAATACAATATTTGCCTACATATGAAAAACTTACTAACTTCAAGGCCCAACAACTGTACTTTATAAAATGTACAACTCTGTGAAGCTTACTGCTAGTCAGAACTTTTTCAGGCATCCTGAGAATGTTACTGTTTGGTCTTAAAATTAATCTATAGACAGAGGAGATTGCAAGGTGCTTTTCCTTGGGAAAAAGTAGAACAACACAGCCTGAGGGAGGTTAACACTTATGAGAGAGCAGTAACTTTTCTTAGATCTGAGGTTTTGTTGGTTTCACTTGAACTTCTAGGAACAGGCAAGTTTTTGAAGGTTCACATGCTCCTTCAGCATGAAATCAAAGCAGCAAACTTTGCTTGAGAAGAGCAGTTACTCACAAGTTAATTACATTGATCAGTGGCAAGACTTAGAGTTAGGAGGGATTTGTGAAGCAAAAGTCAGAATCTGGAAAGAGCTCAAGGCCATTTTAAAGTGCTCATTTTCCAAACTCTTGCTGCCCAATAGCTTCCACAGAGATCATTAAAGTCAGTGAATGCTGAGACTTTCAAAACATTATGGACATCTGTAAACTTCTTTATCTAGAAAAAAATCACATGTTTTTTCTCTACGTCCACCGGTAGCTGAGCCAAGCTTGTTTCAAGTGAAGAAGACTCGTAATATCAAAGATTTACTTAATTTTCATTGCTGCGCATAAAACATCTGACAGTATTTACCGAGAAAACCAAAATGCCTCTCTTTGTTTGCACAAGCCAAGGGAAAAGTACAGTGTATCCGTCTGCAAACTAACATCAAAGCACTTTTGCAAAATCAGGGGTGGTGACATATATTTGGAGAAACAGTATGAGAGCCGCCTGTTAGAGAGTCATGGGGGTCTCTGCACTTACCAGGCATAATCCTGATTGGAGCCGTATCTTTTTATTTCTTCTCTTTATTATCACTTCGTGGTTAACATTTGTTGATGAGGAGGATTAACAGCACTTTTTTAGTGACATTTAGCTCTTTTAACAAACTCTCTTCAGTCAAAGGTTGCTGGCCTGAAAAAAAAAAAGAGAGAAGTCATTAAGCAAACAAATCTTTGCCAAGAGTTGATGCTAAACATGCCATCACTCTCTGTGAGTTATTCACTGTATATGAAATTTATTCCACAAGACTCTGACCTTGATGTTGATTAACCAGAAATCCCTTCTTCTCTTGTCACTGTTAACAGCTTTAGGTGTCTCGAGTGGCCCCTCTCTCTTTTCTTACTCTTCTTTTTTTTTTTTTAACCATCCATTAAGGAAGATTTTTCTCAATTTGACATTTCTTTCATAGTGCTGCTCACTGGCACAACCTCCTGAGACACGACTGCTCTTTTCCATGAGGCTGACGGGCTGGTGGCCGGCTGGTCCTTCCGTGGGTTTGCCCCACTCTGCTCAGCTCACCTGCCGTGGTGTGGACCCTTACTGACACAGAACAAAGGACACACAAGCCTTGTGAGGAATCAGGGTATTCCTTTAGCATGGTGATGCATCTCAGGGGAGACTTTAATTGTTTCAGGCAATGCAGTCCACTATCAAAAAGCCTGAAAAGGGAAATGGGATTTCCCCATGTCTGTATTCCTATTTGCCTGGCCTGTAAGTCACAGTAAGGCCACTTTGTGGCTCTCTGGGTGGGTATACAGGGCAGAGTTTCTGCACTAAGTCTTGTGAGGTGGAGAGGGAGCATATTACGGCTGTTCTTTACTTGTTCAAGGCCTCAAAAGGGCCTCTCTGTAGACGCAGGAGATGGAGCATCAGTAGATTGCCCTTAGGTCACTCAGCTTTGAGTAGACCCCAAATATGGAAGATGGTTTAAAACCACCTCCAGCTCAGTATAAACACAGGATCAGAGCAAGAACTGAACCTTTTAGGTGCCTGCTGCTAAGCATGAAACCATTTACGGAACAGAAACACTGCAAATATTCACTTGTGCTGGCAATTTCTAGAAAGGGTAGGGGGGGAAGAGATCAAGGGATGAGAAGTGTACCAAAATAAATGCTGGATTTGCTTTTTGTATTCTTTTTGGGTGAGGTCACATGGTGATAAATTGAATAGACTGGAATAACTGAAAACTGGGCTTGTTGTTAAGCCTTAGAGTGCATTGCACTGCAGAGTATTGCTGGCACCTCTTTCTATGAAGAAAGCCTGGCTGCCATAGACTTTGTGGCCACTGGCATAGATTCATTTGGTGCTTTGTGATTTTGCTGTTTAACACTCACCTTTGGCAGTCTCCTGGCATGCTCTTTTGTGGTGGAAGATGATGTTTATCACCGCAGCTGTATGAGGCTGTACTGGGTCTGAAAGCTTTCAGAATCACTGATTGACAGTCAATCTCTACCTTTCTTTTTTACTGGCTACATCAGTTGAGGGCTACATTCGTGCTTGGCTATTCCTTCCATAGCTTATAAGCAATCCTGCAAAACCAAACATTTAAAAAAGGCACATTTAAAAAGGCACATCATTACCTTACATGATCTTAATTCAGCTCCTTCATGCAAATAAGATACATATATACAACTGTGGCATACCCACTTCTGCCACATTCCCAAGCCCAGTTTAGTTAGTCCTTGGCCCAAACTTTATCCTACAGTGGGATGGATGGTGCAGAGCAACCACTCCTTCGTTGTACCTCAGTTGCAAAGGGGAGGAGAGCTGGCTGCATGGAATGGTAAATCAGGAGGTGTGCTGCAGACTCCCAGCCTATGCAGGGTCATCATCTGTTCTTTGTGAATCCCTCAATTCTGTGCATTTCACAGGCAGGGCAGGGTGTGTGAACTGTGGCGTGGTTATTATCTTATGCCTTAAGATACAGCTTCTTGCTAAATATCCTAGAAAAGCCGATATGGAGCATTTATTTCTTAAGGGCATTATTTAGGATGCTGTTGACAGTGGTACTGCTATGATATGTGTAACATTGTTAGAGATGGGAGAAGTGTTAGTCCTGGCAAACTGCTGCCTTTGTATAGAGAATTAAAGCTTGGGTGGGGGAAAGTTGGGGTGGGGAAAGTCAGTGGATACAGCTGAAAACCACTGTCGGGTTCTTATTTACAGCACAAACATAAAGGCTTACATTTTGGGCAAGTGTAGGCAAAACATCATACCTAGCAGGGAATGTGAACAGCTATTACAGCTACATCCACAGGAAAACTCAGCAAGCCAAATACAAAATTATAAGGTCATATGAGAAATAGACAAACAAAAAAGCTGAAATACTGCTTGAAACATAAAAACTGGATATGCTTAAAGCTTTGGGGTTTGTCACAATCTGTTTATCAAATGCCTTGCTTCTAACAAAAGTGATTTTTTTTTCATAAAACTGCCTAACTGACACATTTCTGATCAGCTTCAATCCAGATACATACAATTAGTTAATGTTTGACTAAATCATTGTGTATGGTAACTTACTAAAAATTTTTGGGTTAGTCTCCTAACAATATTTTTCATTTTGGCACTGGTTTATTTCAGGCTTTGTTTTTCATTGCCTTGTCACACTGAAGCTAGTCTGTACAGTCTGTTATTACTTCTTTCTTTAGCTTTGAAAAGCTACAGTTTTCTAGTCTCCTGTGTTACATGCGATGTCATTTTGTTATTTGTAGTGCCATAATATCCAATAATCAGACTAATTTGACAGGAACTATTTAAAGGGAGGAGAAAAGTGGCTGCAGCTAATACAAGCTGATCACCTCTGCTGTATCTTGCCTTCTGTGGTTAAACAGGAGTGCAGCATTTCTGCTGATGTTCTTTCCTGCTTATCCACAGGTCAAACGCAAAGGCAACTTTTGTTTTCTCTTAGTGCTCTGGGCATTGCAGAGCATGACCTGCTACTCCATTAAGAAATCTACAAAAACTGAGCTGATTCTGTCCCTGCATTGAGTAGTTTCTTTATTGGTTTTTAAGAATACAATCAGTTGTTTTGTTTTTTTCATATGTTTTCTTTACCTCTAGAGATATCCAAGGTTGCTCTTGTTTTGCTTTGTTATGTAAAACTTTAAACTGAAATGCAAACCCCAAGTTCAGCACTGCAGGTCTTGCCTGGCAATTGATGATGTGGGCTTTGGGCTCTGATGGTCCAGGCTGCAATGCCATGGGATATCTGCATGGCGGGCAATATTCAGTAACAGGTTTTTTGGCATCTTCTCCTAGGTCATCTTCCATGTGTGTTTTCCCACATACTATTTGATTTCTTTATGTTAACTATAGAGGAAAAATGGGTTGATGAAACACCATTGGTTTTTACAAGTCTTTTACATGTTTCACAGCTTTCACCAAACACCTGGAAAAAACAGTTGTCAATAGTACAATATCACAGGCTGGAAACGTGCTGACTGCGTCTTACCACCACCATCACCACCACAATCAAGATTCTTGTTTGGATATTGCCAAGAGGCAGTTTCAGTCATGGCCAGCTCTTCATGACCTTGCCATTGGCACTGAGATTTTTAGCAGCATTTGAGGCTCTGGTAGCAAAAGGATGTCCTAGTTCACTGTAAAATGGCTAACTTGGTAAGAGTACCATCTGGTATCCTCTCCTCCTAGAGACATTCACCTCCAACCTTTCCATTGCAATAGATGGTGAGGATGTAGGGAACTAGAGCAGTACAGGAAAGCAGATAGAAAGTAGAACTGCCTTTAATGCAGTTAATGAATGATGTGCAGCGCAGTGTAGCCACAAAAGCAAATTAAATCTTCTGGTACCAAAAGCTTAAGATTTTGCTTCCCCAAAAAGATGGATAGGGTGTCCTATGCAGCTCCAGCTGCTCTACTCAAAGGACAGGATTTTCGAATCATTCCTGTGTCACATAGCCTGGTGTGGACACTTTTACTGTCTTAAATGCTATTAATTATATGTCATCTTTTAGAGAACTGAATCATGCCCAGATAAAATCTCCCCTCAATCTCCCTTATGTGGACTTAAAAGGTATGTGAAGTTTTAATCTAAAAATTAGTCATTGTGGTCCATACAAGACCCTTGTTGTCAAGCTTTTCTGCATCTTGGATCTTGTTGTATTGTAACTACGTGATGCTGAGAAAGGTTCCTTGTCATGTCATCTAAAGCTAGAAACCCTATAGCCACTAGTGTGAGCATTTTAGTTTTAGTATCTTAAGTTCATTAGACTGCTGAAGATGGTCTGAATATGCTGATACAGAAAGTGATTCAGGACTGCGGCACACACCTGAATCATGAGTCCTTTGGATGCATATCACAAACCTGATCTTCTAGAAGCAAGTCCAGAGCAGAGATGGTTCTTACAACTACTTCTAAACCTGCTGATTTCCATGTGGGGAAGGTAAGGGCTGGGAAAATAAGTATGTGTAGCTTAAATTTTCACAGGGGTTCTAGAAAAACGTATAATGTACCTAGCAGGTAGTTTCAGATGCTTGAGTATTTTTCTTAAATAGATTTACCTGTGAGGAACTGGAGTAAGACATCATCTGATTAAATATATGCTTATTAAAAAAGTATGCAACCTAATTAAATAACAAAATGTTAGGTTTTATTTAGCAGCATGTTATTGAACTGTGTTCCAGTTTCTGCTTTGTGAATAAAGGTAATGTAAGAAAAATATTGACCAAATTATTTTAATATAATATGAAGCTGAGAAACTAGATGTATGTGAACAAGCTGGGGTGGTTGTGGAAATCCTTCTACCTTTCTAATAGGAAGGTTTGCCATTGAGTTTATGGATCAGATTTTAAGACTGGATATTACTGGTTAAAAAAATGTAGTGGAATGTGCATGTCCAATGTACTCAAATTTATATCATTCCAATTGTTTTGGTTGTGTTCTTAAACCCACAATATTACAGATTGATATACTGTGCTTACTCCCATGTTCTTATAGAGAAAGAAGGAAGAAGGAAAGCGGCAAGATGATTGTAAAAAAAAAAAAAAAGGCTGCTACTCCTACTTTAATATTTTTATAACAGGTTACTTTTAATAATATGCAATTTTAAACCAGTGATGATTATTATAGCTTTAGCTTTTGTTTAACATGATAATTAATTGGGGACCTCTGCACTCTGAGCTGCACTGTGTGCTGCTGTGTTAATAGTGCAGGGGGCCTGTAATAAGAAAGGGTCTCTGCATTAAAAAAATCTGTCTAAGCCCTTCTTGGCTTTTAATATATATTCAACTGGGGAAACTGGAGTTGAAGTGGATCTCTGTTGCAAAGTTCTGTAACTGTACTCAAGGTCACATTGTCCAGTGGTGAAACCAACTCCGTTTGGGCCCATGGATAACCTCAGGCTACAGGTTGACCTTGGACAAGACACTTGGGCTGTGCCTCTAGTGTTGAACCAAGGAGAAATGTGAATGGACCCTGTATGCAGTGTCTCCCACCTCTCACCTCCATGGAAGGAGAAGTTGGATATGTGGACCAGAAGAGAACTGGTGCATGATCCAAGCATGCCTCTTGCTCTGTGCGTGCAAAGGTGGAGAGTTCCAATTCCTGCTGTACAACCTGGACACACTTCCCCCTTTTCCAGGAGTGTCATGAAATTATTAGGGATTCCATTTACTAGTGTTGTTAGGGAGCTGAGATGCACTCTGCAGCACCTGGATATTTCTCTAGCATGGGTGGTTAAAGTAGTAGAGGGAGGCTCTAATATACACAACATATAAAAATCAAGCTTGGAAACATTAGAGATAAGTATTTTGCTATTAATTTCTGACTTAATCACTGTTATTCAGATGTTTTCCTCTTTCTGAGGAAAGGGGGACAGAGGTCCAAAGTTCAGTCACGAATTCCTGCTGGCAACAACAGGATTGCGCACATGTTACTGGAGAAGATGTGACGATTTCTCGGGCTTTCTTTCCATTAGCAGTGAAAGAATAAGCCATGCTATATCTGATTCAGAATTAGCAGTGCTGCTGATATGCTTGATGTTTCTAACGCCCTGCTGTGGCAGGGTATAACTGCCTCTTTTGGTGCGTGCGAGTGAAGAGGCTCGCAGGCTGCACAGAACACAGCCTGTGTGGCATCGGCTCCCCTGTTGATTTAGTTTCATTTTCTGTTTTTCTGCCTTGCTCAACTGCCTGTAACGGCATTAAAGTATTCTTCTGATCTTTGTTTCCATGTGTTCACAAAAAGCAGTTTTTGAAAGCCTTTATGCCAAGGGGACATTCAGAGCAAGAGGCAGCTCTCAGATTCGTTTCAAAAATCATTGGCTAATTGCATACTTGACTGAGCCTTGTTTATAATAACCTTTACTGAGAGAGCCTTTGCATTGGTATTAGGTTAGATTAAACAGTGAATGGTCAAATTAAAGCTTCCAGAAAGTGTTTGCTGGTGGTATTTACATGCTGCCTCGAAGCAGGAAGTAGTGAAATTTTCATGAGAAAGTCTGTGGCTCCAAGGAATGGCCCTAGATTTTCCCCTCTTCCACCATCTACACTGCATTAGAAAAGCCTTAGTGCAGTAATTTTGAGTATGGCATATAATATTTTGGTAACTCATCATGAAAATATGGTGTCCCATGGAAACTCTTATCACTCTCCAACTCCTTCACTGAACTTCAGGGCTCCTGGCCAACCCTCCCCTGCTCAACCCCACCACAACTAACTTCACTAGTAATACTTTATCTCCCGGTCTTGCACCCAGGGAGCTGGGATCCGTTTGTGTCTTGATTCTCAGTAACTTCAAACATACTTGACCTTAATGCAGAAACTCTGATCAGGCAAATCTATTCAGTAGAAAAACATGAGTCCTACGTTGGACTGCAAGTGCAGACAAACACCTGTTGTTACCATCCCTATGGGGCTGTCAGAGTAAGAATATTTCCTGCCCAGAATTGTGTTCAGAGGTACAGAGAGCAACAGCTTGGTACATACTGCAAAGGAGTTGTGAGGGAAACACAGACACAACTAGAGGAGTATATGTCTGTGCTTCCCTCAGGAAGTGAAGAACTAAACTGCAGGAAAATGCATTAGCTGGAACATTGATGCCTCTACAGGAACAGTCTCAACAATTTCAGAGTAATACATCCTCTGGCGTCCTACTCATTCCTGTTAAACTCTGTCCATGCCAAAGTCTTGCCTACTAGTCTAAAATAATCTTTTCACCTCCACAGCTTGTCACATTGTCCCCTACCATCTGCCAAAATGTATTTGCCTAAATAGACTTCCTTTTCCACAGCTCAGCATAATTAACTTTCCCACCCCATCTATCCGTCTTCTGACTTCATGAGTCTTACCAAAACTTATCATCATCTTCCAAACTGGAAAAAATCTTAGTGCTTCAACTGCTTTGACTTAATTCCTCCTCTCGTCTGCTTCCCATTCTTGCTGTTTGCTGTTTCCAATCTGTATGCATGTTTATGTGGTTCTAGCTGAATATGAGTGGGTCATTTTATACATAGGAAGGAGGGGAGAAGGGGAAAAGATTATCTGGAATAAGATCTTAGATGTTTTTTCTATAGTCTTTCAACCAATGAAGAGTTAGAACTCAAGTTAGAAGATAGTACTTTGTAATTGAGAAAAAATCAGTACTAGTGACAAGCAGCAGAAGCATATTTGCTCCCCACAGAGTGCTAACAAATTGCATCAGTGAAGTCTTCTTAGAGATGACTCCCAGAGGGAGTGATTCTGGGGGAGAAGAAATCAATCTAATTACATTTCATCAGGCTGGATTGAGTAGTGAGGATTGGCCACCTGTACTGACTGCTGTCCTATGGATGCGCTGACCATTCCCAAATCCAAGCTACAATTTTAAATGAACTTTGGATATTGCAAACTTCCAGGTGTCTGGGGTTGAGTGCACTTATTACATGATGTTGTCTTTGTCACCCAAGGTGTAGCTAGTGACCAGCTTTTTGGAGACTTGCTTGAAAGGATGATTCATTCCCTTCCTACACCTCCTCATTGTCTGGAAAAGTTTGTGAGAGTTTTATGGATATAAATGGTCATAAAAACATTAATTTATCTCCAGAAGGGATGTTATATGTGCCAACCACCAATAACAAAGTAAGAATATAAAGTACTGACCTTTCCATATCAGTAAAAGCAAATTCTTCTCAAAGTCAGAAGGACTTCAAGCAAGAAATGCATGCGATGGTATCATATTCTGAACACAAGGTAAAGATGAATGGCTTACATTGCAGGCAGACTTACAAGCCTAGGATTGACAAGTATCATGTAGAAACCAGTCAGCAAAATGATGGGCTTAATGCTCAAGGAAGTGGCTTTCCATTGTCTGTAGTCTTCTTCCACTGTGCAAGAAGGGAGCATCTTACACACCTTTTCATTATTTCAGCCTCTCTCTCTTACAGAAGTCATGGACATTTATTGTCTCTCAGTCCAAAGCCAGACAGCACTTTGGTCATTTTGAGTTCTCTGTGTTTGGTTTAATGCTTTGCTAGAAAGCAGTCATTTACCATGCTGAGTGTGACCAATCTGTATTGGAAGGGAACTGCAAGACTACAAGGCAGCCATAGGGTTTCTCCTTCCCCTCTTAGTTCTTGCTGCCTTTTTTCCCCGTAGTATATGTGTACGTGTGAGTAGTGTGCAATGAATGGGCATCTATGGCAAATACTGCTACTTCCCAGCAGCCTGAAAGGCAGGAAGATTTTTGTAGATAGAAAGACAAGAATGAATTTATTTTATGCTGTGAACCATGTCAGTGTCTAATAATTCTTTCAGCATCAGGAGACCAACAAACATGGCTTGAAGTTATTTTTGGCCCTCATTTCTAACCACTGATGAACCAGCTCAGAGATGGCAACTGCTTGGTTCTATCCTTGTGAGTTTCATCTTCCTCTGGTCCCCAGCCAATCCATAATGTCTATGTAAAAAAAAAACAACCCAGCAGTCTACAGAAACTGTCATATACAAGTTAGAGGGCATTTTTCTTTTAAACCTCATTGCAAATTGCCTCAGATTTCCTGAGGGAAGAGCACCAGGAAGGGCAGTTCCACAGCTGTCATCAGTGTTTTACTCACAGATCCTCTGGCTTGACAGCATTTCAGAAGAAAATTGCCTGCACTTGCCATGCAAGTTGCAAAATGTTCATAAAATCATCTTGCCTTTGTAGTACAGCTAGAAGAAATTTTCCTGCCTCCTGTGAGTATTCACCTTTGAAATGCTTTTGGTTTTATGTCCTATTCAGGGAAAGTCTCTTAGAGAGAATGTGTCTAACTATCACTTAGAGGCTCCTCTGGACCTGTTACTATCCTGAACTTCAATGCCATGCTGAATTTGTGGATTCAGTTTTTCCATCAACCCTCTAAATGTTGTGACTCTTCTCCATTATTTGTGCATTGCTGATAGATAGCACTGCACCTCTGAAAACACTTCAGCTGAAATGATGTCTTTCAGAGCAGTAGTCTATTCTTTGCCTGTTTAGCAGCTTTTGCAGCACTTGAACCAAATTCTTTCAAATCAATAACGTTGTCTTGTGGTGCAGAATTTCAGCCACTCTATTTAGCACGTGCACATAGTTACTTGATCTTAGCTCTTTCGGTGGCAATGAATCTCCCACTTTCTTTGCAAAGTGAATTAAATTATCACTTCTTTGCCCTGTCTTCACAAGCAAATTTAGACATCTCACTTTTCATCTTGCATTTCAAGTAGAAAAAACCATAGCAGCAGTCACTTCAGCATTTTTATGGCATAAGAGATGGCCTAATGAATTAGTAAAATTTGCAGCTGCAAAGGTCTTTTGGTTAAGTTTGTCTAACATGCTTCTACAAACTACTCTTAAGCCCCATGAGATCCTCTGAATTCAACCTGGTGTTATTTGTCTTAGGCTGACGAATGAGGTACATAAAGGCTGTGAGACCTGTTGAAAGCTGGATAAGTCAGTGTTAGTGTAAGGAGGAGGGCATCAGTATACTTGGCTAAGCATTCCTCATGCTGCTACCAAAGCACTATGCACTAGGTGTTTCAGCTGACAGTGAACACTTAAATAAAGTACCAGGTTCAGTCAAGGAGAGATTCTGCAGCTAATGAAGAGCTGGTTAAACTTTTGCTCTTGTTACTTTGATAAAGCAAAGATTTCTTTCCTTCCATTGAGAAAATCTGAGCAGACTGAGCCCATACATTATTCCACCTTGATAGTGGACTAACTGTCCCAGAGATTGCACGAGCTTCCTCTGCACTGGCAGTGTAAACTGCCATGTTCACTTCATCAAGCCTAAGAGTTAACTACTTCCCATTAACTCAAATGTTCCCAGGTTCAGGATCAAGAGAACCTGCTTAAGCAAAGCATCTGTATGAGTTCCTCTCAAGTTAATGTTCCGTACAGTATGCTTCTGAAAGGCTGACAAGCGAAGGAATGAAAGCCTTAGCAATTCTCTCTCATCCACCTTTTTGGGGGAAGGGTTAAAAAAAAAAAAAAAAAAGGAAAAAAAAAGCAGCTTATTTTGAGCTGTGTTCTTATACTTCTGTAAGTTTGGATCTTTGTTATGAACTCTCATATTTAGAAGGGTGGGAGCAGAGATTTGTATACTCCATCACAGAGTTAACAGCTGGGAATTTGTAACCCTGAGGCCCCTGACCCCAGTATTAGAAAGCAGGTGGTGGCTGTTGTTCAAAGGAGCAATGTTAATGTGGTATAGGTGAGATGCAATGTTTCAGGCGTCCATTTCACAATATGTGCAAAAGGAGAGGAAAAATATCTGGGTGGCTTCTCTGTCTGGGAAGAGGGCTAAGTGGAGCTGAATGCAGAGACACATTTCAGTCACAAATGAATATTACATCTCCACAAAGAGCTCACATTGTACTGACCAGGGGATATGTGAATGAGAGGAACATATCAGTTCATGCAAACATAATGTCTTCAGCCCATCACAGCTGGCTTCTATACTGGAAACATGAATGGTCTGTGGTTTTCCTTATGCAGCTCTTCTATGGAGGGCAGCCTTGTTCCACTCTTGTTTTCTATTCAGACCATGTGTGTATCTAAAGATATGTCATGTGCCAGAGGAGAATTCAAGCTGGAAAGTCATAACCATGCACCACAAACAGGCACTTGAGAAGGGTTAAAATAACTAAAAGGGGCAAGCACAGATGGGGTAGCACCCTTCAATAGTCTCCCATCCTTTGCTCAGTAAAGAGATTTCATGAACCTCGTCTGGTTTGCCTACTGACTAACTTCCCGTAAATATTCCTTAGCTGCCTATCTGGCACCTTTTCATAATTTTTGTATACATGTTGTTCTTTGCCCAGGAGTTCCTCATATTTCCAGCTTGCTGTGTGGAGAGATGTTTCTTTCTGTCTGGTTTGAATTTGACTTGTACCTTAATTTTTCAGTCCTAAGTTCTTGTATTAGAAGAAACTGTTGATTCCTACATGCCTTCTCCAGACTACTTTCTCATGTTTGTCAGCCTTGTCATGTGCCTCAGTCATCTCTTTTCCAGACTGAGGAGTTCCAGACTGTTCAGTCCTTCATTATGCTGTTGCTTTCTAGGCTCCACAGATGTAATTCCTTTGGGCAAAACCATTCCCTTGCTCACTGGCATGAAAAACATTACAGCAAACAAAAACAAAGAACATTACAGCAAACAAAACCAAAAAACATCTTGATTCGTGCAAGATCTCTGCTCTGGAGCCATGATATGGGGAGGACAAGCAAGTGCAACTACTGTGCAAGAGATACCAGAGAGACCATCAGTGCCATTATCTAAAATGTAAGAACAACACACATAATAAAAGTAATTATTTTTTCAGGGAATTTTAGGAGCCTCAAGAATTCTAAAGGATTTGTTCCTAAAGTTGTTCTCATTGCAGTGGGGTTGGACTTAGATGACCTGTAAAGGTCCCTTCCAACTCAAACTCTACTATGAAAAGGTAGTACTAGCGTAGAATAGGTTGTCATTAAACACAATCTCATTACACAATCATTAGACTCAATCTTGTGTACATTGGATTTTTCACATTGCACCAATTCCTTTAGCATACACCCTCTCTCTGATAAGGGCACTGCTACTTCAGTGTTTTCCACATGCGCTCCCTTCCACGTACCCATTGTGCATCTTCAGAAAAACCCCAGCCCTTCAGTGTGATGAAGTTATTTCCTTGTCTCTCTGAACTTTCCTATTGCTGCAATTCCCTTCTCATGTCACCTGGTGGCTGCTGAGCCCTTCTGAAGCTCAGAAGGTTCCACTCACTCCTGGAAACACCAGAGAGCTCGGAAGCAGCCCCAGGAGATTTGTAATAAGGACACACTGGACATATTTCTTTTTTTTAATTCTTAGTGATGGAATCTGACACCTTAATATTTGTGTGAGCAAAATAGGCAGTGCTTTTCAATAGAAAAGGAGAAAGTACTGGCATAAATATTCTCATTTTGAGATAACTCCTACTATAACTCGTCTTGATAGTTTGAAGTGAGAATCAGACCTTTAGTATGGGAAAATATTTGATTCTTCATTAACAACCTTCGCTTCATAATTGTACCAATAAATAAATTGACTGGGTCCAGAATGAGCAAGGTGATTATTTTTAACATTGTTCATCCTGACCTTTTCCCCAAACTGGGGACAGTTCAAAGCAGAATACTGAGCAAAAATTACTGTACAGCAAACCTAGTGTGAGTAATTTCTAAGTTTCTTTTCAGTGTCAATTGAGATCACTATCCCATATGCATGAATGAGAGAACCTTTTTCTCCCTGTGACAAAGAGGGATTTTGTTTGCCAATGTGTGTTGAATTTACTGGAAAAATGTGAATAAGAATTATTATTAATCTTGAAACTTGTAGAGTGATGTTTTTGCTTCATGTTTAGTTTTTGGTGTGGTGCTTGGGCTTTTTTATTCCATTAAATACATTCATAGGATCCTTATTTTCTATTTGCCCAGCAGGGCTGTTGGAAGGGAGTGTTGTGGTGATATGTCTTGTTGAATACGAGCAGGTGGTTTTCACTGTTGTCTGTCCTCAGCTGGAGTTGCCGCCTGGTTTACAATGAGAGGTGTGAAAAAGGCACACTCTTCCCACAGGGCAAACACACATTTGGGTGAAGGCTTGTGTTCAAAGGGCACATAATTAATAGCTGTAAAGAGTCTGTTCCTCTAAACATAGCAAGGGGTGATTTTCACTTGAACAAGTACTACCAGGGGAAAACTTTTTACCAAAAAGAAAAAAAGAAAATATTTGCTCAGGAATTTAAGATCTTGACCAGAGCCAGTAAGATATGTCCTCTTACCTCTTTCAGGTATTTCTGTCAATCTGTTTTGGAGTATCTTTGGAGGAATGTCTGAGATGTCTTATCTGGAGGTGGAAGATGGGAGTGCAGTGTTAAGCACACAGCCTCTCCTGATTAAAGTCCATCAAAGTTGCAGCCGGCACAAGAAGGGCTCTTGATCTGTTCTCCTGAGACAAAAGACCCTGCAGAAGTAGTAACCAGGACATGACCTTGTAGGCCTGGAGACAGGAAGAACAGCTGGCCACTAGAGCCAGTGGAGGACATGTAACCTCCTCTCCATGGACATGGTGCTTCAGGACCCTCGAGACCTCCAGAAGCAGAGCCCTCCCACACCAAGCAGATAGAGCTTGCTGTTTCTGCAGGCTGCTCTTTCTGCACACACTGCTCTTTCTGCAGGCTGCCTCTGACCAGGAGCCTTGGCTTAGGAATCCCAGCAAAGAGCACAGAGGTCTGTGAGGGAGGAAGGGCTACTTCTTTTGAAGCATGGCTCGTTGACAGAAAGGTACAGAAACAAGAGAAATAAAAGCTCAGCCACTCTTTAATGATCATCCTGAGTCTCTGTTGGAGTCATATTCTCCCTGCACAGGGTTTGCCTTTTGACAGCAATGCCCTCTTATTTCAGATATACAAAAGGGTACTGCGTTTCCATTGCTCATGAGAGAATATCTATTTTCTAGTTACTTTTCAAGATCCTGTCAGATTTGAGTACTTTCTGCCTGTCCCCCTGCCTTTCCAGTAGTGAAAAACTACTGGAAAGGCAGCTCTCCTGAGTTTACAGGTACTTGTTCAGTGAGCTATGGCATAGGAGAGCACTTTTTCTTCTGGTCCACTGAAATAGAGCACTGCTACCCAAAAGTCTGCCAGAGCGAAGAGATCCCTCCACTGGTGCTTCTCCTTGGTCCTCACTCTTCTTCAGTGGTGAACCCAGTAAGGGTTTGGATTTCTCTTCAGCAAGCTTTGTGCAGCTGGACACAGCTGCAGCAGGCCAACAAGAAGGTTGACAGGGCTGGTGTTTCGGGGGCTGGGTCATTTGGGCAGGTCGGTAGGACAGGACTTACGACTCCTCTGGGAGACCACCAGAGCACCTCTGATTTTATGTGTTCCCACCTCTGGTGTTCCCACTTCTGCTCAGACCTCTCTTGACCTGCCTTTTAAGTCCTCTTTTTTCACTGCTTTCATTTCATTTATGACACTTGGCTTTCACACAGCTCTCATAGCAGTTAAGTCTTGTTCTGTGAGGATGAGGATGGGATTTCTCTTCCTTCAATCTTTCTTTTATATCTGTGTAGTTTTCTAAATAGCATGCATACTACCTTCCACCCGCACCCCTTCATTCCTTCCCAAAATTACACTTTGTTTTCTGCACTGCTGGCAGTCACAGAGGCAGCCAGCTGCTGTGCCTGAGGTTGTGCAATGGTGGGGAAAAAAAGAGAGGTGAAGCCTTAGTTGAGAAATGCCTGTGTGAGGGAGGAGGTGTAGGGGGGCAGGGAGCATTCATGGAGCCCCGTGTGGAGGGACCATCAGCCTGTGTGGCACAAAAACATTTTAAACTCACAACAGGGGCACTCTCTGTGGATTGAAGGCTTCAAAGAGAGAGCCTGCCAGCTACAAAAAACCAAATCTTTAAATAACACAGAGAGCAATGAGAAAAAGTCTGAGCCGCTCACTTGCAGGAAGGGAGCAGGCTTCACCCAGCCTGGGTGGAAAACTGTGTAATCCTGTTGGCTTTGGGGATGTTGCAAGGGCTTACGCCATGGAAGAATTTAGCCTGCTGGGCCCAACGATCTTACTTACACTGAATAATTCTTTTGTCCCTTCTCTGCATCATGATTGCAGCAACAGGCACCCAAATGTGTGTTGGTTTTGGTTCCAGTGAGTCAAGTTTTACCGGGCTTGTGTGAGGGACCCTTGTTAAAACTGCACTGCTGAACTGAAGGGAAAGTTTCTTCAGCTTTCAAAAAAATTTTCTTTTTGGGCAGACATCAAGCTTGGAAAACGTCAGCCTGTGAAGTGAAACTTAAGGAAAATTACAAGCAATAGAGGACAAGAAGATATACTGGAAATCATTTGCCAGAGTTGAAAATACCTATTGATAGTAGCCTGCTCACTATACTACACAGCTTAAAGGAAGTTCTTTTTTAAAAAAAAAAAAAATATATATATACTTTGCAGTTAATTGAAGGAGCTTATTGCTTTAGAGTATCAGGGAAAACCCTGCTCTGAGAAGTGTCCATTAGTTAAATACACACTAGCCCTAGTCCAAAGTCTGTATGACTCTGCACCACTGCTTACCTGGTAGATTCTTGGCTGAATGGGAGGGAGCTTGAAATTATTTACTGATGAGGGAAGAGCAAGAGCAGGGTTATGGGGATGCCCTATCCATAGGTATTTGCTGGGCGCTGACATGAGTGGGTAAGTGTCTGCCTGAGCTGCAATGCTTCAGAGGGATTAGACTCCTCACAAGGAGTCCTTTGCTTTGAGGGTGAGGACTTGGCCAGCCAGCCTCAGGAGAATTGTGACTGAGGTGATCACCCCAAATCCAGGATAGAGAGAGGCAAGTGAACAGGAGTCGAGAGGCCCAGGTTTCTCTACTCCTCTCCTCTTGAAATACGTTGAAGTGAGTTGGATCCTCTATGCTGATACCTGCGCTGTAGTTCCTCTGACCCCATTTGGCACCCTGTGCCATCCTGGCACAGAAGCTGATGGTGTCTGGGTTGTTGTTGCAACTTCTGCAGTGGGTACCATGTGGTTTTCTTCCTCCAGCTGACTTTTAAACAGTGTCCCCTGAGCCTCTGATATAGGAGAGAGAGTGAGAAAAATATACCAGTGTTAGAAGGCCCAGTGTCTCTGTAGGGACCAAGATTTGCCTGTTCTCTGGAGTTTTTTTATTCCATTATGATTTAAAATGCCTCCTTCCAGGAAGACATTACTTGGGTTTGGGGGGGGGGGGTTTGCCTTCAGTACACGCATATGATTTCAAATACCTTCCTCAGACTGCAACACATAGTTCTTCAGAAATGTAATGGGCAGGTAGGCATGGGAAAGAATTTGATTATACTTGAAAAGAAAGACAAAATAGATCTGATGGTAAAGCTATCCAGCATGTTTTAGGTTTCTCTCTGTAGTTTAGGTAGAAAGGATTGTTCTTCTGCCAGTGTAAATATATAAATTTTAAAAGAGATGTCAAGGACTGCTTAACATACAGACCAAAAAAAGTTTCACACATCTGCCCTTATAATAGCCCTATGTGTTTGTATTCTACTTATTTATGCATTCGCGTTTGGTTTATTTATGAGATCTTTGCCCAGAAATGTTCCCTTATTAGTTCTATATGGTTCTATATGGTAATTAATATATCACTGTGATATTCCATCTGTTATTATTTCTCCAGCATTTGCACCTATGAGCCCCAACCAAGATCAGAGTCTCATTTGGATCAGAGGATCAAAGCCTCTTTTGTACTAGGGACTTCACATATGCACAGAGGGTAGCTGAGGCTTTTAGTCTAAACACAGAATCTGGGCAAGTGTCGGTGAATGGATGGGTGCTGGCCCTCGGCATCGTGCTGACCAACCCACTGAGAACCTTACTAAGGAAAATGTAGTAGTTGTGGAATACAGACTCAGATCCCTTGCAGTCTGTCTCACCATTCTGTCTCACCTCAGTGCCGTGATGCCACCAAAATGAAAGGCACGATGTAACTGTGACTTCCTTGATGTATTTGGGCTGTAAAAATCACCAGTCCAAGGCCACATAAAGAGGTGTAATAATTGCACCCCCAGGCTGTAGGGTTTTTTGCTTATAAAATGGAATAACAGAACAACATTTAGCAAGATGCTAAAGAGCAACAAGAATGCCCGAACATGAGCCATGTTCCTGTGAGATTTCATGTACCAGCAAGTGCCTGCTGGGAGCAGCAGGAGGTCAAGTCCAGAGTCTCCTCTGTAGTAGCTGGCAAACATAGGAGATGGCTACAGCAGTGATAGCACAAAAGATTCTTAAAGCCGAGCTGGGGTTAGAGTAGAAAGCAAGTAATCAAGGTTCATGCCCACAGAGGTGGAAGGAGAAGGGAGGAAAGGAAGGTATAGTGTCACTGTGGTTGCAGTTTATGAATCCAAACCTAAATTAAACATAAATAACCTATAAAGTATGTGGAAGTAGAAGGAACATTTTAATACAGCATTGCAGATTGTGAGCAAGTAATTCTGGCAGGCCAGGGTAATGTTTTAACTATTATGGTGATGGTGTTATTGCTGTGTACTCTGAGAGTACAAAGAAGACTATCTTTTATTGGAATGCTAATGCCTTAATAATTATAAAATATGTTACTCCAGTCTGCTATCCAATGAAAGCAGTCTCCACAAGCAGTATGACGTTCATGCTGTCAGGCACTCATTATTTCTGTTCCGTGGTGTCAGGAAGGGACCATAAATATTGAAAGTAAACTGAAAAATCTTCTGTTGGAGGGGCAAAAGAGTAAACACAAATGGTTGAGAACCCAACTTTCCAGTATCCTTATAGTAAAAACAACAGAGACAGTGGCACTTATGACATCCAGAAAATGCAAGAAAACATGAAATGAAACATCCAGTTTTGATAGCAGTACTGGGAACAAAATCTCTCTACCTAAAGCTACATTATTTCCTTTTTTATCTTCTTCCTTGGAGAAGGAGATTTTTTGTGTTTGTGATTTGGAATAGTGGGAAATAAAAATTTTAAATATTTGAAGTATGAAAATTAAAGTATGTTTATTGCTCTGGAATGTCATAGTAGCGTCCCATGGCAACTGTACTCTAAGGAGTTCCTCATGTTTCCACTCTGCTGCTTGGTGTGCATCTTTCCATCTAAACCTCAGAGTCACCTTTCTGCAAGACAGAGACGATGGAAAGTGCCATTTTTTGCTCCGTAACATAATTTTTTCGGATGATCTATTCATTGCAAAGAACCTTCTGAAACCAGGTGTGTTGATAATTGGGGAATGCTTTGAGGGGAGCACTTTTCCACAGCTATGGTGAAGGACATCTTTCAAAAACAGAATAGGAATGACGATTTCATAAACTTTTCCTGTGAATTACATGAATAATCTAAACCCCCAAAAAAGAAGAAAAACACCCCAACAAAAAAAGAACTTGGTTTAAGCAGTTACCTCAGAGGCCATTCATCTGCCTTATTTAGTCTCAAAGAACACCAAATACGTCTTATTTCCAAAAGAAACATCTAAAGGAATAAACTTCCAACTTATCCAAATGTATTTGTACTGATGGTAGTGTTTTGGCCACAGATACACTCCATGCTGCGTAGGGGTCCAGATCCACGGTTGCATGCTCCTGGTGTTGTGGGTACAGAGACAAATTTACTTGTCTTGCATTGTGGCCTGGCTTATAGTGAGTCAGCATCAGTGGCTCTCCAAGGTTGTCTTTAATTTTTACTTTGCTTCTTTTTCTTTTGGTGAATTTACATGTGGCTGTCATCTGGTGCCCAGACATCCTACTTGTATGGTGAATTAAAGGCCTAATATGAGTGCAATGTGCCAGGTCTGAGAAAGGAATTTTTATTTCAAGTCACTCAAGTTATCTCAAAAGATATTTTCTGTTGGGCTTTTCTTTTCTTAGTGTTTTTTTTTTTGCATAAACTACAACTTCAAATATATTCAGAGAAAAAATTCAAATTTAACAGCAGTTTTTTAAATTCTCACTATGAAAGTAGGGGGGGAAAGGCATTTTTGTTGATAGGTGTATCTTTATTTTTCAGTTTACTGGTATCTATAAACATTTAGAGTAATTCTTCAGATTTCTATCTGGTGATTTCTTATGCTCATGTGTAAATAAACCACAAAGCCACAAATAAGCACTTGCCACTCTGAATGGGATTTTGAAAGCTAACTGCAGTGACACAGTTGAACTTCAAAAACAGTACTTACAAGCAAGGATTTGCAAGGGGGTACTGACATTAAGGGTTGGTAAAGCATGACTGTAACTTTAGCCAAAATAGTTATAAAGGACTCTTGTGCTGATACCTCAAACATACCACCTTATTACTCCCTGTACCCTGCAGTTTGAGCACTGCCATTCATAGAAAATTGCAGGACTTAGAGCACATGATTAGTAATGAGAAACATTCCACTGGACTATTCAATCAGTTTCATCTTAATTTGTGGTGACTCAGTGAAGGGCTAGATTGAAGAGCTCATTTTAAAAGGTGTTTTCTTCCTCAACATCTCCAACGCTGCCAGAATCAGGGGTGGATAGTGCCTTATAGCAGCATTGTGGCAAGGTTAGCTTATAGAGGAGCACTGCATCTTTGTCACTTCAACAATTGGTGTAAACGTTAAATTGCCCAAGCTGCATGGAGCCAGTTTGATACTGCGCTTGTCTTCCTAGTACTGTTATTTTTGCACTAGCAATGTTAGTTGATTTAAGCCAAATAGCTTAAATACATAATGGGTGTAGCTACCTGATTATATCTGCGCTTATCTCCTTCCAGAAAGTGCTCATAACTGTCCAAAAGGAGGCCCAGCAATAGGCAGCTGTGAAGTGTAGATCTCAGTCTGACACTGAAATGGGAACACACCACTGCAAAGCACCGAAGGACCCGAAGAGAAGAGAAAATGAGAAACAGAGGCTGCCAAGGGGCAAACTGGAGGTAAATATAATTTGTTGTATCAAGAGGTAACACATCTCATTTAACGGAAGCAGGATTCTCCAGCAGGGAATGCCAGTGTGCTGTGCTGTACTCTCTGCTTTTGCACAACATCAACCGTGGTCTCAGTGTGCCGTACATAGTGGCTCCCCCAATGAAATTACATTGTCTCTAAATGATGCAATTACAAGAAATAGGCTATTCTAGCTTGGGTCACACCACAGTCCCCATAGAAATAGACTTTGTGCAGCATCAGGGCTAAAACTATTATTTCTTTATGAAAAGCACACCTGATTTGGGGATCATCGGGGATGTACAGTGCTAGGAAATAACAGCAGGGCACTGAGGCAGGGAGATGTTGTGAGAGAATCAAGGCCTGACTCCATAACCCTGTTGGAAATGTGGAGTAAATCCAGAGTGCTGACTCCAGCAGTTACAATGAAGTAAACCGAGTGTCAGTCAGACCTGGGTCTTTCCAGAGGTGGTCACTGATGAGTGTTAGAATTATGTTTTCCAGTCCTAGCCCTTCTCTAGCCACTCTGTAGTGGTATATATTTTTACCAGCCAGCTACACTTCAGTAGTGTGTTTGTGCATGTAGTCTGTCCCTAGCTGTGAGTATCTGCTGGGGTCAGGGAAAAGGCAGGGCCTTAGGGAAGATAGTGCTTTTACATATATGATGGTATGATATGCAGTAAAGGGCTAGGATGTATATTCCAGTTGGCCAAGGCCTTATGGGCATCCCTCCAAAAAGGCCATACAGCTATGAGGGTGCTTGCATTTTTCTTTATGGGGAGGGGCAAAAGAGGGAGAAAGCAAAAAGAATTTTGTCAAAATGGTTCTTGTCTTGCAAAAAGAATTTGGATCTAATTTTTATTAAATTCTATGCAAATAATCAGGATAAATATTGTGTTTAAACTTTCCTGGCTGTTCCACTAGGCAAGATATAATTGCCTCTATAACTACTAAGAATGGTCTTTCACTCCAGATGCAACTTTATTTCTTTATCACTGTGATTAAGTATGTTTTACTAAACTTTATTTTATTGCAGCTTCCCAGAAGTGCATGTTTTAATATACCAGACAAGCATAAGCAATGAGCTCATATGCAGAAAAGGGTCTGGTTTATAGTTATTGAATATACATGCTCTGTGTTTGCTATGAGTTTAATATGTATGTCATGCATTCTACTAAACAATTCACGCATAAATGGAAAAGTTGGGTAATAATGGAAAGAATCTAAAGCTTTAGAATGCAAAAGGGCTTGGCAGAAAGGTAAGCAGGAAGTAAGAGCTTTGATTATGCTGTTTACACTTGTTTTTAACAGCAAACTCCCCAAAGGCCATCATGATGAAAGGTCATTTTTGAAGCTCATTGATAACAGTACAAGTCATATCAATTATCTGCTCATTTTACTGGAAGCTGAAAACAAAAAAGCTATATGTTTTGTAACTAAGTACACAGACAGAAAAGCAAAATCCTGAATGTTTAGCAATATTGCTCCAAAAAGTTGCTCCAAAAAGCAACTTCAAAAATAGTGCTGTGAATCTTCCAGCAATTTCATATCAGAGGTGAGTAGCAACAATCAATCCAATGGTTTTCCTAACTGTCAGTAGCACACAGTCTCCCTGGAAGATGAAAGTCAAACTGTTGCTTTTGGCTCACACCTCAGCAGCAATAAAGGGTGGGCCATTAAAAGCTACAGCATGATCTATTACCCTCTCCATGGACTTCAGAGGGTATTGCTTCAGTCCCCTCATGTTTAAGATCTTGGCCTTTTTTAGGAGTTGTTGTTAGTGTTATTGTTTAATGTGCTTTATCTTTGGACCTGTTATCCTTTGGAGCTTGGACATCTCAAGCCCTCTTCTCTAGGGTGACTAAATATAGAAGAAACAGCAGTCCCTGGTTTTACCCCTTTCCAGGGAACAAAAATTGACTCCAGATGAAGCAGAGCAGATAAGATGACTGTCATCAGCACTGAAATCCAGCAGTGCCATGAGATTCCCAGAACTGCATAATCCCTCCTAAGGGCTAGCTGAAATATCTTGTTTCATCCAAATTGAAAGGTCCAAAATAAAACATATTATTGATAAATACTTAGAAAAGGGGTTGCAACCAGGCCTTGTTTGGAGAATTTTTTTGTCCCTTCATACAACATACTGTTGATGAAATGGGTGGGGTTCTGGATGCTTGGATTCAGGCACAGCATTACTGTGGTGGGAAAGCCCAAAAGCCTTGTCATTGTGAGGAGTACTTGCTGATAGGAGGTCAGAGCAAAATCTGCAATTGTATGAGGCCAGTAGCTCCCCTCAGGTTGGATTACTCCTTGCACATCAGCTGTGCAGCTGCAGGAAAGCTCTGATGCCAAGTGAGAAGCTGGCATAGTTCAGTTGCCTGCGCCTCACCCTCTTGATTAAACACAGGCATTTGCCCATGTTCTCTAAATTACTTGGGGTCATTTACAGTTGTAAAAATATGCCATTACAAAAGCTTTGTTGTTCACCTTTAGGGATGAACATGTTCAGCTCTGACAATGTTATCTAACGAGAACAGCAGCCCAAATCATCTCAGACATGCTTGCAATATAACACGGCTTGAGGCAAAACTCACTGACACCAATGCTGCAAAAGAAAGGAATGCAAATTTAGTGACCATTACAATGAGGAATGTGAGGCAGATGACACAATTTTGCCTGAACAACCAAATTTAAATAACAGAAAATTGTACTGCCTCTCCCTTTTTTTCTTTTCTAGTTCTCTGGAGGTCTTTTTTCTGTGTCACTGAATTATTCTAGGGCTTTAACATCAAACAGCATGTATCCCCGAAACCTGTAGCGCTGTCTGTCCAGACAGAACACAAGACTTCTGAAACATTGCCGTCTCGTGGCAGTCTCTTGGCACCACTGCAGCTGCTGTAGCACAAACAGCCTTGCCAGAGGTCACAGGCAGGTGTCACAGACATTTAGTGCTAGGCAGGATACAAAGTGGAAACTTCCTCAAATTTCACAGATGAAGATAGAGAGTTGGTTTTGTAGAAAAAAAGAAAATTAATCAGATGAGACAGGTGCCCAGTCAGATGATGACAAAGTAACTGAACTGCTGCCAAGTGAAAGGCAGCCCTGGATTCCCTTGATGGGTTTCTGTGCTTTCATGAGCCTCATAGCAGCCCTGAATTCAGTCACCTTGCTGAAGCAGTTCAGCGTCTACATCGACAGTCAGGAAGGTTTACAGCTCAGGAAGGCAGATGACCCAGGATGGCTTTCTCAGAAGGGGAGCTCTCTTCCTTTCCAAGCCAAACTTGCTGTACTGCCTCCAGCACATCCTGTTACACACATTCTGTACAAAGTGTTACAGTCATTTAGCAGTAAATACCAGACGAAGACATCCTAAACATTGTGAATAACTTTTTTCTTTCTTTTTTTTTATTTTTTTATTTTCTTTGCCCACCAGCATAAATTCAGGGAGGTTTTCTGCCATGGGTTGCTTTAACACTCATCACTTAAAAGCAATCATTATCTCTGTGTATAAATTACTGTCATTCAGAGTATTTTAGTGTGTACTGTACAGTGTGCTTTTAAAAGCAAATCAGCATCTGTCTTAATTTTTGATGTATTAATTATTTCCTAGGATTACAGTCTTTAACGTTAGGCCAATGAGAGTCAGCTTTCCCGGTCTGTGTCTTTTAAACACTGTGGTCTTTTTTTCAAAGAGTTATTTGGTGCAGTGTGTAAGACCTGCTTAGATGCAAGTCTGACCTGTACATCTGTCAGTCTACATGGGGCCTTACACGGAGCCCAGTAAAGTAACTTGGTGGATTTCCACTGACCTGTGATGAAGAATCTTTTTATCCTATGCCAATTGTGTTGACCTCTTGTCCTGTAGTATACTCCAGAGTTTATGTGGATATCCTGTATATTGCTGTCTGCCCAGAGGTATTGTAAGAAAGAAATCCTTGCCAGATAGCAAGAACCAGTTCTAGGAAGGGTATGTGTTTAATAGCACAGTGCCTCAAATCAGGTCTGGTTTTTAATAAAGCTTATAGAGGCTCTTCTGTGCCTCTCCCAGATGACCTGAGCCTGAGCCCAGGGGTTCCAAGTCAGTGTCTACTTCTACAAATGGGGATGTCCATAGGAAAAGACAGGTAGGCACAGAATCTCACAGTATTACATTCAGTATATACAGTACTTATCTGCTACTAATGTACTTCCATATAAATTTTACTAATTAATTTTATAAAATGCAAACCTAAGTACAGCTTTGAGCAATTATTGATACTTTCAGTAACATTGTCTTCCCTCACATCATCTTCCACCTCAAGAAAGATTTAGTGAGTAAACCTGTTCCCAGTGTATCCCACAGTTCCTTAATTGGTAAAATGGCAAACTCTGGAGTTTCACTGGCTGGATTTCAGGACACTTCAGGGATTAATGGATAACTTTCCTAAACGCACAGCACATATTTCACCACTGGGTGCCTGAAGGATGGGTACTTCTGATTTTAAAAAAACTTCTGAGCATGTAAAACCATTGCTACTGAAGTTTGTGGTGGCTCAGGGGTTTTGAAGCTCTGCTTTGTAATTTGTAACATATTTATGCTGTAGAAGCATGTTCTCTAGCATTGTCCAGACTGGCTTTAGAGAATGCATTTGATATGGTGCATGTTAGTGCACCACCACCGTCTTATGTGCCTTCGTAATTGTGCAGGGATAGAGTGGAAACCAGGCCAGCCAGAACCTGGATCACCTTACAGACAAGGAGTCAGTTCAGGAAAGAGCCAGTCATAAGCAAAGCCTGGGCAATATGGGTGACCGAGGAGTTGAGATGCATGCAGGGGTTCAAGCTCAGAGGTAACAACATAGTCTGACACAAGAGGGGAAAAATCCTGTTCTTAGTTATGTCATCCTTCAGTGCTGGAGCCCTTCTGAGGCCACAATGCTTGCTGCCTTCTGAGACCAAGCACCTTCATGCAAAATATCACTCTGACATATTTAACATCAATGGTTTTAGCAGGAACACTGGTACTATGTGGGTAGTCTCACTAGCTAGATAAAAATCCTGAAGAGGCAAAAAGAACTGAAAGCAAATACAGCTGTGATAATACTGTCTTTGTAAAGGATTGATATAGCTACTAGCATCAGTATGGATTTGCAAGCCTAGGTAGTGTTGTAATTTGATGCTTTTCTTGCCATATTCACTCAAACATATGTAGTTTTATTTTATGTACCCATACCTTATAACCCTTGGCTTCACATATCTGCTGCTGTAAAATACAAGCCTATCATTTTCTCAGATTTCCCAACTTTTTCTCTTCTGTTTGTAGTAGTCTTTTTTTCCCCCCTCACTTCAATGCATTGTTTTTCTTAATGGTGTGATGTAATTGCAAGAATCTTTTTTGTTAGGTAGCAGGGATCTGGTGTCTTTCTCTTTCAGAAAAATACTTGCTTCTTGTGGCTCAAATTGCCGATTTTTTTTAATCAGCTTTTGTTTTCCTAACTCCCCCTGTTGTGTCTTTGGGTGAACCAAAGGACTATCTGTAAACCCCTTTTTATGATCTTGACATAAGCTGCAGCTCACTGAACTGCCCTTCATATTTGTTTTTGATATCTAATCTGTTTGGGCATCCCTAAAACAGTAGAGTGACTTTGAGGCAGTGATAAAGTGCCAATCAGTTCATTAAGTCATCCTTGCATAGAAGTGACAAGCTTCATCTGCTGTTGGAGCCTGATTAAATACAGCCAAAAAGAAACATGGAGAAAGCCTTTCACTTGCTTTTTATTTTCCTTAAACTGCAAGATCAGCAGATATCTAGTTTGCACTGCCCCAAACCACTTATCCCTCTGCTTTTGGATACAGGTGCACAGGGTGAAAAGGGAGGTTTACTTCTTGGGAGCTGGGGCGTTGGCATCTACAAGTTGCAATAACTCCAGTATCCAAGTTCAGGCCCAAGTGTGTTTTTTACCTGGTCACAAGACCTGCCAGAAGTTCTAGTTGTTAGGAACAGAAACTTCATAGATAATACAGTGGCAAGACCTGATTACAGTTGTATGATGGACTTACCTGCTCTGGACTGTAGGGCAAACATTCCCAGTCACACTGAGTGAGGCTGGGAACCCATCAGAAAGGTGTCCAAACCTCCAGTAACAAAGTAAATAGTGTTATTGGATGGTGATAGACATCTTGTTTCTTTGAGTGATGTCTCTTAAAGAGCTAAGAATTCTATTTAAAATCACTCTTTTAACTGTCTATTCATCAAATAACAGTAGGAACAAAACAAGGGAGCACAGTTTTGATCAGGAGGAAAAGAAGGTGCTAAAGTTGTTTCAGTTATAAAGGTTACTGTAATTTCTAAGGGCTTCTTTTTTTTTTGTGCCAGCATCCTCTGCAGCAGTGTATTCAGGTGTACAGAGGATTTCTATATTGTGCAATATAATGCCAGTGGAGTTCTAGTAGAGCACTGAGTCTGCAGGGAATCCCAGCAATAGAGTGGCACCCATGGTGACTTGTTCTTTCGTGCTAGCATCTTTGCA
Source organism: Lophotriccus pileatus (assembly GCA_035583135.1). Taxonomy (NCBI): domain Eukaryota; kingdom Metazoa; phylum Chordata; class Aves; order Passeriformes; family Tyrannidae; genus Lophotriccus; species Lophotriccus pileatus. The sequence goes on from JAWWES010000133.1 coordinate 12,507,833, forward strand.
TATTGGAGTGTACCTGCTTTGGAGCAAAGCCTGGCACAAACATGAAGAAAAAATTCTTCATTCATCCTGGTAGTTTCTGGTAAAGGTCAAACGAATTCCCACTGATGGTCTTCTAGTTGCTTGCTCTTGCTCCTTTTTGTGGGAAAGCCTTGTCACCTCAGATGCCCCATTCAGAGTTTGTCTAGCCAGTCCCTAACTCTGATCTCTAAAAGCACACCAAAAAAAAGAGGCTAAGTCAGAGCTGCCAGCTATGATGACAAAACAGTTTGTGTAAGTGTGACCTCACTCTCTTTCACGCTCTCACTGAGTATTCCCTGAGGCTTAGAGGCATAAGAGCTGGGTACAGTTCCCATCTCTACCACTGACTAGATGAATTTGAAAGAATTGCTTCACTTCTTTGAGCCTCGGTTTCCCCACCTGTGAGAGAACACGATAATTTGTAGTGTTCAGCGAGATCTTTGGCTGGAAAATGTTCTTGTGTTATCTAAGTACTGCTATGTATTACAGCAAGTCAGTACATGTTGAATTCTCCTTTTTTTTCTTTTTATTTGATTGAGGGCTTCCTTATACCTCTCTCCATATTGGTCTGAACATATGCATATATGCCTGTTACCTGTCTGTGTCTCTGATTATTTAATTTCAAGTAATTTAGTTGACTTGGTTTTACTTCATGTCAGTTAAGTTCAACACAGAGGTAGAAAACTAAGGTAAAGCATGGCTGACAGCCCTATTTAAAAGTTGGACTTTTTTTCTCTTCTGATATTTTGTATAGCATATAAAAGTATAAAATGCTTAAAGGAAAAGAAAGAGGTCTGTCTTTTTCTGCCAAGAGAATGAAAAAAAAAAAAGAGTGAATGATATAATAATGGGTGACCATGTTGCTGCAGATCATCTGTGTTTAATAATTCTGGTAATGAAAATAACTCTTTGATAGAGCAGAGTGAATAGTGCACAAGAATTAACAAACCAGAGTCATCTGATTCATCTACTTACAATGGCTTCCCTGTGAACATGTAACCTTTCATGCTCTGTTTTTATGAAAATGCTAGTAAATGGGTTTATAGGCAGGAATACTCATATGGAATTCCCAGCAACACCCATAAAAACAGTATTTTGTGTTTGTTGCATGTTTTGCATGGGCAGTCCAGCTCTGGCTTTGCTTCAGAGATGCACTTGTGGTTTTGCCTAGTTTTAAGCCTATCTTTTAAAGTCACATCAACTTTTGTTCTGTGTCAAGAAAACAAAAACTTTGCCACTTGTTTTGATGACAGTAGACATGAGCCTATCATCCATGCACTCCAGATGGCATTTCCATCCCTAAATTACCAGCTTCTGAATGTAAATAGAATGCTGTGTGCCACGGAGCCAACACTGGTGTGTTTGGCCCACCAGTGTTCCCAAGCTTGCCAGACAACAGCACTAGGCAGGAAAAAAAGCACGTTTCTCAGGAGCATGGGATACCTTATTCCTCCTCTGGTGCATCACTCGGAGGGTGGACTCTGACAGTGAAATCTCATTGCCAGCTGTGATTGCACAGCACAACTTTACAAAGGTCAGGAAGGGTCAGAGGTAATGACATAGGCTGATCTCAGCCAACGTTCCACAAAAGCAGATCCTTCACTAGACAGCACACAGCCCGCTCTCCAGGCTTTTGCCACTACCATCTTCTGAACACTGATGTTTATCACATCCTAAGTGCTTTTTAATTCCCGTGAGTCCACTTTGCAGTGACAGACAGAAGACTTTTTTGTCAGAGGACTCACACCAAGTTTTTCTGCCTGGGCTGGGGCATCAGGCACTGGGGCGATGTTTGGTGTGGGACTGCTGGGATGAGGGCAAACAGCTGGTGCTGAACAGCAAGTCTAGTGAATTGATCACTCTGTAAAGAGATCTCGAGGATTATTGGGAAGTGCATTTTTAATGCTATTAAATATTACCTAGGCCTACAGCAAGCTGCATGTTCAACAGTTTAAACTGTAATTGCTGGCTGATGCAGAAATAAGGCTGAATGTATGTAAATCCTGTTGAAAGCTAATATCATTTTGGCTTTTCAGGCAGATTAGCAGCCTCTGCAATTAGCAGTGTGGGCAGTTGATGGTGTTAGTGGAGAATCTATCATACAGCACTGTGGGATGTGTTCAAATTTGAATACAGTAGATGTGCCCCTATTTCCCACCTTAGGATAAGCAGATAACACAGAGCCCATGCTGTGTCCCTTTGGAGGGGGGAGGTTAGGAAACACACGAACATGTGACTGGCTTCCAGTAACCTTGACTCTTTCTCCCTTTTCTCATTACATTCATGGTTTATGGTTCCAACTGAGAAACCAATGCCTCATCCATTTTTTGCCTGCCCTGTTCTTTTCCTATGACACACTAATATTTGCAAGCAGGGAGGCAGGGGAAGAAGGAGAAGAAACCTCCCTCCTGTGGCCAAAGCTGTTATCCCCAGCTCATGGCATCTGAAGTCTTTTTGTAAGCACATACTTTCATGTACTTCTTTGCATATGTGTGCTACTCTGTTTATGTGTCTATTTAGAGCAAAAATTAGAGACAAACACACATAAAGTCCAACAGACATGTTTCCAACCATCCATAAAGTCTAACTTTTGTGGCAAGCACTTAAAAAGTGGATAAATTGGGTCCTAGGACCCATGCTGGATGAAAGAGAAATGTGGATACACTGCAACTGCCTAAAATATGACCCTTCTAGTTTCGTTTTGGGTTTTTTTAATACATTGGGGAACAAACATGCAAATAATAACATGAAGAGTTTCTACTGGTGTACAGAAAAGAAATATCAAATAAGTTGTACTCCCCTGATAAGCAATGCTGGAAAACTAGTAAAAACAGATGAGGAGAGGGTTCAAGTACTCAATAATTTTTTGCCCCAGTCTTCAATGGCAACGTTTCTTTCCACACTTCTTGAGTGGATAGAGAGTAGGATGGGGGCTGGAGGAGTGAAGTCCTTCCCACTGTAAATAAATATCAGATTCATGACCACCTGAGGAACCTGAACATACATAACTCTATGGGATCCAATGGGGTGAATCCCAGAGTCCTCAGTGAATTGGCTAATGTAGTTGCCAAGTCACTCTTCATGATACCTGAAAAGTCGTGGTAGTCAGGTGAAGTTCCAGGTGACTGGAAAGAAGGAAATGTTTCCATCTTTAAAAAGGTTAGAGAGGCTACAATTAGGTCACAAATAGGCTGAACAATCCCAATTCTTTCAGCCTTTCCTCTACTCGTCTGGACTCACTCCAAGAGCTCAGTGTTCTTCCTGTGCCGAGGACCCCAGAGCTGGATGCAGCACTCTAGGTGGGGTCTCACCAGAACAGAGTAGAGGGGTACAGTCATCTCCCTTGACCTGCTGCCCACACTGCTTTGGATGCAGCCCAGCATACAACTGGCTTTCTGGGCCGCAAGTGCCCCTAAGGGCCTCTGAGAGCCACACCATACATGGCTGTGGATTGCATACATCCCATCACAAGCCTCTTGTTTTGAAATTTTTCATCCAGAATTTTGAAAGAGAAATGCTCTGATAATGATTTTACCCCAAAATTTGAAAGGACAAAAGAAGAGGTTTCCTAGTGATGCTCAAAATAAGTAAAATTGTGTTGACAAATCTGAGAACACCTCAGACTTTATGTGTAGAGATTACTAGTCTGTGACGGCTTCTGGGCTTAAATTATTGTTAACTCTTTTCAGCTTGTGACCCGTCTTGGCAGTGAAGGTTTTTCTGTTTTGCATTTGTACAGTAACTGTTGGAGTGGGTGCTGGTCACTAGGCAATGCACAGAATATATCATAGTGGAAGTACTAGAGACCTCAAAAGCCTCTGAGCATTATTAGTTACAACACAGTTATTTTAGGTGGAGCCATCCCTTTAGGCAGGTGAATAGGGAATTGGGAGGGTAATTATTTTATTATAGGGTCCTCCAGATATTTTGTGGACACACATTCAGTACCATTCAGCACTTTCTTCTTTGGATAACTTTTTTACTGCAGCGAGCACTTTTCACTTGCACCCTGTCCAAATCAGCTCTTATCTTATTTTTCTGTCATTCAAATGATTTTTTTCATGAGAGAGGGTGAGACTATAATAGCAATACTATCTGTGTGTTTTCTAAGGCCATGTCATCTCAAGCTTCCCTTCTTTTCAGAATATCCAGCAACACGTTGTCATTGACAGAGCTGGAGTGGCATGGGATGGAGTTCCGTGGTTGCTTGCTAGGAGCATAGATAAAATACATGCTCATTACAGTGAAGCCAGTAAGATCGCTGTCACTGCTGTTAGCTGAGACTTCACTCTGTTTCTAAAGTGTGCTGAGGAACAGAATAAGTGAGTTGAATACTCTCAGGATAACCCGATTACTTGACAGAAGAGGAAAAATCCTTTTTCTGCAACTTCCGTTAAAGTAAAATAATTCTTTCACCCCTGTGGTCCACCACTGCTCTTTATCAAGCCTTGAACAATGAATATGTGATCTGTGTTTTTTTATTTGTGGGGGTTTTTTCCACACCAGCTGAGAAGGTCTCTCTTCAAAGCAGCCTGTGGAAACATGCAGGTAAATGCTCACTGCCTTGAAAATCCCAAGGAAGGTTTAAATCCACACATAACATTGTGTACACAGAAGTTTCAGAAGTGCAAGGCTATGGCAGCAGCTCTGTCCCAGATGACACAGTAGCTTGGATGTGTGTGGCCCCTACACGGACAGGACGGAACTGTGGGAAGAAGAATCAACTTTTGGAGATGCATCTGTGTAAAGGAGAGTTTCTATTCTTTCATGGTATAAAGACAGTTTCAGTCTCACTGTGGGGGATATTGCTTCCCCATTGTTATAAATTTTTTTAAAGGCCTTAGCTCGTTCCGCATATACAGGCACTCTTCAGAAATGTTAATGTCACTATTGTTCTTAATTGTTTCGGGAAAGTGGGAGGTATTGTTCCCTAACATTTTTAAGTTATTGGGATGTGTTCACTAAGAAATGTGATGTACTTCTTTTACTGCAGCTAAGAGTGTTAGCCAAAAGTGAAGGAAAGTGGGAGGGCTTTATTGCAAAACTTTTTTAAGGTTCCTATGTTTCTTGGCTATCCTCTTAAAAGTCTTTTTAATAGCAAGCCCACTCAAGCAGTCTGACAACTCACATCACTTTGTACGTGGCTACAAAACAAATGTACAGGGGCAGCATGAAAAGAACCTTGCTTATTGGATCTGGCTGTCTCTGAGCTGGGAGCCCTCCGGGGACACACCTTCTTGTCTTGAGGAAAGAGAATTACCTGGGTCAGCCTTGTATGAGCTGACAGGGATTCTCTGAGGTTGGAACGCTGCTTTGAGACTCCCTCTTTTTTTTCTGGGAGTTGCTCAGCAAATCCACGATGTAAACTTTCATGGACTGAGTTGCTTTAGCGGTGGTTTGTGTTACAAAACTTTGCTCCATGTTTGCCTAGCTCAAATGTGGTCGAGTCAAAAGCAAAGGAACTTTTAGATGGCTGTAGCTGCTGCTGCTATTTTTGTAATTTTGGTTTGTTTATGCTCTACTTCTAAAGCAAACCTCCTCTCCAAGAACAAAGAACCTCGGCAAACCCCAGCAACTCGAGTCTCCAACATGTCGCCAGAAGAGCCAAGGTGGAATTTAGCTCAGCAGATTTTATCTGCCCAGACTCCATGTGTACAATGAAAAACCACCCCAATGAGTTTCAGAGAGGAGATGAAAGTGCATATGTCTCTCATGTGCGCACTGTTAGTTCACCCAAGGGAACGGGACAACAGCCTAATTCAGAACCAAACAGCCCAACAGACCATACAGCCCTGATTTGCACCTGAAGAGTGGCATGCACCTCAGTCTACTTCCTCGGGGTCCTGTGTGGTTGCTGTCATAGACACCGTCACTTGCGGTCAGAAGGAGGGCTGTTTCCTTCGTAAGAAGAGAAGAGGGTTGCTGGAAAAAGCTACTCTTCAAGCCTTTGCCATCTGTCTCCCCTTGCTTCTCCCTTCTTGCAGGCAAGTAACCACTGTCACTAAGGCAGCTCTGGCTCCTCTAGATATTTTTAAACCCCTTGGTGCCATGAATTAGGCTAGGGAGACAACCACATGTTTTTTCCTGAGTGCTTTCTCAAATTTACTCTTCAGGATTCAATACCAACGTTATGATACTCATATCTGGCAGTGAAAGGACTTTTTATCATTCCCTGTGAGTGAACAAGGCCTCATGTCTGAAAGGGTCCTCTGCCTGCTCTGAAGATCAGGATGAGCCAAAGCTACATGCACATGCAAACTTGGGAGGTTTTCTTCATATTTCAAGGTCAAGGAATATTGGAAGGCAAAAGATAAACATTTCAGTACTTCCCAAAGATGTGAATGAACTAGCAGAAACCTGATGAGAGACAAAATAATTATTGTCTTAGGGTAGAGCTAGGCATGTAGAGGTTATGTCTGACAGCACACCCTCAACCAAGAGCTCACAGCAGCATCTGGAATGGGAGAGTACTGTTTTACAGAAGCTCTGTGCTGTGCAATCCGAGTGATCAGAGACAGAAAAATATATATTGCAATAAAGATAATGTCTATGAATGCACAGAAAGGAGAGCAGGGTTAACAAAACATCCTGGAGAAGACTGTCTCCTTGCATAACCTAGCTCGCTAGATTTTGGTTGTAGTGTGTTCCTGATTATTGTGTATCAAGAGGCTGTACATTTGTGTTCACCCCTCTGTTCCTGGTCTGTGACAGGAAGTTGGCTGGCTGCATCCTTGAGGTTGGACGTATGCACTGTTTGTATCCAACAGCTACAGCCAGGAGGAGGCACCTGCCCTCACCTGGTTTCCATTTGTTCATCCCTGATCTCCTCCCCGTGACTATTGCATACTTAAGGCCACTTCTCCCCTATGGGAAAGCCCACTAATAGTTTTCACCCTAAATATCAAAGTACTGTTATTTCAAGTCCTTCACGGTCACCAGCACAGAGCAGAGAGCTGTTGCAGTGGCAGCTCAGCAGGGAGCAGCGGAGGAGCAGTAACTCCTTGGGCCAGAACAATCACAACCAAGGGAGGACTCATGGTCAATGCTGCTGCAGTCCTTATGGTTTCACCTGCTGTTGTGGTGGCATCCTCAGCTCCAGGCACAACTAGGGGAGGGTTTTAGAGTTAACAGGAATGCCTAGACTGTTCTTTTGTTGGTCTATGCCAGAGGTCTTTTGCCAGCCCTGCTGGATACTGTCCATGTAAGAGCAGGGCTTACATGGCCTGTTAGTATGCTTGGAGTTTTGTGAAAGAGAGCACTATTGTTGGTACCAAACTTCTAATTTTCCATCCATATATGACACCCAGAAAAACACTGGGACAGCAACCTCAGATGTCTCACCTATGCTTTTTAACTAATTTCTTTGTAAGTAACTCAGACCATAATGTGTCCTGGTTGTTTTGTGGTGGTGTTGTAGATGATTATGATGATGATCTTTTAATGAGCTAATACAGTCATTACTCACTACGCCAGCATGTAAGGCAATTATTTCTCTTCATTCAGAAACTAAAGGGTTTGGTTTTTTTTCAGGACAAGCTGGCAAACATCCCTTAGCCAAGGATCCAAGGGCATCATCCTCTTTCAGCTGCACAGCTTCTCATTAATATTTGAAAAGGTTTACTGCAAAATTTAGGGTTTGGGTGTAGTATTTTATGCAGTTATATCAAAATTCATAGATTCCTAGATTTTTCAGGCCAGAAGGGACTATTATGCACACCTTCTCTGACCCCCTGTATAATGTAGGCTACATTTGTTTAAAGTTTCAATTTGTTTTCCTGAGCAAAGTTGTATTTATTATATGTAGTTTGGTATAGAAGAGTAGCTAGTGAAAAGGTTGAAACCCATAAATATTATATCAGACCACCTGGTGCTCTGAAGCTTGATTCAGAATGATGGCTGCTCAAAATGAAGAGCAGCTTGAAAGACAGGGAGGTATAATGATGTGACTATTGCAATGAGAAAATGAATGGCTCCATGTTAGGGACAGTTGTTTCTGGGAGCCCAATTCCAGTCCAAGTGTTGTTTTTTTCCTCTGGTAAACAAATGCTCTTTCAGTCAGCACAACATTTATTTCAGAAATAGGGAAGCAAGAAGGAAGAGGAATGTTTCTGTAGGACACAACGCTATATCTGAATAACTCAGTAATGAAAAGTAATCTCAAACTGACAAAGGTAATGCCCCTTACCAAAGGGCAAAATTTACACCGTAAGCTGTACATGCAGAAAATAACCTGATGCCTATTTAGCTGTAGTTACTATAATTCAGATTTCATCTGAATAGCAGGGAAGTACATTTCGTATTTACTGACATTCCGTTGTGTGATTGAAGATGTGTTGAATGGCTCAAGAGAGATGTTTCTGTCTTAGCATCTCTGCTTTAAACAAAGATGAAAAGGAAGGGCCATCGGAGTCTCCGGCTGAGCAGCCGTTTCTGTGACACTTAGCCTGGGCTTTGATGATCCTGCTTTCACTCAGCCTATTGCTCACGCTGGGCGCCTGCGGCAGTGCTCCGCAGCCCAGCACAGACCCACCATGTAAAAACTACAGGTTCTGTCTTGATGATTAACGTTAGCTGTTTGAAATAATCCAAATGCTGCTCTCTGATCTGATAAAATGAATAAATACATTGGGTGTGAATGATGGGAGCTAGGGGGAGGAACTCACTGGGGATGAGGACAGGAGTTTTTACCAGTCTCAGTTTTCTGAGAATGAAACTGCTTTCATGGGAGTGGGGTGGGGAGATATTATTTTTATCTATTTATTTTTATTTCTCCAGATGTTGCCATGCCAGTGGCTTGCCCCCAGTGTGGAGACTATGTTCTCCTGGAGTGCTCTGCAAGCTCTCTGAGACAGGAGAGCAAAGAGATTCTCACAGGCAATGGGCAGCATTAATGTTCTGGGGGGCATGGGAGGAATTCTGCTCATGGTACATTCACAAATGAGTTAACAAGAGGAGGTAACTCAGGTTCCCACAGGTACAAAATCCAGCAGCAGAGTGCTAACTAACAAACTTAGTGATTTTAATCTGATTTGTCATTTCAGTGTTTCACTTTATAATGGTGTAACTTAGTTTTCAGTCAACACGGGTCTTTTGCTACTCCTGCTGTTAGAACACCCACTGTTAGGTTCTTCTTCTATTGATATTTTCGGTGAGTTATAAGCATCATGTAATAATCTTTTAATAACGATTTCTGATTATTTTAGCTGCTGTCATCTCACTTGAAGATCCTACTCTTTTTCTTCATGCCTTTTAATATACTTTAATAATCTTTCTATTAATATTGCTGTTTTCTACCTCTGTAGTTTTTAATTATATATTGAAGAAGAGAGAAACTGCTGGCTCTGGGGAAGAGATTTTCTGATGCAAGGACTGTTTAAGCAAAGCTAAATTAATACAATAGCCAAACTGTATGAAAAGATTGAAGAAAAATTAGGAGCCACTCATAACAATGTTTTGCCATTTTCTGCACAGGCTTGTATGACACATGTTATGTGAGTGTGAAAGGGTGGTGAGTGCTGTAAGTTCTTGTTCTTCTATGACGTCCTCTGAGCATCCATTCTGGATGTAATGAAAGATTTTTGTACATTGAGTCATGAGAAATTCAAGGATCCACTCCTGAGCTTCTTGACCAAGAGGATTTTTGTTTGTTGGGGATTTTTTCCTGCCAAGGAAGGTTTTGCAGTGTGGTAACCTACTGGCAAATTAGTTGATGTCAGATCAATGGATCCAAAAGGATGATCTCACATATGGTGCTTCGCCAGGAAAACCAGAGCAGGGCAGTTGTGTGTGGGTCAGACTAAGCATGGTGCTCCTTTTCTCATTCTGAAGAGGTGTGTGTGTGTAAAAGATAAGTTCTTCAGAGAAGAAGTACATTGCATGATCATGTGGTTGGATAGCTTTCTGACGTCTGCTATATGGGTATTTTGCACCTGAGGTGGCTGTCAGGGCCTTGTTTGTAGGCAGTGCATGGAATGATATGGGCTTTCCCAAGGTAAAATTCATCTGACCTTTTTTCAGTGTCCTATAATAAACATACTTCCTAGAAATTCCTGTACTGAATAGAAACAAAACCTTCTGTGATTAGCTCTTGTTTGTACATCAAACCTTTAATCTGGATAATCCAATCTCATCTGTCATGGCAGAGCTCCAGTTTCTAAAGGAGCTGCTGGTTGCTGTTCAGGTATATAAAATAATAATTCAAATCTCTAATTCTGAAACAAATTAATCCATGCTTTTTTCTCTTTACAAATACAGATCTTGCTTGTATCAGTAGTTGCTTAGAGTATACGAGGAGTTTGTGTGTCAGGTTCTGCAGTGCCGTAGCTCAGACTGGTCTGTAAAGGACAAAAACACACAATAAGCAGCAGAAAAAAAGGTTGGATACCAGCTGTTAGCAAGAAACCGTATCTGCTCTTCTGCTCTGCCATTTCCTTTTTAAACAGTTTCTTGCTCCCCAGGGAAGAGATTTTCACACCCATATAAGAAGAGGGCCTCTATTCAGGCACAGCGATGATGTAATAGCCCTAGTCTTGGTGACATTCAGTCTCTGGATGTGCTCAGTCCTTTTATTTATTTTATTTTTTTTTGTTTATTCCCCTGCCCACAGTAGAGACTTAGACTTAGGAACTGAGCAGAGCCCACCCAAGCAGCTCAGCCAGCAATGGGAGTAACTTGTCATCACTTCCAGGTGCAAGCTTTTAGATCGGTGATGTGGGATTGAATGGTGTGGGATGGCTGGTGTCAGCCATCCAGGGGTTCATAGTCTCCATCTCCCCGCATTACAGGAGATACCTGTGTTCTCCTTATTCAATAAAGGATGACTTTCAGGCAATAAAAATAACTCATGATCACCTTTATGAACCTCACAAGGATATGGAGCCAGTATGACTCATTACTAAATTACTCAGAGCCTTGATGATCATTTTTAATATCCTTCTCATTATATATTATGTCAAGTAGTTGGGCATGTGTTAAGGAACAAAATTTCTCTCTCTCTCTGATTACTTGCTCCCAGACTTGGAAATAGCAAAACATGAGAGAACCGCACTTGGCTAAATTATATTACTATGAACTTTATCAAATATATCCAGAACTACAACTCCCAGGTTCACTGATCTGTCTCTTGGTGCTTTGCCCTAGTCAGAGCTATACAGAGTTTTCTGTAAAGTCCTTGCACAAAGACACAGGTGCGGGTACAAAAACCAGTGGAGGCTGTCTCCTGGAACTGTTTGATTCTGCAGTATGGATGCTTTCAAAGCAGGTTTTAGGGACAAGTTTTCCATGACTGTGAATCAGACGCAGCAAGTTTTGATACACAGGGAGGTAGAATCATAGAATCATCTGATTTGCATTGCAAGGGACCTTAAAGATCATCTATTTCCAACCCCCATGCCATGGCAAGGAACACCTTCCATGAGGTGTGTTCAAAGCCCCATCCAACTTTGCCTTGAACACTTTCAGGGATGGAGCATCCACAGCTTCTCTGGGGAATCTGCTGTGTCTCCACCCTCTCAGTGAATAATTTTTTCCTAATATCTGATATAAACCTACTCTCTGTCCCCTTGAAACCATTTCCCCTTGTCCTGTCACTCCATGCCCTTGTAAAAAGTCCTTCTCCAGCTCTCTTGTAGGCCCTTTAAGTGCTATAAGGTGCTGTAAGATCTCTACCATATGTGATCCACCAGAGGGAAAGAGCGCAAAAGAAAGGGCAGCTTCTCCATGCAATCCTGTTTTAAACTCTAAGTTTGCCTTAGCAGAAAAATATGGAATGGCAGATGAATTTGCCCTTTCCTCAGCTCGCAGTTTCCTGCGCCGGAGTAGGTGCTTTAGCAATACCCAGGTAGCACTTGTCAGCTATCTAGGATTCTTCTTTACCTTCCTTTTCAAATCACTGGAGATCAGAGAGTTGTTTGTGTTGTGATTTTTCTCTTCTGGTCTTTTCTACTGTCAGACTTTAGCCACTGGCCTATCTATTAATTTGTTACTGTTTTCCTGATGAAGTAGCATGCAATGATAATTTGTTACTGTGAAGCCCATAATGACTTTTAATTTTGGCTCCTAATGCCACACACTGTCATTTAAATCTCAGTGGCTGTCACTTTCTCGTTCTCTTCCAGAGGAAATACGGCTCTTTTCCCCTTCAAACATCTGCATTAGTGCACAGTTTATGCTTGCCTTGGTTGGGCTAAGTGAGTCACAAAATGCCAGCTCCTCAGATTATTAGCTTCTCTGACTTAGGCCTGGAGGAAAAAAAGAAACCATAATCTATTTGTTACTTTCAGTGGACACTCTGCATACCAGAGAAGTGTCACAGACTCAAATGGACATGTCCTTGCAGATTTGCTGCTGCTGCTGTGGTTTTGTTTGTTTGGAAAAGCCCGGCCTTGTGACTCTTGCTATATTTTTGTGGAAGAAAAACATAATCATCCAAGCAACTATTTTTGTGAGTACTTTCCTGAGCAGTTGAGATGGTTTCCTGCTCTGAAGCCATCAAATCCTTCCTTCCTCCTCATTTCAGTGGCCTCAAATTTCAAGCAGTTTTTACCATCTTGATGGAGGTGAAGGAGGAGAGTTTTCTGGGCAAATCCTAGCAACAGCACAGTATAGAATCACAGTAAAGCTCTCGCTCAAGTCATGTGCTACATCTGAAATGGAATAAATTTGATTGTATTTTTAAAAAGCTGGAAGCACATTGTCTGCAGTGCACAGGCCAGCCAGATCTGGAGGTAGACACATTTTTTTTCCTTGTCAAGAAGCCTGCTGGCAAGGTGCGAGGGCAGGCAGGAGGACAGAGCCAGTAAGCCTCACAGTCTCATCCTGCAAAGAAGCGCACAAGATGCCACAAGGGCAAGTTTGGCTGTGCAGGTTGTTCATGTACAGCAGACAGACACATTGAGATTTTTCAACTTTCCATTTACAGCCAGCACAGGAAGAAGCACTCTTGTGGAGTGCTGACTCTTTCACCTACCTGCATGCCTGAATTGCTACGATGTCAGCTGAGACTGTCTTGTGCTGTTGTAATGTTGATAGTTCTTGGGAAGTAACTCTTGGACTTCTGCACTGGGAAACATAAGTCTTCCAGCTTGAGCTCCCATTGCTTCTCTTAGTTTTTCAACAGCCCTAGGACTTGTAAGCTCTTACATGAATAAGGCAGAAAGTCAAAAAAACACAAATGTCTGGCCTAGCTGTATGCGGTCAGTCATTTCTGCTGCTGAAACAATGCTGCCAAAGGAACAGCCAGAGGAAACTGTGCTAGCAGAAGGTACTAAACTCTTTGCTTAGTGTCCTGTGCTGAAGGAAGATAATATCAATCCATCAATTCTATTCTGTTTTTCTAAAGCTTAGGCTGAAACATAAAATATGATCTCACTAGTAACCCTGGTGAAACAGAATAGTGACCCGACAGTGTCTAAATGCAAGCTGAGATTTTCAGAGGAGCCAGAGGTGGCTGAGCTCTAACTTCTGAGCAGAAGGGATTTGCAGTTAGCTCCCAATGTCTTCCAGGTCTGATTCCCTGTGCTTTCCTTCATGAGCTTATTCATGTTTCATAGTGGAGATAATGCCCACACAAATATTAAAAATGTGTGGAAGTCTGCATTTATCTTTGATTTTTTTTCCAGTTGTTTCTACATCTTGACTGATTTCCTCCTTCTTAAGTTCCTCTACTATCATTAGCCAGCATCATCAGTCAGAGAACAGTGTCAGGGTAGCAGTTTTTGCAAGCAGCTGTCTGCTGTCAGATTTTTCTTAATATCCTTATTACAGAAGAATGAAACCTTTTTCTTCACTGAGCTATCAAAGACATGCTCTGTGTGTGTGTTATGGAGCAAAGTAAAAGTCATTCTCTCATCTCACAGCTTAAAAAGCTGTTAAACATAGAGGGACCTCATCAGGCTGTACTCTCATTGCATTTCCAGTGCAACTTCAGTGGTGCTTTCTGATATTAAGTATGGGATCTCACTTTCAATGGGCTACTTGTGTTTTTGTTTGATTGAAAATATTTTTTCTTTTATTAACATGAATGAGGATCAGAGGGATGTACTATACACAGTGAGGAACTATTTTACTAAAAACTATGGTGTCTTCTAGCTTTGACAGTAGTGCAGTCTGCTTTTACAGGGAAATGGGCACTATCTGCAGGAGCTGACAGGGATATGAGCTGACTCTTCTGTAGCCAGCAACTTTAATCCTTCCCTTCTCCAGCTGTGTTTTCCCTGATAGTAACAAGTTGAGGGAATCTTCTGACAGCAGTTCCTTCCTGCCAGGACAACAGTGCAGGTCCCTTCTGAGCTTCTCTGCCCTTGCCCAATTAGTACTTGGGCCAGGAAGAGAGCTGACATAAAATGCGGTGAGACTTAAGGCCATATTTTGCCTCAGCCAACACAGAAAGCTGATGGCTCCTCCCTACCAGCGAAATGACATGGGAAAAGGGTTAGCTATTTCTGGAAATCTTGCTGATGTGGTGGGTGGAGAGGTGTGTGGCAGCGATACAAGTCTTGCAGTTGTAACTCATAAATTTAGAAGGTTTTGACTCCTTGTGACTCCCTTGCACTCTGAAGTAGAATTAACTGGAGAACTCAGTGTAGTCCAAATGAGGCACGTGGCTTAGTAGCAGCAGCCTCATTTAAAAGGCTCAGGGCTAAAGGGATGTTCTTAGCTCTGGAGGTGGGAATGCTTGGGAGATGGCTGTGGTAGCCTGGTGTTACAGGACTGTGCTTCCAGAGCCCATGGCACAGATACATGGAGAGCCACAGCCATGGGCCCTGTCAGCATAGCTAACTCCTTAATCTGGAGCAGTTCAGTCTTGCAGCAGGGGAGAGCTCTGCATTTTCACGGGGAGGAGGGGATAGTTAAATTGGCAGCTGGAAAAGATGCCATAGGTTAGCTTCTGTGATCTAAGATGCCCCAGCAGAGATTAGTGCAACATCTGCTTTGCTTGTTTTTCACATACCTACATATTCATGCACAGCTTTCTGAACTCTCAAGAGATGACTAGTGAGCTGTAAACCTCCTGCTTTAGCTAATGGGAGATGAAACCTCTTCTCCATTGTATTTTCATCTCCAAAGAGTTTTTCAGGCTTACAGGAAAAGACGGATCTTTCAGAAGGTGCCCTCTCCTCACCTGTTTCCTGATAAATGCAAAAAAGGAATAGGAAATTGCCAAAAATAAGCATGTAGTAAGAACTGGGCTATCTGGCAAATAATACATCTCTGTAGGGCCCCATGAGATAATGCCATGTGAGTAAACTAAGTGTGAGGCAGTGACGTACAGTCCTGGCAGGACGTGGGCAGTCCCACAGTGAAGAAAGGTTACTGAACCATCCAATGAGGAGTGTGGAATGTGATCTTCACTGAATCCAGGCCCTTTTCTCTAGTGCCAGCCAAATGAAAGGAAGTATATGGATGGCATATTAGAACTGCCAGAGAAGTAAATCCCATCTGACTACCAGCTTCCCAGAGCAAGGGTATAGCACAGCTCCTCAGACCTTCCAGAGTGGCTCTTGGAGTTCATGACTTACAAGCCAGAGGTTGCCTGAGTTAGATGTGTACTATGCAACATGCTGCAGAGTGGAAGAGTATTAAGAAAACTCTTTAAATCAATCACTGCACATCCTATCCTCCAGACTGGTTTTTACTAAGCCTTGTCTAGATGGGAGGCTCTTGCTCAAATTTGCTTGATATTCTGAGTGCACCAACATTACAAGTATCTGGGCTACTCTTCAGTTAAATCCATCTTGAAATAACTTGGGGTTTTTTTAATGATGAAGATCATACTTCTTTACTCCAGTCTTCAACAGAAATCATAATAGTACACAGCAAGTCTCTTCCTTTTAGTATGTCTCAGATTTGCTCTGTACCTGTGAAAAGACACTTTTTTCCTCTGTTTATCTCATTTGTTATTCATCATATTTGTTATATGATCACTGACTTACTGGTAGTATTGGTGTGGTGAGCACGTGCTGTCCTTAAGTGGTCCTTGACTTTCTTAAATTTCATCTTACCCCATGGATGGATCTGTATTAAGGCAGAACACTCCAGAAAGATACTTGTAGATTTGACACATTTGCTGCTAAGTGGAAGCTTTTTTTTTCTGTGTCCTCTGTCATCCTGCTTCTCTAAGGGGAATCAACATGTGTTTTCAAACCAATGTTCCCCTCACTGCTCTCTCAGCTCTGAAACTTCACAGGTACAGCAGTATTTCTGAGGTTTGACATTTGTGTTCTGGCAAAATAAAGAAGAATCTTTTCTAAAAAGGTACTGAGCACTTGATAAAAAGTAAAGGGACACTCTTCAGTTATAATGATCTGGCACTGGTGGTCTTTTTCAATGCTCACTTCCACACAGACTGGTGCATGTGCTGTTTTATAACAGCACCTAGACACTCCAATGTGCAGGAGATGCAGCAATGAACAAACTTTTCCTTGAAAAGGCTGCGTTTAAGGTGATCCAGAAGTTGTGAACAGATATAAACAGATTGTTTTTTAACTGACAGACATGTTTTTCAGATTCATTTCTTTGTATTGAAAGAGTTGTTCCTTTTTTCCTAATTTTTAGAGTAAAGGAAGAAGTAATTCCTTCATTTTGTTCTCCCTTTTTTTCCCCATGTTTCAATGGGCAGAGGTATCAGTGGAGCATTTTCCTTGAAGTTAGAGTGTTCAATGGAGATGTCGGTCTTAAACTTTTCACAACATTGCCATCCCTTCTTGATCAGTTCATTCTCACTTATTGTAGCTTGTTTGTGTTTCAGTGCTGTGTGTGATGCATTTAGTGCTCAAGCAGCTCTGCACAGAAAAATGACCTTTCTTCCTTAAGAGTCTCTTCAGAGTTAAGCAATGATACGTTCTTAAATTGACAGCAACATTTTGTAGCAAACTTCTGGCCAACATCACTCAGGGTAAAGCACATACCAACTAGCCAGGCAGGACAAACCTACCTTGCAACAAATAGAAATGTTAAGCACTGCCAGGAAGCACAAGCAGATGAGCAAACCCCTTGATCCAGGCCTGTCAAGGAAATAATGACAACCCAGGAGTTTGTGTCATCCTGCTTGTAACCCAGGCACAGTGCATGTTTTGCAGCTTTTCCTTGTTTCCATCAATGGCCCTATTTGGGGGTTAGCTCAATCTCTTCTTGGCTTCTGCCTGTTCTTCACTGCACAAGGAATGGGACTTGGAGGTTTCCAAGAGGATAGATGGGTGCTCAGGAAAGAGCCATGGGGGAGAAAAGGCATTTCTTCTTCAGAGATGGGAACTGCTCAATACCATATGGGAGTGCCTCAGTGTACAGCCAGTAAGCACTGCTAGGAAAGCTGACACAGGACATGCACCACCATGCTCAGGCCTCATTGTGACCCCTTGCCCAGCAGGGAATTCCACTTCGAGGGAGAGCTTGGCAAAAACTGAGCACTTATTTAATCGCCAAATTCAGGTCTTGCTCTATTTCCAATTGAAATCAAAGACTTTACTCACATCAGTTTCCCTAGTGCTGGATGGAGGCCTGAAGAAGTCGACGTATCTGGGGGCTGCCCCCCTCCAAAACTGCAATGACAAATATATAGGAACTGCAGAGAAGCAAGCATAGAGAGCTGTGTTTGCAAGGACTAATATTTAACACTGAGAACATAAATACTTTTTAAGTGTTGAACATAAATGATTGTTGTCATAAAGCTGGAATGGTACAGGGGCTTCATGCATCTTTGAAATGTTTTGACATAATAGCCTAAATGAGGATTTAATAAAGTTCTTGTGCTCTAAAAAATACTCATAATTTTTGCTTAATTTCTACATGTTTTCTCCTCCCTTAATTGTAGTTCAACAAAGCAGAGGGACTAATCTCAGATAAAAGTAGAAACACCAGGATTAAAGCGCACTGCTGTTTATTTTTAAGGGCAGTGGGTTAATATGAGCACTCTATTGTTGATGTCAGCATCACAAGCCAAAGATAAACACCACTTTTCTGCACTTACATCACATTTTCAAGGCATTAGTCTTCATTAACAAGTATTTTCTTCTGCAATGGAAAAGAGTGACTTTGTCATAAGCTTATTGGTTACAAATTATAACCATTTTGTGCCTGTTCTGTAAAGTATTTCTTTTTATCCTGATCTTTGCTTTTATTTCATGTAATTTTTATTTTAATTTCCTTAAGTTATGACTCTTTTTTACAATGGAACTCTTCTTCTTTCTTTTTATTTTTACAGAATAATTTTATTTTTTTAATGCATGTATTTTGTCTTATTTTATATATATGCTAACATGATACTTTGTTATCATGACCTCAAGTATAATATTAGGAACTTGATGCTCTTGTTATCGTAAAGCTTTTAAATGTCCTAAGGGTAAGAGCTGATAATGTGCATTTACAGAATTGTTCCCTTCTTCTCTTTTCCCTCTCTTGAGGAATTTATTTTGGAGAATTTACTTGTTTTATGAATAAAGTCCATGTAGTAATTTGCTTTAGAAAGACTGGGAAATATCTGCCTAAGTAGTTACAAAGGCACTAAGCATTGCAATCTTTGTTCCTGTTCGTCTTTTAAAGTGTTGCTTTAAGAAATATATCAGCTGTATCCAGGTACTTGTGTCCTCCCATAAAGATTTCATCATGTGATTGATTAATAAATAGCATGATTTTCTAAAAGAAATGGAGGTGTTTCAAAGCAAAAATTTTCTCTTCAAAGAGAAAAATCTTTACTTTTAATTTGAAAGGCCTTTCTGCAGACCACCAGGAAGCACATCCTACAGCTGACAGACGTTACACGCTTCTGATGCTGTCGTGCAGAAAACCGTGCAATAAAAAGCTCCTTAACATGAAATAACATGGAAAGCTTGTACCTTGAAATGTTTTCTTGCTGCCATCTTATTTTGACCTGTACCTCTCACAGGACAGTCTCTAAAATGTATTTGCCCTTTCTTATCTATGATAAAATCATATCTCCTGCATCTCACTCTTCTGCAGGGGTACATGAGGGTTATAGCAAATATCCTTCCTCTTTTGCTTCTATTGCTCCTCAGATGAGAAAGAATAAGAATAAGAATAAGAATAAGAATAAGAATAAGAATAAGAATAAGAATAAGAATAAGAATAAGAATAAGAATAACTTACTGAGGCCAAAATCCCACCAGACAGACCTAAACTGGTTTTCAGTTACTATTTTCCTATATGGAAACGTAGAAATATTGAGAGATTTTTTCCAGTTCAGAACAAAACATACTTCAGAAATCTTGAAATCCTTCTGAAACATTTTCCTGTACTCTTGTGGCTCTCACTCACAGAAGAGCCTACTCAAAAGAGCTGCAGTCAGTGATTTTCAAAAAGACTAAACCCAAGGCTGTATTATTTAAAGCACTGACTGCATTTTACCAGTGCTGTTTGCATACCATGTTATAGTCACTGATATACAAGAAATTATTTCATTAATTAATTTTGGACAATTAGGACAACTCACCAGGCAATCACAAGAAGAAAAAACCCAAGGTTTTAGAAGAGATTATTTAATCTGAAATAATTGTTGTCATTTAAGTATCTTCTAGTATATTCTACCTGGCACAAATATGGTCATGGCAAAAGAAGCTGAAGACTGCTGACTGTTGTACTGTGACTGCTAAATGATAGAGTATCCCACTGAAATAGCCAATACTGAATGATTCCTGGTTAGTGAGGCAAGAGGTACTAAAAATACCAATATGTAGTCCAAGAATAATTTCCTCTGACTACATTTGAAATATTTTGCCTCATATGTTGTGGTTTTGTGGACACCACATAGGAAATAAAAGTTTTAGAAATCAACTTGCTATAAATAAGTGTGCTAAACTATGTGCTGTTATAGAGTCTGGCTTGTATATTCCTGTTACCATCGTTCAACATGCAAATCCTGTATTTGCATGAATATACATAGCTTGTAGATTAGGATACAAAAAGAGACTACTGTGATCATCTAGTCCAGCCTTCAGCCAGAAATGCTTGTTTGCATCAAGTATTTGTACTTGCTGGTCTATATCTCCAGCCATCCCTCAGTTGTTAAATTTTCTGAGCAAAAGTTCATGCTTCCTCAAATTTTTCTATCCACCCACTTAGCTTTGAACATCTTCCTCTTCCTGGGAAAAACTGATCTGAGTTCTTTGATCTTCTGAATTCTTCTTGTAGGATGACAAACATGTGATTTGAGCTGTACGTGTCTGCATTTGCATGAGAATAACTTTTCTTCTTCCTATGTATATTTGGGAAGGAAAGCAGGGGAGTGACATAAATCTCAGTAATGTTTTATTATTGTACATATGCTGTAGTAACTAAGGCTCAAAACGTATTTGATTGCACCTTCTATGAGCTGATACCTGAAACATTCTCAAGAGTTCTTGTGTCAGAATCAGAAGTACGTCTAGTCTAAGAAAACTTACAGTTAGTCTGTACAGGTTTGTCTGTCTTTATTTGCATCTGTCATGAAAAGTAGGAGAATGATGTTTCAGTCTAAAACAGGTTGGGATACTGGGCATCAAAACAAATTAAAGGGAGTTTTTCTTGCCTCATTTATGCTTATTGAGATAGCTGTAGTAGGTGTATGTTCTAAACTAATCAGATTATAAGGTAATCCAACTGAGTAGCTAATCTTCAGCACCAATCTCACATTTTTAAAGAGCAAAGCTTAAACTTGAACAGTCATACTGCTTTTCTCTGGCTTAATTTGCAGTTATCCAAATAACAGTACTACAGATAATGAATTCCAAGTTAATCAAACTGTTGTACCAATGAGCTTGGTTGTTCATCTTCAATTTCAAGTTCATAAGATCATTTATGATCAGCTGCTTTAAAAAGAAGTCTACTCTTCATCAAAATTGCAGTCTAGTTGTTTCTTCTGATTTGTGTCAAGATGAGGTTTGGAGAAGAGAAACCCACAGAAATTAAAGTTAAATGATAAAGTTTATGCTCAGTGAAGAAACAAGCACATTTAAAGGAGCCTGTGTGCTTTCTGAGGCCTTTAAAATTACATGAAACTTTTAGCTTTAGCAAAATATAATTTTACTGTTATTCTTTCCAAATTAAATATATTAACCAGTTGTTTCACCAACCAGTTAAAAAAAAAAAAAAAAAAAAAAAAAGTGACATGATGGTACATGCTCTGAATTTTTGTGAGAATGACATGAAATCATCTGCTTAACTGGAAGGGGAGGGGAAGTCATCAGGGACATACCTTTAAATGTTTTTGCAAAGTTCTAGACAGTCTGCACAGAAGCTTGGAACATTTTCTTTTCATCTACAGTGCAGGAGCTTGCTGAGTATCAACTGTTGTTGTCTGTTCCTGACTCTTTCCTGTAAGTACTTTGAGTTTAAATACCTGCTTCCCGTGAAGGTCTCTACATGCTTTGAAAGATTTGCAGTGAAGACCTCACAGTGAAATATTTCTAGCCAGTATAAAGTTTGTAATGAAACATGTAGAAGGCCAAAATCAGGTTGATTCACAGGTTTGGTCCAAGTAGCTTAAAATCTAGAAGATACCATAAGCTGACGAAGGTCCAGAAGTTAGTCTCCTCTGCAGTGCCAATGTGAGGGACAGATCCAGTCACCCACTTCATTTAGCAGAAAAATTTTCCTTTGCTTTGATGGACACAGGATTGGCCCCAGTGTTCTTCGTGTCCACAGCAAATGACAGCATTTGTAACCATGCACACAGTAGTAGAAAGTACTGGATGCCACACCAGGAAGGGAGGTGTATGAGCTGGAATAGAAAGGGTCGTGTTTTACAATGGGCTTTTCTAGTGCCTGAGCAAGAGCTTGTACCCGCCACACCGGATCACTCACTGGGATGGGGAAGGGGGGTAGAAAATTGACCTAGGTGATGGATCTGTGGACTGCTGGTGTGTACACTCATGTGCTGGAGCCATCTGAGTGTTAACACATGGTCACCCTATCAAAGGTCTGTATATGAAACTCAGCTGCTGGAATGACAGAAGATTTTGTGCTGTTAGCGCACACTTCATTAAAATACCAGCTGAAATCCAACTCTGAAATCCCACAGTTTGTGTTAGTTGATAAAACTCAATTGCTTCCAATTACTGTTAGTATGGCTTTAAAATAATATTTTGTTGTAGTAAAGATCCCCTTGTGATGAGGAATAGCTGGTGTTCACAACTGGAAATTTGGGACAGAGTGTAAATACGTGATGGGATGGGGAATATGATCAAGACTGCTTTTAGCACTGTACTCTAAATCTTCCAGCAACAGTGCTGTAAAAAACAAATCAGGGATGCAATACTGAACAAGGGAAAGATTAAATGTTTTTGTCTTCAGTATTTAAATAAACTTGTTATGGCATAAAGCAAACAATTGCAAGTCCTCTTTGAATCCAAGAGGCAGTTTCACAATCTGGAGAGGAGAACCTGTCACTGCTTTATATTGAGTAAACCTTAATCCTGCGGAGCTCTTGTATGAAAATGGGACTTTTTCTTACTTTAATCCCCAGATCTCATTCCTGTGCTTTTAGCATTCAGCTCCTGCTCAAGAGTTTTGCAGAAGCAGGCCTTTGCTAGCTCTATTGAAACATCTGCTATTGGACATTGCTGTAGGTATTTTTTTGCCTGTGTGCAGACATGTTCTTAGTTAAAATGAGCTCATAGACTCAAAGCACAATCATGCTGGAGATGGGCATAGTTATGTGGTCTTTTGCAGAGCAGCTTGACTATTCAGTGAGCAACTTTGTGCCTGGGGTTGACCTTCATACATGGGTATAACCCTGTTGCCCATAGGTTTTTAGAGGAGGAAAAGCATGTTGACTCTCCTGTGCAGAATGTACACTCTTAGTTTTATTCTAAGACAGAAAGAGGAAATGTGATCAGGTTCCTCAAATTTGTATTTCTAAGCTACATAGTAGTATTGTTACAAATATTCATATAAGGTGTTCACAAAAAACACATCAATGCATTTGTATATTGCTTTAGCTACAGGCTTCCATTCATGGCAAACCATTTTCAAAACATCATTGGATATCTTATGAAAGTTTAATCAGACTCTTTATTGACACAGTAGGAAATCTTTTCAGAAGATTTTCTTTTAGATCAAAACTCTTTTGGCTTCTTGCTGAGAAGTGCAAGTGACCCCCACAGTCCTAGCTGATTTCCACTAGTTGTGGATGCAATTGAAGAGAAAAATGGAAAAATCTAATGATGGAGAGATGGAGGCACTAAGTGAGTGCTTAGGCATAAATCATTTTATTTTTATTCTGTTGATTCTGGTCAGAGCTTTAGACTTGAGCCAGGCCAGGACTGCATGCCAGAGCATGAAAATGCCAGCAACCATTAGAATTATTTGCTCCTAAATAATGGCTCTATTGTGGAGCCTGCTGGATTCAGGTAGGATGCTGAGCTGCCTTTTGCCTTTTGGTAGCTACGGGCTTCCACAAGGCACTTTCTCTCTGGGAAGGTGATGAGCCTGAGAATTGGCCCTATAAACAGCAGGCTGAGTCAGGTACCAACGCACTGAGGTGTGTGATGCCTTTATGCCCCTCAGTTTTCTGAGGGCTACTCAGAGTCTTGTCCCCTTCTTGTTTTACTAGCACTCAATTCAAATGGCAAAAGTAGTGGGTTTTTGGCCTTCACCACACTCACCTCACCAAGCACAAGTAGAAGTCTTTTTGCTGTTTGCAAAAGCAGTACAATTTTTCATTTTGCTTATAGGTCAACCATGGGAATCTTGGGTTGATATATATTTTTGTCTGATTAAAACAGGGATCTGAATTGAGGGAATTAATGAAAATAGTACCCTGCATCAGATACACAGGACATGGTAAATTATCCCAGGTGCTCATGAGTTCGTTAGAAATGTCTCCCAGGACTTTGGGATTTTCTGATTCTGTTGAGCTGGAAAGATTACAAACACGGTCTTTGTTGCAGTATCTGAACGTTTTCCCCTGCTGAAACCAGACACACACAGCAAGAAAAACCAAAAGGAACTTTTCACACCTCAAAATAGATTTAATTTGGGTTCAGTCAGAGTTTGGGGCAAAGGTTTGTGATCTTTCTCATTTTAATCAAAAAAGTTAGCTCATGCCCTCAAAACT
The DNA here is from genome assembly GCA_035583135.1 of Lophotriccus pileatus. Classification (NCBI taxonomy): domain Eukaryota; kingdom Metazoa; phylum Chordata; class Aves; order Passeriformes; family Tyrannidae; genus Lophotriccus; species Lophotriccus pileatus. Next base: position 12,531,897 of record JAWWES010000133.1, read on the forward strand.
TTCATTGTCAGAGTAAGATCAGCAGAATTCACTTGCAGGTCCATTAAGCAAACAAAACCACATTCCCTGCTGTCACCTCAGTTCATGCTTTGGCAATTTTTAGAAGTTTCTTTTAAAAATAACTTTTTCTGGGTTCCAGGACCACTATTACTGGAGCCTCAGTGGTTATACATGTTTGTATAAACAAAAAGCACAACATAGTGAAGTTCATATATCTGTATTTTGCCACCACAATTCTTATTCTGAAACAAAACAAAACAAAAAGACATAAAACTGCATTTTGATATCCTTTAAATCAGTATTGAAATCCTTCCAGAAAGTGAAAGTTATTCTGGCATCTTGCTGAAGGTTAACTTTAGCATTCTGGAAGGATTTCAATAGTAATGAAAAGGACAGTAAAGAGAGTAAAGTTATTTTAGAAGCATTCCTGAAGGATAATGCCAGCATGCTAGAGAGATTTCAGCAGTAGGCTAGAGGGCAGCAAAATTATTTCTAAAGTATTCCTGAAGGAGAACTTTAATAATCTAGTAGTATTTAAAATAGTTCTGCTGTGGTGGTAAAACTGTAGAGCAAATGTCCCTGACAGGTAATTTCATTCTTTGAAATAACAAGTCAAAGCCTCAAACATATGAAGCCTGGTGCTCAGAAACTAAGTCTGTGAGAAACAGAGAGGCAAAGCAGTTGCTCTGGAGGCTGGTAAGTGTCACTGACAGAAGTCACAGGGGTTGAAATGTGACATTCAGCCCTGTGCAAAGGCCATTTCTGAGAAAGTGGGCATGTAGCTCTGCATCACCTCCACTGCCTCCTGGTGGGTCAGTGAACTTTTTGCTCAGGTGTCAAGTTCTGATTTTCATTCCACCTAAGGATCTACAAATCTGGAACCTCCACAGTCTCAAAAGAAAGTGAGTGGGTAATCTCACTAAATTAATTTTTCTGAAGGTCTGGATGGTACCTTTTGACTCACCTGGAAATAGCACAAGAGCAGGTTTTCTTACAATGTCTCACTTTGTAGTTCAGCTGACTCAGAGAAACACAGAGACATGTGCAAATTAAACACAGACACAATTTAGCTGACCAAATATGCAACCCAGCATTAAATTTGTTTGGGTTGGAACAGATTTTGGCTTGCAGTTCTTAGCTCCTTCTATATTGTATCCTAACTGGTATGCTGGATTAAGCTACAGTATATTTTAGAGGTAACCATGAGCCAGTTGATGAGGAGCAATTAACTTGTGCCCCCATCTTTTCCACTCGTTCCCTTTGTTCTCTGTTGAGAAAAATAAAGGCAAAAAGCATTTTATGCCCTGCCTGTACAAGGAGCTGTCTCATCTGCAAGCAAGGCATGATTTGCAACGGGGAGACTATCTTTACTTTTTATTCTTTCCTAGGAACAATAAGCACACTTGAGAAACAATGACAAATTTCAGTTATACTTGGAAAATACATTGCATTTTGCTACCTTCACCTCATTTATGTGCTTGGACCACTGTGGTGCCAATTGTACTGCCACTTAGCCTTTAGTATGCACTGCTGTTTACCAGAGATGACCAAGTTCATCTAGTCTGGCTGCTTTTTGAAGATTATACCAAATTCTTTCATTTCAAAAAGCTTTCCCAATGCAAAAATGAAAGCACTCTGTAAGTAGATTTTTGCCTTCAGCACATCCATGTGGACATGTATAGGAAACAGAAATTAATACAAGTTTCTTGAAATACTATCCCATGAATTTATTGAGAGCCAAATTACGACTTTGCAAATGGGTATTTGGTAAAGATTTGTGTGCTTTTGCAGCCAGCATATGATTTTGCAGAAAGTGTGTTCAGAGTCTGGAGCAGACGGTGCTAGTAAAGACAGAAAGTATCCCAAGGAAAACTTCAGACATGCTCCACACAAATAAATTGGATACAGTCAAATCTGTCTTTAATCAAGGTCCTGAGAAAATCTGTAGAGACCAGAGGTCATTCATGGGAGCTGTATGGTGAATCACTCTGATGGATTAATACCATCCAAGAAAATCATAATCTCCAAGAATTGGAGGGTGGGAGTAGGAAATGGAGAAATTTGACTCATTTGTTTAATATTAAATACTCCTCTAGATCTTGCAGTAAAAGTTATCCAATATGGAGTTGCTGCCTGTCTAAAATATGTGGGTTTGCTGATATTTCCCCAGAAATACCATTCTCATCCTAAAGACAATGTCCTGAAACTTCCAGTTTCCCACTTGTGTTTAACTTCCCTATTACCTGATCTGAACTGTGGCATATCCTTCAAAGGTTTTACATCACTAGTGTTGGCTATAGGAATCCTTTTTATTTTTTCTTATAAGGATTATTGCTGTGTTCACTGGAGCCTCTTCCAGTGGCTTTTCACACTTATGAAGTAGGTGTTCACAGGTTCTGATAAAGTCACGATTTGCATAGCCTGACAAGGAGAGATTAGATTTATCAGCGTTTTCTTTAAACGGATGTCCTTCAAGGACAGCCCCCAGAAAGCAGAGGTGAATGCAGCAAAGGTAGCGGCATTAATCATCTTCACCATTTGAAATAAGGGAGAATAAATAAATAAACAGCTTAGCATCATGATCAGGTACCAGGGGGTTGCTTCAGGTCACATACACATTAAATGTAATCCCAAGGATGTCAGGACCAATGTTACAAATGTTTTCGTTAAAGCAGTTCCGTGAACAGTGAGGTAGAGTTTTGCATTAGGTTATATAATAATGTTATCAATAATAACAGGGTCTATATTGTGGCAGCACAATGAGTTTGTCCTGTGTGTGAACCTTTCTGTAACTACAAGTGTTAGGGCTTTTGCATTTTGGTTTGGAGCTAGTGACGGGGAATGCTGACGCAGTGGCATCCGTGGACGGTGTGTCTCATCCTGGGTGCAAGTCTGTGGGCAGTTCATACCGAAGCAAAGAAGTGCTGGCATCAGTAAAAGAAGGTATATCATTAGGGGAACGTGATGGGGGATATTTAAAGTCAGCTGATTACTAGAAAAGGAAAAGGTGCCTCTCACTGAAGAGTATGAGGTGGTGGGACATGGGACTGAGGAAGAGGGAGAAAACGGCATGATTAACTGGTGATGCCTGGAGTGAGCAAACTGGCATCCCAAAAAACAACTAAATTATCCAGGCTATGCTCCCCACAGAATTCTACAATTTTTAAAGCTGAGCCTTCTGCCCTTGGGTTAGTTAGGGTGCTGGGTTTTTGTGGGTGTGGAAAAACTCATATGCAATTCTAGCAAAGATCCTTCTGTACACTGAGATTTAGCAATTTAAGTACTTGGGATTTGTAGCCATTGCTTACAAAAAAAAAGGAGTCGACTAAAATTTTTCAAAAACCTGTTTAAGGGTTATTTTGCACACCAGAGTAGCCTCAATTTAATAGTAATGAAAGTGTGGTTACACACACATTGCTGGAGTAGAAACATCCTGCAATTTTTTATAGCAACTGAAAATTATGATTTTTAAAATATTTGGAAGAGTGGCAATATCTTTCAAATGAAACTGCCCTTTCCTAATTATTGAGAAAAGGCTTTTTAATCACATTAGTCAAAATCCTTATTAAGAAATTCAGTTCACTGAAATTCTGAAATGAGAAATTATCCTCTAATAAAAAAAAAAGAGATAAGAGGTATAGAAATTATCACAAATTTAAAATAAAAGTACATTTCTGTCCTTACATAGGAAAATGACTTCAAACAGACAAAGCTGTCAGTGAAATAATTCCCAGTTTTGTCTTTATTCTGTTACATACTGAGAAAAAATTTCAACTGCTTCTCTAAGGACATTTTATAAATTTATCAGCATGAAAGCATCCTGAAGGCTTTCTGGTATAGTCTGAAACTAGCATCTCTTTGTTCTTTTCAACATTTTTTTTTAAATAGTCAGAATTTTAAAAAGCAATTTAACTTTATAAAAAGGTAATTTGATTTATTGGGGTTATTTTATTTATTAACCAGTTTGCTTCTGGGTTGATTTTCTTAAGTGCTAAGCTTCATAATGGAAATGCTGACACAACTTTAAGTATAGGAGCAAATGCTATTCTAATAATTCAGCTGAATAAATACCAGCCAGCATTTAGTTATTTTCCCAGGAACTGAATAAACAGCCACTTCCTTTTTAGTGTCTCTTTGTAAAGTAAAAGTTCCACAGCCTGCTAATCGTCACTATGAAATTTTCTATTAAAAAACCTCCAACCTTCCTTTTGTTTATTCTGCAGGATCTTTGTGGTTCCATATTAGTCATGTTAGGGGAAAAAAAAAAACCTCACCCCAAAAAATCAAAACAAATACACTGAGTTGGCAATGAACCACATTTTGACCTACTTCAAAAAGCACCATTTCTGACTTCTGTCAGTTTTATTGATGAGAAGAAGAGAATGAGCTCAGCTGAATAACTTAGGTGCTGATCCATGTTTCAAGTGTTCAGAACCATTCTGGTATGCAGATTTGATTTTGACTCTGGTCTTGGAATTTGCAGTGAGGTTGACAAGGAGTTTGCATTACAGCAGCCACCCACCTGTGGTTTGTAGCAAGGCTGTACTTGGGTGTTCCGTGAGGTATCACCCCACTTCGGCAGGGGAATCTGCTGTTTCAAGCTTGTCATGGTCTCAGAACTGATGTGGGCTTCATTTGTAAGCCAAATGGGTGGACTAAATTAATGTGACTCAGAATAAATTAATACAGCACCATCTGGTTTAATGAGCTAAAATTCTTCACAGTGGCTGATAGCTAACCTGCAGTCTGTCTGCACAATTTTGTCTGATATTACAAGCTATTACACTGGTATAGTTATTGCATAATGTCACTACAGAGCAGGGTGTGTAGGAATGGGTTTACTCTGCAAGTCCCCATTATGCTAGAGAAAAGTAAAAATTAATTTTGCTCTGAAAAAACAGGAACAATGTGAGTTTGGGGATTTTTTTTTTTCTGAAGGTGGGAGTTGTTTTTCCTGGAAGTTCTGCTGTTGAAAGAGCAGTTTCTCACGGAAAGTTTCAGCTCTGATTTTTTCAGAAGAGATTATAAACCCTGGACATATCCTTACCCACAGATTACTGACAGGTACTTTTAACTCATTTTTGCTTAGAAACAGAGAGAATGGTTGAGACGAAGAGATAGTCATAATTCTTCACTGATGGAGAGCTTAAGCCTCAAACAGCATTATTTGCCCAAGCTCCGTACATGTCAGTGAAGCAGGCAATCCCTCTGCCAGTGCCTCTGGATTGCCCTGTCAGCAGCTGAGAGAGGCACATTCTGTGTAGAGCCAAACCTGCCCCAAAACTGCAGTGTAAAAGCAGGAATGAGGTCGATTCTCTTGCCAATGGGAATATCCATCAGGCTCTGCCATGTGCCACCACTCACAAAAGTTGAATTATTCAGATCACACAGCTCCTGTTTTGCATGCCAGGCCTTCCCTGTTTCCGTTTCACTAATAGCTACCCCACTGGGTGGGTGCTGTGACAGCTCCTGAGTTTATACATCCTTAAACTGTACTAATTACTGGCTTTTAAGTAACTAAGAGTTTTTATGGCATCTTCATTAGGGTAATAGTAAGTGGGTGGATACGCGCGTCAATCAAATGAAATGGTAGATGAATTGCATGTAGTATTTCAGTTAATTTGTCCTGTTAATTTCCTTGTGATGTTTGCAGCTGTTGAAAATGACAGCCTCCTTTGTGGGAGTGAAACCAGCTCCACGTCGCCCTGCTTCCTCCCCTGCCCAAGCTGTTCTGTGCTTTTTGTAGTGCATGTGGAGCTGCTGGAGAAATGCGCCCTGAATGGTGGCACGTGGGTGTGAGAAAGAGAGGTGCTGCTGGAAAGAGGTGGCTGATGAGGACCGGAAGGCTGGGCAAATCCTGTGTTCTCATTACTTTCATACCCGTGGCACCAATAGTTTGAAATCAAAAGTCATGTGGTCTTTGGATTCACAAGGTGAGGACACGTTACAGGGGGGAGCTGCTGACTGACTTTGTCAGAGGTGTCTGATCTGATCCTGTTGCGGGTGGTAGCAGTTTAAGCAGCAGTTTCAATTCTTTCCAAAGGGTTTTGATCTGATTAGGTAGGCTCTGAGTTGGAATAAGGGAAAATCATGCAAAGCAGTGAAGTCCTGTCTTGATGTGCTTCCAGTACGTTTTTTTAAGTGGTTTTAAAGTCTGAAAACTTAAAATAATAGAAGAAAAAATATTGCAAATGGGGTAAAGATGTACCACTCTGACCAGCTGTATGTATTTTGCTGCCTTCCTCTCCTGATGACAATTAGAAGTAAGAAAGAGGGACAGCCTTTGGCAAAGCTTGGGGTGAGCTGGTCAGGGCTCTGATGGCCTCCTGCAAAAAGGGGTTGTGAAAGCCCTGTAGCAAAGGAGAAGAGGAGGAATGATCTCTGGGAATGGACATGAACACGAGATAAAAATAGTGAACTGAAAAAATTTATTTATTCAGCTGAGCAGTTAGTTGAAGGCTGAGTTCTGTGGTGTATAAGGAGCATTGCCCAGGTGACGGAGCAAAGGCATTAGGAAGCATTTAGTTGGCTTGGAGGTTTTGTTTGATTTGAAGTGTGTATTTTATTGCTATGGATATTCATGCAAGCACTCTTCTAAAAGAAGTGGGAAAAGTATGAACTTTTAAACTTGCTGAAGCCAGCAGGACTGTTGCTGTCTAAAAGCAGCTTTCAGGTTATCCCAGTCTATACCTCAAAACATGTGAGTTTATTGTATAGTTCAGTTACTCTAAAGGAAAACACCAAGATTTGTAGTATGCTGTTAAAATAAGGGACTTTCTGTCAATAAAAGTGCACCAAAGTTCATCTGTCTTTCTCTTGTCTAGTTCTCGAACTTGCACTCAGCAATTTGACACTAAGCAGTACCCTCCTGGGCATCCTCCAGCTTGCAGACTGCACCCAGGACTAGGACTATGTGCACCTCTTCTTGCCTGGGGAGAGCCAGAGTGGGAAAATTCCCAGCCCTAGCACTTCTACAACTAACCTTCATACACCTCAAACTGGTGGGCTGAAAAGTAAGTAGTAAGCCCTACTAGCAAAAAGAGGTTTTTTATAGATTTCTTTTTTAATGACACGTGTTACTGAGATTTGCTGTCGTGGTCGCATCAGTTGTGATCATGATTTGTACTTCTAACAGACCTGGTTATATCTGCAAGTTAAATAAATAGTGCACAGAGGTAGTTAATTATGATCCTTCTCAGCTTTCCCATGATGTGGAGATCATAAGAGGCTTGTTGATAATGCTGAGAAAAATCTAAGAAGAGTATCTTACCATTCCTGTGAATGTTTTATTGCAGTGTCAGTAATGTTATATACTCCATTTTTATAGACTGTGTTTTAAAGTTATATTTCTCTCAGGAATGTGTCATTTTGATTACTCTCGACAAGAAATCTTATAATGCGACCAGACAAGCCTTTTCCGATTAAAATGGAAAATTTGGTTTTGAAAACTCTAAACAGATTGGGCTCTGGTTTTTCCCTTTTGCCTTCCTATTTAACACTGCATGAAGAGGAATGGAGAAAGGCTTCTCCATGCACCCATATAATTTAACCCATAATAGATATAATCTTTGTAACTGCTTCAAGTTTCAAAAAATGACCACAGAATAATTACAATTTATTGGGGTTTTTTTTGTCCTCAGTAACTGTCGGGGGATCGTGAGTGCAAAGAGTGGCGCACCAATCCCCCTAGGTTCAAGGCCTTCGAAGGACCACTTTGTATGGGATGCCACGGATGCAGAACGAAAAGACGCAACCACAGCCG
>JAWWES010000133.1:12539758-12554758 GCA_035583135.1 Lophotriccus pileatus
TGTCTCCTTTCTCACGTTCCTGGCTGCGGTCGTGGCCTCAACACATCTCCACGTATTCACATTCTTCATTGTCCTCTTTTAGTTCTCTCCAGTATCGGTATGCCTTGGCTGGTCCACTCCCAACAAGTAACTTTTTAAATATCAACATAGTTTTGACAAAAAAAAAAAAAAAAAAATTGGAGAGAGGAAGAAAGAGAAATAAAAATTGGGTGTGCAGGGCAGGAAGAGACCCAGAACTGCCTTTATTCTTTCAAGTCAACAAAAGCAAATATCCAGGAGTAATTTACAGAGATGTTTGCTGGGAATGGGAAATGCAAGAAATTCCTGCAAACCCATGGATAGGAATCTTCTACACTTGGCCCAAGTGGCCAATGCAACCCGTCAAATTTATTAAGCAAAAATCATTTAATCTGGGAATTCAGAAGCAGTGACCAGCTATTTTTGAGCAGAAGGACAGCATCCAAGTTTAAAAGTACAGGCCAAAGAGCCAAATGACCTAGATCCTGTCATTGACTTGGAGCAGGGACGTGAGCCCAGCTCCCTCTGCCTCAGAGGATGCAACTGCTCTGGTACACCATGACATCTGTTTAGTGGTGCTGCCCAGCAGGCTAAGAGACAAAGGGAGGAGATGTCTTTCTGCTCCACAAGCAAGATGGGAAAATTTAGGTATACCAAAGGTAATTTTCCAAATAATTTTTGAGGTGAAAAGCTACTGTCCTCATTTTTTATTTAAAACCAATCTCTTTAAAGCAGAGGTGAGAAAACCCACCATGTGAACATGATTCCATTCCAGCTTTATATTGCAGTCTCCTCTGTGCTCTGGTTACAGCTTTGATATTATAATGGTGTTATTTCTTGTAACATGGGACTACTATGGGACTCATTACTCATAAACCTTACCCTTGGAAAATATAAAAGTCAACATCAACCATCACTAATAATGTATTTCACCTACTGTTATTGTAAGTATGGGAACACAGTCAGAATCTGCTCAGTGCCTGCTCATATTGTCCCTTGGAAATATCCTTTTGCACAGTCTCTTTCTCTGCTAAGCACAGGCTCCACTGAACATACTTATTTCATATCTTCAATTATTTTTCTACTTAAAAAATTAAGCAAAGGATCTAGTCATTTGCTATAAGTTTTTTTTTCCTTAGGAGGAAATAAAATTTGGGTATGGACCTGAAGAGAAATACCCTCTTCACATTTCATCTCAGCCCACCCCACTCTTCTTTTCTGTGAACTTTAAAAAATTCCTTGTGTTTCCAAGTGCAGATCTCTTAAATGGACCGTATTCTTTTCAGAGATTTGTATATTTAGCAGATTGGCAGGAAAGTAGTCTCAAGCTCACAGTGGTGCTGTTTGTGATGTGTAGCTTGTCAGCTCTGGAAAAACCCAGCTCTTCCCTCATCACCAGGGTTGTCTGATTCAACTCCAGGTGATTCCTTCCCTTCTTCCTCACCTGCATACCAGCTCATTAAACCAACTTCAGCATTACACTGAATGACCAGATAAAGCAGCAGTGCTTCTGTATGAATTGCTTATTGACTCTCAAAGAAATTTAAGAGAAAAATAAAATACTGCATTATGCATCTGAGGTTACCCAGAAGCAGAGTCTGACAGGACAAAAAAAATCCCAGCCTTGTCCAGTCCTGTTAGCAGAAGTTGTCAAAATGTGGATTACCATCATCTGCAGGTTTTGGATGTGCTTGTAATCAGCTAGCGTTCATTCATGACAAAGAGGGAGGCAGAAGCCTAGATCTGGCCACCATAATGGGGAGACAAAATCCAGGGATCTTGTTGCCTAGTCACTCAGGCTCGCCTTACATTTTCTTTGAGCTGGCACAGTAACCACTGTGGCTAGGGTTGGCCAAACATTTTCACCATGCTATTAGTGTAATTAAGTATCACAAGAAATCATCATCCAGTGCGTTTCCTTACCAAATTCAATGAATATGAAAATATTCTTCAGCTCCTACATGCTGCATCACAGCAAGAAAAAAATACATCTTTCAATCACATGTCCCTTTGTCAGTGGTCTTTTAACTTTGGTTTCCTATGTATAGATATATATTTTTAAATCTTCTAGATTGAAATAGTTGTGGGTAGATTGATTGTGAACTGATTTATGATCCATATTTCACCAGAGAAGTAATTTTATGCATATAACTTCTTTTACAATTACCTCCACAATGATTTCAAAGGATTTCGCTGCTTGTGGGAGGCCGTCAATAAGTGGCACTTGCATATTCATCCATTTCAATCTGAGATTTTTAAAGACCTAAGGGAATAGAGCAGAGCTACTCGAAATTAATTTTTTCAGCAAGTTTGCTTTTTCATTTTTTTTAGGGATAACCATGCTTTAGTAAAAGCTTTTTTAAATTAAAGTATTCCTAAATTCACAAATGCTAAAAGCAAAAGATTTCCACCAAAATGTAGCAATTCTTTTCAGTATGCTTTGTAATTCAGTTGAATGTAAATCTTGCATCTGGGCTTTTGAAGGTATTTCTTTTCTGTTAAATATGAACTATTCCCAAGTGAATGAAACTACTCAGAAATGAGTTTGTTCTTTGACTAGAAGATCAGCTTTCCCAATTTCTTGGATTATTTAACAGAGCTGTGCTTTTAAAATTGGCAGCTTAAAGCTCTCACTCCTGCAGCAGAGTATCTGAGAGCTGGTTTCCCACTATCTTTATTTCTCTCCATTGCACTCAAAGGGTCAAATTCTGTTCTCATCTGACAATGAGCAAGCAGAGAAACAAATCCACTCTTATTCCTGGGTCAGATGCTAACACCCAGTGCCTGCTGCTAGGTTGCCGGATTAGTGTCACCAAGCTGCAGGGAAACAAACAAATTTCTAGCAAGTTCTTGTAGGAAACAAGTGTCCTGGGAGCATCTTCCAAGGGATGTCTATGCCTTGTGGTCATGTGCACTGCTGAGCTCCCCAAAAACTTTGGTACACTGCCATGTGGAGGTGTTTTCTCATTATCAGTGCAATTCCACTAATGTTCACAGTGTTCAGGCAAAAATTTCCTTCCTTTTACTCAGCTGTACTAATTGGAAGTCATCACATGCATTCAGCGTGCTGCTCCCAGTTCTGCAGTTGCTTTGGCTAGTGGCAAATCGGGTGTGTCTCCACTGCAGTGCATTGCATGGTGGCACCTTAGCTGTGGGCAGCAACAGTAAATGTGGAGCATGCTGGTATTTCACCCAGTCATCGATGCCACAAGAACCAATTGAGGTAAACCACCAGGTTTTTTGAATTGTTCAAATGTGTCCAGCTGACTTCTTCCATGGGTGTCCGTAAATGGTGCCCAGACATTAATTGTCTCACATTTGTTTTAATGTGTCTTTGTGCCTTTGAGAAGTCATGATATCCACTCCTCTACACCAACATTAATACCCCAACCCTTAGGGTTAATCACCAGGTATGGAGAGAGACTAGGGGACGCACACCTTTGTTCGAATATTGACTGTACATCACCAGAGTTTTGCTCTCTCAAGCTATCTGTAAACACTAGAATAAGCTCAAAAAAATGGACTTCCAAAATTCCTTTTTAATTTGTAATAAATCCATTTTGGAATTTACGAAGGCCAGCGCCAGATGGCCCAGAGCGTGTTCTCATTCATATTTCAAAACAGAAAAACCTTTCTCAGAATCTGCAAGCTATGACTTTTTCATGGGGATGATTTCTGTCGAGCAAGGAAAACTCAGGTTAATTAGGCCAAATAAGCTGATGCAGTCAGAGGCAGAGATGCAGAGGTTGCAAGACTGAAATCCATCAAGACACCGTGTCGACAGATGCCCTCTTAACTTCTTTGTTATTTGCTAGGGGGGTTGGCCACATAATTACATAGAAATATATTGCTTTTTTGTTACAATAAATGCACCAACATAAAAGGTCTTAATTCTGTTGAGTTGCAAGGAGCAGTCAAGCAAAATTGCACCTTATGAGGACTCTAAGCCACCTACACCAAGGTGATGGGGATAATGAAAGCTTCCATCTCAGTAGTGTAGACAGGTGTAAAAATGCCCTTGACTCTATGGCAATAAACACTGTAAGTGGTTTTGGGGGAACTAGAAAGAAGGTCTGGAGCAAAGAACCTCCCTGGGTTCCTTCCCACCTAATTTTGAGATTTCAACTCCAGGAGTCAGGAAGAGCTGGACACCAAATGGGAAGAAATACTTAAGGAAGTGAAATGGAGTGTCATACCATGCCAGGAGGAGGGATGTTAGGCTGAGAGTTTGACCATCTGGGAGAAAGAATTGGTGAACACTGGTATCTAGCACTCTTATGGGCATGTGTAAACTGTGGGTTTAGCTGAACCCCCCCATATGGGCAGGAGATCCATCTGATCATGACCAAATCCCTGGGGTGGACAGTGGGAGTCTTGGAGCAGCCCAGGTGGGATCCCCATGAGAGGGTCTGCAGGGACATCTCTGATGAGCTGATAATCAGTGCCAGTCTGGTAGTCACCTCTTTTAAGGCAATTGGGTAGGTCAAAGATCCATTTCCAAAATGTTTTTCCAGTACTGGACATATAAAGTACTCTCTCCTTTCCCAAAGAATTGAAACCTTTTTTTATCTTTTCCTTCATCTTGACATCCTTTCTGAACTTCTACTCCATTCAGATAAGCACTACTTTTATGAAGTCTCTGAAATTACCAAATAAATGAAAAAAAAATTGGTTATGGCACCTGGACTTTGCCCCCATGTAATCTGTAGCCAGTTTGTAAGGAGCAGAAAAGTGCAGCTGGAACGGGGTGACACATTTGTCTTGTGCCTACTGCCCTGGTCCGCATGCTGCAAAGCCAGGGTTCGCCCCCACTATAAGCATCTTCTATAGCCTGCTGTCTCTGGTTAGAGGGTGTTTAACTGCTAATGGAAAGCGAGTATTCACTGGATGAATAGGCAGATTCCACTATCTGCAGAGAAAGAGAGAGAGGGATTCAAACCCAGACTCTCCAGGTTATTGGAGTCCAACTGCTTAGGACTTAAGTCACTTCTTCTCATTGCCTGCGTCTTCAGGATTCTTCAGTTCTAGGGATGCCTTCTTCAAACCCCTGAAAGTAAATGGAGAGATAGACAGCTGGCTCCACACCCACTCCAGGTCTTTTCAGAAGCATTTCTCATGAGGGTTTGGCTGCAGTTAGAGCAAAGGAGGATGTAAGCATCCCACAGCCCTCTGGGCCTTCACTGCCACCCTTGGTCACTCACTGTGCGCCAGCTCCCTCAACAGATTCTGTCACTGACAATGTGTGTGCCAAACACAGGTCTTTCCATTTCTGATAGAAGTATCAATTTGCCTGCAGAGAGCGTGACCAGGATTTATCCCTACACACCATGCAGGTTTCTGGGCCAGAAAAAAAAGAAGTTAATCAGAGAAGGACCCTAATTGGTGTCACAAAATAAACACCATCTAACTCAGGCTTAGCACAGGGCTGGGTAGTTCTTTGTAAAAGGCATCTCCTACCGTGGTACATTTGAATTCCACTCAGTGCAGTTGTTTTCTGTCTGTCTTCATGTAAGGCTGAGGCATATCCAAAATCCAGTACTGCCTCTTTAAAATAAGTCCAAAATTATGTCTTCTGTTTTGGCTCTGTGGTTGCTCCTTGTTCCTCTCTGTGGAAGGAAACAAGAAGCAGGAGGGTCATGAGTGCAAGGATGAGACTTGGGAAAGACTCTGGCCACAGGCTGTTTCATGACTTTGGACGAGTCAGCAATTCCTTTGTGCCTCTGTTTAGATACACGTGGACATGTCTCGATGTCTCTACGCATCTGGATCTTTCCAACCATGATGCTCAGCCTTCTCTGTTTGGAAGGGAAGTGCCTGTGTTCTGCCAAGCAGAACAGCCTCCAGGGAATACTGCTGTACCTGGTAATACTGTTGTCCATAAAGCTAGGTAGTAGGATTGTACAAAATACAAATAACTTCTCTGTCTTGTTCAGTCTTCTAGGAAGCAGCAACTTAGTTTTTTTAGAAAGCACCTAAAGAACTACTTTTGGGTTCCAACAAAAAAAGCCTTTACCTTCTTGTGATTACTGTTTCAGAGGAACTGTGGCTAGGACACTGGAAATCCTAGGTTTTATATTTGGTCTGACCACAGGCTTGCCAAGCGAGGAGGTGGCTTCACCATGCCACACCACTTCCCTGTATTTCTTTTTCTCCCCTTGTGTTTGATTAGGTGGCGTCTCCTTGACACAGAAATACATGCCAGAGCCCCAGGCACACTTGGCTCTCCCACCTGGATGGGTGGGTGGCCTGAGGCTGCATTTTCTGCTGCTAAAAATAATAGAAGTAACAAGTTACTCATACTCCTCCACTCCAGGCTCACTGCTAGACCTCCCTCCCGTTTTCAGCAGTGCACTGACAAGGGAACACACTCATGGACAGTGCAGTGCACACACACTCAGATACATGTGCTCTCTTTCCATGTTTAATATCTGTTTGGTGCCCATGGAGTCTCTTCAAGAAGTGCTCATGGTGTGTCTTTGTAATGAGGCAGAAAGGCTAAAATGCAAGAGGAACTGATCTTTATTTTTCTTCGGCAATTTTGTGGTGAGTGCTGTGGTTGGCATGTAGACTAAGATGACACAGGGTGGTAGAAGTTTAGATATAATTACAAGTCACTGCTCTCTGCAGCCGGCTTTGCAACTTAAATGAGGGATGGAGGGAGCATTTTTCCCATGGTGTTAGGGGAGCACAGAGGATGCCCCGTTTGCTGAAGGTTTGTACATATCTGAGAGGTAGGGAGTTGTGTTTGGGAATAGAAAATAGCTTTTGGAGAGAGGGAAGAAAGCAAGACATTAGCTAAGCTGCAGAACTCCTTGTGCATTACCAAGACAGTGCCATGTCCTAAGTGCTCTAATGACTCCACTGTTATTTGCTTAGTGGTCTTACACACATATGAGGAAAAGATACTCCCTCCCTGCAGATGATTTTGTGTTAAGAATGTGTTACAGTTAACATTTTTTAAGTTCTGTATATGAAAGATTTGGCTCCTGAAGCATGGAGTTGCAAACACTCGAGTCTTAGACAGCTAGTTCCACTAGTGAGTGAGTATATATCACCACAGTTGCATGTTTTTTAAAACAACCACAAAATCACATCCAGGTACTAAATAAAGACACTGGTTTTCCACCAAGCTGAATTCTTGAAACTCTTGACAACCAACAGCTATTTAGATTAAACTGAAGAAAATAGGGGTGTTTGTCTTTAGAGGCTTGATCCTGGTTAGAGTCTGACTTAGATTATTTGTGTAAGAAAATGCTGCTCAGGCTTCTCTGTTTCACAGGGGGGGAAATGAAGATAAATTAGATGGGGTCAAAATTCTCATTTCACATATGTCTGGTAAATCTGAAATAATTTCACAGTACTTTCAGTTCAGCTGAGGTAAATCTGGGATCACAAGAGGGAACCTGGCAGGCTGGTTGTGTTCATACTGCTGCGATAAGGTGCTGACATACTACGGTACTGAATATTAAAGAAAATGCTTCAGGTTAATTTTTTTTTAAAAAAAGTGAAAACAGTGAGCATGTCCTGTGAGTTAAAACTCCAGTAGGTTCCAGTGCACCTCTAGGAACAGAGAGAGAGAGAGAAACTAACTCCAGATGGGAAGTTGCATTAAAAGTGCAGAGTGTCTATCTGAAAAGAGACACCTGGGCAAGTGAAGATACTAATAAATAAGCATCCTGGGCTTTGAGCTTTCTGAGTGCTTGTAAGAGAACAGTTGGAAAGCCTTAAGTGAGGGTGTCTTTCTTGTACACAGCTGACCAAGTGTGTTGCTTACAGTTACTATGTGTCAAGATGTTTCTTTCTCATTAGTTTTACACTGATGGAAAGCAACTTTAAATCACTCTTTAGAGGAATCCACCGTGAGGCACGCCAGCTGTGTGCCAGATGAAGGAGTTGTAAAGTCATGTTGGACAGGCAAGAATATACCAGAGAGAGAGATTTAAAGTCATGAGAAAGATAATTACTTTGCACTCAGAGATTAGCCATAGGGAAGGAAAGAGAAGAATTATACTCTGCATTTGTTAGAAGATTTCCTGCCATCTCTCTGTCCCACTCACACATGCACACACATGCACACAGCTGAATTTACTGTCACATTGTCAGGTTAGCCAGGACTGCCAGCATGGGAGAAATCCTTATGGGATATGTTTGCTTGTTGTGAGAGCGTGAAAACATTCCCCCTCTCTCATGATTATTTCTAGAAGGCAGATCTGGAGCTGAGGCAGGCAGTGGGCAGGATGTCTCTGGTGGTAGAGAAGAAAAAGATGGCACAGCACCCTGCTCAGGCCAGAAAAAAGCATGATGGAGCAACCAAGAATGGACTAGGTCATCCCAATCACATGCTCAGGGCAAGTTCAGTCCCTATACCAACAGCTCTTTGCATTTCTGCAAATGCACCAGTCTACCTTACCAGCTCTGGCAAGGTGGAGGTACTAAGCCATCCTATTCAGGGGCTTCTTGAAATGTCTTGAGGCTCTTGTAACAAATGCTCTGACCCCTTCAGACATGAGCCTGGTGCTTTCTCTCCCTTCACAACTGTCTCCTCTTCCTTATTGCTCCTTCCAGCTTCTCTGGGTTCTTCTTATCCTTAATTCAGTGCTGTTGTCCTTTCTTTCAGACCACATCATTAGTCTTTTAAGGCACCAGCATTGTGCTTGCCGCTGGGTTTGGGGCATATTGGCTATGTGGGAATTTATGAACCAGTGAGCTGGAGAAGTTCTCTGGCTCCCAGGGCAGAGTTCTGGCCTTGCTGAGCATGTCTCCCAGCTTACGCAGCTGGAAATTTTGGAATTGCTCAGATGTTGCCCAGGTCAGAGAGCCAACTTGGAGGGTTCTCAGCCTTGGTCACTTAATCACTGTTTGTATTATAAAAGTACCTTTGGGCAATGTCTCAGACAAAAGCCTGAAATGAATGCTGTCAAAAGAGTAAAAAGAAACAAACTTGCTTTGTGTGTCCAAAATATCTGTTATACATACCATCTAGTATTTTCTTAAGTGACACAGGAACCCCAAATATGTTCACTAGATATATAAGGAAAATGCCATCAATTAAATGTTTCTGCTTAAAATAATAGGGATTTATTTTTTCTAATAGAAGTCCTTTGAACCCCTTCTAAAATGCCAACAGCAGATGGCCTAATGTTGTCACCCTGCTCCCAGAAAGGCAACGTAGGAGATGCAGGGTTTGCACTGCATGTAGTCACTATACCTTAGTATAATGAAACTCTCCTTTCTGTCACAGATTTGAATTTGGTATCTTTAAGCCATTCTATCTAAACAGAAGTATCTTTACAGGAAATTTCTTTCTGCCCATTTTTCAGGGCCTTGACCACTGCAGCTGGAAACCTTGCTGCTGCCTGCCAATGGAAATTATAGCCCTATGAAGTCTCTATAATATGACCCTATTACCTACCCCGCTTCCTCCCTTTTATGTAGCTTTGTGCATGGATGGACCTTTAGGAAAGTTATAATGTGGACGTGAAACAATTATCCTAAAACAGTTAGCCAGAGCAGAGTGGACACACAAATTTATCTTCTCTCTCTCTCTTTTGGTGAAGAACATCTATCTTCCATGACCTCTTGATTACTGAAGCCTTCAAAATATATTCTTTGGTCTGTGACACTGTGCTCAGTGCAGGGCTGAGCATTAAATATCACCCTCTGTGATTAATTGGAAGTTAATTAAATCTATCACTGAAACAATGAGAAGGCAATGATCTATGTAATCATTGAAATAGTAAATGAAATGATGTAAGGGCCCTCCATTTCGCTTATTGACAGTGATGGAGGGGTGCCCAGGCCCTGCTGCTCAGCTGTGTTTTCTGCCTGACCACACCAGCCTGCTCAGGCAGACAGAAACTTTCCAATGAACCAAGGGGTGAAGCAGAGCTAATGGGGCTACTGGACACTACTTTTCCTTTGCCACCTTCAGATGCTGCTCAAAGGGCCTCTAAGGTAACTCTGGTGTTTTGGGTGTGCAGTGCAAGCAGTGTACCTGAAATGGCAATCCCAAGGGACAAAGCCTTTCAGTACCGTGTGTGGATCTTGCTGTTTTCAGCATAAATGAAAATGCTGCTGCAGACATTGTTTGGTAAGCAATTGTGTGACATTTAATATTTTACATTTTAACAGTGTTTCTTACAAGAATCCGTAGTTTTTCAATAGTTCTGAAACTGTGGCTGTTTATCCCACCCTGGCAAGAGAGACTGTGTGATTTTCTTTTTGCTAAGAAAATCTCGTTCACTTGTGCTTTTTCTTGTTAAGAAATTCTTGCTCACAGATTCTTAAAAAGGTATTAACAGTGAAGAATTCTAGAAAATACAGCTGGAATGGATGCCACATTTTGTAGACAGTACTTATCCAATTAATATAGGTATATTTTGGGAGAGAATAAAGAGATTATTCCCTTCCCTTTTAAATGATATTGTGATCATTTTTCCACTGGATGCTATTCCACAGCACAAAAAAAGGACTGATTTTTTAGTAATAGGAAATGTTTTTTAATATTAATTTCTGATTTCAATTGCATAATAATAACACCAGGTATACTCTCAGACACCACTCCTAATAAATCCTCTCTTGCTCTGGAAAAAAAAAGAATTACAACTTTGAAGGAAATATCAGAAACTCATCCTTTCCTTTTCTTTCCTTCTTGCTTCTGGGTACACATGCACCCTTAGAGTGCTACAAGTCTGTGTGTTATCTTTTGATAGGATGAGCTCAGTTCTTTGCCTTGGCTCCACAGACTCTCAAATTGCACACAGAATATCAAAGATTCACATAATTAAAGGGGGTTCCCTTATCTTGGCCATCAATTCAGTTGTACAATGCACTCTTTAACCAGGAGACATGATAACTTCTCAATTACCACTTTTCTTTGCCTGCTTTTCTGCTGTAGGTCTCTAATTCCACTTGTTCTGTAACCCTTGGCTTTACCATCGCAGGCTTCAGTCTTTCAGAAACAGAGGGCAGCTCCCCACAAAGGTTAAACCACGTACTGTAAAGCATAGCTCAGAGAATACCATATTAGATTGCATATTAGGAAAATTTCTACACTGAAAGGGTGGTCAAGTATTGGAATAGGCTGCCCAGAGAAGCAGTGGAATTGCCATTCCTGGCAGTGTTGAAAAGTTGCATGGTTGTGCCATTTGAGGTGTAGTTTAGTGGTGAACACGACAGTGCTGGTTTAATGGTTGGACTTGATGATCTCAGATGTCTTTTCCAACTGAAACGATTCTGTGATTCTGTGAAATCATCTGCTATCCGAAGAGATTGTGAGCAATGTAGTGTAAGCTTCTCATCTCCCCAGGAGCAGCTCAAGCCCATCTGTGTCTCACTCTGATCCCCAATCCTCATCTCTTTTGTGGGTAGAGCGTTTTTCTCCTTCCAGAAATGTTTTCTACAGCAAAAAGCAATGGCAATGCAGCCAATAACCGAAAAGGCCTTTCAAAGACCCATGACTTTTTTGGGAAGGAAAATATACCTAATCTTCTTTTCTTGCCTTCCTGATTCTGCATCTTCCAGTGTTGGTGTTCTTTTCTTACAGATAACCAGAGGTGATGTCCAATTTGTTTGATTAAATGAAAACTAAATCCAGCACTAAGCAACAGTTACTGACTAAGCAGAAGGGAACTGTTATTTATCATGAGAGCTGTAAGAGAACCCTTTCTATGTGGCCTACTTGCTAACAGCAATAAATTCGTAACCTCAAGTTATCCTGTTAACTAAATGCAGTTCCAGGCACCACTCAAACCACTGTGATCAGGAGATAGTTTATTGAGGTGTTTTGTTTTGTTTTGTTTATATCTTTGTCTTTCATTAACCAATACAGGAATTATTTCTGAGATGATCAAAGGAAAATAGTATGTGTTCAAGGAATATCTTAAATACTTGGTCCTCAGTTGAGAAAAACATAGCCTTTTTTTCTCTGTAGCTGATTGAGGTATGGGACATCTGTGTTTAACACTGCAAATAAGCTTTACAAGTTTTATTTGCTTGCCAGAACACATCAGAGTGGTTTGGCCTAGGGATCTGAAAGGTATTTTGTGGGAAGCTGCATTTCCTAACCTGGGTGAGCTCATTCATAAGGCACCTGCCATTCTGAAAGGGGAGCTGGAGACTCTGTGGGTAAGGTGGGCAATGGTGAACCATCTGAGCTGACATGTCCTGCCAGCCACAGGGACAAACCGTCCACTTGCTTGTGTTGGAAAAGAGAACAGCTAGAACTCCAAATTGGACTGAGCCCAGCCAGAAGACAGTGCTGGCTTTGGGTTTTTTTCACAGCTGCACCTCAGTCCCCAAGACAAAAATTGTGGGGAAAATGAACCCGAATTCCTGGGTGAAGAATCATTCAGATCACATTTAATATTCAAGGTCAAGTTCCTACCATTTATTATTTATTGAGCTCTGTGAGCTTGCTCAGCAGCACACAATACATAAAGACACAGACTATATCATAATGGATTTGCAATCTAAATTTCACAGTGTAAGATAGATATTGGTACATATTATACCTGGTGGTTAGGTCACAGTCCGGTCTCAGAACAATGCAGAGATTTTTTTAAAAGCTTCTTCCATTAGTAGTCCATTAGAGTGGCATAAACTTTTTAGATTTGAACAATTAAGTCCCCTAAAAATATTCAAATGGATACATTGAATATTTTTTAATACATTTATTACATGTGAAAAATGCTGACCTGACATAACTATGTATCTATGTCCTCCTAACCACAGAACAGTAACAGCAGGGAGTCTAAAGAAATGATTTCTTGTTTTCTGTAGCAATGCAATTAGTTTAAAACCATTGCTGCACACGATTCCCAGCTCCTGCTTCAGTGTGGTGTCAGAGCCAGAGCAAGTGATAGGATAAGAGGTTGATGCCACTGGCACAGGCCAAAAAGACTTTGTATGGCTTTCTGTGAGGCCAGATTTGTGCATGCCTCAGCAGCATGTGTTTCCAGAGGAAATCCCCAATATCACAGGGGTGACACCCCCCCAGCCTCTGCAAATCTGACCATCCACCTCCATGGAAAGCACTGGCAATTCAGCAATGAAGGGTGGTGATGGGAGCTTTGCTGGTAGTTCTCTGTATCTGCACTCTTGTAAGGATGAGAAAGCAAAGAGAAGCTCAGTTTAGCAAAGCAACTGTCATAATTTAATCCACAAAGCCATGAATGGCAAAAAGTCCTGGAGAGCTGAACTGCAGCCCTCACAGGAGAAACATGACATGAGACTTTCTTGAGGAGTAAAATGAAACAACCCAGGTGGGTATGGAAAAGAAAATAATCATCTGAAAAATGAGAAAACAGAAAGAAAATGTTTTTGAAATGGCAGTGTAGTCGGTAATGCCACCAGATGTGGTTTCTTTGTATGGGAAACAGTCAGAATAGCCCTGTTGCTGTGTGAGGGACTCTTCCTAATGCTATGCTGTGCATGTGCAGCCTCAGGGAGCTCCCTCATGTAGCTTTTCACAGGATGGCAGACGCGAATGCTTTATTGTACTGTTATTTCTCTGGGTAAATAGACTGTTATTTGATTTTTGCTTCCAAGAGCAAGCTTTTGACTTTTTCTATTAGTGTCTGTTAGAGCTGCGTGCTTGGAAGGAGTGTGTTTCTGCATTTACCTCTGTGCAGGCCTGCACTGAAGGGACAGGTATGCACCTCTGTGCTAGTGAAGCTGTGGTCTGTTTTCCCTTTTCCCCCCCTACAGTGCCCTGAAGATTGGCCATGGAAGCTTTTCCTACTAAGTTAGAACCCAAATCACCAATGTGGAAACATGGCATTTTCTAATTTGCACTTTGCACTTTTTGAATGGCAGAATACTCCTACATTTCACACCAATCCTGCTGTTTGCAGAGCTGCTTCTGTGCTGTTTCAAGAAGCCAGCAAAATCAGGGACATTGCTGGTAAATTCACAGAACAGACATATGGATGCTGGGAACAGAATAAAAGCTGAAGGCATCACTTCTATTCTATGAGGAACTTGGACATAATTTCTCAGCATTGGACTTTTTCCAGTAAGTTAGCTCCCTAATGACTTTGCAGTGGAACTTAAGAGTATGTACCCTTCATACTTACTTTGAGGTGAGGTATGGGTTTGGTAGGAGCCATGTTTTCCTTTCCACTCAGAGCCATGATCTGTTCTGAGCACTGCTCAGCTGCTCTCTTGGTCCCTGGCAAGGGCAGAGTGCTTTCAGTGGGACTTGAGTTTATGGCTAAAGACAAGTATATCTGAGACTTTCAGAAATACCAGTGATATTTGGTTGTCCCTTGGAATACTGCCAGGACATCACAGGGAAATTTGGAACTCCTGTACTAATACTAGGATAGAGCTGGTTACTTTAATACAATAGGTGCAGGCAGCTGATTCTTAATACATAAGATCAGTGGGCAAATACACTGAAATCCAGATTTATGCTTGGTGGTATTTCTGTTCAAAGATACATCTTCTCAGTTACATATCTCATGAGAGAAAGCCTTTCTATTCTCTGGAGTGTTCTGTGCATTTGAAGGGCTTTTTGTGTAGAGAGCAACTCCATGGGGATAATTTCCATCTCGCTAGCTGTAGGAGCTACCACAACTGCTAGGGAACACCTTAGCAGGAGTATCGTTCCCTTGACAACAAAACACTATGGTGAGAACCTACTACAATTTAGCTGCTTCTGTAGAAGGAACTCGAAGCATTTAAGGAAGAGACAAGAAAGCAAAACGCAGTTTTCCCCTTTGTGTCTCTCCCACTACCTGGAAATGTTTAGCCAATTTTTCTGAAGATATATCCATCACCAGGCCTGCAGATCTGCTGAATACTTTGTGTATTTAAAAAAAAAAAAAAAGACCTCGTGATTCCCATAGGCCCTCCAACCTTTTCTTGTTTCTAATTTCAAAGGCCCTTTTGAGTGGGAAACAAAAGGTTAATTTTCTCCAGCTTGCCCAGGCTGACTTAATGTAACAGAAGGCAGCAAATTGTATTGATTTAGTGACATGC
>JAWWES010000133.1:12555878-12567095 GCA_035583135.1 Lophotriccus pileatus
TGCTGCAGCTGTGTCAGAATGTACCCTTCCCAACTCAAAAAAGCAAAGCAGATGCTTTTTGCCAAGTAAACCTTTCCTGCACTCATTCTCCTGGACAAACTTGCTGCTCATAGCTTGGATGGGTGTATTCTTTGCTGAGTTAAAGACTGCCTGGATGGCCAGTCCCAGAGAGGGATGGTGAATGGAGTTCCATTCAGCTGGTGGCCAGTCACTAATGGTGTTCTCAGGCCGCAGTAGTGGGACCAGCCCTGTTTAATACCTTCACTATGGATCTGGATAAGGGAATCAAGTGCACCCTCAGTCACTTTGCAGGAAACTCTCACTGTCCAGGAAAGATGCACAGAGAAATACATCCTTAGCTTCTCCACAGCACACAGCATAAAGGTCAGCCATGAAAGTGGGGAGGTTTGGCAAAAAGCTTGTGGCCAACAGATTTTTGTTTCTATAGTTCTGCTTCAGTGGCTTTTGTAATAGCTCAACCTGTGGTATAAAGCAGAATTTCTGAATGGCGTTTCTAGTGGCTTTGTCCTCAGTTCTATCTCTCCTCTGCCACTTAAATACCAATAATGAGGCTGTTTTACCCACTGAGCCCTTTGATGTTTGTATGCTTCCTCCAAATACTAGGTTTTGCCAGGATGATTTAGATATTCCTCATTACTTGATGATCACTTTATGGATATGCTAGACTGAGACCATGGGGATCAGAGCTCAAATTCTCCAGAGAAGTTCTGGTGCAGGTACCAACCAAAATAATTTGCTCCCATCACAGATGTGTTTTCACCATTTAACTTCACTGAGTCATTCTAGTTTGATTCAGCTAATCATCATCTGTATTCCTATGTCACAGTTGCGTCTGTGATGCTGTCACTGCTGTCAGATAAGCACTAACTGAGGACCAGCTTTAGGTCATTCCAGGTGCTGACTGCTGAAAAATATGGTCCCAGCTGGAAATAACGCAATATCTTTATTCCATTGTCTTCCTTATCATTTGTCAGTGAGTCTGATTTTAGAGTGTTACACATATATGAAAATTGGTGGAGTGTAACCAGTATGAAAATGGGAGGTCAGAGTAAGCCTCAGAAGTGGTGGGAGGAGCAGGCAGAGGGGGGCTTGGAAAGGCCAGCAGGTGTCAGAACACCTCAGCTGTTCCTGTTCCCCATGTTTGACTGTCACTAAGGACCTTTCAGTGTCCCAAATGTTTTGGCTTCTTATTTTTTAATTTTTTCTTCATTGTTTTCTTGCAATCGCTTTCACCAGCCCTGAATCAAATGCTTAAGTGAATGATAATAACTCATCCTCTGGTGGGTAGTTTTTTGCTCTTTGTGTTTTGTACAATTATAAATTGTATAATCTGAGCTCTCACAGCCAGAGCTTAATATATTTGACTTTATTGCTTTTTGTTTTATGGAAATAAATTACTGCTCACATTCTGACATTTAAATTAAAGGATCTGCACTAAATCTACTGTGCCACAATAAGAAATTAGGAGAGCTCTCCTTGCTAAACAAGCAGAGCTGGAAGCCCCAGTTCATTAAGGACTCAAGTCCAGTTAAACCAGTTTACAAAGGGGACAGCATGTTTGGTCCATTCTGTGCCTCAGTCCCAGTCAGGAGACATGGCCAAGCAGGGCAGACTGGGCCCTGTGGAGATGAGCTTTCCCAGAGCACAGGAGGTCAGCTGGGCGGGATTACTGTGTCCACTAGGATGTGCCACACCAATTTCTGAGGAGCTTAAGTTCCCACTCACTTGTGGACAGGCACGTGAACAGATATATTCACATAACTCACATGCAAAGTGACATGACAGAGGTTCCCTGCTTGGATTTGCAGCTCCCAGCCTTGCACAAGCAGAGACCAAAGCAATATACAACCGATTTAGAAATGGCAACCTTTTCAGAAATCAGCAATTGGGACCTGGAGAAAAGGACCCTTGGTTTGAAAGCTGTTGTTCCTCTGCCCAAGGGCAATGATTTCAAGCTTCTCTGTGCTGCGTGAAAGACTGAGATACTCTGTTTTGTTCTTTCACAGAAAACCTGAGGCATTTGTCCAGTTCAGCTGCTGCTGGAATATATCATTGACCAAAGTATTTCACGTAACACGCAGTAAAACATTGAAGGCTGGCAGGACTGCAGATCCAGTAATATTAAAGGCCACTTTTTCCTTTTTCCTTTTCCTTATGCATTTTAACCTTCTGTATGCTTTATTTTGCACCAGCCAGGGCCTTTTTTACCTAAACAAGAACATCAGTGTTAGCCAGTTTGTTCCCAAAAGTGGGGCTTCAGTGGCTACTGGCAAATCCCAGCTGTTGGAGAGAAATCCTGGAAGGAGTAGGACCATTGTGAATGCTCACAGGAACAGATTTTTCTCTGCACCTGCCTGCCCTAAAGCAACTTTTCTGTGTTAGAAGCCTGAATATGATATGAAGTTTCAATCTAGGGAGACTGGACATTTCTAAGGGAAAAATGAGTGAAAAGTGTATTTTTCGGAGTTAATAGAAAATCAGATGTTTTTGTGGTATCTGTGCTTCCTGGGCTTGAGTCCAAGACTACATGTGAACAAAACTAAGAGCAAAACTTTCCCTTTACTTGCTGTTTCCATCTGGACATAGCAATCTGGAGCAATCCTATGCATTTGGTGCCTTCAGCACCCCATGACTTGTGTGAGAAAGAGACAAGGGAAGCAGAAGACAGGAAAAAAAAAAAAAAAAAAAAAAGCGGAAAAAGGGAAAGGGAAAGAGAAAGGAAAAGGAACAGGAAAAAAAGGAAAATAGCCAGGGTAAATGAGGCTGAGGAGGGACGTAATGCCTCTGATAGAATTACCTTACAGTAAGTTCAATATTTGAAGTCAATAGGGAACTGTGCTTTGAATGTATGCAGGACTAAAACTGGACAATTTGAAAAAATTGTCCAGTTTTACCTGGAAAAAAACAAGCAGAAATATTTCAAATTGATAAAAAAATGGAAGGGTGAGTATGGTTCATCTGAAGATCTGAGTGCCTGATTCCGAGGTATAAAATGAGTGTGCTAAAAATGCTGTTTTACATGAGGACTTCATGGGAGCAAATTCAGTAATGCTTGTGAAGAGCTCAGGTAGAGATGATGATTAAATGTTGTACCAGAATTTGTCTGTGCAGCTTTAAAACCAAAATTTCCTCTCTCAGGAATGACAGACTTTGCAGCCCCTACTTTTGTTTGCGTTATGCAATAAATTGTACTGCAACTTGATATAAAACAAGCAGTGCGATGTCCTTAAAGTTTGATGCCAAGCAACAGCTATAATTTTAGAGTCTCAGGGGAAATGGACCTTTTGGTTACACAAGCAGACACAATTAAACGTGCTCCAGAGTGTTCCTAGGCACAGAGGCCAGTGGTGAGGAACACTTGCAGTTTTGATTGTAAATCCTCTAAGCTTCCAGAGCAGAGTGAAGCACACACATTGCTTATTCCAAGCACTCCCACGTATGGATGTGCATCCTCTGGAATTCCACCTGGACATCTTTTAAGACAGTCCTGGTTGGCATGTGCCAGAACAGTGTCAGGGAAAGTTGTAGCTGTTTGCTGGGGCGGATAGCTGCATTCTCTTACCCAGGACTGTGTTCTCTCACTGTTTGATGCACTCATCTTGATATAACCTTGATGTCTCATTGACTCAGGTGCTGGTGGGCTAGCCAGGCAGTCATCCTTTAGCTTCAGCATAGATGTTACATTTCTTTTTGACTTAGTATAAAGGTACCGTCTGGAAAATCCTTTCCATGTGTTTATGAGGCTTCCATTGATGCAAATTAATGGCACACTTAGAGCAAAATATAAAGTAACCATTGTAAATCATACTGGACCTGAGATACAGTGTCAGGCAATTAGGACCCCCAAATGTCATTGATATGCTCTCATAAGAGTAGAAGTTGTTCATATTTACACGTTTCAAGTAACAGCATGTACATACAGGTACTCAGCTGACCTGCTTGCTTTTACCCCACAGTGAATTCTGACTTGTTAGATAATTTTGTGTCCTTCTTCCTAAGGGGGAAAGAAACACCCTATATACCTTAATAGTGAATACCTGTGACTGGGGAAAAAAGTGTGCCTGGAAGAAAACCTTTTCTTCCCTAGCCATTCCTATTGAGTGGTCTGAAGAAGACCTCGCTGAGCTGCCTGCCTCTCCTTCCACATCCACCCCGGAGTGCTCCCGCAGTGTTGCCTGTACTGCTGGAGGGCATCAGGAAGAAATGAAACATTAAGAGTGTTTCATTCAGGAGTGACTCTGGCTGTGCAGGGCCACAGCAAGACTCTGTGGAGTGCATGAGGATCTACATGAGGTCTGGCTCCGTGACGCCCTACAGCTGCTCCGGAGGGGAACAGGGCATCCGCTCACGTCCCTTTAACTGCATTATCCTCTCGTGGAGGATTACATATTCCAAATCAAATTCACTACGTAAATGGATTTTGGTGAGGTAATTCTCTTGTTTCCAAACAGAAAATATAGGGAAAAGTGATGAAAGTTTGGGTTTGCTTTCAAATGTTATTATACTTAACAACAATAAAGTTTAAAATCTGAGTCATGAAGTGAAAACAGAACCAAAAAGGTAGTGTGTTTCCTCTCCAACAGTATGCTTTTGAACACTTGGAAAAAGCTTTTGTTATGAGTTTCTCCTTCAACCACATCTGTAGATTGAAGCAAATTTCTATGGCTATGAAACTGAGGCAAGAGACATGCTGACCTTACTCATGTTCCCCTCCCCTAGCTGGGTGTGACCCGCTAGCTCTGGCTGGCTGGGGCTGACCCAAACCACTGCCTTCCCTCCAGCTGCCAGAGCTGACAAGGGACAGCCAGAGCACAGCCCTTGGCTCTGGTGTCACGGTGGTCAGCTGGCCAGCCCATCTCCCGGAGCAGCAGTGGCCACAGCCAGACCTGCACCGAGGGCTTGGGGTGCTCACAGGGCCTCCACAGCAGCGCAAAGCTGAGGAGCTGAGACTGGCATTAGGGATCAGTGGTAATAATCCCTGGTCCCTGTGGAGAGTGAAGGGCGGGGTTGGGGACTTTGTAACTTTCTCATACCAGAATGCTTTTTTTAGTTCTTTCTGATACTGCAGCAGATACTTCTTTTTATTTTTTTTTTTTTTAGGAATAAGAAATCTAGTTTTAGGTATTGATGCTGTGTGGAAAAGAATAGAAAGTTGAAGCATGCCACAACTTTTCTTCAGAGCAAGTGATCTAGATCTAATCCCCTCTGTTTCATCTGAAAAAAACCACTTGCGTATCCGAACATAAGAGTAAATTAGCATGTGCCTATGAATACTAAT
Source organism: Lophotriccus pileatus (assembly GCA_035583135.1). Taxonomy (NCBI): domain Eukaryota; kingdom Metazoa; phylum Chordata; class Aves; order Passeriformes; family Tyrannidae; genus Lophotriccus; species Lophotriccus pileatus. The sequence goes on from JAWWES010000133.1 coordinate 12,561,178, forward strand.
GCCGCATAAACTCCACTTTAAGCCTTTAAAAATGAATAGTACCAAGATAACTAAATGGGAAGTGGCAAATTCAGAAAGAGCATTAGCATTGTCCTTAGGCACTTTGAAGAAAAACATTTAACTTTGTATCAGAAATATTAAAATAAGAGGCTTTGCAAACTGGTAAGTAACTAGAAGAACTTTGCGTCTGGGTTGCTAGTTCAACACCCAGGTTTTTATGCCAGAAAACAGATACCAAAGGTGCAGACGAATGTACAGCTCTGTGAAAGTTAGTATTTTATGCTGTTTAACTGAATCCAGACAGATAAGGGCTTGGCTTTTTTTTTTTTTAAAAAACAAGCAGAAAGCAGGAGAGGAAGCTTTCAATATACTGAGTACTGCTTTCACATTTGTTTTGCAGATTTCTTGGGGTTGGGCTCAGTAGCTGTGCAGCAACCCAGATATATATATATAAAAAAACAAGCTTTCAGCTCTGTCTTTTCGAAACAGATCTGGAGGTGGAGGAGAGATTGTGAGGGCAGCACTGATTTAGTCATGGAACCATAGTGCTGTCTCCAGACTCTAAAAGTAATGATCCCTTTTTATCCTCTGGAAGGCTGATGAAGTAGAATTAGAGCAATGTTTTTGCTCTCAATGTGAATTGTAACTTCAGAGGAGTTCCAGTGCAAATAAGGAAGTAAAATAGCACAAGAAATGCCTCTGCCTCGCACTCCTGAGAGAAAGAATACTAGAAATACATGGATCAGGAGTAAAGTCTTTTTGGGTATATAAAATCCATGTTCTTATCAAGTCTGACTGCCCTTGCATTTTAAACAGAGAAAGGATGTGGAGGGCAAGAGGGGACTGGAAGCACAGAGAAGTGATGGCTCTTGACTGAAGTCACCTAGCAAGTCAACAGCACAGGTAAGAATTAAAGGCGGAGGTTTCATTTGCTGTCTGCAGTCCTGCCCCACATGGCACAGCAACTCCACTGGTACAGATGGCACTGCAACTGCATTGGGTGCAGGAGGGAAGGGGACACTCCCGTTGCCACTCAGACATGATGCTGTGTGTATTTTCCTTCTCTTCCCTTCTCCCCATGCTTCCTGTTCCTTACACAATCTGTGTTGTTGTAAGTTTGCTATTTTTGATAGGGTCATACCGGAAAATTTTCTCATCTCTGGTACCAGTGAGTATATCCCCAAATGCTTTGTGGTTTAACAAGAAAGGCAGCTCCTTTTGTGAAATACTCGGGGGCTGGCATTATCAGAGGCTGCTTACGGACACAGAGAAAGGCACACTGGCTGTGGGAGCAGCCAACTTGCTGTGCTGCCTGCCCTCACCAGGCACTGGTCAGGATTTTGCAATTAGTACCATTTCTCACAGCAAGAGGAGAAACTGTGCCCACTGCCACTTGCTGGCTTGCTCAGGGCTGCAACCCTGCTGAAGATACCCTCAGAGTCACATCCTGTGGCACTGGCCTTCCTGCAGTGTTCGCTTTCTTATCCAGTCTGGAAACAAGTATCCTGGGAGTGAGTGAGGCATTTACCTCCTCTGGGCTGGTCTAGCACACCCCTCCCACACTTTAACGCTGGGGTCTCCCCATCCTGTATGTGGCCTTTAGTGTCTGTGTGCTTATGTGACTGAGGAAAGATCAACCCCACCAGTCCTGTTAGCTGGATGTCATCGTTAACTGAGGAGAATGGCAGCATCTCTGCTACTGCAGAGGAGAATTGCACATCGCTGAGGTCAGGAGCCGTGTGAGTCGAATTTCAATGATCTGCAGTAAATGCCGAAATACATGAAGAAGCCCATCCAGAAAACTGTAGTGTAAACAACAGGGTTTTCAAAGGTAAGGTAGGAAAGGAGAAACAGAACAAATGCGTGTGGGAGCACAGAGTTGTGACATTGCAAGCAGCAACATTTTGCGCTCTGTCGGTACCTGTGACACAAAGCTTCCTTACTGGCAGGGTTTATTACTGGGGCCTGATTACCCAGACCAAGAAAATCTGTCCTTAGGCAGAAGGGAGAAAAGAGATCTCTTTTTTCCTCTCCTCCCCGAGGGCTTCACAAACAAGTCTAACAAGATCAGTCCCCTGCCAATAAAACTAGTCCTGGTTGATACACCGGCTTGCCTGTCTTAAACCACCCCTGAGACACTTAACCTGCTGGATTGCCTTTCTGCAGACACCTGCCTGAGCAGCAGCAGACTAAACAAACAGGGATTCTCAACTGCAAAAAACTTGGCCCCTTTCAGCAGGGCTCCCATCTGTTAAAAAGCCATTGTCTGAGCAAGTGTTCAGCTAGCTGGGGAGGCAACGCTCTTGCATATTGAGCTGCCCCTGTCCCCCATAAAAGTCCTCTTTAGCATTTTCTTTTCTCCCCTGTTTCCATCGCCTGATTTATTCATTGGTTTCACCTCTTCTCCCCTCCCCCTGTGGTTCATAAGGAGGGCCTCGTTGTCTTCTGTACCTCGGGGGTCATGTCTTTTCAGTCACCGGGACAATACCCGCTGCTGGCATCTGCTTCCAGATCCAATCAGCCATATTGTGATCACATCCTGCCAGAGAATTGTTCCTTCTTTTGCTCGGCTTTGTTGCCAATTTCATGCCATGTATTGCTCCATGTTTTGTGCTTCATGAAGCTGTCACTGGCATAAAAGTGGCCTGACCAGGGTCGTAGTAAAAGGGGTGGGAATGAAACATCCACCAAAATGTTGAGCAGGCCACCCACGGGCCCCACGCACGCAGGCACACACACGCAGGCAGGCATGGACATACAGGAACATACACGGCATCCCGCGGCGCGGAATTGCCGTCCCACTGAGCTGCTTTATGCTCTGCTGAAGGAGCGAAAAACTCTGACAGGGAGCTGCGGCATTTCTTTTCCCCCTAGCAAAGATCAAAAGCATGTCATTTTCTTGACAATTCTGGAGGATCTCTATTGCCTTATATCAGAAAAGCTTTACGTAGCCCTGAGCATGAATCATGGAACTGGTTACTTGGGGAATTGAAAGTAAGTCTGAGTTGTTAGTGAGTGTCAGAGGGGAAAAACTACTCGTTAAAAAGAAATCTCATGGGACAATTGCATAAGTATCACCTGTTACTCCAGCCTCTTGCTTCCCATTCTGAAATCCCTCCTAGAAGTTACACCAAGATCTGCTGTGAATTGAGAACACCCTCTTTGGTCTAGACCTGGATGTAACTTAGGGAAGACTGAGTGTTATGATGATTTAATCTCCGCAAGGCAGAGGCACAAGCCCAAATCACTAACCAGAAGAAGTTGGGCCACCTCTCTGAAATCAGAAGTGTGCTTGCCTGATAGTAGAGAATTTGGCCCAATGTTCACTATAGCAGAATTATTACTTTCCTTGCAAAATACCTTGAAGTTAAACAGAAGTGAATTACATGTTTGTTTGGACTTAAGTAAATAGAGAGCAGAAACACCTTTGCTTTGATTTTGATTTTTTTGTTTGTTTTTTTGCGTGTTCATTTGTAGTGGGTGTTTTTTGTTAGATGACAAACTCATCTGATGCTCTCCTGTGTACTCCCAGCCTCCATTTGCTGAGCACTGGGAAGTTTTCTCATGGTTATTTCCTGCCTGACAGAGCCCCCAGTAAAACCTGGGGAAAGGGCTCATCCCTTCCAGAATACAAAGTGAGTCCATGAAGGGTCAGGGGACTTCTCGGCTATCCTTCTAAAGGGGAACTGATTCCCCATTTCCTTTCTTTTGGCTCACTGCTGTCACTTGCATTCACACTGGGTACCACCTTCCCATGCTAATAACCCAATGGCAATCAATAGAGCTCTTCATGGAAGGCAGAGAAAGGAGAGGGATACACTCACCCCCCTCTCGCTTTATGCCACTTGCCTTGCAAGTGGGTTGGGGAGACAGACCCCTGCTTCCCAGAAGCTGACACCAGGCATCAGGCAGCTCCCTGCACTTGAGCCCATGAAAACTCCTCTCTGTGTGTCCAAAACTTGATTCTTTGAGAGTCTACTTCTCTTGGCCCAGTTTATACAGTCCAATTACACAATAATTCCACCCCAAGTTCTCTCCAGAGGAGGAACACCTCATATTAAGGTGATCCTAATCCTCTGTCAGGGAAGCCAGTGGATAATTTGGTACCAGGTGCAATGGCGGCAAGATTATGCTCCATGAGTGCCTCCTCTGGAAGTGGGGCTTCTGAGGTAAAGTACTGAGAACTGCAATATCTCAGGATCTTCACCCACAAGCTTCCCATCTTCATGAGAGTGCAAGGAGGGAGTGTGTGGGAGAGAAGAGGAAGGGAAGAGGAAGAGGAGAGAATCTGTCCCCCTCTCAATGCACTCTGAGGAGGTGGCTTTGTGATTCTCACAGCCTCTCTTGAAAGTTTTCAGATAGAGCACAAAATTCCTGCAGCAACCCATGATCCTCACCACGCAGTCACAATTTCTTCCACAGTACCCAGCTTTTATTTATATTTAAAACTGAGACTGAGCTCTCAGTGAGAGAGGCTCGAGAGAGTAGGAAGGCAAGAGACAGCTTTGTGAGAGAGCGTGCGTGCGTGTGTGCGCGCGCACGCGTGTGGTGTGTGCATGCGTGCGTGTGTTAAACAATTTCATGGACATCTGTCATGCACAGTTAACTTTGCATTGCTGCATTTTAAGTTGTAGGCCTAGGCTTGGCCGTCAGTGATAAAGTAGCTGGCAGTTTTCAAAAAGCTGCTGGATAACAGAGCATGAATCATAAAACACACTACTGTGTAGCAATATCCAAGTTCATTCAGTGCAATGAAACCATGCAGAGGACCTTTATTCCCAGCTAATTATGTGGAAACGCCTAAGACAATAAAGCATCTGGTGGTCTTTCTTCCCCATTTCAATTTTTCTCAATATTGTGACAGGAGAAAGCATTGTGCCTTTCCCAGGGTAGTTGCTGTGAAGAGGAGTAAAAGCAAGGGTCAGGGAAGAGCAAATAGATGAATTTATAACTTTCTTTTTATTTATTCCTTTCCCATTGTTTCTCTGGAGACTCTTCCTTCAGGGCTGTATTTTCAAACCACTATTCTCACTACACTCTGCCTGAATACTTTTTTTTTTAATACCACCCAAACTGCCAGGCCCCTCTGTGTTTTCTGTCTTTTTTTCTCTTCTCTTCCCCAGATGCATCCAAGAGTTGAAATCCAAGTCTGTGATCTCTGTTGTGATCTCCTAGGTTAAAAAGAAAAAAAAAAAAAGAAAGAAAAAAAAACCCACACCAACAAAACAAAATAAAATAGAAGCCTAGATACAAGTAGTGTTTTGCTGAACAGGGAGAGAAATGATTTGGTTTAGAGAGTGTTTCCAGTTAAGGGGTTCTTTTAAAAGAGACTCCACAACCTAATTTTCTGTATACAAAATGTAAATAAATTTGCTAATTCAACAGTGAACACTCAGAAAACTTATAATTACCTCGTAGCAAATGATTTCTGCATCACAGTTTATTTTGATGCTATTGAGTGACAATATCCTTTAAACTCTCTCTCCCTTTGCTCTTAGGCTATGGCTCTCACAAGAGAATATTTTAAAAAAAAACTCCCCTAATTCTTTATTTCAGAACAAATCACACAAGCTTGATTTTCACTGAATCACCCTCATTGATCGACTATAGAATATTCTTTTCCTCTCTAGCCCAAAGCTGTGAGGACAAAAGGAAACAAATTAACCAGCTTCAGAGTATGCTAAGAGGGGGTGTAGACTCTGTGAAAAGAATAAAAGACTTATTCCCCTAGTTGCTAATGAGGTGTCTGACTAAAAGTGTAAGTGTTAAAATAGGTTTTAGTTGGTTTGAATGATAATAATTACTGCCACCCTGTGACAAAAGATGCAGAGAAGAGTCTGATTTATATCATTGCCTTGCTAAGATCTCACCTGCCTCGGCCAGATGAAGTGAAGCTACCTGGAGCTCTCTGTATGGAG
>JAWWES010000133.1:12567195-12632185 GCA_035583135.1 Lophotriccus pileatus
TTTATATCATTGCCTTGCTAAGATCTCACCTGCCTCGGCCAGATGAAGTGAAGCTACCTGGAGCTCTCTGTATGGAGTGTCTGGTCTAAAATGCTTAGTAAATGCTAACAAGCAGATGCTCTGGGAGGCAGCTTGTCCCTTACCAAGACAAATCTTCCAAGCAAGTAGAGTGAAGAAGCCCGAAAACTCAGCTTAGACCCATCTTTTCTTACTTTTTTCTTTTGCATTGCAGTATTGTACAGAAATGACAACTCGTTATTAAACCAGTGTAAATGAAAGAAGTAATGAAATTGGAAAAAAAAAAAAAAAGAGAGAGGCAAACCATTTTCCAAATTGATTAATGCCTGTAATCATTCCTCAAGAATAAATATTTCACGTTTTCACACTGTATATCCTGTGTTTGGGCTGCCACCGTGGTATTTAAAGACTGTGCAGCAATCAGCACTCTGGGCTCGAAACACACAGACATACTTTTCATCCTCATGCTTTAATTATTTGCAATTTGTAGAACACAGAATGAGATTCGGCTTCACTGTGAGGAAATGAAGGAGTTGTGCTAGCAGAGACCAAAGATACCATGTGATACAGACAGGAGAATAATAGGACTAGGAAGATTTGTACATACCATGGATTTGGGGAAAGGAGAGGTGGAAGTGTCAAAGAGGAACTCCTGGTAGTCCAAATGCATGGCAACGTGTGGAGGAAGTAGGAGGAAGCAGGAATGAGTAAGAAGGAGTGTATCTGATGGGTGCAGCTCAAGGATGAATTTCATCCACTGCCACATTAAGAAAAAATTACTGGGGTGGTAGTGTATTTCTTAACTCCTGAAAGGACATGACTACATTAAAACTCCTACCTCTGGGAAATATTTTAAGCACTATCTAAATTTTAAATAGGAACTCTGGGTCAGGGAGGGGCTGCAGTGTAGCTAAAATCGCCAATTCATTGAGTACTGCACTCAGATTTCTGCTACTTGTTCCCTTGCAGTAAGTGTAGGTCAAATCAGTCTGTCCTTTCCTACTTTTTAGGTTTTCAGTAAACAAAATAATAATTATGCCCCCAGCTTTGACATCTAACAGTGAATGTTATCATTAATTTGCTTCTAATATTTCAGTTGCTTTGTTCAGTGAAAGAGTTTGTGATTGACAAATACACAGTCCTGTTATTAGCCTGCCTCTCCTTCACACATAGCACCCAACCAAAATAAGACTTGAAACATGAAGCAGAGAGAAACATAAAAAATAAAAAGGGGCAAGAGAAACAAACAGAAGTAGAAGAAAACAGGCAGAAATGATTAGGTGAAGCTCAAGGATTTGCAAGCTCTGCAAGCAAATCACACTTCTTCTCAGGCATTCACATAAACATCAACATTTCTTCCACTCCCCTTAGCTCTTCAGAGTGATAGTAGTGGACTCTCGATAAAGCCACAGGTTCATGTGACTCTGTCTTTTATTTGTTAGTGAGGGCAAACACCTGCGCAGGAATGAGTTTGGCAAAAATCAAATATGCTGTCTTGAATAAAATATTCAGTGTTGCCTTTCACTGCAAGGTTTACAAGCACCTGAAGGTGTGGTGAATGTTTTACAGCCTTAAGTGCAGGTAAAGCTGTACAAACCCCAATCTAGGATTTTCTGTCAACAGAAGGCTGGAAAGAGAAAAAAAAGTACATTTGTTGAGAGCTGAGCATATGCAGAGAAGAATGGAAAAGAGGGGAAAGGAAAACAGCTATCTACACAAATATTCAGTTGTAAATTGGTATGTTAATAAACTGGAATTGCTAGAATTTCACGGCTAGCTGCAGTGTGGTGAAATGTGTATAGCTGAAAAGGTCACATTTCCCAGTTGTGCTATGGAAAAATATTCACAAATGTCTGTTATATAACAAGGAGTTTCAGCATTTCAAGAGTGTGCAACTGATGCATGCTCAGAAATGCCAGTGCGTGCTCAGAAATGTTTTTTTCTGACATGCTAGAATCAGGAATAGCATGTCAGGAGGCTGTGACCGCAAGAGACAATTGTGCACTGAAAAATGCAGGTGCACCAGGTTTTCTATGGTTTCAGCAGCATGCCGAGTGGGAGTGCATTTCTGCTAACAAACCCGTCACAGCCTCCCTTGAGAACTGAATCCTAAATGTGTTTCTGCTCTTATCCTCCCACTGGTCTCCCTGAACAGTTAGAGTGTTCAATTCATTCATCCCTTCCTTTTGTCTCCCAGTCAGCATCCTTCCCAGTGAGCAATTACTATGTGTTACTATATAATTTTTTGTCACATGGATTATTATCCTAATTACAGTCGCTGCCTGGGAGACTTGGGTGTAGGAATTGGTTTGTTTGCTAGAGTTGTCCTCAGGTGATTGTTTCACTGCAATGTATTTATAAGGCTTTTTGATGCTGCTCCAAAGGGAAATGAAAACTCCCCAAACCTGAGCCAGATGACATTGTCTTCTTTCAGTGGGCTGAAGAAGGCAGCTTAGTCTTAATTATTTATGACTGAACGTGTAGAATACCTCTCTGGTGATTATACGTGTCTCATTTCCACAGGCAACCGAGTGACAGGCAGCATCGTGTGGAGTCTCATTTACGGCTACATGGCACTATATTCACTTACACCATGTTACACAGCAAAGACTCTTACTGGAGTTAACTCCTCCATAACGCCGGAAAAATAAATGGCACAAGAGTGGTGGGAAACCTGATGAACATTCACACCTTTTGACATAAACCAGACTGAGATTTGCTGCAGATGGGGTGGTCCTACTCTCACGAGCACTTGCTTTCTCTTGTGCCGTTGCGTTAGAACAATATTCAGGACAGCCGATATGCCAAGCGTCCGCTTCAAAGCTTGTTGCAGGCCCTGGAAAGCCTCCAGACCAAAATCACTATGCCTTCCCTCTCATAGTTTTTATTTTTGAACGCTGGATAGCACTGAAAGGTGACTGACCTCGTATCTTTTTTAGAAGTGGACAGGGCCATTCGACAAAACTGTTAATCAGTGAAACGTGTAGCAACATGGACCCACCATGGAAGCACAGAGAAGGTACGCTAGAAACACCTCTTTGTGATCCAGAGCCTTCTGCCTGAGGTGGAGATGCCATGAGTGACCACAGAACGTGTCAGGTCAAACCCAGCCAGACTAATAGTCCCTGCCTCGGCTGCTCATGGCAGTGCAGTGCTGACCTGCTCTCCAAGTGAAGTCTTCATCCATTCATTTTAAATAACCAATTCAGCTGCAACTCATGCTGTCCGTAAATTCCGTGCGGAAAAAGGGGAACCATCCAGAGGGGAGAGCCCCAGAATTCAGTTTTTGACAATGACTTGCAAGTATACAGTATTAAGATGACAAAAAGAGGATGAAAAAATGCTGAAAAGATGGGTTGCTTAGTATATGCCAAACTCTGACTTTTGCCCCTATTTCATTTCCAGTCTTCAGGCTAGAGATATTTACAGAGCTGGTTTGATTTTCAGTGAAATGTGGTAAATGTTATCAGTGTGCTTTCCATCTACCCCTTGACTGGGGAATGCTTGAATTATTCCCAGTGTTATAAAGTCTGAACAGATGTTCAGTTTTATTGATCACTTTGATTTTGGCACCGTGCACAGACCGAGGAGCCTTACAGTAATCTGCAGAAAGCCACCCTGTTCTGAAGGCCACCGAAACAGGACTGTGCAGTTGCTGAAATAATTGTATTTCGCTTTTTGAGTATTTGTTTTGCATATTTTGTTAACTTCATGTCACAAATTGAATTTGAGGAAGAGTTTTGGGGTCTGCAAAGTTTATAATGGCACTACCAGATATCAGCAGCTTCTGCAGTGCTATAGACAGTGGGAAGTGGGTATTTTTAAAAGCAAATTATTTTTCAAGAAAACTTTTAATTGATAATTTTGGATAACTTCCAGAAGTTTGCCAAAAGGAAACTAAGGCATCTGAAATGTCTTTTTCATGGTCCTCTAGCAAGTACGCATATTTTGGTAAAAAAATAAGGTTAAACTGATATGAACTAGATGCTGGTTTTGAGACAGAGCAATTAAAACTAAAACAGGGTCTTATGCCCTCAGAAAGCTTCCTGGCATGCTGAAAGGACACTGTTATACTAGTATAATATCCAGAGGCTTCACAAATACACTGTGGAAAATGGCACTATGAATTATTACGTGTTTGAAGTTATTTGATGGAGATTTCTGATGATTTTTTTAAGGCTATAAAACTCTAGTTGTTCCTTCTTCCTTTGTGGGGACTTCCGTAGAAGTTCCTGTGCAAAGCCGGCACAGCTGTAGGAATTTTGAAGGAAGCTTGCTATCATCTCAGCAGACAGGCTGCTGGCATGGATGAATTAACACAGCTGCTGTCTATAATGTGATCTAGTTCATGTGACCATCAAAAAAGAGCAGTTTCAGTTTGTTAACATGTTACTTGAACAACTAATTAAAAGACGCAATGATGTTTAAACAGTGAACAGTTTTCCAGGTTCCAACTTTTTATAAGCAGTTTACTATTTTCATTATTGCTTTTGTATTCTTGCTCTGTGTTAACTTTCTTGATTCCACCTTAATGGTTTGGTTTTATCTGGGCTTCAACAACTCTGCTGGATGCTACTCTTCTGTTTAGAAATGGGATTCCATAATACATCAGCCCTGTGATCCTGCTGCTCATATGCTACTTGTGAGTGGAGACACAAACATGCTTTCAATCCAGCATTTTATTTACAAGGAAATTGGGCCAAATTCCTGTGCTGCAAACTGAAAAAAAAAAAAAAAAATTCTCTAAACTGTTTGGGGAAAAAAGAGGGGAAAAAAGGCTCCACGCTTTTTACATTGTTGAACCTTTTGCTCACAGTTTTTTTTGGGAAAAACACAGCAATCCCTGTGTCATGAAATCAAAGCAAAGGGAAAAAGGAAGCCACTCTGGTATCTTTGCTTTCCAGCACTGAGAAAGCTCCATCCTCACCCACAGGCAGCACGTTGTATGCACAGATGGAGGGCAGCATGGCCCAATAGCATGGTCCTTTGTAAAGCAAAAACTCTGCCAACTCCTGGGCCAAAAATCCCCCACAGAATCCCCAATGAGGCAAATTTCCAATGGCAAGCAGTAAGAACACAGGCAACAAAGACCTTGGCAGATCTGGGTACTAGCTGCTCCTCGTGGCTTTTCCAGGGCTGCTCAGGTTGCCAGTATGGTGCCAGCAGAGCAATTGATGTCACCCAGATCTGTGCTGGAGGGTGCTGACAGACTCTAAGCACTCACCCATGCTGTCCAAACAACAGTCTGCCTCCAGTCACAGAATAACAGTGACAGTGACACTCAATGGCAGTGATGTTCAGCTCCGTTTTTCATCCCAGCTGTGAGAAATGAGGGTCTGAGGTGAATACATCTGCTGCTGCTGCTGCCCACAGCTCTGGCTGCTCCAGGAGTCAGACAGGGACATTTTTATGGGGTGACTGAAGAGGGTTCATTTACTGTGCTGTTGAGCAAGGCAGTCCAAATCTAGATAGCCCTTCCCAATTGCCACAGAGGGATGATGACTGGGGATAGAAAAACAGAACCACCATAAGAAAGAAGGTAACTGCAGTACCAGGTCTCAAATTGATTTAGTCTGCATCCACTGTGTCCATGTCACGTGTCTTCCAGTTTGTATAACAGCTCAGTGAGCAAGGGAATCAGAATTTAGCCAAGTACTTTTGCTTTATCTTATTACCTGGTGTGAACCCTCTTGTATTAGTAATGCAGCAGAAACAATGCCAATGTCAACAAACCAGGGAAGAGTTTGAATGACCTTTGCCTAGAACTGTGCTTCTAATAAACTCCTGGAAACAAGAACCAATTCCTCCTCTCTGACTTATAAATGAAACACCAAAAGCACACAGACTAAATCCTGATCTGCTATGGAAGTGTTTAAACATAGGGTCTTGTCTGTAGCTGTAGACTACCTGCATCATCCAAGTCTGGAAACTCAAATATCCCCAGCCAGCATAAGCAAGATGCTGGCATGCTCCCACGCTCCATCAGTGCAGATTTCCAGCAGTTCTGGGTTTTGCCTGTTCCCCTAGAAATTCCTCCTACCCTTCCCTGTGCGACCTCTCCCACAGAAGTGCTTATTTGGCCTGCAAGTAAAATCTGGGACTGCAAAAATGACCTGGGCACTCATCAAAGGAGGTCAGACAGACTCCCACCTGGGCAAGTGTGCTCCTCTTCATGGTTAGGAGTACCAAGCCAGTGCTCCTGCACACGGGAATGGAGGCACAGGCTGTAGCTGTGCCTTATGCTGGGGCCAGCACTCCTCTGCCCTGGTCACATCTGGAGCTCATTGCTACCTCACTGACTCATCACAGGCATGTGCTGAGAGAGGGTGCTTGGTCAGGGCTGGTCATGGAGGTTATTTCACCAGTCCTCCAGCAGCAGAAGGGTTTTGGATAGTAAGGTGAAGAGGCCTGGTCTGCTTGTAAGAGGACTTTGACTCCAGGCAGGCTGTTGCATCATCTGGGTGAGATGGGGCTTCCCAGCAAGATATGTCCATGTCAAGGCTTCTTTTTCTTTCCCCTGACCAATACCAAATGGAAAGTGGGGGTGGTGAGTGAGCAGGGTGGTGAGATCAGGTGAGGTAGACAGCTGAAGACTGTATTGGCACCACTTTGACATGTCTAATGTGTGAGTATGGTTTGCTTAAATGTACACTGTGTTGCTCCTGGAGTGTTTTGAACACAATTGGATTTGCTTTGCACTTTTGGGATGGCTAGTTTGCCCTGGGGAGAAGGGGGGTGAAGGAGGCCCTAGACGTGTGACCCATACCCTGGCAGATGGGGCCTGGTGCAGGGGTTGATCAGGGTCCATTGTAGGGACCCTGGGGTGCTGCAGAGATGCCCACTCCACCTGGTTCTGCACCCCCAGAGACCCTCGGGCTGTCCTGTGCTTCTCAAGCGTTACTGCATTGCTTCTGTCTTCAATTAGGGGATAATCCATACTGAAACAACAGCGTTGCAGCTTTTTCTCTCCAATCTGTATGCTGGAGAGAAAAGCATCAAGGAGAGGGTGTATAATTTGGTGGGAAAGTTTTTGGCAGGAGTCTGTAACATTAATGTATTTGTTCGTGTTGCTATTGCTGCTAAAATGTAGCTCCCCAAAGTATCTCAGCTGACATAACAATCTTTGTGTAATTGTGAGGCATTGCTCTCGCGTTTCTCTCATGTCTTCATTCTCTGCTGCTTAACCTCTTCACCCTCGCTCTCATCCTCGCCTTCTTCAGGCTTGTCTCCTGCTGTGTTGCTGCTAGAAATCACTCTGCTCTCACTCTGTCAGCTACTTACTTATTTCCAAATCACTTCCTTTATTTTACTTCTCAAATTCCTCCACTTGTACAGCAATATATCTGTCTCTGTGTGCTCTCCTACATTTTCCCTCCTGCTGGTTCTTTGACAATATTTCTGCCCAAGGCTCAGGAATTATTTTATGACACATTCTGCCTAATCTGCTGTAACAGATTTTGCACGGTCCTTTTCAGTTCTAAATACATTGTCTTTGTTGCCTTTCTCTTTCGCAGCCTTTATAAGGCTTTCAAAAAACCCAGCACTCAATTTGAAGGAAACTTGATACAAGCCTTCTCTATCAAACTTCTTAATATAAAACCGTTTCGTACATTTTGTTAAGGACGTATTTAGGTATTTAATTCCTGCTGACCTGCAGCCCAGCACAGAGGCTGCTCCCAGCTCCCATTTTCTTGGTGGCTGTCTCTGCAATGCAAGTCCTGTGCCTGCACTCTAACACTGGCAGCGTGGGTGGTGAGGACACTAGCAGTGCTAGGAAAGATGGGGCACAGTACTGAAAGCACTCATTGCTAGTGGTGTGAGATTTGGGAGGATTGTATCTGTGCCATCCCCTCTATTAGAAAAATGCCATAAGGCTTACCAAGCCTCCCTCTAGAGTTCTTTTCCCAACTCAACATGATGATGTTGATGCAAGTTGGAATCCAGGTATCCTGCTAGTGCCTCACTGTGGGAGACACTTTGGCTTGAGCCAGCAGCAGCAAAGGGAGACGATCCCAGCTCAGGGGCTTGGGCATCAAGAAAATACCTATGCCACTGGATTTAGTGCCCAGGGTTGAGCTGAGGTATGGGAATTTGCCAGCTCCCTCAGAGGAGGACTGGTTTGAAGGAATACCTGATGAGCTGCTGCAAGGATGGATGCCCAGCCAGAATCTCACAGCTGACTGCAGCTGGTGCTTGATTTCTTCATTCTTACCTTGTTTTCAGAGGAGAAGACTCAGAAGGAGATTTGAGCCCTCTGCCACTCAAAGATACAGCAGGACAACCGTGTAGCAGCAGCAAACTGCAGATATACGTGTATTAAATTGACCTTTAAACACTGGAACTCTGTTCCCTTTTCTGAGTGGTGTCTGGGTGAGCAGTGCTTTGGTACAATGAAGCCTGAGCTTCAGTCAGAGTCTGGTGGTGTTAAATGATAGGAAACCTTCAGTGAGCAGCAGTCTTTGCCCCCAGAAACAGAGTTCTGGGTCTGTGCCTGTATTTGGATGCCACTGAGGAGGCAAAACCTTAGGTAGAGAGGGCTTTTTCCAGCCGTTTTGAGGGTATAAGTGTGCCTTTACATGTGTGAAAGTACAGGGTAGGTTGGATATGGAGTCAATGCAAGTTTGTGCAGGATGGGGCCTGAAACACTAATGATGCCTGAGAGCAGAGCTTCCAATCTGTGGGAGATGCACATCAGGTGACCCTCTGGGCCAGGGGGGTGCTGCCCCCTCTCCTTGCCCCCTTTCTTTGGGGTTTGGGGCAGGAGGGAAGCTGGCCAAAGTGAGCAAGGAAGCTAAGAAATGAAATGAGGCAGGAAGGCTGCATGAGAGTCTTTTATCAGGTACATCTTCATTTTTCAAGTGCCTATCATATCACGCAAACTGCTCTTGAAGAGCCCTCCATTTACCCTCTCCCCTAATTAAATGTGCACTTCATTAATGTAAATTGGGGGTTTAATGCTCTTGTTGAAATTCTGAAGAAAGTGCTATGGCCTCGCGAAATGCTTAAGCATCATTGCAAATTAGATTAGGGACCAAGAAAGGCAGTAAAATTAGAATGATAATGGTTGATGTGGCTTCCTGACAGGCGTGACTATTCAGGGATCAATGGGATGGAGAACAGTTTCCCCCAGCCTAAAGCAAAAGGCAGGGACAGACGTCAGCCTACAGATGTGGCTTTTGGAAGCTCTTTCAATTAGTTTAATTTGGTAAATGGTGGGGATTTAGAGGCTCTTAGCCAGTCATACAAGACAAGAATACATTGAAATGTTTTTTCGCTTTTTAACATAAAATAGGATTGGCCGCATTTGCATTTCTTAACGCCGGGGTGGGGAGGTGGAGGGGGAGGAGGGGGCTGGGTGATGGTGGGTGTTTAACCAACTTGGGGCTTTAAAATGGAAATGCTCTCGCTGGAGCTCGTTTGGAAGCCCTCCCGGCCGCATCCTCAGGCGGGGGTCTCGCTCAGAGCGGGAAGAGGGGGTGCTGCGGACCACCGGGGAGAGTCCCTTGGCACAGCTTGCGAAACGCCGGGGATGGGGTGGGGGGGACAAAACAAGTCCTTAAACACCGGGGGTGGGGTGATGGGGGCCTACTCTGTGCCCCACCGAACGCAGCCCAGTGTCCCCTATCTCTGACTCGGGGCTCCAAATCGCCGCTGCGCTCCCTTTCTCGAACTCCTTTAATCGCACTCTACCTTTGCGAAGTCGGGAAGGAAAAAGCAGCTGGAACCTGCAAACAGCGCTCCTTTTTGTGTCTCTGCCGGAGCCAGGAGTTGGAGCTTGTTTTTTAATCCCCTCACTGGATAGGTAATTGTAGTTAATGAGGTGGAAAACAAGTTCGACAGACAAGTGACGCTGAGGCTTGGCTGGTTTAGCGCGAGGAGGAGGTAAGGGGAGGGTGCTCCTGACTGAGGATTTCTTTACTATAAATGTGAAAATAAAATAAAAAAAAAAAAAAAAAGGAAGAAAAAAAAGAAAGGAAGTAAAAAGGGGAACATCAGCTTTTATGGAAAGCTAATGCCTCAGAAACAAAATCAAATGGCACAAAGCAGTGCAGTGGTGCGTTGGGTGACTCTAAACTGTACTAACAGCCTAGCGCTGCCTGCATGGAGCAGCCCCATTTAAGGGAGGTGCTCCTTAACCCACAAAGCTGAGCTTTCACTGTGAGCCTGGCCAGTTAGCTGGTCTCAAATAATATTCCCTAATCCTCTCTTGACAGAAAATAATTCACGTGCCGTGAGAGTGTGTGTTTGCCAGAGGCAGAGACGCTGTGTGCTAGGAAAGAGCTGTTTGGGATCCATAGGGTTTGGCTTGGGCACTTCCTGGATAGGGTTAGCCTTGCACAGAGCCACAAGCAGAGGAGTAGAGCAACACCCTAAATGGGGTGGCTTCCCTTGTGACTTCAGCTGCTCCTCAGCTGCAGGACAGCATCCCTGTTGAACCTCAGCAGTTCAGAAGTTAGGTTTTGGATGTTGACTGAACTGTTGCTGAGGGACTCGTATCCATCCCTTTTTGGACAGCATTGCAGTGCAATACCAGGTGCCAAGAGCTCTATATGTCAAACACCAAGTGCCGAGTAACTCCTTCTCTGCTATGACTCCAACCAGTGTGATGTGTGACTTTTCTCAGTGCTGGGCAGCTTTCCTGAAGTAGCCTGTTAAATCATTGGGTTTCTCTCACTATGCACTCAAAAAGCAACCCCAGCCCTCTGCTGCAGATGGGGTGAAGCCTGGGAATTGAGCAACTGATTCCATAGAGCTCAGGATCTAGATGAGGGCTCTAGATCATCAGCTGTGAGCAGCTGATGAGAAGCTCCTGCAGAGCCTGGCAGGCCAGTGTCTTGTGCGAGCTATTGCTACTGGTCTTCCAATTCCATTAGCACTAAATTCACCTTTACAAAAATTAATTTTTAAAAAATTAAATTTTTAAGAACTGCTTGACTTGGCAAGGGCACCAGCTGAAAGATCAAGTTACTGTTTGTAAATGCCAGACATGAATTAATTTAGCAGAGCACTCGTCCTGACTTTATGAAAACATATCCCAAATATTGACTTTTTCTTTCTTCAGTAAAACCTCTTTTTCTTTAATGGGTGAGGCCTCTGTCTGGTACAGTGAGCTAGAATTGAGTCACTCAGAAGCTTTTTCACTGTGCTGCTCATTTGGAAACGTGGACATGAAGTTGCTAGGTCTCTGCTGCCGCCTGGAGAGTTGGGTGAGAGAATTTAATGCTGCTTTTGGGAGCTGAGTACTTCCAGTACACTTAGGGCAAATCTGCAAAAGTGAGACCTGTGTCATCTTTTAAACAGAGAGAATGTAGCATCATCACCTTTGAAAGAAAATTGGTAATCAGGTCTGGCTGTCCAGTTAGCCCAAAACTTTTTGCTGTGGAAAGGTGGAATGGCAGCTGAGCCTTGCTAACCTTGAAAGGAAAAAAATAACTGGTTAAAAAGAGATGTGTCATTTTTAAAACAACAAGGCAGGCAAATGGACACACTCCTTGAAAATCAGAGGAAGTATCTGAGATGATTTTTCTGTATACTGGTTTGCATCCTGAAAGCTGCAGCTCAGAGCCAGAAGGAAGACCAGCAAGCACAAAATAGGTGAAAGAAGGCAAAAGAGCAACTAGCAGGCAGAGCAGATGGAAAAATAATGGGGAAGGGGCTAGTTAACCTCAAGTCTTCTTTAGGCAATCGGTAAGTAATTTTCTCCTGTAGGTTTCTCTGCACCCCTGTGGACAGCCAGCTGGGAAGGAGAGGTCTTCCCTGCTGTAAGGGCATGATTAGGTGTGGCCCTGTGGATCACTCTCACTTATTCAGCTGTTAAAGCAGCTTAAACCCTTATAAGAACATTAACATTTGGGTGCCAATACCAGCTTGACCTTTATTCATAAAGTGCAAAGAGTTGGAAGTAGAACAGATTGGTTGCCAGCGATTGCCTTTTATGTGCAGTTTAGAGGCTTTGATTTCTCTCCCCTTTCTTCCTTTAATCTGACATCACTGCCTTGAATATGTTTGTGCTCTAAGTAAACAGGGCCAGTGCAGGCCTCCCTTTTTGAAGAACTGTGTGTTTGTGTGAGAATGAGGTGGAGGGTGAGGTGACCTTAAAAAAAAAAGTTTGCCTTTGGAATTAGGGGGCTTAAGAATAGATGGAGGACACCAGGGTTGAATGGAGCTGTTCACAGATCTCTAAGTTGAGCTCCACATCAGTCCTCAGGAGCCCCAGCTATTGATTCCAAATAGCTGTGTACATGGAGAATGAGAATGTAAGGATTTATATTAACTCTCCTGGACTTTTGACTTCATGACGTACACAAGAGAGAAAGTCGGAGTGGAGCACAACAAAGGTGAAGTGTCTGAAACAGTCACACCATCTTGTCTGCCAGACATCTGGGAGCCCTTTGTGTTCTTGGCTTACCCCTGAGGTAGAAGAGATGCCCAGGACTGGCTATGGTTTTCTTATTTCTGGTGATATATTTATGCTGGTTATCTGTGATTTCCTGTTCTTTACCCATTCTGCATAGTGATAGTCAAGTCATGGCTGGCCGTTTTCCAGAAGCATCCAGGAGAACCCAAGAGGAGGAGGGTTACTGCAGAATAGAGGGAAAATTTGTCTAATGTCTTAGCACCAACAACCAACCAGCAGCATTATTGGCTGACACCATCAAAGCCATCGTACAACTGGGGCACCCTGGCCCTACTTTCTCAAAGATATCAGCTTCCTGACAGGTTTGATCAAGGTAGACCTAAGAGTGTCGGTGTTGTTTGGGTACTTGGCACTGTCTTTTGACACTCCTTTTAAGCTTTTAATACTGAATCAAGTAGCTTTTTGATATTTTTGTTCATAGGATACTTGTCTTCCATAGATCCTGCAGCCCCTTGTCACAGTCTGCTTTGTCAGGACAGCAGTTTTCCAACCACATTGTTTATGCATAAGTATAGCCTACAGAGCTGCATTAAAAAAAAAAAAAGCACCACACTGGCTGTTAGAGGTCATCCAGCTGCATCTGCAATGAGCCTGATGACTTGTTTATGATGGAAATATCTTTTAAATTCAGGTTATCCTTCCATCTTGATGTGAAAGCATCAAGAGCTGGAGACCTCCTTGGCTTACTGCTTAGATTGACGCTGCAGGGAAACAATCTTTCTATTTTATTTCCCTTAGCAATAGGGTTAGTCTGGACTTCTCCAGGTGTTTGTGTGTCTTGGTGACTGTGTAACTGTCAGCAGACTTTATTTTGCCCTTGTCCTGCACGTCAGCTTATCCTGAGCCTTCTTGCTTTCTGCAGGATTTCGAACTACTGCCCAAAGCATTCATTTCACTAAAAGTGATTTTTTGTGCTGGGAAAATATATCTTTATAGCAGAGGGAAGCCTTGAATGAACATTTCAAGTCTTACCTGTCACAAGCCATTAGCTGAATTGCTTAAAGAAATCCCCTGACAAGTGTAATTGCTGGTTTTGTGTTACAGAGCTTCACAATATTGGCCACAAGAAGAAATTCTTTTACAAAAGCCCCTTCTGTTTAATAAAGTAATTTGTTCCAGTTACAGTGATAATAAAATTGCTGAAATGAAACAGGATTGTTCAATGAGGACCTGAATCCAATTTGCTGTACTAGTACGATTACACTTTTATCTCTGTGTTTACTCATTTATAGAATTGCTACCAGACTTTTTATATGCAATTAATAGGATTAATGGTTCCCAGTACAGGCAAGACAGAGCCCAGGAACATAGCACCTTATTTTGTGTGTCAATGACACACCAGCCTTATGTGGAGCATTGCCTTAGGGTGCAATGCAGTGTAACAGGCTGGTTTCCTCTCTGCTCTTTGCAACAGGTGGAGGGGATCTCATGATATTTGTGTTGTTAGTTATTACATTTGTACTGCTGTAAGGTCAGAAAAATGGCGCTTTTTTTGCTGCTAAGAACAGAAGTTTATCTGTGTTTCCTGGGGGGAAGTACTGCATGACCCCTGTCCTTTGAGTGGAAAACAACTCTGAAACAATTGTTTATTCATGGTTTTTTCCTTGTTTTCAAGTGTGGAAATTGCTTATTGAAGATTTGTGAGACACAGAAAAGGATGATTTTCACTTCATAGTGACTGAGGGACTGCCCATAAAGACAGACCTATGCTAAGTTGGTTTTTTGTTTTTTGTTTTTTTTTTTTGTTCTTTTTTAAATCCACAGAAAGGAAGATAAAGGCCATGGCATGCTGACATGGCCCATGACTTATTACACTGATGCTTCTGAAACCAAAGTTGCTCGATCTCTCCAACTAAGAAAGACCAAATCTCCCCAGTCCGAGGCATGTAAACTAGTTAGCTTCACAGCCCACAAATGCAAATAACATGTGCCAGCTTTTGTTCTCCTGTTTCCTGGCACACTTTAACGATTCCAAAGCTATAAGGCTGATATTTGAGCTTCTAAAACTGGCGGTATTTGAGGCTTGAGTAGAGAAAGTGACCGGTGATAGAGTACGTGAGCAGAGAACTGGTAGTTTACTTGCTCCTTAAAGCTTGCCACAAGGTGACATTAGGGTGCAAGACACAAATGCCCCATCAGTCACTTCAATTCAAGCACAGACATATTTAGCTCCTAAAGAGGGCATGCAGGCTTAGTGTGTGTGGTTATTAATGTTTACTAGCGTCCTAGTGGCACCAGTGCCGCGCTCGCTGCTGCCCACACACATAGCCAGAAGCAACGCTGCTCCAAAGAGTGGTAGTTTGCACAGTGTAAGCAAAAGCATATATAGTCTAAGGATTTGCAATCCTGGAGACAAACTGAAAGCCCCTCTGACATATTATTAACTCAGGGATATAAGTGTTCTTCGCTAAAAGCTGGACAGATTAACTTGCTAGGTTTGACTTAAATGCCTGGGTTGGGGGGAAGAACTCGTCAGCTTCCTTTGGGGCACTCTAGGCAGGACAGAATTTTTCAGGGGCCAGCAGGGAGCTCCCAGCTCTGGGCCCTTGAGGCCAGTTTCTGAGCTCAGAGTCCACAGCTGGTGGTGGCCAAGTAGATTTGGTGCACATATTGGGCTATTTGGAAGAGCCTGTTTTTCAGAAGAAGAGTGTTCCTTGCTCTGGTTAGATCTTTTTGCATTTGGTAAGGGAGTCAAACACTGGCACATATTTTATGCTGATGAAAAAAAATGTGGATGTAATTAGGCAACTTCTAAAACAGTCATATCTTCAGAAACAGCAAATGTAGAAATGGTTCCATGGCGCAGTAGTGAAAAAATCTAAGGAAGCAGGGAAGTGATTTACATGGTGCTTATTTTATTGCACATTTAGTCAGATGAACTTTTATAGTCCAAGTTGCTGACATTTTCTCTGGATGGAAATTTGAGGCCATTTAAAACAGGCAGGAGCCTATAGCTACAGGGGCTGCCTACAATGCCTTTTGATGCCAGAGTCCTGTTACAAGGATGTGCTGCAGCAGGAAGATGTTTATGTTTAGTTCAAGGGTGAATAAAAAGATCTGAAGTAGTATCAACCAAATGAAGTTGGGAAAGATTCAGCAAGTCATCAGAGGAGAAACAGAGGATAAGAGAAGGGAGGGAAAGAAACTGAACATAATTCTTACTATTTCATATCACAATTATTGCATTCTCAAAGACATTCCCTTCTTACCTTCCAGATGCAGGTTGACCACTCTGGCTCTACTGATATAAACAGACTTTTATAGTTTGGTCAACCAGTAAAATATAAATGTTTTGCTTACATGAGAGCTAAAAAAAAAGAAAAAAAGGCAGTTTGAGGTGCTGATGTAATATTCTGAAACAGCCAAGAAGTAATGTATGCCAGTAAACAAAATATATGTTAATCTACCATTAAGAAAAATAATTTCCTCCACACACTTTCCATTTAAATAAAACAGGAGAAAATGTAGAGACTTGTGAATATAAGTGTATGCCTGGAGGTGTAAGATACCTATGTTCTGGTCAGTACTTGTTCTGTTTCATGTAGGGGTAGTATCTGTATGAGGAAAAGTGGGACTATATTCAATGCAGAGAACTGAAACTCAGAAGGGAAGGATTATCCTGCCACTACAGTAACCCAGTTTCCAATCTGCTAATCGTGACTCTGGAATGGAAGCTGTTCAAGTTACCTTTCAGTCAGAGCATCACTGATCTTTACTGGGGTAAACAAGAAAACTCAGCCTTGAAGTGCAGGGTGGCAGGTAGAACTTCTGGGTGTGTTGTTGCTTATGGCAGAGGCTTTGACATGTGGGTAGGGGATCTGGAGCAGGAACACTGAGTCTTCCTGTTACTCCTGTTGTATTGTAACTCCAGTTACATGAGGTCAGAGCTGGTTTGTGGCAGGAGATCACTGTCTGCTGGAGTGGATGACTGGGCCTGCCATGTCAGGGGGCCTGAGGGGGGAGTCCGTAGGTAGCTTGAGTAACACCTGTTCAGTCCCATAGAGTTTTCCCCTATGCAGTTATTAAATGTGTTGCATTATGCCTGGAATACTTGAGAGTGGACTGCTTGGAGATGTTTATCAGTTGCCAGATTTCTTGATATGTTGCTCTAACCATTTGGCAGCAGTTATCAAACACATCACACGCGGAGAGCTCCCTGCTATCAAGGACCTTTTCAGCATCTTACAAAACCTGTCGTGTGGGCACAAACATCAAGCTGTCTTTTTTCCATGGAGACAAGCCGAGAAGGGTGAGCAGTGACAGCAACTGACTGTGGCTTCTGTTCTCCACCTCCTCCTGTACCTCCAGGATGCTCCTCTGATGTGTGGAACAGTTTTCCAGTGCAGAGTGTAGGCAATTCTGAGCCCCTGGGGATTTCCAGTTTACACGGCATGATACCTTCTGATTTTTCCATGGGAGCTCTCTTACCAACTTACAAAGAGCTTTGGGTACTGATTAAGCTGTTAATAGAATAAATAATAAATGCTAGCCTAGTTCTCATCTGCCAGCCTTCTTAACAGTCTTTATTGGACTGCAGTCAACTTATAAACCCTAGAGCAATACATTACTCACCATAAACTGTAATGTCTTCTGTACCTTGTCACTTTGTAAGGACTCTCACACAGCCTGTCTCAATGACTTTCAGTGTCCCAATCAAAGAGGGTTTCTAACTTATTTGAGCTAACTACCAGTATTTTTTCCTTTAGTGCTGTAGCAGTGTCAGCTCTGCGTGTTGATACAATGCTGGTCTGTTTACCAGGGTGCTCATATATCATGCAGCTTCACCATTGAAATAAGGTGAATTTAGTCTTAACAGGACTTTTGAATTTTATGTATGGTGTAATCCAGAACCCACCAATGTTTTAAAAGACACAGGGTCAGGGGGAGGAGATGTTTTGTGGACATCTATGTCCTGTGAATTCAGCTGTCTAAAAGGTCGAGCTTGTTAGCGATACTGCTGATAATTCTCTTGCAGTTCCCAGACCTCTGTGCCCTATGCTGACAGCTTGAAACACCCCATCCCCCCAAAACTGAGACATTTGTGGCAGTGCAGCAAGACCCGGCAGAAAGTGGGCTGGCAGAAGACACCCTCCACTTCCACTGGGAGGACATACAAGTCTTGAGATTTAGGCCAGTCTTTTTTAATCTTGGTTTTCATAGATATCACCCTCAGCAGGAGTTTGAGTCCTATTGCAGGTGACATGGGTATGTAAGATGTGCTGGCTGTCCCTTAACTGTGGTGTGGATACCTTTATAATACTTCAGATAGCTTCCTACCCATGCTTTCTGTACTTATAGAAAGGACTACATGCTAAGTGTCCCCAAAGAGGTTTGGGAAGCAGGTTTGGCCCCACCACTGAACAAGGGTGCCAGGGCTAGGAAAGGACTGCACACTCAAAAGCTTCTGTAAAGGAGTATCAGGCCCACTCTTGGGAGAAGAGTTTGGTTAGGGCACTAGGCTGGCTCTTGCTGACTGGTTTATTCTCTCCATAATCACCATAAAACAAGGGTTTGCTGTACCCATTGCTGTTTGCTTTGTGTCCAGAGGCAATAACAGGCACCGGGGCTCTGCTGCACTCCAAGCTCTGATTAAATGTAGTAATATAGGTTTGGGATATTTATGTCCTTTTGAAAAAGAATCAGACAACTGGTGAGATGAGAAACAGAGCTGAGGAGGGCACATCCCCTGTCAGGCAACAGTTCACTGGCAGAAATGTGTATAGCTATGAAATCTCTCCATCCCAGCCATAGTTTTATACATACTACACCACACTTCCTTCATGGTGCATGAGATAAAGAGGTATAATATCCCTTTTTACTGATATTTCTGCTTCACTAGTGTATTCACACTGCTAAAATGACTTGGAGGGCTTTGCCTCTGTTGTTAAGCAAACAGACTCTGGACTTAGACTGAGCTTCAGCAAGCTTGTGGGTTCAGGCTCAAGGACGAAACTCCAGTGTCAGGAGTCCCTCTTGCTGCACCCAGACTGGGCTTTCTCTTTACCTCCTGTGAAATGCTCTGTCACCCTTGGACACTTTGAAGAGCAAGGCACACCCAAAGCCCAGGTGTATGAGAGTCATTATCAGGTTGTAATGCTGAGCTACATCAAGGAGCCAAACCCTGTTGCCAAGAATTAAGAGCATTTAGTTTGAATATATAGTTGCCTGACTTATTTTTTCCCCATAAGCTGTTGGGGACCCTCCTCGGCCCCTTTAAGAACCCCCTCACCGTGGAGCTCCTGGTCCCTTTGGCCAGACGTGGCAGGAATGGATGGGCTGTGTGCGGCAGGATCAATTGTAAAAAGTGGAATTAGTCATTCTAAATCATGCAGCTGTGGTCGAAGGGAGCTCTTCTAAAAATCATTAAACAATCATGTATTCCTATTGATTTATTCAAAATACCTTGAGGGAAAGCAGATTAAACACAAGGTAAAAGTAAACTAATGCAGATTAAATGGATGAAGGATGGGCCGATAGTTCCCTAGGTAGTTTTTGTACTAATGAGAGGAAAATTATATGTACACTATTACCAGTATAAAAGGGTCTATTAGAGGTCTTTTGCTTGACATATTTATGTATTTCAAATACTAAGTAGCACAGTGAATTAGGTTTACTCTGGACATTTGTTATTTTTATTGCATCTCCAAGTGATAAACAGGGCTTTCTCTTGAGGGCAGCACACTACTTTGCTCAGAAGGCACAACCCTATCTGCATAGCAAAATGCTGAGATGACTATTGCATTTTGGATGGCATTTATTAGCAATCCAAGTGCAGCTTTAAGCCCACTTCTGAGAATTACAGACAGTGTTTAAATTGAGGGGTAAAGGTGTATGTCAGTATTTGTAGTCACCATCACCCCACCTTCTTTCTATTTTCATTTTCCCATGCTACTCCTCTCGAGTGGCATTCATCCAGAAGCCATGTGAAGAGTGGGGGGATACATTCCCTGTGCCATCCCCCCTCCATCTGTCATGCACTTGCAGCAGTGCCCTGCAGGGAAGATGACGTTGCTAAAATGCAGTGGAGTTGTCACCTCAGATGTGCTTGCTCCAACTGCTGCTTGTGTTCAAGATGAGCAGGTTCATACCTTGGAGATGGTCACAATCCAACACAGTTGGAAACAGGGCAGTCATATTTGATGCAATCAAATTTCAGCTCTAATTTAGGCAAGTATTCTCACTTTTGATTTATAAAAATGATTGAATGTGGTAGAATCAACCTCATGGGTAAGGATGTTAAATGCCAGGAGTCACCCTATAATTTTTCAGAAACTCAGAGTCAGAAGCCTTAACACTGCTTTCTCCTGCAGCTGAGGACAGGGCTACTGACTGCAACCTTACTGAATTACACAGACTGCTTCTGGGTGTTCTGCAACAGCTCCTTCAAGCAATAGATTTTTAAAGGAGGTATCTCAGAGGAAATTAATAATCTGTGCATGTGGTTTATTTGTTCCTTGCTTGATTCCCAGGGCAGCGTAGCCAAGTCCTGCCCCTTAGTCACGAGAAACTGAAGGGTTATTTTTATTATTTTTTATTACTTTTTTCACCTGAAAATCTTTTACTTCAAAGTCACGTTATCCACAAGGAGATCTGTAACTTGTTAACAGCATGCAGGTTTCCAACTACAAGGCCTATCTATTAGTTGCACATAGGAACCACGTATTAATAACCAGTTTTTGTTTATGTATGCAAATGTTTGGTGTTTCTGGACATTTAACGAAATGCAAAACATAACAAGCCTCTCTTTTCATGTACCAGGGAGAGCTAACAGTGGAACTCTATATGAGATGGGGAGCAGTGGCAGCAGTGAGATGTAATGCCAAAACACCTCATGGTTTAAAACAAACTTTCAGAGAGCTGCACATATTGCCAGATGACAGAAACAAAAGGGTAACAGCATCACTGTGTGACTGCAAGCAGTGAGTTGGCCAGCAGGCTCTAGGTCCACCCTTTTTCACAGCAAAAAACTCCAGCTGAGTGCATGTGTTCAGGTCCAGGTTTTCAGGTGGGTGCAGCCCTCTCTGCTGGCTCAGAGAATCAACCCCATTCACCACTGTTCCTTTTCAGAGCTATACTGTTCACCTTCCCGTGGAAGATCTTGGAGCTGAAGAATGAACTCTTTCAAATTTCTTTTCTTAGAGTTGATCCAACATTACCAGGGGTTGGGGGTGGGAGATGTGTATGTAATTTAACTTTTTTGGCCCCTGTGTTCAGAACAGCAGAACTTAGTTTAAAACATTTTCAGGTTTTGCAAACTATTGCTTTCCACCAACTCCTATCAGTAGGATCTTCACCTCTTAAATTCAACAGGTATCACATGATGTATTCATTTTTTAATTCAGAGCTATCCATGGGGAAATTGAGACAGTGGACTGCAGGAACCCATAGGAAGATATAATTCCCTGAAGAGGGGAGGACAAGCCTTTGTAGAATGGGCATTGCAATCACCCACAGTAAAGCTCCTCAACCTGGTTCAAGGTAGTCTCAGCCCAGCAAGGAGTGAAAGGAATAACTTTTCAGAGACATCAACAGCAAGTAAAGTATAGTGGCAGGAAGAAAGAAAGGAGAAATTCAGTGAACAACCCTATCAAAAGGGGGAAAATTTGTTTTCCTGGTAGAGAAGGAAGAGGTTCCTTGTGTTGTAATTCACTGCCAGACAAAAAGCAGTTGCACATGGCATGGGAAGGATTCCTTGTAAGCCAAAGTAAATATAAAAATGTTTTAAACTATTGACTTAATTTAAGTTATTGACTCTTGAAAAATATTAATATAATCTGATTTTTTAAAAATAATTTATTGATTGGTCAAATTGGGGATTTATTTCCTTTGGCTGTTTCAGGAAGCTGTCTTGACTGCCAGTATCAGTTCAACCTATTTTTCTGTTCTGCAGGAAAATAAAACTCTAGAATTGCAGCTCAGACTTGATCAGAGCAGGCAGTCCATCTGATCAACTATCCTCTTTTAAAGCTCACATGAAAAGTGAAGGAGGGGTTTGTTTGTTTGTTTTTCCTCTTGATGGCCTTTAACATCTTCAAAATGTCTCTGCTCTGTATCTCCTACCTTGCTGTTCAGGCTGACTCAAGTCAGAGCAGAGAGACAGAATCATTTCCAGAAAACAAGTTCATCCCACCTTTGTTAGATACCTGTTCTTGGATGGGAATGCAGTCCCAAAATCTGACTTCAGAAGCATAAATTAAAATTATTATTGCTGTGTGAGAGGAATCCAGGAGTAAATGTCAACAAGAGCTTGCCAAGTAACACTAAACAGAAAATAAATATCAGTTTGAAAGAGAGGAAGGAAAAGGGCTTCTGGAGAAGTCAGAGCTTTATACCTTGTACAGTGGTCTGTCTTGAATGATTTCTGTGTCAGTAATGCATAGATACGATGAAATATAACCTGTCATCGTGTTTGACCCACAAACTATCTTTCCATTCACCCTTCCATTTGGGAGGAAAAGGCCTGCATTTTTTCCCCTCTCCCTATGTATATGGGGCACCGTTTCTCTTCCTTGTTGGCATTGTGTTAGTGCAGTCCATAAACAAAGCCATTTAGGAGTTTGTGAAGAGGTGGAAATCCCATCTGTAAGCAAAGATGTTGCAAGGTAGTTCCCAACAGGTACATACTGAGATTAGAGAGGAACTTGAGGAATCACAAGCAATACAAACACTTCCCTACCTAACTTCACAAATAAGGAAGACATGGAAAAGTAGGATGGCTTTTTTAATGAGTTGATAGTAATTCGCTGGGTTTATGCGATGTGCCTACTTTCACAATGCACCACAAGGAGCATCAATAAAAAACTGTATTGTAACAAGCTACAACACTGTCCTGCATCATACAGAAGTTCTCAGCTCTTGGCTCGTTGATAGGAAAATAATAGGCAGAATTAGTTGGAAATTGACTGTCTGGATGCCCCTTTGGACCATTTTCTACCTGCTCTCAAGGTCTGCTAAGAATCAAGATCTTAACTACTGCTGAGTACCCACATAAGAAACAAAACGCACATTTCAAATAATCAGTATCAGATATGTTTTTACACCAAACAAGCAGTACTGCTGGCTTCTCTGGCTTAGCATACCGTCCTCGGAAACAAGTCACTATATGGTGAATTATTAGGGTACTTGGAAAGTGAGACTTGATTTGTGAGGGCTTATGTTATTCAAGATTTAGGCAAGCAATAATTCTGTATGCCCATGAGCTGTCAGTCCTGGTCCTTTCCTGGAAAAGTGCCAAGCAAAGCTCATATTCATGTTTTGATGACATGAAATGTTTTGTGCCTTTTTGCCTGAGGCCCGATGTTTGTCACAGCCTAGACAGCAATGACAAAAAACATGAAGCATGGGATTTTCATAAAGAGTGGTGGTATTTGTCAGTTACTTGGATCCAGGATATATTTAATGGGTTTACCCTGTCCACTTGATGTGCTGGTACAGGTTAGTTTGATGCTTTTAAATTATTAAACATAGATGCATAATTTCAAATATTTTCTTGCAAAATATGATAGGTTTATCTGACTCAGTTATTCAAGTCACGCATCTTGATATTAATTAGAGAAACATAGGTCATCATTTTCCCTATTGGATAAAACAGGAATTACTGTCTTTTTTAAGACGTGACTTTTTGCTTTTTATGAGAAACAAGCAGACTTGTATAAAATAACTCTTGTCAATAAACTACGTCATCTGGCTGCACTGAACATACTCAGTGGATTAAAACTGAAAGTCTGTTGTGATCTGTGTGACTGACACTTCCTTCTCTTGGCTTTTCTTGATAAGCAAGAAATCCCAGTACCACGTCTGGATCATTCTTCCAGCTGGGAATTCCTGCCACTTCAATGCCTAAGAGCAGTGTTTGGCAGGGACTGTTCAGCACCCCATCTTCCTTGGGAGCAAAAAAAAAGAGAAACATAATGCAAGACCTGTTTAACTACAGAATTTTCACAATGAGACTCACTGACACAAATCATGACCCAGAACCCTTAGAGGTGTGAGGATGTTGGCAACTGATTTCAATAAATTTTGGATAAGCTCATCATAAGCTGTATGATTTTTAACTGTGCTAACAGTTATATATATTCATGTTTATGTGAGCTTTTTCCCTTCCACACAGTCTTTTTTCCGTTCTGCTCTGACCCTCTAGCCTCTGCTGCAGTATCAGCAGCTGAGGTCCCTGTTCATTTTTAGCTTAGGAATGATGCCACATGTGTTCAGACAAGGGTCTCACCTGAGTTGTAAACTACAAATGAAATCCAACTAGCATAAAAAACAAAACTTGCTTTCAGACATAAACACCTTCAGCAATGACAAAGAAAATACTGAAAAATTACTGGTGAGGCAAATTGCTTCTTGGTTGAAATACTCTTACTTGAGAATTTGTCCTGTCCTGAAAATCCTTTTCCAAATTCATCTCATGCCTGATGTCTGAAGCAAAGATGAGCATGCAAGAGGTCTTGCTATTTGACAGAGACAAAACTCTTCATGCTTGCCTTCAGTTCTCATAATATCTTTAATTTTCTGCCTTTCACATTAATTCAACTTGCAAAATTTGTCATGCAGATGCAATATAAAGCTCTGTAGCTACGCAAAAGCTCCAGCCAGAGACAAGTTACATTCCTGGTTCTAAGTAGAAAAACTGTACAGAAAAACCTGCAAACCCACTCTGACTCTGCCAGGTGAGCTGTGACAGATCTGATTTCACCACCTGAAAATATTACTGCCCTTTCTCCAGCAGCATCTGCCCCAGATGAGTTACTAAAGGCAGACTTGAGCCTTAGCCTGTGCTCTCTGGAACAGGACTAACAGTGAGGTGAAGATGGGTTGTCCTGGAATGCCTGACTGTGGAACCGCATTTGGCTCACGTCGGGCTCTAGCTGAGCGTCCTGCATAGCTGCAAACCCCTCCAGAAGGTAACAGCAAATGGTTGTAGCTCTTTGCCCTGTGGATAAGCAGAGCAAGGGAAAGGGCAGAGCAATATTCCGTAAGGTTGGCTGTTTCCTGGGTGCAAGCAGATGGTACCAGTTTATTTTGCCACATAGATACAGAAAGTTACAGTGAATTTCTCCTGTGAAAAAAAGAGCCTATTACATTGGGTTGTATCCCTTTCAGTCCTGTATCCAAGTCATTTACGAAAATGTTGAGAGTACAGGGACCAAGGTGGAGCCCTGGGGATCCCCACCAGTGACAGGTCACCAGTCTGATGTCACCCACTCACTATAACCCTCTGTGCTTGACCCATGAGCCAATTGTTCACCCACTACATGATGTGTTTATCCAGCTGTGTGCTGGACAGTTTGTCCAGAAGGATCCTTTGAGAGACAGTTTCGAAAGCTTTACTGAAATCCAAAAAGATTACATCAGCTGACTTCCCTTGATCAACTATGTGGGTCTGCTCATTCCCTATTTCCTCTGCCCCATGCAAGCTGTTCCCCTGAGCAAAACAGCAAGGGATATTTGTAGTCATTTGAAGAGAGGGACACCTCGTCTCCCCTGATTTTTCTCTGTGTTGCTTTCCTGGCCAACTCTTCTGAAAAGTCAAGACATGCAATTGCAACAAGCTGTCACAGGCTGTTCTCCTCACCTGTATCGTATTCAAGCAGGGAAGCAACTTTCATCATCTTTCCAGCACAGGAAAAATAATATGGATATTTGCAAGTGATTAAAAATCAGAAGAGGGAATGCTGAGGGCTGTAGCCAGCTCAAGAAAATTCAGTACTGTTTAAGCAAAGCTATATATTTTTATGTTCATTAAGTTTTAACACCTCCCAGTCTCACCTCAGCAGATTTCATTTTCTTGGAATAAATTGTTATCATTTATACAACTTTGACACAATTATTTTGGAGACTCTTTGAGAGGTGGTTTTGCTTCAAAGCTCAGACTGAGTACTTGAGAGAATTTTTGGCATCAAGCATAGATTATTTTTTTTTTAACTGAACGTGCCCGTCAAGAGCTCTGGCTTCCTGTACAAAAACAAAATGATGAGACACACAAGCTTTCCAAGTCTTGCAGTATCCTCATCATTATTCAACTGACACTCCTGAGGAAGAGCATCTGATCACTTTGTGTTCACATGCAGGAAAAGAGATTGAAGAAGAAAACTGGACAAAGTTCAGGTAGTTCTTAACTAAAAAGTGTTATCTTGTTATTTTTTTCCTCTCTCTGTGTCTTGCTTTACCAACCCTTTTTGTTAGCTGGTCTGGGCCAATGCTTGAATGCTGCATCTGAGTGCTTGGCTTTCAGAAAACCCACATACTACATCAGTTAGAGCTTTTCCAAGTAAAATCCACTATTTTTTGGACACAGGAATGATGTGGGAGACAGCGGATGCAATATAGGAATTACTTTTTGCTCTGAGAGAAATAAAAGCCACGTCCTTTTCTACCTGTGAATTCAGTTCCTTGAGTCACTGAAAAAAAAGTCTATCTTTGAATCTGTACAATGGTGCATCAAAACATATGGCTCTGTCAGATATTATGGAAAATGAAATCAATTTTCCATTTCCTACTGGGAAGGGATGAACACCTGTAGGATTTCTCCTTGGATCACCCTAGAGAGGTCAAAAATGGGAAGAAAGTGACAAAACTCGCTCCAGATTGATACTTACTTGTTGTGCCCATGAAAAAGAACAGAGGAGAGATAAGGTGGTATGAACAAATGGTTACCATTTATCCACAGACATAACAGATATGACAAACTGAACACGCGGTGAAAGTGAGTTGGATGCAGCTGAAAATGCAGCAGTACTTCTGGTGCTCAGGAGGTACCTCAGGAATGGAAGTGTATCTTGAAATGGCTCATTGAGCAGTGTTGCTTGAAGCCAGTGCTGAAGGCGATGGTTTAGATGCTCTATGATATCAGGGGCCTTGTGGCTTTGCGGTTTCCTACTTATTCTGATTACCTACTCATGCTTTTCCTTATTCTGCTGATCATGTGCCCAGCTATTACTTGCACTGAGAAACATCTTCAGAACTCCTTTCTTCCAGCCAGCACACAGACCCTCCCTGCTTTATCTCCCAGGCTCAATTCCCTGCAGGGTCTGGGACAACCTACTTGCACCCAAGGGAATACAGTATTCCTGTTACA
This sequence comes from Lophotriccus pileatus, assembly GCA_035583135.1. Lineage (NCBI taxonomy): Eukaryota > Metazoa > Chordata > Aves > Passeriformes > Tyrannidae > Lophotriccus > Lophotriccus pileatus. The sequence continues at coordinate 12,593,712 of JAWWES010000133.1, forward strand.
AGCAAACCTCAAAGATACACACTTGGCTCTTTCCCTTGCTTTTCATTTCTCCCCATTTTACATGTATAAAAAAAGTTAGTCATCTAGCTCTTTGTGGCAAGGATTAGGCATAATAATAAAGCTAACAGTGTGCTAGAAGAATAGGGTGAATTATTGGGGTCCTTCAACTACACAAAGAGGATGCTGATTAATAGTAGTGAGCTAATTGATTTAATTTGAGTTTGTGTTTCCTGGCACTTGCACATTGAAAAACATTTAAGGAGACTGTGGTGGTTCAATTAGCAATACTATTTTTATTATATGACACTAGACTGTTCCCTAGGATTTTTAGATACCTAAATAAAATCTAGCTGTGTTCTCAGTGGAATCCCCAGCACCTATAATAAAGTCAGTTTTCAGTATGGTGCTTCCAGGAGGGACATTAGCCATTCAAAGCTTAAAAAATTATTAGCAATTCGAAGTTGGAATTCTCTTTGTGAACTGATGGTCTAAAGCCCTTGTATGGGAGTTACTGTTCAGGGGCCTTAGCCATGTGCAGCAAGTAACTCACTTTTGCCTCATCAGCTGAAATGGCAGCAACTCAGACTTGAGGAATAGCAAAAGTAGCAGAGTGGAATTTTGGGTGTTGTCTGATGGCTTTTCTAAGCAGCAGCTCTGTCAGTGTGTCTAGCTGGAACTGTATCACTACCAGATGGATGCGACCTGAAATGCAACAAATCCGGGTGTGCATCCTGACTATGTGCATATAAGAAAAGAAGAAGAGTCACGTGACAAAAATCTGATTACTAATAGACTCATAATTTCCTAATGGAAAACATATTCTTAAAACTATTTTCATGAAAAAATTTGAAAATACTGGGCAACTATTCACATTAGTTAGAAACGTGAATGAGTATTGGAGTAAAAGGAGCTTGACAAACTGCAAAATTCCTGCTCATGCACTCAGTACAGTTACGGTCCTAACATACACACACACACACACACACACACACATATATCTGCAAGAAAAGATGTGATATGTCAGAGAAGCTCTCGCTGTTTGCCAGAGGTCTTAAGAGGATCTTCTATTTCATTCGGTAGTAATGCCCTTTTTGTTGACAAAAGTAAATTGATGACAGGCAAGAGGGAAGCATTTGGTGGAAAAATTCTGTTGACCCTTTTTAGATTGAATTTGACCACAGAACAGGATACCAGCAGTTGCAGAAATGATAGATTTTTGTAATGACCGGCAGAATGGCCTTTTGGCATGTTTAAATGGCAATAAATTTCACTAGGAAGAGGGCAATTTAACTACTTTAGGGCAGTGAGGATACTCTTTGTTTGAGGTGTAAATAAATTGCGGTTCATTAACAGTGCACATATTACTTTCACGGTGTAACTGTAAAGCAGGGGGTGTTAATATTTAATTTAATTTAAGCAGATATACTTTACCTGTTTGAGATTTAGGCTTGTTGGGTTTTTTTTTTAATCCAGACTTCGGTAACTTTGGGTAACAATTCTTCTGGGCCCTTTAACCTCCTAAGGTCCATGCGTGCACAGCTCCAGTAATCCCAAATAAACCAGGGTGCACAAGAGAGTAAAACTGCTTGGCATGACCATGACTTTTCCAGCCTGTATAATTAACTGTGCCAGTTGGTACTAATTTACACCAGCAAAACTCCAGCTTCTGTTATGTGGTTTTAAGTGCTAATTTAGTTATGAGAAATGTGGAGAGCCAAAGCCTTGCTGGTTACACTGCTGCAAAACCAAAGGAAAGTCACTGAATGAAGCAGGTGATGGCAGAACCGCAGTGACATTACTGTTGGCAGAATTTATTTCTCATCTTTTACCTTGACTCTGAAATTCCCTCTGTCCCTCACTCATTATTTTGGCACGGTTCCTTGCTGAACTCTGCTATTCGGGGAAGAGAAGGGGGGGCGGGGAGGAGACGTACCCAATACAGTTTGACATTTCCTCAAAAAGATTGTATTAAAATCCACTTACATTTAGAGCGCACTCTCATTTTGGAATGCTAATAAGCCATCATTTCATCAAGGTAAAGGGAGCAAAATCTAATCAAGCCAAAGACCAGCTCACTTTACTGTTGACTGTGTTCCTGAAACATCATTTTAAAAGGTTGCTTTTAAGCATAGCTAAAAATGACAGACTTATCAAAAGTTTATAGATAACCGTTGCACTTGGCTACTTACCTCTGTCTGTAATAAGTGAACTTTATTTCTTTATTAAAGATTTTGGGGCTGGCTGTGAGCTCATATACATGCTGCTGTTTACACCAGCAGGCAACCATTTCCCCAGGATCACATTCAAGTGACGGGAAGGCAAGAAGTTTTCTCCAACTCTTGGCCTCTCTCTCCAGTAACAGGGGCTTGACCATGATTTCTCTTTTGCCTTTGAAAAACCAAACCTCACTGGAGGAGTAATTTTAAAATACAGTTGTAATAAAAACAAACAAAATAGGGAGAACTGGTCACTGATAAAAACTATTCCACGAGACTTGGAAAGCGGAGGCAAATGCTGACACAGCAAAAAAAGGGATACAAGAAGGGAAGTGACAAAAAGAGTTGTGTTGAACTGGCTGAACATAGTGTGACTGTGATTCTTGATCTGCAGAGTGTTTTTTTAATACAGCACCTGAGCGTCTTGCAGTGCTGCAGGAAACGGTGTGGGTCCTGGCTCCTTTACCTGGCATGGGAAAACCTGCTGGTGTTCCCTAGGGACAGGAGTGCCATAGCAAAATTTGCTCCTGAGTGGGAAGTTCTCATCTGAATTCAGCCATGGCTCTGATTAATAGGCTTCAAGCAGCTACCTTAGACAAAGCATCTCCCTGTGAAAGTCTCCATCTGCACCACAGTCTCTCAACAGCCATGTACTGCTCACAAATATGTTCAGATTGGTGGGGGTAATTAAGGTATGGCCTTTGGGTGAGACACAGCAGGTTACTTAGATAAGATAAATTCAGAAGGCATCATGTAAACACGGAGTGAATGTGAATTCCTTGATGAGAATATTCCACATTTTCCTATGGGCAGGCACCTGCACAGTCTTAGGGCAATCATTCAAGCTCTCCAACTTTTTGTGAGCTTCCACCAGTGTCCTGCAGGTTGCTTGTCAAGATGTTCAGTGAATACTGAGCACCAGTTTAAGGACAGAGCACCTCCAAAAAGTTTCCGAAGAGTGACACTGGTCTCTGAGATAAGAAAGTTTTGGCAGGGGGAGTTAGATAAGTCTTATCAGGTTACAGTAGTGAAGCTGATTTTTTGCCACTGTGATCCAGCATTGTGCTACCGCTGCTGTGTGCAACGTTTCTGCTGGGTTTTGCTCTCTTCATCAATGCTAGAATGTTTTTTATTAAAGCTTGTAATATAAAGAGGCATGAGGAATTTCCTGTTCCTAATATACTGCTGGAAAAAGAGATTTGGAGAGTTGGTTGACTTGGCCCTTCCCTCGTGGAAGATGCATACCATGTCACCACTGACCTCATGCTCTGAGCCTCATGAACATTTTTATCTTACTTCCTTTGTGTTTTCTCTTTGGAAGATTTCTCACCCTCCTCGCTGTATTTAATATTTTACGTGTACAACCAATCAAACTGTTTTACCATTTTCCCCAGTGATTAAAATCTGAGGCTGAAGGTTGCATTTAAACAAACTGCAATTACATGGCTCACACAAATTCCTTTCAATTCCAGGGAATAAAATAACATTATTGGCAATACATTCTTCTGGTTCATTCCTTTTGTGCCCATTTAAGGTTCATACCCTCTAGAAGGTCAAGATTGCTATTTTTTATTACAATAGCATATTGTTGAAATGCTATCAGTGCACGTTGAAAGAGAAGGAAGCAGAGCATACTGCATTGTTCTGGTTCTGATAGCAGAGAATAACATTATCAGTTCTGAAAGCTTTTTGAGAGACCGAGGAGTAGAAGGGAAAACCATTCAGTAGTTGATGCCTCTCCTGATTCTATCACATCACCCACTTGAGCTTATATTTTATTATTTATTGTTTGTATTAGTGATTATTTATATTCAATATCATTTATACTTATTGTTTATTTATGGTTATAACACACTCATCATACAATATTAACCAACCTATAACACTGTCATTGACAGCTGTTTTTTTTCATTATCCTTCATGAATATTTCAGTGTAGTCTGCCCAATTCTTCTATTTTAGGAAAGTGTTCAAAAGTGCTGTCTTGGGAGGTCCTATGAATACCAGAGTATACATCCAAATGCCATTCATTACATCTTCTTGGACTGATTTAGATTTGTGTTACTACAAATGTGTATTGATAGGAAGAATCAGCTGTACACATATAAAGATGGTGCCACTGGATAGTCTATGGTATAACTATCTCCTACTTGGGAAATTAAAGTCTGCCTTTTTTTTCTTCCTTTTTTTTTTCTTTTTTTAATTTTTGGAAAGGAATGAAAATTTTTATTTTAGAATTGAATTTCCCATACCTTGAATTATCTGATTATTGCTATTACACTTCCTTCACCCTCAGAAACAGAAGGGTTTTTCTGGATGAAACTTACTGGGTGTAGAATCTTGACAATGAAAGAAGAATGGAAAAAACTGTGCAATTGTCACTTTAGAGACATGCTAACTCCTTTCTGTTAGAAGCTGGATAACATCTGAGGCAGCAGACTTTATCTCTTGCAGAACTGTTAAGCCCTTGTCCAGTGTCTGGTGTAAAGTAATTTTTGTCCCAGTGCGCAGTAATATGGCAAAATGGCTGAAGTGGCTGGAGTTATCTGCAGCACAACCCTGCTTTGTCAAGCTACCTGTTATCAAAATAGCTCATTGACCAAAAGGCCATTAGTCTCGTCAGTAGTGAGGGAGGAACTCCCTTTGCAAATCCACTCTTGTGCTTGCTGCAACGTGAAGAACCCCATAAATTACCCAAAATTCTCCCATCTAGAGCTTTTTCCTGCTCCTCTCAACATAAAGTTGTCAACCCACAAGTTTCTTAACAGGCTCAACTCCTCCTTGGAGGATTCCCAACCCTAAACAGAGGGTATCCTTTTCTGATTCTGCTTACACTGCATGGGGAATTTTCCTTGCTTCTCCTCTGAGGATACCTACTGAGAGCTGTAGCAGACCCTGTGATGATTATGCCTCTCTCCAGTAAAATACTGTGCTTCCTATATCATGGCACCACAAGCTAACCACTGGGGACACGATCCTGTGGGGAAATGGGGCTCTGTCCTCATGCTCTTCACATCGGTGCTCATACAGACTTAGCTGGGAGGAGGTTTTCAGCTGCTGTGGAAATGAGGGGGAGGAGTGCAGCACCAGCCTCAAGGCCCTTTGAAAACATGCCATGGTCAAAGCATGCCAGGCGGATCGGCACGGTGGACCAGATGTGTGTTTTGCAAATTAATGAAATGCCTTTTGAAATGCTTTTAAGTAAATGAGAGTTAAATTCACCCTAATTGCATTAGCCTCTGTGGAGAGCAGTATCCATTCAGGGTCACGTCCGTCTGGTTCTCAGACGTGTTTCAGCACCTTACAAACCAGGTTCCTGCGTACGGAGAGAAGGGAGGACGGATACAGGGCTGCCTGAGCACAGCCTAGGTCCCTTCAGGTGTAGAAGGACAGTATTGGGCACCCACTGGAGTAAATGGGAGCTCATCTTTGCCTGCCAGCAGGTTTGAGTCTTGTGGGAATAGAGTGGGTGCTGAGCCCAGCTCCGTGGGACACCCAGTGTGCTGTTGGGAGCCCATCACTGAGTGAGGGTGGAGGGTGAAGACAGTGACTGGGCAGTGCTGAGCACCCTCCGGGACCCAGACTTCCTGGGGATGGAGAGGCAGACAGGGAGACAGGGAGAGTGGGGGTGAAGTGCTAGACAGCTTCTCCATCACCAGGGCTGCGGCTTTCATCTTCGTCGTGGTCCGCTCTCTTTTTTCAGATGGCACTTTGACAGAAGATTAATTCAAGTCAGCTGCTGAAAATAATTATTGCATTATGGGAGCAGTAATCATTATTTAGAACATGATTAAATATGTCTGCGTCTATTGACTCTGCCTATGATTTATGTATTTGTTTAGTCAATAGTCTAATGTAAATGATGTAATTAATTATAGATGGTGGTGTCAGGTCATTGGTAAAAACAATCTGATGAGAACAAGGGCTCTGTTTTTTCCTGACAGATGCAGAGGGAGGGCGGGAGGGACGGGCAGAGTTGAGGGAATTCCAGGGGAACTTTTTCATGTGTGAATGGCGGCTGGGATCTCAATTTGCATGTTGTCTTTCTCTTGTTCAGCATTCGTTTAGAAATTGAAATAACTTGTTAAGCAAAGGGGAAGGGAACACATGATTGCAAAGAGGACACCTGGGAGTAGTGACGGTGAACAGCTAAAGAGCCAGCTGCTCCCTAACACAAGAGAGCGTGCCACTATCATTTACCGCTTCATAAAATTAAGTGTTTTCCAAATTAAATCAGTAGGCAGCATGCAGGAAGACCTACTATCTCTAATAACAATTTTTCAATCAATATTGGGGGCCCGGCTGATCTGGAATCAGAGCGGAGGAGTCTGGGATTGGCTGGGGGGACCAGGGAGACAAGGAGAGGAGGAGGTTGGGGGGGATGCTCAAGTACTGCAGCCTTCAATCAAAGCAAAAGTTAAAAAAAATATATATGCATGGTGGATTCTCCATCACTGTGAGTCTATTCCCCATAGATTTTTCTCTTAACTGATAATTCGGTCAGTCACATTCCTCAGAGGGAGGTCACGGGTCACCCCAGCCCCTGTCAGGCCTCAGAGAAACCATTTCCATTTTAATGCCGCAGCTATAATCTATCAAAGATGTGATGTACAAGATACAATGAATTTAAGTGGTCTTCATATATCACTGAGCTTTCATGCCTTCACCTGGGTAATAGTCTGAATTACTCTCCCTACCTCACAATCTGTCACCCCCAGTAAAATAACTGCCACACGGGTGTTAATGGCAGGTTTGTCCAAATTGGGGCCGTGGTAGCCCAAGGCATTACACATCATAAACTTTAGCATTCAGTGCTTAGCCTGGCAGTGTCAGCAATTGAAAATTATTCTGTAAATACTTCCGCGGCGCTGCTCCGCTCATGTTTTTATTTATGGCAGCCAAAACAAGCGTAGCAGGACGGTGCAGAGCACAGCTGCTGGTGCCATTGCACACCCCCCCGTGCCTGCACACACGCACACACACACACGTACATGCAGCCTGTGACAAAGCTCTGGCCACCCAACCCTACTGAAATCCTGCAACTGCAACCTCTAAGCATGGGTGGACCTAAGGTGTAGGCGGGCTGGTAGTTTCTGTAACGATTAGACCACCGCAAACTCGGGTTGTTTATCAGTATCCAGTAGCAGAGTTGTCTGTGCCCATATCAGCTAATGCCTGCAGGTTAAATGGAACATATCTGGGTGCCCTTCCATATGAGAATACTGTCCAGGTAACCCTGGAGCTCCTGAGTTGCCCTGTCTCCTTTATGACTGCACACAAAGCCATGAGCCCCAAATCCATTCTTGTGTTCCCAGGTCTCAGGGAGGTCTCCTGAGTCACAACTGTGGTAATGATTGTAATTGCTGGTGTAATTATGCCTGTAGGAATATGGATTTCTTGCTTTGCTTTAAATGAGCTCCTGCATGGTTCCAGCTTAGCAAGTTTCCTTCCCTACCCCAGGCTGCATGTGGACTGTCTGGCTGAACACTGAGTGACACCAACTCACAGACAATAAATTATACTAAAAAAAAAATAAATCTATCCCATTAAATCATACAAGGCCAACTTAGGCCTGTAAGTCAGAGCAGTTGTGGAGGAAGGAGTGGGAGAGGGGATCTGAAGAGGAACAGTCTTGGAGAGGTCTCTTAAAGTTGTTCTGCTGCTAAAGCCATCCTGAAGTGAAGGCTTAGATGGTGCTTCATTTAGAGCAAAAGGCCAGCTAAGTGCCTGGGGCTGGGCAGCAGGGAATGCAGGTCGCTGACAGGTGGGGTAATGCCTCTGCTATGTCCTCACAAGCACCTTGCTTAATTCACCTCCGTACAGAAGCCTGGACTAGACACAAGCCCCGTAGCATTAGAGCATCCACTTTGGAGGATGCAAGTATGATTTTTTTTGTCTTGCTTTGTATCTCTCTGTTGTATAAAGCTCAGAAAACAGAGTCGGGAAGATGTTTGTGTTAGATATGTGAATTAACACAGTGATGCTCCCTTCGGGTCTCTACTGTGAATACGAGCTGTTTTCCTCTCATGTGCTGCAGGGGAAGATACAGTAAAGTGTGATCCCTCCTTGCCAGTCTAAGCTTGGTGCAGATATTACCTCTCCCATCCTATCCTGCTCCATGGCTTTCAAGCAGTGTTAAAATGAGAATTTTATTTGGGGGAGATCCTGCTGTGATAGGGATCATAGCCAATGGCTATAATATTGGTCCATCTTAGCTGAAAAATCAGTGTGAATCACACACTTCCCTGCTGCCACAGAGGGGGGTGAAAAGAATCATAGATTTTTAAATATTTTGTTTCTTTTTGTGATGTGAGAAGCTGCTATAAGTCAGTAATTCCCATTCTCTTTTACCTGTTCCACTTCATCCACTGACCCTGTCCTCCTCGAAAACACAACCCCCTCAGCCCAAAGTCTTGCTTGACAAGAGAAGGCTACCTACAACTTCTTTTTGTCCTGACATCCAATGTCAAATGATGTTCTCTATCCTGGGCTTGAGTACTATGTAGAGCTAGAAGAATTATTTCCTACTTCAGTTATCTTCTTATTGTAAATTAAAATAATCTGCTACGAATTTCCTATACTTATGCAGTTATATCAAATCCTGTTTATTCCTATGGCAGATGTAGGTGGTTTGGTATATTCAGTTAGTAATAGAATCCCTTTAAGTTACGGCTGCTGTCCATAGGCTTATCGTTGTACTTGTTTACAAATAGCAGGTTAACAGTTACTGAGTTCTCTTGGTAGCTGTTGTCTTTAATTAAAGACTGTCACCAAAGTCTTCCACACATTCAGTCCCTGGGCAAATGTGAATTGGTACAGCACACACTTTGTGAAGATTGTGCTCTGCAGTAAATACCCAGGTTGACAAAGATGACGTGAGCAGTGATAAAGTGTGAAACTCCCAGGCAAATTTTTTCCTGTGGGAAAAACCCCTTACCTTGTAAAAACTAACACAATGACCACGGTTCTTCTGTGACCCCGGTGTTTGCTCACTTCAGAAGGCACAAAGCTCTCCTCAACCTTTCAGGGTCAAATCAGGCAATAAAAACCTGACTACATGCTGGGGTTTCAGCCCTGCTCCTTGTGCTTGCTGCAACCCTACAACCCATCTCCTACTATCCTGATGTTCATGCAGCCCAGAAAATATTTACAAAGTTGTATTTTAATCTAAATGTTTCCAGAATATTTTATGAGGGGGATAAAATGCTATACTGTCTCCTTTAATGTAACATGCATAAAGTGCAACACCAAAGAAGTGTCTAAATAAAAGATATTTTTCATAATCTTTATAGTGGAAGGAAATAGTTATATCCTTTAGCTTCAGTAGCTAAAGTATATGCTTGATTTTTAAGCACATCTTGGAGTACTTTCCTAAATCAGGATCTTGATTTCTAGCATTGTAGTTTTTTCTAACTTGGATATAATTTACAATAAATCGAACTCTTTTCTCTTTTGACATATTATGCTGATCTATGGCTTGGCTTTCATTTTGTCCTGTTAACTAGAAACCCACTTCATCATGAAATATATCCCTCATACTTTCTCCTACATAGTGAGGGGAAAACATTGATAAACATCAAGTGCCAGCCATTTCTCAAAAGCTTCCTACAGATCTCAGAGAAGGAGAAGAAAAATAAATATTAGGCAAGCACTACTTGCCTAGTAGTCAGCACTAGTCAGCACAACTACAAGCTGACTAGAGGAAGGGTAGGAGCAGCAGGTAGGAGGCCGTGGAAAAAGTCATTAGACTTCAGTTTAGGTGGAGATGGAATAAACCTGATGTCTCACATGTCTAACCATATTATGTTGTTTTAAAGTGTGAGGTTTCAATTGAAATGCTACCTTTCCCCAGCACTACTCCTGAAGGTGATCAAAGGACTTGTTAAAGTAAATAGTCTCTTGTTGCACTAATGTCGAACTTAAAATTTCCCACAACATTTTAGGTGAAACTTATTTCCTTGGAGGCTTTTAGGAAATAGAACTAAGCCAGCTTTGGTTAAGTTATGAAGCGGCACCTGATAACATGGGCTAACAATAGGAATATTACAGCAAGGCAGACCTGTCTGTTTACATAATTTCCAAATCTGTTGCAGTTGGCCCCTGTCTAATCCTTCTGTGTCCCAAACACTGGATTTTTAGACACTGAAATTTGCTGCCCGCTGCACAATAGAGGAGAGCTGTTTGAGCTAAAGAACAATATTGGCAGAAGAACAAATGGCTTTGAACTGACTGTGAATAAATTTGAGCAATTGCATTATTCCTAACCAGCAGAGGAGCCAGGCTCTGGAAGAGTTTTCTTATAGGAAAAGAAGGAACTGAGCCCTGGCCAGCTTTAAGATGAAGCTTGATGGGTTTATGAAGATAATTATAAGACAGAGTCCTCCACATGCCTCTTGATAACTGCAGGCTGGGCTCCTGGACCTGGCTGCCTCCTCCAGCCTGAAGCACACTCACAGGGAAAATTGATGTGGTCTGTAGGTGAAGTGTGAAATTCTTGGTGGTACTCCCAAGGGATTTTACAGGAGCGCTGCAGGAGAGCCTTGCAGTCATCTCTATTTGTCTCAGCCCTGCTTTCCTTCTTCCCTTTCTTGATCAGGACATGAGTCTCATAGATTCCTCAGACACACCTTGCATGTAGCTGCAGGCACTGGTGAACAAACACATGGGCAGCTGTGGCTTGTGGATGTGGTCCTGTTAACCCAGGACCCTCAAATCTGTCTTTCCCAACAGATGGGGAGACACATACCACTCTGGCAGTGCAAAGTGACTCTGACACGTGATTTCTGACAAAGGGAGCAGAAGCATCTGGGATCACTTCTCACAGCAATTGAAAAACCCTGCCACAGGAGGAGGCAGCTGGACAGGGCTGCCAGAGGCCCTTGCCCAGGCTCCTGCTCTAGGCAGGGCCAGTTGGGGCCCATCCAACTGGGTTTGTACCACAGTCATAGGCATGGTTTGGTCCTCTGGGACTCCAACTTCAAGTCAACATAGTATTATTCCCTTCTGTTTTCCTTCATCTCAGACTTTTTTACAGAGTCACCTGTACTTTCTGAAAGAATGACCACTGTGCTCAAAGCAGGAACTTGCAGTTTTCACTTGCACTTGCAATTAAGTTCTTGGAGGCTGATGGACCCCTGCTGCCATTACTAGCAAAAATCATGAAAGATCAGGCAATGTCTTCATTTTCATACCTAATTGTAGGAAGTTTGGTAACTTGGGACAGATCCATGGGACAACATCACTACAGGGAGTGAATAGGTGGTAGCAGTAATATGATCCCCAAGTTCCACGTTTCAGCATTAAATCTCAGCTAGGAAGGATGCTGTCTGCTTATTTCCCTTCCTGCTCTTCATCACAAAACATATTTTAAAGTGTGTGCAGAGGGCTATGGGGACCCAAGACCCCATGCTTTATAAAAGATCAGTGCATGCTGGGAGTGGCAGATATTTCCCCTAGCCTGGCTCTGCCTTTTTCCTTGCCCAGTTCTGCCTAAATGCATGTCAGCACCATGGAGGGAGCCTTGGAGAGATGAGAAATGATGATGCAGCAAAAATATAAGCATGGAAAAATTAAACCAAGCTACTGATAAAGAAACAAATCTAGTTTTCCTCTAGTAAAAGACATTTTTATTAGGAGTTCAGTACTTCAGTAGGGGGCAGATATACAACATATATGCTCTTTCCCAGAATTTCACCCTCAGTTCAGATGAGAATTTGCCCATAAAGCTCCAGAAATGTTTTTCTTTTAGTAGTGACACTTAATAAAATAATTAGGCAATTAATTGCCTAACTCCACAAGGAGCAGCAATTATTTCTTTTACTTAAAACACATAAAAAGCTGTGTCATTTATTGATAGAGAGTAGCATAATATTCTATGGCAGAACAGCCCTCTGGAGACATTACTCTATATGCTGCAAATGCATTTTGAGAATAATAAACAAAACTCAGCTAAATCTTAAATGGGCTCATTCCTGTATTTAAAAAATACTGCCATTCATTACAATTATTTATTGTTTATCAGTGCACAGACGACCACAGCCCAGCAAGAATGACTTGGCCTGTATCCCCAGGAATTTACAGCCACAAACCCTGTTCTCATACCAATACCTGCTCAGCTGGACTCACGTGAGCTCTGATCCAGCAAAGGGCTTGAGCATGTGCCTGGCTTTCGGGAGGGCAGCACGCTCCCAGAAGCCCCAGAATGCATTTCAAGAAGGTTGCTCAGTCCAAGCCTTCTGCCCTGCATACAGATGAAAACATATGTAGACAGCAGTCCTCCCAGACAGCAAAAGTGGTCACAGGTGCCTAACTATTTTAATACAGATCTTTAATTACAATATTAATGTTCATTTTCAGATCGAGTGTTTGGCAAAGGTGAAAATGAAGGTGATGTCGATACCATAACTTCGCATATCTTCAAGGACTTTACTCTGACTTCCGTGTAAAGTCAGGTGGTAGGTTTTCATTTACACAGGTCTTCATTTATACATTATACAGAAGGTGCCATCCTGGTTTTGTTGGTGCAAGTAGACTGACATAAAATCCTTGTAAACTACATATTCCAATTTAAAACCACTGTAAGATTCAGTGTTATGTTTCATTGGCAGATTCTCTGGGTTTTGCTGCTTAATTTAGTCTATGTGGGCTTCACAGTATCAGCAGCTGAGCATCAAACCTTCTAGGTTAAGGTAGTGTTGTTATCAATATATTCAAGATACTGACTGTATTGATGTGCAAACTCATACAAGAGGGAATGAAAACAACCTACGTCTTTAAAAAGACTTGGACTTACCCCTTCCCAGAAAGGGAGAAATGGGCCTGTTCATGTTCCTGCAGCGCCAGATGCACATGTAAGAGAGAGACATAAAATCCCAAAGTCCCGGCTGGTGGCAAATTTGAGTATTGGGGCTGGGTGGAAGAGGCTGGGTGAAAGAGGGTGAAAAGTGTTCCTGCTGAGTTGCAGGTCTAGCAGGCTTGGGAGCAATTTAATTATGGGATGATTTTTGCTTTGCAAGAGAACTACCGGAAAGCAGAGTTGTCATAACGTGCTGCTGCAATATTTTTTGCATGCTGCATTTTCATATTTCATTTTGAAATTAAACTCTTGAGGTTTTTCATTTTATCTTGACATCCTTTACAATAAGACACTAAGCTTTTAAAATACAAGCTGGAATGTTACTCAGCGCATTGATCAAAATGTCAGTTTGTCAGAAGTGAACTGTTTTGATTATATCATCCTTAAAGTCATTATTCTGGAGCTTTATTTTGCAAAGAATTTGGCAGCGCTTCCTCCTATGTGAAGCTAAACCAAATATTGAAACCGCAGAGCCTTTGCAAACTGCACATCTGTCTCCGTACAACTCAGACAGATACACAGCTATTCTTTTTCCTTTCTTCCCAGATAAAGAGGAATTTTATTTTAAACGTGGGTTTTTTAATGCCTGAGAAAATAGGGCAGTCACAGAGCCATGGCTTTAAACAAACTTTATTTGGGCGCTTGACTGACTGGCAATTGTGGGCAATCATTTTAGCTGTCACAAGGCCCAGAGAAATGTGGGAGAGCTCTTCCATGAAATGTTTATATTTCATAAACAAAATGATGTGCTTAACAGTCAGAGTGATGGGAGGGTTCCGGCTAATGCATTTTCCAATGTGTGAGGCAGATTATTAATGCGCTCCAGTAGCTGTTAATTTCAGTTTGCCGGAATGATTTATGGGGAGGTAAAGGAGAGAGACATAATCTAATTGAGATCAGAATCACTGTTCTAGTAGAGGAGCACCAGCATGGACCCCGGCCACAGCAGAATGATTAATATCTAATAAGCAAATAATCCGTTAAATTATTATAAACATTACTTTTGACAACTCTTTTGTTGCGAGGGGAAAAGGCAAAACAAGCAAGCAAGACTAACAAAACCATGAGTAAATTTTTCAGGTGTTTCTCTTGAGATACACAAAGATAAAGGTTAGACACTGAGAAAAAAAAGTACACCGGGTTAGGAGGGAGTGTACTCCCTGATCAATTGTAAATCAGCAGGGGAAACACTGATGCTGTAATATGAACAACAATTGAACGATCAGAAGAAAATCTATCTTGAAAACGAAGGGAGAGACAGGAAAAACTCCCGCGTTGTCGGGATGATCCACGGCTCAGTTCGCAGCCGGCAGCTCCCTGGTCGTCACTGCCCTCGTTAGTATGTCCTGCCTGTGGCCCTGCCTGTGCTGCCCTTTGTCTCAGAGACGGGGATCTGAGCACTCCACGTATCTCTATGGCATGATCCCAAAAGGGGATGATGATCGTGCTAATCTCTCTTCTCTCCAATGCCCCGCCATCATTTTTGCATTTGTCAGGTTTCTTGCACTTAGTTTTCTTTAGCCAGCAGGTGACTTGGATTTAGTCCTTTACCAGTCGTGCACAGGGAGATGCAGAAACAATTTTGGCTGAGTGAAAGGTGTCAGTGGTGTGTCTGTGGGGTGTGTGTGGGTACTCCTGCAAGCAGTTCAAATTCATGTTAAAAGACAATTCAAGGAAGCCCAAAGAATCTGACACAGTGCAACACTAAGTTCTGGGCAAAATACTTCACTCTTCAGTTTTCCTTCCAGAAGGGGTGTTTGCAGGAGTAAATATTGTAAGTAAACTATGCAACTGGCCTTTGTCAGTTCCCCTGCACTGTAGGGTATTAAAAGTGTATTTTGAATTAGACAAAATATAGTCAAAATTAGTCAAAATAATACTTTATTTTTCAGCAGATGAGAAAAGATTCACCAAAAGTCTCGTGGGATTGAACAGAATATTTTTCTTTACCAAAAAATGAGTATTTCATTCATTTTCAGGGGTTTTTTAATCCAATGAAATATGTTTTAAATAAATAAATGTTTCCAATAAAAAAAAGGAAAGTGAGCACATTCAAAAATATTAACCAAATGAAAAATATTAACCAAATATTAACCAAACTCACCACTGGGGTGGTGAGTCCATGTTGCTTGGCTGACCCCCAAACACCACACACCACTTTGCACTAGGGCAGGGCCCAGATCTTGGTTTTCACACTTAGAGAATTCTTCTGATTCCTCTGAGGGTGTAGATTGATTTCAGTAAGATTTGGCTTTACTTGGATATCTTTGTTGTTCTTCTTCATCTCGCCCCTTTTCCATGGCCTGGTCGAGGGAAAGTAGGTCTGGAGAACATGTGAATGAAGCTGGCAAGCCTGCGGCCAGGGCTGTGGGCTCTGCTCTCCAACACACAAGGGAAGCCCTGGGAGGAGTGGAGGAGGATGCAGCATGTGGGTAGTTGAAATGTGTGAAGTGTTTCCCCTTTCACAATATCACCAGGCGTGTTGACAAATTAGATATCCCATCCCATCAAGTGCTTTCTGTGGAGTCCTTTAGAGTCCGCGTGCAACTCCACTGGTCGCATCCAGATGGAATCACACAGGGCTTTCCATGAGGGTTAGCGAGCCCAATATAGAAACAAATACTGTTTGTGCCTAATACGGTCAGGAAAACTATTTAGTGCATAGACAAACTGTTCTGGTTCGTCTGTTGAAAGCACTGCCAAGAGCAGGGAGTAGTGCTAGGCGGTGATCGTGCAACTGAGTAACGGCCACAGAAATTAAAATTTCTTTCGGGCTGGTAAAGTTTATCCACTGGCATCGAGTAACCACCAGTGGAGCAGAGGTGTACCTGTCTTCAGTATAGATGGCAGGGAGACTGGAGCAATTTTACCTCATTATACCAGCATTGTGCACCGGGAAGGCTTGCAGCAATGAGCCTTGTACTGCTGTCAGTTGTCATGGCCTCTCTACAGAAAAATGGCAGTTTCACTATCGCAGAACTTATCCAAAAGAACCATGCATCCTACCTGATGTTGGACTTTGGAGAGGAAGTAGTCTTACATCACTTGTTTGTTTGTTTAAATTATGCAAAATCCGCAAAATAGGATCTGGAGTAAGATCAGTAAAGAACCTAAAGCAGTGAAAGAGTGAGTAGTATAATTCCAGCACCAGAAAAAAAGACCTAGTCACCAAATAAAGGATAGCAAAATAAGCATCAAAACATTGGCTTTTGGCTCATACTTTTCTAAGCAAAAGTCTGCTTTACATTAACCAGATGAATATATCCAAAGAATGAGCCATGGACTTTGAACTGGAGTGCAGGAATTCTGATTTGAGTTGATGCTATTAATCTCATTTGCAAGAAACTTCCTTTCCTTTGTTAATCCCCCATTCTTACTGTTAATGATTATAAAATAATCATGGTTATAATGATTAATGATTATAAAATCATCCTTACTACTATAAATCTGTCTTTCAGCTGGCTTGGAAAGACAAAACCACAGCATCTCTCATTTTCTTTCTCAAAGGACATTCAGCTGTAGTCAGGCACTGGAAAAGTTATTTAAAATACTACCCCACTCCTTTTGGGTTAATTCAGCTGTGACCCAGTGTGCTGCTCATCCTAATATTAACTCTGAGAAACTTTTCTTTTAATCATGTGGAATCTCTGTTTGTTATTCTGACTGTTGCACTTGGCTCTGTTGGCTGTCCCACAGCCTCCCTGGATCCAGGCAGTTAGCAGAGGAGAGCACCCATGTAAACACCCAGTCACCCCTCCCTAGAGCCTAAGGGGATTTGCCCAGTTTTTAAACACCTGCCTGAGCTGTACTGAAGGTTACAGGCAATGGAGGGATTTCTCAGTCCTCTACAGAAATAGGAAACATAGAGAAGCCATTCTCGGAAAGTGTTTTCCTCTGCTGTGTGTCACTGATGCAGTTCAGGCTGCTGCCAATACTCAGCACAGCATTATGTCCCATGGCAAGGAGTTGGATGATTTGGGTTGGGTGCTGTGTGAAGAGTTATCTGTGTTTGTAAAAACAAAACCAGAACAACAGACAAGTACAAAGCAAGCACCACTGTTACCACTTCTGTATTTTCTACTGCATAAATGGTGAGGTTGGGTTGCCCTGCCAGCCCCTTGTTAGTCACTGCAAAGCTCAGTGCTGCTGCATCTTCAGAGCCCCATGTTCAGGCCTATGGGTGAGCCTTATTGAAGACAATAGAACTGTAGGCATCTACAAATTGAACCTGACCCTAAAGGTTTGGATGCCACAAACTGGCATCACCTGTCATAAATCCCATACAAGTGATGTTAAGCTGGAGTTTTCCCTGATGAGTTCATAATTCTCCTGTGCAAACCATGGGACATTAGTGAATGCTCTGATCACATCCCTGTGTATCTGGTCAGAACTGTCTGAACTGATGCAAAATGCTGCAGTCAGCTTAGTACTGAAAAGAGCTGGTGATAAGTGCAGACAAACGGGAGCAGACATCTCCCCTAGCACTGATGACAAATTCTGTCCTTGTGGACAAGCTGGACAATGTCCTCTGGGTCCAAACCTAGCTGGGGTGAGACATGAAGCGTAGACAGTGATCCAAATGTCCAGCAAGATTTCCAGCACTTTGGAGTCTACCACATTAAGGCTGAAAATTCTTCAGGTGCTCCTTCAGTCCTCCTTGGCAGGACTTCAGCTTCTTCCCAGCCCACCCTCAGAAATAACCCCGAGAAGAGGTTTTTTTAACAACTAGCTGCTTCAGGGAACACCAAAGCCTGGCCTTGACTCGCTGTTGTGCATGACAGGTGTGCATCAGGAAGATCAGGCACCTTATCTTTCAAAATTCAAAAAAATCCTGGAATGCAAAATTGCGTAGGTACAGTTCTGTATGTTAGGTCACTCAGGATCACTTTGCCAGTCCCTGAAACTCTGCTAGATTTCTTTTCCTAGGTGTTATGTGTTGGCATTTGGTCCTGCAAAAGGTGCATTCTTCTCTTATCTTCTATTCAATGTTCCCCACAGTATATGTGACACCAGGAAAAAGAATGTGTGAAGTAATGGCCACCCTTTAGGTTATCAGACCTGGGAACGGAGGCCAGTTTATTTGCAGTGTGGAGCATTTAAATTCTTAGTGCTTACATTCACAGAAGCTGAGAAAAACATGTTCAAAACATACAGAAAACATTAGTGCATGACCATCAAGGATTAATTTCTGATATGATGACACATGGAATAATGTTTTAGCTTCAAGGGCATCAGCAAATTAAATGCTGTTTAATATCTGACCCAATATATTGAGGAAGGCTCTGTCAATAAATTAATTTGTCAGTTGTGAAGCTAAGTTCTGTTGCATGGATTTATTTCATGGCACATACATACTAACAATATTTAAGCAGAAGCAATAGAAAGTATGCATGGTTTTAGGCTAGTAGCCCAGAAATGAACAGATTAACACAGCCTGATTTAATAGTTGGGAAATTAATATTTGTTTATATTCTGCAAGCAGCAGAGGAATACCTAGTATTTCCAGTAAGGCCTCTGACTTGTCTCCTTCTGTAAGCAGGGCTTGAAATGAGGGTTGGAAGGGCATGCCCTCACTTCCACACCTTTGGAAGCACTGTGTATAATCTCTTTTCATCTACCTGCGCCTCTCTAAACCATTATATAATGCTATTTACCTGTTACAGTAGGTTACAGTTAACAGCTGATATTTGCAAAGTGCTTTGGAATCCAAATCTGACCTTGTGTCTTGGTTTGGGATCAGCATGGCAATGTTCACGTGGCACTATTCTTTGTTTGACTATGCATTTCTGCTGTGCTTGCTCATTGTTTAGTGGGTTTTTTCTCTATGTTTCTTATGCATATATGTATGTAGGTATGTGTATCTGAACATAAATATCTTTGTTAGCATCCAAACACACACGTGCAAGCACACACCTAAAGCTTCTGCTCTACATAAAATATATTTCATTATTTCATTACATATATGGGAAAATACGTGAAGGAATAATAAAAGCCAGTAATTAATACTGTGTTTCTTCACAAAAGTACAGTATCATATCTGGGCAGAATTTCAGTTATACCCAAAAATAGATAACTCTAACTGGGAGATCACTGAAAAATTGCTGTGCTGCTTTTACAGGGCAAAGTAGTTCTGGGCAACAAAGCCTCTGCACTGGAGTCTGAATGGACTGACCAAGAGTACCTTTCTGGCCCATATGTTCAGTTCCTTCCCATGGAAATAGTTCTGCAGGGAGTAATGCTGCATCCCAGACTCTCATACCTTGGCCTACAGTCCAGAGCTGGGAAGAGGGCATTTAACTGTTCTGAAAAGTTGAGGAGGATGTGGTTTGCATCAAGACCTGAGTATTCTTAAAAATATTTCCCTTAGCTCCTTAGATCCTGTAAAAGCAAAAGTTAAAAGAAGAAGCTTTGCTTGTTTGCAGTTGTTCATTTTCTCTGATGAGACCAGTACTTATTTCAGTGTCTTCAAGTTTCTTCTTGCAAAAAGAGGCATGTTTGAAATTCTTGTTGGCTAGAGGTTGGCACTGCTTATTTTCCCATTACCATTCCTCTGGTGCGTTCCTGAACGCCCTCCTTGCAGAAAATCAGAAGCAGCTAAGCAGATGCTGAACTTTGCTAGAATTTAGGCTTAGGCAGTGGGTTTTTTGAAAGAAAGGATTTGTTGGATTGGACCTATTTCACGAACAAAGTTGGAGAGAGATGTGCAGATTTCTGATTTGGCCTAGGGAAAATACCTGTTCTTAGGATAAGGGTCATGTGTCAAGTCATTCTTGCTCTAAAATATGAAATTCGTGGCTGCACGAGTTAGGACATAGCATCATTTTCAGATCATTAGGGTCTCTATGAACCTTAGTGGAAGCTGAATTTGACCTTTAAAACCTATAAATACAGTTTCTACAAGTATAATTATTCTTATTCTGAACCTGTTCCCATTGTAAATTATGGGGCTAACAGCTGGCTTCCAATGAAGTCAACTATTAATTAATTGTATGTTCACTACCCTGCCTTGTGTAAATCAATATGAGAAATAAGCAGTGTCCTACTATACAGCACAGACACTCTACACAGGAAAGTAATTTAAGAGTGGATGTCAGCTTGCTTGGAAAGGCTTCTTTACTGCAAACAAGACAATGAAAAAACCTTACTCTAGGGAAAGCTTCCCTTAGTCTCTGTAGGTCCCAGCAGAAAAATCCTGTGGCTGTAGCAGTGAAACACAACGAGTGCCATTATTCTCACACAAATATCTGTATAAAGATAAATTATTGTCTAAACAAGCTGACTTTTCCAGAAGTGACACTATAGATGATGTTCTATGTGACCAGATTATACTCTGGAATCAGAAGTTTTCATAGATTTTACACCCTGGAGTTTTTAGTCCTCATTTGGACTTCACTATTCTCATTATGCTGGTAAATTTGGCGGGGGTGGGGGGAGGGGGGGCGGGGTTCAATTTTTACTTCATGTGCCTCAAATTGGGGCATAACATGCCTTGTGCTAGAAAACTGAGAGAAATGCCTTGGTTTTCTGGTAGGGCTTGGAAGTCAAAATGATTGACCATGCTGCAAGCTGCCTAATGAAGTGCTAAGCATTAGTTCCTGGGTTGCTCGTGTGCTGTAGTTATTTCTCACCTGCACTAGCAATGAGACAACTATCCCTTAAATGTATAGCAAAAACTGTATTTCAGGCCTTTTTCCTGAATGAGCAAAAACCAGAGGTCACAGTTCTGGCTGGGTTTATTTGGCTCATTTATGGGAATGTTGGCTGGAGAACTTTGGAAAGCTAAGGATAATGTGGGCCTATTAGTAAATGGAGGGGGAACCCTGGTAACAGAGGACACAGAGAAGGCAGAGTTACTGAATGTCTTCTTCACATCAGTCTTCACTGACAAGACCAGCCCTCAGCAATCTCTGACCCAGGAGACCAGGGTAAGGGGAATATTGAAAGGAAGACTTTCCCTTAGTCAAGAAGGATTGTGTTAGAGAACACCTAGATAAACTTGGCGTCCCCATGGATAGGCCAGATGAGATACAGCCACAAGTGCTGAGACAGATGGCAGACACCACACTGAGGCTGCTCACGATCGTCTTTGAAAGGCTGTGGTGATCAGGAGAGGTACCTGAGGACTGAAAGAGAGCAAATGTCACTAGTACAAGCTGGGGACTGACCTGCTGGAAACAGCTCTGCAGAGAAGGACCTTGGGCATCCCAGTGGACAAAAGGCTGTCCATGAGCCAGCAAAGTGCCCTGTGGCCAAGAAGGCAAATAGTATCCTGAAGGGCATTAGGAAGAGCATTGCAGCAGGTCTAGGGAGACAATCTTGCCCCTCTACTCAGCCCTGGTGAGGCCTCACCTGGAGTTCTGTGTCCAATTCTGGGCTCCTCAGTACAAGACATAAAGCTCATGGAGCAGGTTCAGAGGAGGGCAACAAAGATGATGAGGGGACTGCAGCATCTCTTGTACGAGGAAAGGCTGAGGGAGCTGAACATGTTCAGCCTCAAGAAGAGACAACAGAGAAAGGAACTCATTGTTGTATGTAAGTATCTGAAGGAAGGGTGTCCAGAGATGGAGCCAGGGCTCTTCTTAGTGGTGCCAAACAGTAAGACAAGAGGCAATGGGCAGAAACTGATGCACAGGAAGTTCCACCAGAACATGAGGAAGAAATTCTTTACTGTGCAAGTGACTCTGCACTGGAATAGATAGCCCAGAGAGATTGTGGAGTCTCCCTCACTGGAGATAGTCCAGAACCATCTGGACACAATCCTGTGCAATGTGCTCTAGGATTACCCTGCTTAAGCAGGAAGGTTGGACCAAGCGACTAATTGTGGTGCCTTCCAACCTGACCCATTCTATGACTCTGAATAGACCTTGTCCTGACCCGTTTCTATCCCACTCTGGGGCCCAGCAGTGGGACTTGCTGCCCTACCCTTCCCTCAGGGATATGCAGTGATCTCACGAACTGATCTCCTGTTTTCCCTAAATTGAATTCACAGCCCCCATGTAAAACCTCAGAGAGATAGTGCTCAGGAGGCAACAGCTATTTCCATTAACTAGGACCTGCCCAATACGTTTTGTCAGTTCAAGGAGAAAGAAAATATGAGAAAACTATCAAGTTTTAAGTGAAGCATTGTGAAGTAGTGGAGCATAACTGCACAAACCTTGTTTTCAGCAGTAGATTGGATTATCTGTATATTGTACCATAAATGGGTTAGGAGTACAAGCAGGAGATGCCCTGATGTTTTTTTATATCTTTCTTCCTCTGACTTTTTTTTTTTTTTTTTTGCTTGAATTCATGTGTCAGGAAATCTTTGACAAACATTATTTCCATACTTAAATTGAGCAATGAATTGAAACTAGCAAAAGAAAAGGGGAAGAGAATATGTTATATAGCTGTGCCTTTTAAATTGCTTTATCTATTGATAGTTTTGTCCCATGCTAAATGCAATTTCAACAATATAGAAAGCACAGACTGAAAAACTGAGCTCTAATTAAATCAGTAACGTTTCATTATTTCATGTGAACAATGCAAGTCTAAAGTGATCTTTCCACAGAAAAATTAAATCAAGTTCCATGTGAAAGTCTGCCATTTCAAATGTATTTCACATCCTGTGTTCCTAAGAGGTTTAGGTTGCACAGAAGAAACTGCTATCCGTGAGAAACTCCCCCAGAAGCAGCATTCCCACCTCCCCCTCTCACCAGTGCCCACTGTGGACCTGGAGACTCCTTTGTGCTTTCCAAATGCAGCACCAGAGTAATATCTCATGGATACAAGAGTGATTTTTCTGTAAGAGATGTAATTACAGCCTGTGCTAAGTTAAGGAATAAGTCTCTTTGGACGTTTAGTTTAAGTGGAACATATTTAAAAGCTGCTGGATTGTTGTGAAATTTAGCTGCAGGTGCATGTGCACAGGGAGTGGATGCTGCACTCCACTCTACTTCAATGACTGGACTGCCAGAATAACTCGGCACGAGACAGGGGCTGGGGTGTCATCTGCAAACATATTCCCTCTCTGAGACATAGGATTTAGCTTACAGCATCCAAACCTACTGCCAAGCCTCAGGGAGAGCCCTACCTCCAGCTCTGCTGCAGTTTGTGAGCACAGACCATCCCATGAGCTGGGACCTGCAGGTGTCCTCCGTAAGTATCAGAGACATTGCTGGTGGGTGAGAGAAGACCTTTCAGGACTGTGTCTTAGCAATCCTACAGGGAAGGGGAATAATGTTTTAGATAATTTTAATTTCAGATCACAACCCCCTCGTGGCATCCTGCCACCCATATAGTTAACTTGTGGCCAATACAGACATCTACCCCTGCCAAGGCTGCAGCAGTAGCTGTTCTTTAGGACCTTTCATCTGAAAATTGGAACTGCCTGTGCCTGTTGCATTGAATTCTTTTTGCAAGTAACATGGTTATTCCTGTTTTCAGAGAGGAAATGGAGCTGTGGTAGTGAAGCAGGTTGGCCAGGATGGCCGAGCTAGAAACCCCACAGCTGCCCTGCTTCTCACTCCTTTGACAGTGGAGCACACACACACCGATGAGCAAGGGGAAAAGCACAGTGAAAACCAGAGAGCTACACTAACAAACTTCAGTAGTCGAGTCCCAAAGTCACCCAAGCACACTTGCCTTGCTAATCCACAATTTGTGATTCTGAAGAAAAAGACGATGATGACGGCAAAGAAGGGGGAGTTCACAATTCACAAACCAATTTGTGTTGTTTCTGCAACACTGCAAAAGTGCGACTCATGAATATGCTAATGAAATTGCAATGAGAGTTTTGGCACCATTTCATCACCTCAGCTAGATTAGGGAGCAATCACACTGTGGGTTTACATGTCTTTGGGAACTGCTGGGGAGGGGGGCAAATAGATCTGCAATATTTATAATTCAACAAAAATTGCACTGCCTCTACCATAAAATAGCAATAATGACTGCGAATTGCTAAGAAATGTTTTTTGGGTAAGCCAAAGGGCTTGCTGGCAAGACCACTTTTCCATG
This sequence comes from Lophotriccus pileatus, assembly GCA_035583135.1. NCBI lineage: Eukaryota > Metazoa > Chordata > Aves > Passeriformes > Tyrannidae > Lophotriccus > Lophotriccus pileatus. The sequence goes on from JAWWES010000133.1 coordinate 12,617,774, forward strand.
CTGCTACACTGGCACAAAGGTGTCCTCTCACAGAGGAGCATGGGGCTGTACTCCTGTGTTGAGTCTGCAAGCGAGGAGTACACATGCAAGAGCACGGAGAGAGCAGGACTGTGGGACAGTACAGGTCTGCTCATCTTTTTCATGGATAAGGGAGCATCAAAAGACCAACCAAGGGAAGGTCTGTATCCCCTTCATCTGGGGCAGGAGAGAAGCAGCCAGACAGGGGTGGGGAATTTGATCAGAAGGAAGCATAGCTGTAGAAACAAGCCTGCAGGTCAGATCCTCCTTCTTTGCTCCTGTGAGTAATCCCACCATGATGAAATCTTTCCTTATACCATTTCAGGTGAAATGGGAAATGCAAAAAGCACATTTACCACATCAACCTTCTGGAGTTTTATGCTAGCCTCTCCTCAGCCCCTCTTCTTGCTTTTTTATGGGCAGTCATAAACTCTCAGTGGAGTTGATCCCATAATTAGCTTAACTCTTTTTTCTGAGGCATGCATGAGCGAGGTAAGAAAGACCTAAACTTTGGGCCAGGTTTTTAAATCTTAGTGCCCACACCTGTCACTGTGATTGGAGAATGCCAGAATGGGATGGCCCTGATTTATGCCAAACAAGAACCTTTTTTTCCCTGAGACCTCTGCCAGTGACATTTTCAGAAGTGATGGCTAGTTTAAAAGAAACTCCAGAAACAAGGAGGCACAGAACCCACGGCCACTGATGGAAATTTGCATCTAGTTTTTGAGGTTCTCCATGCGCTGATTTGCTCAGGGTTTTACACATGCAGCTGAGCGCTGTGAAAACAATTGGCACTGCATTGAAACACACTGATGTCATATGGGAAGAGGGGAAAGAAATTCCTCAAATCTGATATAGAGGAATGCATGCAAAGGACTGCAAGGTGCCATAATCTACTTTGAGAATCTTTTACCTGTTTGATACCTGGTAGCTATCTGGTACATCTAATAGTATCATCCTTGCTGGTTTATTTACTAACCATCATAGTTATTCTTTTCATTACCTCCACAGTGTAATGGTTATTTTATGAAGGCTCATTAAATTTAATGAGACACCACCAGATTTTATTGCCTTCTAATAAAATGGGTAGGGGGAGCTGTTTTCTTTCTGATTCATGCAGCTCCAGAGTACCTTAAAATAGTCAGGTATTCAGCTGGGTTATGAGCAGGGCCCCTGACATTCTTTCTGGTGGCCTCCTTGGGGAATGTCAGCGATTAACAGCTATTCAAATAAAGATACATACAGGGATATGCCTAGATAGGTAAAGGTTTATTTTACATAAACACCAATTTTATGTATATATATACATATATATATATATGTATACTAGTCCTGGGCATTTTTTTTTTCCAGTGGAAGAGACAATTCTACTGAATTAGAAAGGTATGATTGGAGTATCTGGTCAGGAGTTTGTCAGTTCCAGAGAAAAGACACATGCCAAGGTCCTCAACAGGTAACCTAACAAAGCAAGGATAGTTTCTCCTAGCACAGAATCAGATGCATGACTGCTTGGCTTATTCATTTATTTATTGCACAATTGTCCATTACAAACTTTTTTTGTAGAAGAAAGAAACCAAGCAACACCCTTCTGTAAATACCACCTCTGAGCATGAACAACAAGATGGACCACAGAGCTCATCTTCCAGCAGGCCACTGACTGAGAGCGTCATAACACTTAAATGAAAAAAAAATTAAATAAATTATAAAATAAAATAAAATAAAATAAACTCCCCCACCAAAAAAAAAAAAAAAAAAGTCTGAAGAGAGCTTTTTGATAAGCTAAGGCCATAGGGGAAGGAAAGTCCAGTGAGGATGCAATCTGTGGCTTGTGCCTGAATCACCTGCACTATGGGAAAAGAGAAGGTGGGGCAAGTGCTTGTTTGCATTAGTCCAGATGGAAGCATTGAGGAAGAATTTGGCCCACCCAGTCAGGAGCTAACCCTGGTCTGTTAAGGGTCTTCACATAGACAGTCACAGACTGTGCCAGCAGTCTAAGGGTTAGATGAGAGTCTCAGGGTGGCTGTGGAAGGAGAGCACAAGCAAACAGTGGTGTAGCATGCAGTGGTAGCAGGAGACATGCAGCATGTACTGAGAAAAATACTGTTTTAATAAAGCAATACATTTAAAAATACAGGGCAGACCCCAAAAATGCTACAAGAGAAATTCTCTCCCTCCTATTGATGTTTTATGCTGTGGTCTGGAAGGTGTGAATGTCTGAAATTACTGTATCAAAAAAAAATAGCTTTGAATTTGGTGATTGTGTAGTAATTTAAGAGAACAGCAAAATTTAGGAAGTGAAGGTTCTTTGAAAAATGTATACTGATTCAGCCTCACTGCCTCCCAAGTCAACAGCCCAAGCAAATGAAACTCTTCCATATAAAACTGGTTGAATTATTCATTATAAATAAATTATCCAATTTATTGGATAAGTAGCCCTTCCACTGATCATAAATAACCAACAAGCCAATCCTAATTTCAGTAGATGTCTTTGGCACTCAGAAGTATGTGGGAAAGGAGGAGTTTTCAGGCTGGGTTTTTTTGGGTACCTCATTAGGTGTTGTTGCATCATTTAGACTCCCTGCTTATAAGATGAAAATAACACTAGTGACCAGCTGCTGCAAACTGGTAATTCATGGTTTTGGTTGTTTTGTCTGGTACATAAGCTCCCCATCTTGGTCTTTTTCACTTTTTTCCCTCTAGTGACTTGTTTGGTGCTCCAGCACCTTGTTGTGTCTCTGTATCTATCAGCCCTGGGAAGACTTGCCTTTCCTGGTGACTCCAGTCACATTCCCATGTCAAGTCAGAGTGGGAGAATTAGAGTATGTCCAACCCTGGTGGTCTTGAGCAATTGTTCTGATGGACTGACCATACTGGAAATGTAAGTCAGACCATTCTCCCTGTGTGTCAGTGATTCATCCAATACCTATACTCTAATAATCAATAAAAACCCTTCCTTATTTCTAGCCTGATGTTATGGGTAAATTTTAAATGTTGAAATCATTAGGAATTTTAATTACAATACAGTTTTTTGCTGGGAAAAAATATCTGTCAAGCCACATCTTTCCTCTAGAACACATAATTTCCCCTAGAAAATTTCTCTGAGAGAGACTGGAATTATACATCTAATTTGGGAAGAGATGAGGGATAATGGTCATGATTAGCTAGAGGCTCAGCAGCAAGAGTATTTCCCTAAAAAGAAGGGATGTCTGGCCTCACTGCTCAGCTCTGATGTAGTTACTGACTCAAAGCTGAACAGCTCCATCCAGAGAGAAGTCCACACCAGAGCAACCTGCAGCTCAGTGGCAGGAGGTTGCATGGGAGGAAGGACACATAGGTGGAGGTCTTTTTTCTCCTCAGGAGGGATAACAAGGCTTGAACCAGGATCCCTCACTTCCATGATCTCTTCTATCTGCATTTTTTTTTTTAAATAAACCCTGGGAAAAAAAATTATTGGATTTGTCACAGTGCAGGGTGCAAAGTACTATGAAAGCTCAGTAACATGTGCCAGATCAGCAATTACCTTCCCGTTTGGTTTAGCACTCACAAGCACAGTATTGCAAAGTTTTTCAAATGAGGCTTGTTGGCTCTGTGAGTTGGCAATATCATTCCCAGGAAAGTGCCTCACCATCCATGAGGTTTGGTGGCTTCCATGATCACACCCCCACCGGTCCACCATGCATGTGGACACTGAGGCCAGTGCTCCTCAAAGTGGAGCAGTGCAGTCCTGGACTCTCTGTGAGGGGACAAGGGAAAGAGTAGCAGGAAACCCATATGCCAAATCTGACAAACAAAAAAGGAATTTAAATAGCCCAAGCACTGTATTTATACCTTACCAGTGTAAAGCCAGAGGAGGTCCTGTAATCTGATATGTGGAACTGACAGCAAGATTTCTTCTCTGATACACACCTTATATCCTTATCATAAATAGAGCAGTTAAGAGGTATATAAAAAAAACCTGTCTGTCCTCATTAAAGTTGAGTATAGTCTATTTTTGCTTTAATGCAGTGATCTAATTAACCTTTACCCAGAATTAAAATGACCTTGAATTGGCCTTGTGACCTCCAATGCTTAATGTTGTTAACTTTAAACAAGCTTTTTGGGGTGGTCAGGAGCAGCATCTGTTAAAATGGGCAAAAGGTCGAGTCCATTTACTTAAATACACCTACTGCATGCATTGCTGGTGGATGTGCTGTCTGCGTTTATAAAGGGGGTAGAAGACGTAGCTTTGAAGATAAAGGGCAGCCTATCTGTGAGAAACAGCGTGAGGAGGATGAAAAACAGCTCTGAAGATATGTTTTCACCATCTCGTTTTACTTTCTCAAGCAGTAAGCGTCTCCGAGTTTTAATTTTGAGTTCTGCTATGTGCAAAATATCACAGTGTGGAAAATAGTGCTGCTCGGTGGGCTCTGCGTCTGGGGTCACTGTTTTCAGAGGAAGGTGTGAGCCAGGTGGCTGCTCACCCAGGGACGGGAGGTGAGAGGTGTAGCAGAAGTGTCACGTTTTGGGCTGAGATTTACATTCCACTGGGGTCTGAGAAATACATGTCCAATGTCTAAGAAGAAGTAGGTGTCCTGTTGAATTCCTGGAACACAAGGTCACTGACGGAAATTACTTTCAAAAACAAAACAAAATAAAACAAAAGAAAAACCAAAGTAAAAAAAAAAAAAATAAAATTGTCAGGGCGAAGAATTTAAAAGGCAACGTATAAGAAATTAGATGAAAACAATCTGTTCAGGCTGATGGATATTCAGGCTCTGGGACGTTCTGTACAGAAGTCGTTTTGGCTCTCGGCGTCCTGCACGGCCCTGCGTGCGGCTCTCGTGGCTGCACCGCCCGCAGCAGCAGCAGCATCACTGACGCCCGGCCGGCCCCGGTGGTCCCGGCTAGGCGTGGGGGTCCGGGCTGGGCGTGGGTGCCCCGCGTGGGGCCGCGGCGGGGGCGTCGCTCTGCTCACCGCTACAGCGATATTACTGCCGCTAACGTTGTCGGCATTCCTGTGACCGTCCCGGTTCCCGAAGCGTTTCTCCAGGCTGCTCCTTCCTTCCCCTGCGCTGAAGCCGGCCCTCACACGCCGGCCGTTTGCAGTACATTACCATAGTACATTAACATTTGTAATGCGGCGATTATTTTACATAATCGATACCATCAAGTTGCTTTTCTTGGGGACCCTCGTGTTTATTTACACTTATTCCACACACGTCAGTTTCCATCAGGAGCAAAACCGATTTTCTTGTCCTACATCTGCTCTCGGGATAACCTTAATTCACCGTAAATCTATCCGCACTCCCGCCGCCCGTGAGCCCGGTCCGATGGGGGGGCGGCGGGAGCGCCCCGGCTCCTCCGCCACGAAGCCGGCCCGGAGCACAGCCGGACGGGAGGGGGAACAGGGCGGCCGAGATATTAATTGTTGTTATTATTGTTTATTATTATTTATATTGCGGCAGTTTCTGTTTATGGCGTGATGCATTTGAGCCCAAACACATTAGGTGCATTATTCATTGGGTACATTTGTCAGAACATGCATGTGTATAAAGAACTAATGATCCATATTAAATTAATGACGCTATAAAAAAGAAAAATACCCCATACATGCAGTTTATGACGGCAAGTCCCGACTTTGATAAACCATAGAAAAGACTTAATCAGATGAAGCATTGGACTGTTCCGTCTCCAAAATTACATTTCTCGAAATGTGCTTGTACACAATGTTGGTTTTATTAAAACAAATTAATTCAGTCATTAAGGAATCATACGGCAAGTGTCTCATAAGTCAGGACCTCCAGTGTAACAAATTGATTAAATGACTGTGTAATAGTCTCTTTAAACAAATCTAGTGTAACAAGTTAATAGATCTGCTCAATTACCATGCTGGGGTGATGAGGATGTGGGCAACTCTCTCATTAAATCCGGGATAGAGATGGGGGGGGGGAGGGGGTGGCGCGGAGGTGAGTGTCGGTGGGGCAGGGCTGCGCTCCCGCATCCCCGCGAGGAAGGGAACGAGGAGGGGGCTGGAGTCGGGTCCGGGTGGGGATGGCTCCGGGCTCTGGACAGGGCCACCCCACAATAGCGCCGGCGGGCTCCTCCTGACACCCCAGCCCCGGGGGCGCGGGCGGGAAATCTATTACCCCGCTGCCATTTTGTTAAGTGTTTGCTCCCCGTTGTGACCCTGCCACTTTATCTGTTGATTTTTATTTTCTGAGTGCATGTTGCCCATATGTTACTCTAATAGTTGCTATAATTCTTGAGCAATAGGGCTCGTATTTTACCGAGCTGAATTAAAAAGAATGCACTTTAATAAAAAACCCGAGCAATACACTAATGGCTTGACATTGATGTATTTGCATAAAGATGAATTATATGGGCTCGCTTGACACGACTTTTAATAAATGATCGAGGACGTTATTACAGGGATGCACTTGGGTGTGCGGAAGCGGGTTATTGCCGCGGGGCCAGTGCCAGGCGCTCCCCGCAGCCCGCGGGCCCCGGAGGGCAGCGCCGACACCGACCGGCCCCGTCGAGCGCCTCCCGCAGTCCCGGGGCCTCCGGGCAGGGGTTAAACCCCGGGGGACGTGGAGCAGCGCGGTGCTGCCTGCTTGTGTCGTTGTATCAATACCTTTATTCTTATCAATCACGTTCGTTGGAGCGCGGAGCCGCTGCCGGGCCCCCGGCGGGTGCGGGTGCGGTGCGGGGTGCCCGCTACTCCCCGCGGCAGCGCCGCCCGCCCGCCTCCCGCTCCCCCGGCAGATGTTTGCGTCCCTCACGGAGGCTTGTAACCGCTGTTCGAGACAGCTGGCAAACGCTGCCAGAAACATGTATCTGGGAAATACCTACCGCTGCAGAAGGTAAAGGCGGAGCTGCAATTAGGAGGGAGCAGTTCATCTTACTTTTTAATTTGCGGGCAGCGGCGCCGGCTCTGAACGCGGGATCCCGCAGCAGGCGCCGGTTTCCCAGCGGCCTCGATATGGGAAGGGATTCGGGAAGGGAGGGGAGGCAGGCCTGGGATGAAAGCCCATCACCCGCATTTTAAATAAACCCCGGGTTCTCAGGCCTGCGGGACGAGTCGTGTGCCGACGGCTGGCCCGGATACAACGAAAGTCCTGCATGAAACAACATCACGGTGGAAAACAGAGGGAGAACGAAGGGAAAACATCGTGTGCGTGATACGAGAAGCGTAACAAATTAATAGCACCGAGAAGTGATGAGCGATAACGGGACTTCAGAAGCTCATAAAAGGAGACCACGCGTGAGGGGAAGGGTGGGAGAGGTCACTGATAGCTGAAATTGTCGTGCTGTCCCGGCGTGGCTGCCGTTCCGAGCATCCCTGTGGGAGGGTATAGGCATTGCCTTGCCTGCTATCTGCTCCGAGGGCTCTGGGTAGGAGCTGCTGTCGGGATGAGAGAGCCCGAGGGCCTCGGTGCTGTGACAGCGCTGGTGTAGGGCCTGTCAGGGGCCGGATGACAGTGGCGTACGGATTGGCACCTCCACCAGCGCACATGCCCCGAATCGAGCGGCCGCTTCATTACCCTGCGCGGGGGGAGTTCTTTCTTCCCCGCTCCCTGCGGCCGCTCCCACCCGCCGGCCGGCCGCAGTCTTCCCCTTGTAACCTGCATCCCCTGGGGCGAAGCCCGGGCTGTCGACCCCGGGGCCCTGTGGCACTGTAGTGCGGATCTTGCCCGCGTCCACATGTCCCGCATCCATATGCATGTCTCCCTCAGCCAGCAGCTGCCAGCCGGGAGCGGGGTGCGGGAGGTGGGGTGGCCCCCGGGCCCCCGCGTCCTTCCCGTGCCTCCCCTCTCTCCCCCCCTCAGTCCCTCCCACAGCCCACCGGTGCCCATTTGCAGGGCGCGGAGCGGGTCCTGCTCCTGTGGCACTTCTGCGAGGGGGAGAAAAATGTTTCTTCCTCCGCCTGTGATGATGCTCAGTGGGGCTGGGGAGGGACCGCAGTGGGTTCCTTTTGCGAAGTAGCTCGGCAAAGCAGCTGCGTTGGAAAAATAGGGGGAATGCTTTGAGCACCCTGGGATTGCACAGCCAAGAACTTCTCCGGTGGTACCTTCTGCACCCCAGAGAAGGCACGTGGCAGGGACCGAAGCAATGTAAACCCAGAAACAGCCACCTCTATTTCCCCTGAGCCGGGATATCCCAGAAACAGCCGCCTTTATTTCCGCTGAGCCTGGAAATCCCGCACACACACACGCCGAAGGGAATGGGGGTTAAACACAAGAGCTCTGTGACAGAAATAAGGGAAAGCCAAGAGCTGTTTGTGGAGGGAACTGCCGGGACCGGCCTGCGGTGCTCTCTCACCGCTCAGGCAGGGATCTCACCTCGCTCCGCGGCCGCGCCGGCTCTCGCCTCTACCCACGCGTGTGCGCGGCCGCTTTCTCCCCGCGAGGGTTTCGGCCCGGGCCCGAGTGCGGGGCGGCTGCCGGGAGGCGGCTTTGCCGGCCCCACTTCCCTATAGACATGGTCGTGCAGTACTTTTTTAATGTCGTTATCCGGGAGTTTATACGGTCACGCAATAAATTCCTGCCTGTTTGAAGGACTGAACAGAAACTGCGGCTGATCTCGGCCGGGCCCCCGCGCACGGGGGGGAACCTCACGCCCCGTGAAGCCCGCTGACATTTTGTCTTCTAATTGTTCACCGCGATGTCCATGGCAGCGATCCCTAGGTTAGCTATTGAATCTCTTCCTAAAAAGTCCTTTCCTGGAGGAGAGCGAGCCCAGCCGGCTTTGGCTTCCAAAACATGCCTCGAGAAGGGGGGCCGTGAGCTCATGTGAACAGCCTGCTCTTTCCTCCAGCGCCCCAGACAAAACCAGCCTAACCAAGCGGGCAGCGTTGGGCTCTTTTCCCTGCGATTCCACTTTGACGGTGCCAACTGCAACTGGTGGCCAGCTGGGTCTCTGTGCAGAAGTAAATTGACTGGAAAGCCTCAGTTGGTGCTGCAGTCAACTGGAAAAGGGGACGGGGAGCGCCAGGGGCGAGCGGCATTGGCGGCAGACCAGGGCACACCGGAGGGCAGGGCCGGAGCCGGGGCCGCGGCCGGGCCGCGGGGGAGGCGGGGTGGTCGCTGCGGGCGTGCGGAGGGGTTCAGCACGGAGGAGACCACCGGCCGGGCTCCAGCCGGCCTCCACCGCGGTGATTTAGACCCCGTGGTAATTTGATTTCTGCCCCGCAAAACCCGCGGGAAAAACCTAATGGCGAGAGCCGGCAGGGTCCGTTCAGCTCTCTGAAAACGCCCGGCCTTTCCCTTCCTGCCTTTACAACGAGTCGGAAAAGGTGTGGGATGGGGGTGGGAGCGTCGGTGGGCGATGGGCAGTCCCCGGCATCTCGGCCCGGGAGAACCCGGGTAGCCACACCGAGGCATAGCGCCGGGGTCGCTCCCTCCTCCTGGCCTCGGCATTGTCTAAGCCAAAAGAGGAATAAAATCCTGCTCCACTTTTCCCTCCCCTCATTTAAAAAATTATGATCAAATAGAATAGTTATTTATTTATTTATTTCCTCTAGAATAGCTGGTCCTTTTTTCTCCCGTGTCAACGATTCTGTTTGCTCTGCTGGTCCCTGGGAGGAAAAAAAAACAAAAAACCCAAAAACAAAACAAAAAAAAAAACCAAACAAACAAAAAAACAAACCCACAAACAAAAAAACCAAACTAACAAACAAAAATATCACTATTGTTTCTGGACAGTTTAGATGTGGAAATGATCGCGTCAGATAACGAGTTTGACTTTAAACCAGTTGTTCTAGTATTGGGTCTATTTGTTCTAAACTCTTAGCCGGCCACCTAATTTATTCACTGTTTTCTTCTTGGAAAGTGGTTTCTTTCCCATAATAAGGGCAACACTCTGCCGTTAATAAAAGCCTGCATTGGCCGCCCCTGAAAAAGTTTAAACGGCCTAATTTAGGCTGAGCCGAACCGCTCCAGCCGAATCGGGTGGAAAGTACCTGTCCCCTCATATTGCCAAACAAGCCCCGGCTTATTTTATTTGTATCCTTCTTGAACCCCCTTAGCAAAGTGGACAACTTCCATTCTAAAAAAAAAAAGAAAAAAAAAAATCCCAAAAAAACCCCAGCCCCTCCCCAAAAAACCCAAAACAAACAGCAAAGAAAACCCACCAAGAGAAGAACAACAACCAAAAAAAAAAAAAGCCTACTAAGATTGAACAAAAGGTCTTGAAAATTATCTCTTCTTTTTTTTTTTCCCCTCCTCCTGTACCGTGGTTTCCTTATTTAATCTCCAAAGAGATGAGATTATCTGTACCCTTTAGTGAATGCAGCAGACGTCTTTAAACTGGTTTAATTGATTTATCGTTTTGTTGGGTTTTTTTAAACAGAAAGTGCATTACATTTAACTGGTCTTGCAAAGGGCTTTTCTTCTCTTTACAAACCGAATTATTTTTAATATAAATTAATAAATGTTAAGATGCTATATCACGATATATCATCGTTATTAGCTTTTAAAAAAAGAAAACAATTTACATTCTATAGTATTCCGTATGATACAAAAGAAAACACACTTTAAATTCAAATACAGCAACTAAATGAATTTTATATTTTGACTGACAGTGGTTGTGACAATTCCCACCAGCTACTTTTTCAACACGCGGTTGATTGGAAACGGTGTAAATGAAAGCAAACTCTGTCCCTCCGCCCTCCCTCCCCCTCCCCCGCACGACGACCGCAACAGAAAGTGTTTCAAAAATACTAATAAATAGCACACAGGGCCGCTGCAGTTTCGGCCCAAGGGAGGGACCGGCGGCTTTTTTCCTCGGCGGCCCCTCTGCCGCCGTCTCGGGGCTCCGGGAGTGCCCTCGGTGCCGGGAAGCGCGGGGCGGGCGGGGCGGCGGCGCCCCGGGCCCCCGCTGTACAAAAAAAAGAAGGTATTTTACATTTTAAATATTCACAGTTAAGGAACGCCTATGGTCGCGGTGACTCACGGTTTATTTACAAAGGGACGGCAGGACGCGGCCGCCGCACCACCGGGAGCGGGACCGGGGCCGGGGTCGGGACGGCCCCCGCCGCTCCCCGCCGCCCGCCGCCCTACAACAACACGCGGCGCCGGGGGGCGGGCGCGCCCGCTGGGGCCCGCTTTCCGCAGTCCGCTCTGCTCCCCCTCTGGCTTCTCCTCCTCCTCCTTCTGGGCGCGTAGAGTCTAGAAAAATAGATCTGTACATCTCCGAAAGCAGCGGCGGGCGGAGCGGGCTAGACGGAGGCCTCCCCCTCGGGGGGGTGCAGCAGCAGCCCGCCGCCCCCCGGCTTGTGTTTCTTCAGCAGCTGAGTTATTTTCTCGTCGTCCGAATTGGGGTCCAGGGGCTTGTTGTAGTCGTCGTCCTCCTCCTCGTTCTCCGAGGCTCCCTTCAGCCGCTCCGTCTCCGAGTCCTGCTTCTTCTTCGCCGTCGCCATCTCCGCCGCGTGCTTCTTCCGCCACTTGGTCCGTCGGTTCTGGAACCAGACCTGCCCCCGCGGCCACCGTCAGCATCAGCATCACCAGCACCGGCACAGGCCGGGCCGCTCCCGTCCCGCTGCCCCGCGCGTCCCCATCCCCGGCGGGCGGTAGCGACTCCCGCTTCGCCGCCGATGACACAATTTCCCCAGCAACAAAAAGCAGCCGAGCCCCGCGACACCGCTCTCCCAGCAGCCGGAGACTCCCGTCCCGGCGCCGGCCAACAGCCGTCCCCAGCCCTTCGAGGCCCGCTCCCTGCCATCCCGCCTGGGGCGCGGAAACACACATTTGGGGCTGATTCCTTCCGCAGCCCCCTGCTCCGCCAAATGTATTTACTCTCCGGCGGGGCGCTGCCAGGGAAGGGGGGCATTTTCATTGTAGAAGCTGCAATAATTTATTCGCAGCCATCGGGACGTATATGCAGTGACAAAGGAGAATCTGCAGATCAGACTGAAAGCATGAGCACCGCCGAGAGGCCCCTCTGGCGAAGTCCGCCGAGCAAACGGCTCCCCGCACGTTCCCGGGGAGCTCAGCCCGGTCTCCCAACTCTCACAACTCCGTTTTGCCCAAAGCCCAGAATTTAAAAGAAACGTAGAGTGTGAGTGCGACAGTGTGACACCCCAACAACACCCTTCCCCCGTCTTTCACAACTCTCCGGCCACCCCCACTGTTTTCAGATTACAGGTACCGGGTTCCTCAGTCTTGCTTGGGTTTATTTGGTTCATTTGTTTTGTTTTGTTTTTAGTAAGCTTTTAAAATAACCATCTCGTCCCCGCAGTAAGACAATAAGGGGCGAAGTGCCAGTAGCTGCCTCGGACGCCCTAGTCCTGTGCCCACGGGCTGGGCAGCCCCGGCCCGCAGCATCTCCACCCGACCCAGCCGGACTTCGTTTCCCCGGCGGGGCCCTTTTGTTCCCCTCTCCCCCAGCCCCGCACCTCCCCCGTGCGTGAGCCGCTGCTCTCACCTTGACTTGGCTCTCCGTCATCCCCAGGGAATAAGCCAGCCGGGCTCGCTCCGGGCCCGCCAGGTATTTCGTCTGCTCGAAAGTCTTTTCCAGAGCGAAAATCTGCTGGCCAGAAAAAGTGGGTCTGGTATGTTTTCTCTTTCCGTCCTTATCCAGCAAAATTGAGCCTTGATCTGGCGAAGGGAGGGGGGAGAGAAAGGGAAGGCAGGGACAGACACGTTAATCTACGGATTTGGGAAAGCGCTTCGCTCTCAAGTGGCCCCGGGGGACGGGGGGGGTCTCTCCCCGGGGGAGGATCTATAACGAAACTGCTGCCTCGGCAAGGCGGCGGCTCAGGCCTCCCGGCTCCCCCCTATTATTTTTTTCTTTAAGGATCCAAAATCTGAGCCAGCAAACGATATTGTTTTCTTTAAAAGCCGCAGCCGGTGCGAGCAAGAGGTAAGAAAAAGTCCAGCTCGGGGAAAGTTTGTACGCGCCCCTAGAGCCATTCCCGGCCGCAGAGTTCCCTGCGGGGACGGCGGCAGCAGCCTCCCCTCCCCCGGGGGGCTTCGCTTTTCGCCGACGATAACCGACTTATTACAGGGTTTCGCGTCGACCAAGGGGACAGAGAAAGCAAAAGAATTTAAGAAACGAAAAGAAAAGAAAGCGAGGCAAAGCCAAGCTCCCCCGGCCACGGCCGGACCCGGTGCGGGGGGCCAGGGCGGTCTCGCCGCGATGCCAGGGCCCGGGGCCTTCCCAGCACTCCCGGTGGGGCTCCCCGTACCGCTTCCCCCGCTGCCCCGCGGCGCTGGGTACTCACGAGGGGTGCAGGCAAGGCGGGCGTCCCTCCAGGGCGGGCTCTGCATCACCCCCGGCCAGAAGATGGGCGTCCGGCCGGGCAGCTCGGCCAGAGGCTTGGGGTAGCGCCCGGCGGCCACGGCGGCAGCAGCGGCGGCGGCCCCAGGGCTGAAGTAGAGAGCGGGCGGCGGCGGCGGCGGAGGGCTGAGGCTGCCGAAGCGGGGCAGCCCGGCCAGCAGCCCAGCGGGCGCCGCCGAGGAAGCGGAGGGCGAGGCGGAGGCGATCGCGGCGCCCGGCAGGGGCATGGAGGGCCGGCTGAGGATGTCGTTGATGCCGTGCGGGGTGGCGGCCGAGAGCTGCGGCGGGGCTGTGCCCAGCGCCGAGAGGCCGCCCGCGGCGGCGGCTGCGGCGGGCGCCTTGAGGCCGGGGGAGCCGAGCGGCGGCGAGGGCGAGGCGGAGGCGGGCGAGGCGGAGGCGGAGGAGGAGGAGGCGGGCCCGGAGGGCAGGGGGTACGCGGGGTACAGCGGCGCCTTCATCTCGGCCATGCTGTGCAGGGCGGCCAGCGGCGGGCTGCCCAGCAGGAAGGCGCCCTGCCGGGGCGCGCCGTCCATCTGCCCCAGCGCCAGCATCCCAGCGCCGGCGCCGCCGGGCCGGGGCGGGGGGCCCGGCAGGCCCCTAGCGCCGCGGGGCCCCGGCGGCTGGCCCGGGAGTGCCGCCCGCACCGGCGACGCGCATCCAGCCCGCGGGGGCCGCCTCCTCTAGCGGGGAGCTACGCGCCCGAGCGGCGGCCCCGCCGTCCCGCCGGGCATCAGGGCTGCGCCTCGCCGGACGCTTCCCGGGGCGGAAAGCGGTGCTGCTGCCGGCCGGTGTGTGCGCGCAGTGTCCGTACGCGTACACGTATATACCGCCGCTCCCGGTGCCCGCGGGCAGTCGGGCGCTCACAGCGGCGCGGGGGCCGCGCTGGCCGCCCCTGCCTCCTCCCTGGCGCCCCGCATCCCTCCCGGCGCGGTTCCCGCTGGCTGGCTGCCTGGCTGCCTGGCTGCCTGGCTGCCTGGCTTGCTGTCGGGGCTGCGGGCGCGGCTCGGGGCGCACTGCCGCGCCTCCCCGCTCCCTGCCTCCTTTAGCGGGGGCACGGCCGGCAGCGGGCGCGGCGGCGGCGGCGGCGGGGCGGGGGCGGGGCGGCGGCCCGCCCAGCCCACCCCCCCCCCCCCCCCC
>JAWWES010000133.1:12632677-12653877 GCA_035583135.1 Lophotriccus pileatus
CTTTTCTTCCCCTTGTCCCTTCTCCTTTCCATTTCTGTTTTCCCTTTTCCTTACCCTTATTCCTCACCCTTTTTCCTCTCCCTTTTCTTCTCCTCTTTTCCTTTCCCTTTTCCCCTCCTCTTTTCCTTTCCCTTTTCCCCTCTTCCTTTCAATTTTCCTTCTTGCTTTCCCTTCTCCCCTTTACTTTCAGGTTTTATTTTAATTTTGTAAGTGAGTTGTATTTCTCTAGTTTTTATTTCCTTTATTTCTTTTTCGGTTTCTCTCTCATTTCCTTTTCTTTTCCCCTCTTTTTTTTTTCTTTCCCCTCTCTCATATAATTTTTCGCCCTGTATTTTCCTCCTCTTTTTATCTATTCATATCACCCGCTCTTTCCTTCCTTCTTTTTCCTTCTTTTTCCTTCTTTTTCCTTCTTTTCCCTTCTTTTCCCTTCTTTTCCCTTCTTTTCCCATCCTTTTCCTTCCTTTTCCTTCTTTTCTTTCTCCCTTCTTCCTTTCTCTCTCTCAGTGTCACTGTCTCTGTTTCCTGGGAACAACTCCAGGGAGCGGAGCTGCTTGAGTCCCGGCCGGGCCAGGCCTGCCCCAGCGCCTCCCAGGGATGCGGATAGTGCGGACCGACCCGACTCTTCCCGCACGCCTCTGGACCCGCCGGGTCCCGCGTTTGGCCGGACAGGCTACTGACCACTGTTGAACACCCGAGCCCCTCAGACACTTGTCCCCAGCGTCCCCGGCTGCTCGCGGCTCTTCCCGTCGTCTAAGGCTAGAAGACAAAAAAATCCCGTGTGGCCCCTAAAGAGCGGTCCACAGAAAGAGGAGCGACGCAAAAGCACCCTAAACATTTTTTACCCTGTGCTGTCTGTGCCCGAAGTGCTTGTACTCGTGGGGAACTCAATTTCCTCGAGCGTGGAAAAAGGGGATGGTGTGGAAATTCGATTTTTAAAAAATATTTCTCAGCTGAAACGCGTTGATCCTCTACCTGCGGCAATGTTTCCTTCTATTTTTAAATAATCCCCCGTTGCTCGGAATTCTTTTAGGTTACTTTACAATGGTGCGAAAAAAAGACACTTGGGGAAAGGGCGCGCAGGGCAAGACCTCACCTTGCCTTAACTTTGGCACAGCCACACGAAGGGCACCTCCGGGAAGGTCGAATTAAGTCTTCGAGTTTGATTTTATTATTATTACTATTATTATTATTACTACTATTATTATTACTATTATTATTATTATTACTACTACTACTACTACTACTATTTTGTCCTTGCGTCACTCCTCAATTATTCTAAAAGTAAAACCCCCCAAAAAAGTCTTTTTTTCTGCTGGTTTGAGTGGAGCCAGCGAGCTCTCGGCCGAGGCAGCCCCGCACGACCGGCCCGCAGCCCCGGGCGCCCCGAGGCTCTGCTCAGGCAGCGGGCGTCGGGAGCGGGGAGCCTGCCTCTGAGAGCGACCGATTTGCATTTGAATGAGGGAGAGGGGAGAAATACTAAACCGGGTTTGGAAGCGCTGAGGCAGGCGCTGGGCGGCCCCGCTACGTGTCCAGCACCAAGGGGAGCCGCTTTTCCTCCCTCCTGCAAAGGAGAAGGTGCGGGGCCAGGAGCACCCCCCGCCGCCCTGGCCCCACTGCCTCCCCCCTCGGAGCATCCCGAGGGACCTCTACAAAGGCAGCGGCGGCAGCTTCGGCCGCGAGTCCGCGCTGGCGACGGGGGAAAGCGGGGCCTGAGCCTGCACTGGGATCCTGCGGGGGCTGCGGTACCAACCCCGAGCTCGGCCCGCGGGCAATGGCACCGCCCGTTCCGCTCGCTACGCTCCCCCTTCACGGCCCGGGCAGGAGTTCGGGGGAATTCTCCAGGGGAAGGAAAACAAAACGATCTCTCCCGCACATTCGCTTCTCTTCCTTTCCTACTGCAAGGAACGGATGGCATCTTGAAAAAAAAAATGGGTATTTCTTTGGGGATCGCCTCGTGCAACTTTTTTTTTTTTTTAAATAGCATCGCAGGTTGGATGGCGCCCACAGGGCTGCCCGTGCATGAGGAACGGATCCAAAAGCAGCCGTCAGCCTTACTTCCTCTCTGTCTTTAATAACTGTCAACCAGAAGTTTTCGAAAATATCAATACTTAGTTCATATTCCACACTCTGATTCTGTTTTTCCCTAAGCTGTAGCCAGGCAAAGTTACTCAGAGGGCAGGCG
Organism: Lophotriccus pileatus; assembly: GCA_035583135.1. Classification (NCBI taxonomy): domain Eukaryota; kingdom Metazoa; phylum Chordata; class Aves; order Passeriformes; family Tyrannidae; genus Lophotriccus; species Lophotriccus pileatus. Next base: position 12,634,860 of record JAWWES010000133.1, read on the forward strand.
GGGGCTGTGTTGTGCCGCTCAGCAACGGAGCAGAGGGTGCGAGGTCAACGTGAGCACCCCACTTTGAGGGTGAAACCCACCTCAGCAACAAACTTCTCTAACGGGGTGAGCAAACCGCAGCCTGAAAACGCCACAGCCAAACTACTCCTTGAGCAGACGGGATTGGGATTACTGGCCCGACTCTCTGCTCACCAATACCCGGCTGCGTTTCACCAGTTTCATCGGGTCTCATCGTAAACGCTTCACCGCTGCAGATAAAGCAACTACCCAGCCAAATAATGAAGGAGGGAGCAGCCGCCGGTCCAGCGGGGGGGTGCGGGCGGAGAGGAGGAGCGAGCGGCCGGCCCGAGGTCGCGGCAGCGGGGAGCAGGGGCGAGCAGCAGCCCGGCGGAGGCAAAGACACGAGAGGAGAGCAATTCCCCTCCAAAGCCCGTTGGGCCTCGGGGAGGCAGCCCCCGGGGGGCGGCAGGACAGCCGGGGCAGTGGGGTCCCTGTCAGCGAGGGGAGGGGACCGGCGGCAGGGAGGGGTCGGTGTGCGGATGAGGACCCCGGTCACTGCGGACGGAAGCGTAGAGGAGGTATGAATGAAGTCAGAGGTGCACAGAAGAAGCGTTGTCATAAAAAGCTGTGGTTACTTGTTTGGTCGTTCGAGGAGTAGGAAGTACGAGTACTGGCGCAGCTGTATCTCCGAAATTCACCTAGGAATGGTCCCGGCATACCTGAACGGAGAAGAGAAGAAAAACAAAAACAAACAAACAAACAAACAAAAAAACCAAACAAACCATGAGGACATCTAAAATTAAAAGGTCCAAAGTGCTTTGGCATTGCAGAGTCAAATGTTCCTCAAGGTGATGATACAGGACCCACACTGCAGCTCAGTGCACCGCGCCGCCTGCGGTGTCCAGCTGTGTGCGGGGTGCTGCCTCCGAGGGAGCGCTGGCTCTGCCCTACACAGAACTCTTCCAGCCCTCCAGCAGTGGGGACAGGGACCCCAACCCTGCCCAGCCTTTGTCCCGATAAATCACCGTGACTGGGAGAGGGGGCTGCCTGAATTAAATCAAATAGTCCCTGTATAAAGCAAATAAAATATTTTGCCGTATGTTCCTCATTGCAGGCAAGCAGTCGGTTACTTTCTTAAAGTAATGGATAGGTATTTAGACACCTTTTTGTTGTAGTAGTACTGTAAAGCCACTGAATCATTTGTTGCCCTCCCTACATGGTGAAAAGGAACTGAGCCAGGAAAGCCTAATGTTCTTCTGGGTGCTAATTCCAGCTCTTAATCAAGATCTGATTACCAAAAAGGAAGACAGAGCATAAAAACGCTATAAAGATTTAAATTTTTTCTATCTTGACCATAATTCACTCCACAAATGTGTCCATTATGGCATTCACTCTAGCAGGAAAATTGTGATGTTGTTGCAAGATTCCCTACAGCAGAGCTGCTGCCAATGATGATGAATAATCTCGGTCCATATGCTAGCTCTATACATCTCTATTGTACCAGCCTGCTCTCATTCTCTTTCTGCTTCCTCAAAAACATGGAATATCTGAAGAACAGTAAAAGCTAATTAAAAATAGTTAATAGGTTAATCAGACTTGGTCTTATATTTATCTAATACAGAGTACTGATTCTTTAGTGATGTAGCTTGAGGCATTACCACGAGCCAAGAAAATGAATCAGACATTTAATGGAGATGTGGAAACGGAAATTTCTTGTAAGACTACAAAATCGCACGCCAGTAATACACTAAAATATAATAAAGTTATCATTAAAATTCCACGCATGAAATGCCATCCTCTGTGTCCTCTCACTAGGCAATAAACTGAGACAAAGCTGGCCAGAAAGATTTTCAGGAACCGGATCTTTGGGTACATCTCACCTGCCTTTTAGCATTCTTGTCCCAGAGTGTCTGCCTGCACATCTCTGGTGACAGCTAAAGTCAGAGGCATCACTTCGCAGGCGACCCCACTGCAAACTCCCTGTTTTTCTCTTCAGAGTGCCAGGGGCCATGAAACGCTGCCAGCTCTAGCTGGGGGTGTATTGGAGACGTCCTCCTAGGACTGGTACCGATCTGCCTTACTTACGTGTTCTGACCGCGCAGGAATTTTTTCTGCGGGTAGCAGCTTTCTCTCTCCAGCCGGTGGCGGATGTTGTGAGCTCTGCCTTCCCCGAGGGCTTCCAGTCACTTCTGAGGACACGCTCCTGTCACTTTGCCGCGCTAACGCTGTAGTCCCCACATCCTATCCGAATTTCTCATTCCATTTACACTGAAGTGTATCCAGAGTAACTGGGAAGGGAGGCTGAGACTGGTTGGAAACAGGACCTGGTCATTGCCTTTTTAAAACAGCTGAAAAGAGGAGGGTATTGCAGGCTGCTGCTTGCAGTTATCTCTGTTCCCATTTCATTATTTCTTTTGCTTTTCCTAAATGACATGTTCAAGTATTTTCTGTACCCTCAGTAAGGCAAAATATTTTTCTCCTTTCTGGAACACTGAAAATATTTGCTGCTGAAACAGAGTAGTTATTTTTACTTTTGATTTGTGATCGTTGGTTCAGCCTGACCCCTGCTGGGGGAAAGTCAGGACGAGAGGATTACAAGTGCTGAGTGTCTCTCAGGGATCCACAAGTTGACCAGAGATCATTCTTGGTGCGGTCCTGCTCCGAGTGCCCCTCCAACCTCCAGGCCCATGCTCTGCTTAGGCTCTGCCCTCACTGCTGTCTCCCCTCTAGACAGGACAATCCTTACCTGAAATTTGTCCAGCTTATGTCTCCAAAGACTGTCACCACGTCTGTTACAATGAGGTGTGGAAACATCATAAAACTATTTAAAGTGGCTGCAGGTGTCTGCTGCAGGTGCATCCAGCACCCTGTGGGCACCCTAGCTCCAAAGCCCTGCTAGCAATAGCCCTGTGACATTAATGATTACCAGGTCTTCTTTTATCATAGCTAATTAGTGAAAAACAGATTTCTCAGCATTGCCATGTTTGTCTGTTTCTGTGTGGTGCCACTGAGAACTGCAGTCACAGAATCACAGTATCACAGAATCACAGAAAATTGTTGGAAAAGCCCTCTGAGATCATCGAGTCCAAGCCATGACCCAACCACCCTATTAACTAGACCATGGCACTAAGTGCCACATCCAGTCTCTTCTTAAATACCTCCAGGGACAGTCAGCACAGATGTGCACTTGATGTGACATGGCATTCAGACAAGGCATTTCGCTCTAACCACGTACTTGCTGAGGACTGGCCCCTCTTTCCACTCGAAATGGGAGCAGCAGCACTGGGGCTGCTACCTATGCACACCTCAGTCTGCAGCATAATTGATTTTGAGTGGCCTGTTCCATTTTGAGGTGGGTTTGGGGAACCCCGTAAGTAGTGGGTGCATAGGGCTGATCAGACACAAGTAAGGAAATTATTTGAGAAACCTCCTAAAGTGTCAAAATGTACATGTCAGCCAGATGTGTGACAGTGAGGACAAGAAGCACTGGTGCTCCATCTCCTTCTTTCATCTTTGCATAAGGGTTGTGAAGGTGCCACGCTTCCAAGGTTACCTTCATTTTCTCTTCCACTGTGCACAGTTGCACAGAAATTTCCCACTGTGCGGTGTATGTGCGTATGAGATGGACACAAAGACAGCAATTTAGATCCAACAGAAGTTCACCCATCATCCTCCATCCCCGGCTGGCCAATTGAGCCTCCCAAGCACACACAGGGCAGTGAGTGTCCCTACGACTGCACTTGTTGGATATGGGTTCAGGCCCTACCCTGGCATCCATGTGAGCGCTTTCTTGATATGGATAACCATGTATGCTGTATGGCTAAAAATAATGTCTGGCTTTACTTTGGTTCCACATTAATAGCAAAAATATATGGACATTTAACCGGCATAACCGGAGCTTTTATATAATTTCTTTCACTCTGTATTTCACAAATATATGTACTGTAGGCCATCGCTGCTATCAATCTTTAAGTAGCCCCCCCCCCTCCCCCCATGGAGAGCTTAGAAATTGTTGGCATGGGGTGGTCCAGTGTTAGGGAAACAGAAATCATTAAACTGATGATCTAAATAAGGGTGGGAGGGAGAAAGTGATGGGAGTGGCCATCATTATGTGCATATTTTTATGATTTTTAGAAAATCATATTTCAGCATTTTCTGTCACATCGAAGGCTGATGGGGGCACATTGATTCGCAGGTTTAGACTAAATGACGGAGAAATCACTGAGAGCGGTATACTTTGTAGCACGACTTAGTTTAAGAAAAGATCTTGCTTGCTGCGTTTCAGTTTCAGTGTAACCGGAACAAGTCGGGGCACATCGGCGTTGTCAGGAGCACGAAGAGCTCCGGGAGCAGGGCTGGGATGTGGTGCGGCTCGGGGAGCCCCCTGCGATCCCGGGGCTGGTTTTCGGGGCCGGTTCCTGAGGTTGCCGTGCTCGCTCCAGCAGCTCCACCTAGCGAGGAGCGTTCCCGGGCTGGTGGCTGGAAACCGCAGCGCTGTGTCCGCAGGGCAAGGCAGGTCCTCCGTCTCTTCCCTAGCAGAGGCAAGGACTATCCCAAGCACCCAGCTCTGCTGAGAAGGGCATGAGGAGCAATGTGAAAGCTTGATACTTTCAGCCTCCCTCTTACAGCCTGCCGAAAAACACACCTGGACTTGTCTACAGGGTTCTTATATCAATAATGGATTTTATCTGAACTGTCCCCTCTAAGCTCTTTGCTTAACAAGTGGATGGTTAGTCTCAGTGCACAGATAAATATTGAAGGGGGGGGAGGGGTCACTATGTGCTGCCAGGGCCAGCCCCCTGCCCCGGCAGAGCAACACCTCATGACCTGCACAGAGGCTGGCTTTTTCCTTTGTGACTTTGTTAGAATATAGTAAAGGAAGGTACAAATTTATTTGTATAATCATGAAGAACATGATGTTTCTGCCTGCTCTGTGCCAGCGGAGGCTGCTGTGCCCTAATGGAAGGGGCAAGAGCATCCACCTGGATGGGGCCAGGGCTGGAGCCTTCACTATTGCTTTTATTGTGAACCATCACTTTCTTTGGGACTTCCTGGAGCAGAGCAGCCTGACAGCAGGTTGAGCAGCAGGAAGGAGTTACTTCCCTCTGTCCCAGTGGTGTGTGGCACCATCCAGTCCTGCAAACTTACTGGTCACCTTACTGGCCTCTCAACAACTGCACAGGGTTTTGTTATGGGGATTGTGAGCACTATGCCATAGACTGAGTGGCACCTTCAGAGGCCTCAGGGAATGTGGTGGCTTCTGCCAGGCTCAACCCCATTCTATGGGAGAGAGGATGAAGTACCTCACATGTTGGTCCTGTGCGGGGAAGCACAGGGTAGCTGGACCTGCTCTCTAGAGGTGTGAGAGAGAAGGCAGAGAAAATGCTGAGGAGCCTGGGAGCTGCTGAGGAAGCAGGAAGACTGGTGGTCAGCTTTTCTGTAACAAGCTGAATCCATAGGAGAAGAGGATTGCTCAGGGTTTTGGGCATTTTCCCTGTGCTTTCCTCTCTCTAGCAAAGGATAGGAGCCATAGACCACTAAAAATCCTGCATCCAGAAGGGGCAACTTCCTACTGTGAGAGTTGGAATCCCACTTCTCACCTCAGTTTGCAGTGGCATTGCCAAGAACTCCTGGGATAAAGCATACTGCCATTTCTTGCCTCACAGTGGAAGCTAATTTTCCTACAAGTTTCTGCTCTACCACCTCCTGTTCTGTTCACATTCATGTTTTCCTTTTCATCTCCCATAATCAGTGAAGTCAAGACGTGTTCTGCAGCTTGCATGAACCTCTAGTGGCAGTAGGGACAAGGCAGCAGAAAATGCTTGGCTGCAGTAAGATAACCAGCTATCTTACAGTACTATCTTACTTATTTCTTCCAGTACTATCTTTGGTTAGCTGTCACAAGGGCATGAAGGATGTTGTTCAGAACACAACATGTTGGTACAGCAGTTCACTGAAAGTGAGTCTTATTGCAAACAAGAAATTTCTTTAGTTTGCAATTACAAAGAGTGGATCAAAGAGCGAGTGAGCCTGAAAATATGTCTTGTTTTGGCTTTGCACTGCAGTCAGGTAAGCAGGCACCTGTCTGGCACAACAGTAGCAGCAGTAGAAAGCCACTTGCTGTTGTTTCTTTCCATTCCCACTTTGGCTCCTGCTCTTCCAGCAGTACCTGTCTCAGGATCAACCAGTTTGGTCAGAGTCTCAGAGAGAGTTAAAATGCTAAGAAACAGAACTGGTGCCTCTTTTGGGCAACTAGAATCCAATCCTTCTGGTGTCACAGTTCCCTCCTTCACTGTGATCAAGGCAGGCAGCCAGCTGAGGGGTTTGGGGGATGGGGAAGAGTCTAATTGACCCCAGATGCCTTGGACCTTTTAGCACACAGAGCAAGTCTCTAGAAGAGGATGTCCAGGATCAAGTGCTTTCCCAATAAATCTGGCATCTTCAGGTAAGAAAAAGAGGAATAAGAAGAATTTGCTGACAGCTGCCCCTGCATATGCTGGTTACTTAGGGAGGAGAAAAGTGAGATCAGGAACAGGAGTGCTGTGGCATACATCCAGAAGTCACTAGTCAAGATTTGCTGAGAGGCTTTCAACCACAAGCCTGGAATCTTAAAAAGGAGAAGAGGCCATGAGTCTCTGTCTTTTGAAGCTCATATTTTGTTAGCTCTTAAGGAAGACACTTCTCTCAACATGTATCCCTCTCGTAAAGAACTCAGGATCTTGTGTAACAAAATTCCAGTCCACAGGGTTTGCAGAAAGATGGCAAAGATGCCAAAGGTATAACCAGTAATTTCTAGTGAGCGTATCTTTATGACTATACCTCTGGAAGATAACTCTCAGAGAATTAACCTAAGTGAATATGCAGGAACACCTTTTTAAAGTACAGGACGTACTTCAGTCTGAAGACTACCACAACAAAATGGCAGCAAACCAAGACTTTGCAGGGCAACCTTTCCAGATCGTGACTGTAATACTTGGCTTAATTGCATCCTGTCGGCTGATCACCACTTATAAAATACACTTCAAGTGTGCCATAATGCTCCTCCTGTCTCTTGAGATAAGAGAGTAAGATGGTATTGCTGGCAAAACAGAGTGATATTTCATAAACTGCTAAAAATCAATGGTGATATGCCTGCTTATACCTTAGATGAACTTTTCTTATGAAGTCAAATGTAATAGGGTGGGTAATACTAAAGTTCAATTAAGTTAAATTACATACAACTTCTTGAAAGTGGTATAAAAAGGTGCAGGGGGGAGCAAATCAGTGACAGAAAGCAGAGACAAGTGTGAGCTGCTCTCTGGGCACCACAAATCAAGTAAACAGTAAATACTTCATGTGGAAACAATACTCTGACTGGGAATGGGAAATGTTGCTGAAACTGCCAAACAGTTTTGCCTCAGCACAAGAAGATGGCAAAATACCCACTGATGTGACCGGGGCTTGCCCTCATATCTGCATGCTCCATGGGGGAGCATGCCAGTTGCCGCAGAACAAAATTTGGGTTGCTCATAGTGAGGTAGGAAAGCCCATTCCCTGAGAGCCCAGCTGTCAGAGAGCCTTGTGGTCTGCTCAGTTACACAAACCAGAATGACCTGAGACTGAAGAGGGAAGTAAAGTGTGGGCACACACACACTTCCCTTGACATCATACAGCAGGGATTATCTCTTACAGCTGGCTGCAAGTCGCAGGAACTTGCACCGTTAAGGCTGGTGCCAACCATATATGTATTAAGAAAAATGGTCTTCAGTTCCGGTGAAACTGCTGGGAAGTGCACTGGGCACAGTGAGTCTGGACAAGTTTCTCCTGTCAAGAAGGTTTTGCCAGACAGTGATGGGAGCTGTGTAGGAGGCAACCGGAACCCTCCCCTCTCTCCTGCCCTGACTGCTGCAGCCTGTGGGTTAGATCTCCCAGTCTTGTCCTGAGAGGTACCAGGTGTTCCAGCACGCCCTGAGTCTCCACCAGGCTGGTACCACTCGGCAGGTGCAGTTGAGGTACTGTGCAGCAGCCCCAGCTGTGGGGTCACCTGAAGGAATTGTGGTGTATCTAGTGAGGCCTTTCTAAAAGCATCTTATAAAACTTTGTGAAGACTGTTTTGTTCTTCAGTCCTGCCCAAAGCACACACAGGGTAAGCTAGTTTCTCCGGATACTTTAGACCAAATCTTCAGGGGAACAGCCAATTCTGTCAGTGCTACATTTCATGGGACTTGTCCAGAGTGGAGCCAGCATCTTTTTTCTCTCTGGCAGTCACTTGTGTTTTGACAGAGTGGTGCTGTTAGTCCCTTTAAAAAAATCCAGTGATTACCTCTTCAGCTGGAGTGGCAAATGTATAGTCTTTACCCCTGACATCTGCCAGTCTGTTTCCTCACCAGTCTTGTCTCCACCTTTTTCTGCGCCCACAGCTCCTTGCAAAAAGCACCCCTGCCAGCAGTGAAGAGTTGCAAGCTAATAAATTATGGTATTCCAAACAGAGGTTTCTATGAAAAGAAAGGTTCTGCATGGATAATATAACATACAGTGCATGTGAAATTGCCCAGGAAGGGTGTGTTGCAGATTCGTGGCAAGTTCAGGCAGCCTCAACAAGTTCAAGAATTGCAATTTCATATGTAATATGAAAACAGCAGCAACTTGCCAAGCACCCAACACATACAACCCCCTTTTTTTTTTTCTTTTTTTTTTTTTTGAAAAAGCAAGAGTATCACCGAGACTTTAGTAGGAAGGAAGGATCAAGAATAACTCAGTAGCTGTGCAATACTCAGTCATTTGGACCAAACAGAAGGCGACAGCAGCCTGGGGCAAAGGTTTCTGCTGCCAGAGCTTTCACAGCGGTCACTAGATTATGTTCCTCAAACTTTATGCATAACTTGGAAATAATGAGGTCAGTTTGTTTTGTTGTTTTGTTTTTTCTGGCATACAAGTGGCCTGTTTATAAAGTTCAAATGTGCAACTAATAAGCAAATAATCGACCACAAATGCCTCAGACTATTATATTTTTATGCCAGACTAGCAAATGTAAACAAATTACGTGACATATTACCTAAAGACAAAAAAACAACTCAATGATTTCAATGGATTTAAATTACTAAAATATAGATAGGTATGCTCTATTCAGGATGTCTTGCCAAAGCATCACTGCCTTCTGACCTGTGTTAAACCCAACAAGAGAGTATTAGAGTTCATGTTGTATTCATTTAAAGGGAGAAAAGCAGCCTCTTTATTTACTGATACAAACCTATATTCCAGTGCAGCTTTCCTTTCTTTCAGCATGTGGGTCTAGGGCTTAGAGCTGGAGGAGGATTCATCTCAGAGTGCACAGGTTGTGTAATAATGAGCTTCTGACCTGGAATTTCAGCTTCAAGCATATCCCAAGCACCTGGGCTCCCATGCCCTGCTCCCATGTGTTGTCTCAAGGCAGCACCAGGTAGTGTTTTCCAGTTCTTTGTTTTGTCAGGGGAGCACAGGGTACTAATAGCTAGTCTTGTGCTTTGGAGAACAAATACACAGCCTGATCTGAGGCTGTCATATTGCTGTTCCCTCTGCTTCTTTCTGGCTTGAGGTTATCCTCTTTATAATAATCTAAGGATGCAAAAAGATCACAAATTTATTAAATACAGCACATTACAATATTGTTCGTAATTAATATTTTCTAAGAGGATACACTGATCTGTTGTTGACATGGCTTGACACTGTTGTCTATGCTGACCAGTAGGTATTGACATCTTCCTTTTACTGATTTCTGTGCATTAGTAGGAATCCATTAAAAAAAAATAAACAAAAACCCCAAACCTGCAAACCACTTCTGTTTCCAAGACTGCCAGCAACAGGGATCCTCAGTGTTACAGCTGCAGATGTGCCATTCTTTCCAACATATTTTGAGCTGAATATTTTCTGTTCCTCAGCACTGGAGCGGACAGGGAACCAGTTTCTTCCATTTCCTTCTGCTGCGGCAGCTACGAAGCAGCTCTGCTCTGCTTCTGTCCCATGCAAGAGCCTTTCTGTTGGTCAGCAGAGACAGCAGCAGCCCCACGCCGGCTGCCTTTCTGTCTGGAGGCTGTATGCAGCTTGTATAAGGGCTTATATAACTGTTTTAATGTCAGGGCTCTAGTTTTGCCTCTGCCTGCAGAGAACTCCTCCTTCTGTACGTAGGTTGAGGCACAGAGCAGAGAAGCAGCTCCCAGCTCAGCAGGCAGCAGGCAAGGCAGATCTGCCTGCTGTGGATAACTGGAGTGCAGGGCAGGGGGGAGCATGGCAGGGGCACGTTATGTGTCTTAACTTTGGGCAACTGGGGGAGCTGCAAGGATATGCTTGTCAGGGGCTTTCCTGCGCAGATAGTGTTGTGTAGGTAGCTGAGGTTTGTGTTGTTTACTGGCAGCTATGAGCCACTAAATTCACGTGGGAATACAAGGAGAAAGCAAAGGCAAGGCAGAGCAGCAAAAACCTCTAAGGTCTAACACATCAAGATACTGAAATCTATCCAAGTGAAGCAATCATATTTGCATGTCAGAAAAGTCAGTGGCCAACATGCTGATACCTTTGTCCACAGAGGAGGTTTCTACCACACACTGTGAAACCATGCAGGGTCACAGCATTTGGAGAAGTGATATTACATTCCAGACAGTGTAGTTACTTGCCCCAAAGGAACCTGAGTAACAGGGTGTTGACTTGGAAAATTCCCATCCGACCAGTCTAACCAGCTGCAACTCAAGAGATGTACTGGGCTCCCATGACTACAAGGTGCTGCAGCTGAGAAGCACGACAACCACACTCCCATGATCTGTTTTATCCCTAAGCCCCCTGCCCCGCAGCTCTTCTGGGAGCTCTCTGCCTCTTTCTTCTGAGCTGGAGAGGCTTGAAAAACTTTGCTGTGATACAGCTACTTTTGCTGTTCCTCCTCACATTTCTGAGCATTCCATGGGAGACAGCAGCCAGAACACCTGGCCAGGAGAGAGAAGACGTGAAGCTAGGGATGGATTCTCACCTGATCCTCCTGGGGCCTGGTTCTTGTTTTTTATTCTCTTTCTTCCAGTGGCCCTGCCCAGAAGATTACTCACTCCCTCACCCCACTGTCACCAGTTGTTCATTGCTTGCTGCCTTTATTATTCCCGAAATGTAGTGACTCATCTTCTTGCACTTGCCTTGCCTCTACTCATTAATATGTTTTGAGTATTTCACCTTTTCCTTCTTTGCCATTATTGTTATTTTCTTCCATCACACCATTTGCTAAACAATTATTTTTTCCTCTGAGTTTTTCTAGATTAATTCTTTTCTCCTTCACTGTTGACGTTAAGGATGGAGCAAAGATATAGGAGAAATGGAGGCTCTTGCTCTTCTCCTGGATTGGATGTAAAGATATACTTAATGATCTTTATGCAGGTATTGAAGCATTGTCTCTGTCCTGTCAACTATAGAAAGGTCTTTTCTGTGGCAAAAGCATAGCATCTAATCATTCTCAGCCCTGTATTTTTCAGGCCAGGTTTACCAGGAAGAGCTGTAACAAGGCACAGACTTCTTCATCTAGACTCAGCTGCTCCATGGTGGATGTAGCTCAATTGGGGTCCACCCTAACCCAGACTACTGACCCATGTGTGGGACCTGCATGCCATGGGAAACAGCCTGGATATCTGCTCCACATGCTGTAGCCACCACAGGTGGCAAAGCTGCGGAGACCAGACAAACCACTTCTTATTTTCCCTGAATGGAGAAAAGAAATGTTTATAGCTCTTCCCATTTGGACGGCCAACAGGGTAAATGCACATCTTGCACTTGAAGTAAAGGGAACTTGTTTCTTCTGAGAGCTCTGCTGGAGGAACACTTGCAAGAGAAAACTCAATAGCAGAAACATACTGGAAGAGGAGAGAGTGGAAAGAACACCTCATTATCCACTGGGGTCCACTGTGCTGATCCTGTATGGTTTAGGTTTCTTACCTGCTGGAGAACTGTTTCCCACCCTCTCCTATTCAGAGGAAGAAGAGCTGAGTTTTTCCAACAAAATTTCCCCCCATATTATTTCACTTATGGAGAAATACATTGAATTTATATTTAGCAAGAGTGAAGTGCTGGAGAGTCCAGGCCATGTGGCCCTATCGTTGAACGGCAGTGGACTGCCGCTGTCACATTCGTCCTTAAGGGATCCAGTGACAAAAACTGTGCCTCTGTTTTTTCTCTGGCCTGGCTTTGGGTCTCTGCTTTGCCTTGTGCTGAAGCAGCCTTTCTCTTAGTACACCAGCTTTTTGCACATTCTTGGGAATGCTGCAGGCGTGCTACCTCCTGGCATTGTCAGCAGTGCACAGGTAAAACCTTTCACAGAAGTGGCTGTTCTTCCCAAATACCAGAGGGTCCACATTTTTCAGCAGCAAGATTGTAGTCAGTTTACCAGTGCCATAATCTGTGTCCATTCACAGCATCTCGCTCTAACTTCCTGAACCACGGCATTTACACCAAAAACATGCCAAGCATACCTTTGGAGGGACATAATAATAATGTTGTTTACGTAATGAAATAAACCCAATCAAGCTCAGTGAAACCAGTCACCATATGTATAATGTAGATGACAGCAGGAGCGGCTAGACACTGCCATGGAAGAGATGCTGGTCCTGTGTTTGCAGACACAGTAAGCCAGTGTGTGGATACCGAAGTGACATCTAGACTCAGTGTCTTCATGGGAATATTCTGGGGCAGACAGTTGTTGCCATGGCCAGGCAGAGAGTAGGCACAGGCACTGTAACAGGGTGGCTGCACAAATTCAGCACACGTAACTGGCCTCGCAGGACATTTTTCTTGATTCTGAGCTCACAGGCAGGTGTGTTTCGTTGCTGTAAGGGCCGGTGGCATCATACCCGGCAAGGGCGCTTGGCATGATGGGGCAGGGACGAGCCAAACACCGCACCTGCCTCTATAAATCGGCACAGAGCAGGTGGGCATGAGCATCCCGAAAGGAAGCAAAGCTCTCCACAGACGCCCAGCGATGCTCGGCGCGGGCTGCAGCACGGGCGTCCAGAGGCGCTGACAAGGACCTGACACAAGGGCTCCGTGGGGATTCCTGCCGCGGTCTCCCAGGGGATTCCACCGACCGTGCCCGATTTGCGGGCACGCAGCGCGACCGCGGCCATTCCGGCGATCAGGATGGAAGAACCTGGAGCCCCGCGCCCGCGTTGCGGGGGTTTGCGGACGCCCGCCACGGCGGCCACCCTGCCCTTGGCGCACGGTACGCCCGGTCGGGCACCGGGCCGGGAGCTCGGCGGGCCCGGCCGGCCCTCGCCCGCCCCGGGGCGGTGCCAGCGGCGGGGGCGGCGCGGCGGGCGCACCGGGGCCACCGCGCCCCCCCCGCGCCGCTCCGCCCCCGCCGCCGCCGCCGCGGGGAAGCGGCGCTTCTCCGCTCCCGGGCCGCCGGCTCCGGCCGTGCCCCCGAAGCCGCGGCGGCGTCCGCAGCCGGAGCGCCGCCTCCCCGGCGGCAGGGACAGCGCCGGGCTCCGAGCAGCAGGAGGAGGAGGACAAGGAGGAGGAGGACAAGGAGGAGGAGGAGGAGGAGGCGGCTGCGAGCGGGCTCCGCGGCGCGGCCTCAGCGCCCTCCCCGTCCCGACCGCGGCCCCGCCTGCGCTCGCTCCCCGCCGGGTGGGCGCTGCGCTCCCGCGGCGCGATGTCGGCGCGGCGGCGGCGGAGGGCGGCTGCCCAGGAGCAGGAGGAGGAGGAGGAGGAGGAGGAAGAGGAGGAGGCGGGTAGCGACAAGGTGAGGACGCGCGGGGGGAGGGCGGCACTGGCGGCTTTTGGGGCAGCGGGCGCGGCGCTGCCTCCCTTCCGCGGGCCCGGACCGCGCTGCGCCCCCGGCCCCGGCACAAGGGACCCTGCCCGCTCCCGGCCCGGCTACAGCACTGCCGCACTCCGGGCGCCGGGACTGGGCAAGGGGCGGCCTGCCAAGGAGCCGCAGGGTTGGGGCCCACGCGTGTTCTCACACACTACCGTCCTCCCGCTGAAACGGCAGCGTCCGCGCTCTCTCCGGGCCCGCAGAGAAAGCTCAGCGCCGCTGAGCTGCCGGGATGCGTGTCGTAGTTCACCTCTTGGAAAAGGAGCTGATGTCGTGGTGTGACCCCAGCCGGTGGCTGAGCTCACACGCCCCCACTGCCTCCCGCCCGGTGGAATGGGGAGGAGAGTCGGGGGAAAAAAGGTAAAAACCTCTGGGTTGAGATAAGAACAGTTCAATAATTGGAAAAAAAAAATAGTGAAAAGGGAGACAACAAAAAGGCATATAAACAGCAAGAAAGCGCTAGTGTTGTACGGTGCAGTTGCTCACCACCTGCTCACTGATACCAACCCCAACAGCAAACAGGGTCCCTCTCAGCCAATTCCCCAAATAGTTTATATACTGGGCATGACACTCTATGGTAGAGCCTTTGGCCAGTTCATATCAGCTGTTCTGGCCGTGCTTCCTTTTGGCTTCTTATGCACCTCCTCACTGGCAGAGCATGGAATACTGAAAAGTCCTTGACGTGGGGTAAGCACGGTTCAGCAACAGCCAACACATCAGTGTGTTATCAACATTATTCTCCTATTAAATCTAAAACACAGCACTGTACCAGCTACTAGGGAGAAAATTAACTCTATCCCAGATGAAACCAGGACACTGGACCAGGAAAAGAACACACTTCATTGTGGCTGGCTGGTACAGTAGTATGGAAACTAACACAGAATAGTGATCTACTGGAGTTAAAGGCTGTGTCAGCGTTTCCCCAGCAACTGTTTCTGTTTTATAGCCTTTTAAGTGATAGGCTTTCACCTCTGGCCTGGAAAGGACTTACAGAATCACATTTCTGCTAAGGCAAGAGGTTTTTGAAATACTAAGTCTATGCATCAGGTTCATTACAGTGGCAAAACAGCCACAGTGCTGTTCTTTTGTTTGCTGTGCAGTTAAGGCTTATCTCTACAAAAGCTAAGCACATCACCACATCACAGTTGCTAATTGTCTGAACAAAATGAAAGAGAAGGTCTCGATTTGGTAACTGGAATTCAAGAACAAAAAAAGCCCTCTGCTAAATTAAGGTAGCAATACATGGTGTGTTTACTTCAATCAGTAAATGTTTAAACCTTCGTGGATGTCGATGTTGTAGAGTGTGCAGTCTGCCTTAGGCGTTGGGGCAAGGAACTGGAAAGTGAAACTCAACAGTTTTTATTCTGTGCTTTGGTTGCTTTAAATCAAAGCCAATGAACTTGAAAATTTGTAGTGCTGTGCTGCACTGAGAGCTGTGATCACATAAGGTAGTGTTTAGACTATAGCTGTGCTGAGACTATTTCTCTGTAGATGAGAATTAACTTTTACACATCGTTTCTTGTAGCAGTGGGCTCAAAAAGCTCTTTTTTCTGTGGAGCTGTTCAGGTTTCTTTATTTTGCAGGCTAAGTTAATTTCTGAGGTGCACAGAGAGCTGCCTTCAAAGAATTCTCCCTGTTCAAAGCCTCTGCTCTCCAGATCTCAAAACGGTGCCCCTAAAACTTGCCAATATTATTTATTCTTGGTTTACCTGTGCCGATCTTCAGAGAGGAAAATACTATTCTTGCCTTTAGGCCTCCTGTGCTTTGACTTTAGCTGCTTGACAGTCTAGTGTTTCATCCAGTTTTGGATGATGTTGAACAGAAAGGATTCTGGTGCTGTGTATGCAGCAAAGATGTTGGATACAGGAGATGAATTTCAGTGTGCATGCATTTGTGTTGATCTCTTAAACAAAAGGTATGGAAAGCTGTTTCCCCTGCACAGGAGACTTTAGAAGGGATTATTTGGGGAACCCTCGGCGTTCCCACTGGAGTTGTTCAACCTGTCTGCAATGTACTCAGCACCAGTGTGCCTTGTCATGGCTCACAAATGATAGTAAGGATTAATTGTGCATATTAAGCTGTCTTTATTGTCGTTGGTAACTGTAGGGATAAACCAGTATTCTGTACTGTTTTTCATCAGTGGGTCACAGTTGGGACTCTGTTTTGAATATGAGCACACATGTAATGGCTGCTGTAGGTGATTTGATGGAAGCATCTGGCCATCTGAATTCATGGATGTCACATTATACAGCTTCTTAGATGGTTATCATTCTGCTCTATCTCTTGCCTGGCCTTTACAACAAGTGGATACCTTACTATCCTGTGGCTATTTTGAGATGACCTATTTGGGATGGTAATTGCATATTTGGATTCAAAACTGGTTCTTTGCTTCATAATTACTCAGGATGTCCATGATGCAGTGGGTTTACACTGCTTTCTGGTATGAAGCTCAGAAATATCACCCTATTCTTCACTTATAGTATGGTGTTCATATGGTGTCTGTTCTGTGCTGCTTCTGCTCTTGTGATCCAATTCAGACTTCCAGATATATAAAGGCAACACGCTTTAAAGCACCTTGTTGGTCCAAGTAGAGAAGTCCTTCGTGTTTGCTGAAGAACTACAGAAACACTACGTATTTCTGGAGGGTTTTCTATATTCTACTTTTGGTCCTGTTTTCAATATGGTATCTGGTACTCTTCACGTTACACTTACTATGTCTGTAGATGCTCATTTCCTACTGAATTTAGGTGAAGCTGTTTGGGTTTTTTTTCTCATTTGCATGTTGTTTTTTAACACTAACTGGAAACAACTGGTAGCTATTTCCACATCCATATAATTTCAAAGTTAACTTCCTTGGTTTTGTAGGAAGGAATATAATATGCTCTTTGTTAATTTTCTTCTTGAAGTTCCAAAGCTCTGCATTTTTCAAAATTCCCATGAACATGCCTTTGCCTTGCAGGGCTTTGCAACTTCACAGGTTTGTTGTTTTGTTGTGTTGTACTGTGGCAGGAGTGTTTTTTCTTTTTTTTTTTTTTTTTTTTTTTTTGGTTGTCACTGTCTCACTTCCTGTTGCTTGCCCTGGGTGCTCTTTTCCTAAGAATATCTGGTCAAAGGGCCTTCATAAATAGTTTGCAGCCCTTGAGAGTAAGAGGAGTGACTTGGCATTCAAATACTTAGGATGTGTAAATCAGTTAAAGTTTTACAGATTGGTGTGCATGTGTTCATGCTTCTTTTAAAATGTGAGTTGTTTGCATTCTTTACTAGAGAGCAAGTGATGCTTCTTTCAAATGCTTCCAAAAAATTAGTGTATCTTGAAAGTAATCACAGAGTTATTCCTCTTTGTTCTGTACAGAGCTGTCAGAGTAGGGCAGGGAGGGGGAAGTGGAATCTTATTGCTTTGCTTGATGTGGGAACAAGTGCCTGTTTGCCTAGGGTCGTTGTTAATTATTTGTAGCTTCAACAAGACTGGAATCACTGACCACTGTTTCTGCTGTGGTATTTTGAAAGAGCTGTTTCTGTTCCATGGGACAGCCCTTCCAGGGAACCAATTGCTGGATAAGTTACTCAGACTTGTGAAGCTCAGTGTGAGACTTGGATCTTTGATGTCCAAAATGTTGCAAATCTGCTGGGAGATAACTCATACTGCCATTAGGAATTTAATTTATTGTGGATTTATCTGTCTGTCATGGATCATTTAGTCATTTCATTCGACTTACTTCTTTCAGAATATCCAGAAAATGGATCGGTTTAATTTTCATGGAGAAGTCTGACCTCCATGCTGTCTGCTACAATCATGGTAATAATAATAAGGGCAGACTATTTCCAAACCTCTGTTTTCTTGGAAATGGTGGTGAATATTAGGACTAATGCAGAGAGTAAAGGATCTATAGGTTTCAGTCTTTGATTCAGTATGTTCAGGTCTCTCACGTGTGTTTCTGCCTGTGTCAGGCTTTCACAGTTTGGAAAAAAAGGTTTAATTATTCGGGACCTTCTGATACTTTGGTATCTTGACTTTAGAGGAAGGTATCAAGTTACATCTAATTAAATACGCTCCAATGTGGTCTAACTGAACTATTGACTTCACTGTAAAACCTGTGGGAGAGATTGCAGAAAGGTCAAAGATGGAGGAGAAAACTTACTTTATGTAAAATTACACAGATTTATAAAATGGCAATAACTAAATTCTTCTGCTTGCTAACTTTTTCACGTAAGTTGTTGGACAGTGTCTTAATTTTCTCAGTTAAGCTTCATGGAGATGCCACATTCTCCAAGAAAAACTTGTTTGTTTTCTGCTTGGGAGTTCCTTATTGTGTCCTGGAAAAAATGCAGTACAAGGAAAATGCTGCAAGTGCCTTTGTAACTAGAATAATCCTGGTGCATGGTTCCCTTGGCACATGTTAATTGTAGTGGAGGGCATGTGGTACACAACAGTAATTCAGCAGCATATGGCCTTTTAGGTGATGAAAGATTGACATGTCTATTTTTTTTATGCATGACACATGGCTGTATTTTGTGAGCTGTTGTGAAATAGCCAGCAAGCAGAAATCCACATGGAAGCTTAATTTGTGGCAAGATGTCACATGTTCTGATTCCTGTTGTGGAGGCTCAGGCTCTTGCCTGGTTGAGTCCTCCTTCGTGTGGCCAAGCATTTGTGGCCTTGTACAGAAGACTTAGCTGAAGGTTGAAAGTATTGTCTTTTAAAAATGACAAAAATGAAGACCAGTCAAACTCCTACAACTAAATAAGCCTTTGTCTCGGGGTACTTTAGAAATGATGAAAACTGATGAGCATTGTAGTGTGCCAGATAGGCGTGTTTATGTGCCGAGCTCTTTGTAGTGTGTGGATAACTGTCATGTTGGCCTCCTTCCCTGTTCTTGTTAGTCCTGCATCATCTCAGTCTTGTTGGACTCGTATTCTGTGAGCTGATAAGATAGGTTCTCTTGAAGGAACATGTGCCTTCAAATGAAGAGGAGCAAGGCAATGGAATTGTTGCAACATCTGGCCATTACAGACACTTCAGATGTGAATCAAGCAGACAGGAGTGGCACACTTTCTGCAAGTAGAAGGCTCTGACACCTGCAGTTTGAAAACTCTAGGAAAAAATAAAAACAGGTTGGACAAAACATTTCATTTGGAGTTGGGCTGAAAGGTGTCTTAGTCACTTAGGACAGTACAACCTCTGCTGTTTTCAATTAACCTTTGAAAACCTTGTAAATACCC
>JAWWES010000133.1:12659957-12813980 GCA_035583135.1 Lophotriccus pileatus
GAGAGCAATAAGGTTCCCCCTGAGCCTCCTTTTCTCCAGGCTAAACACCCCCAGCTCCCTGACTTGTTCCTTACCAGACTTGTGCTCCAGACCCTTCACCAGTTCCGTTGCCCTTCTCTCGACAGGTTCCAGCACCTCTATGTCTTTTTGTAGTGAGGGGACCAGAACTGGACATAGCACTTGAGGTGCAGATACAGGGAGATGACCACTTCCCCAGTCCTGCTGATCACACTATTGCTGATAAAAGCCAGGATGCCATTGGCCTTCTTGGCCATCTGAGCACACTGCAAGCTCATGTTCTTCAGCTGCTGTCGACCAGCAGGACCTCCAAGTCCTTTTCTGCTGTGCAGGTTTCCAGCCACTGTGCCCCCAGGCTGTAGCACTGCATGGGGTTATTGTGACCAAAGTGCAGGACTTGGCACTTCACCTTCTTGAATCTGCATTTACAACTCTGGGCTCGGCCATCCAGCCAGTTTTTAACCCAGCAAAGAATATGCCCACCCAAGCCATGTGAAGCCAGTTTCTCCAGGAGAATGCTGTGAGAAGCTGTCAAAGGCTTAACTGGTATCCAGGTAGACAACATCCACAGCCTTTCCCTCACCAGCTAAGCAGGTCACCATGTCAGCGAAGGAGATCAAGTTAGCCAAGCAGGATTTTTCTTTCATAAATTCATGCTGGCTGGGTCTGATCTGCTGGTTGTCCTGTATGTGGCATGGGATGGCATTGAAGATGGTCTGCTCCATGACCTTCCCTGGTATCAAGGTCAGGCTGACAGGCCTGTAATTCCCTGGATCCTCTTTCCAGTCCATCTTGTAGACGGGCATCACATTGCCTAATCTCCAGTCAGATGGGACCTCCCTGATTAGCCAGGACTGCTGATAAATGATGGAAAATGACTCAGTGAGCATTTACATTCACCTCAATACCCTTGGGTGCATCCCATCCAGCACCATAGACGTGTGTGTCTGTGTAGTGTAGCAGGTTGCTGACCATTTCCCCTTGGATTATGGGTGGTTTATTCTGCTCCCTATCCCTGTCTTCCAGCTCAGGGGACTGGGTACCAAGAAAACAACTGGTTTTACCAGTAAAGGCCAAAAGAGGCATTAAGCCTTTTCCTCATTCTTTGTCATTATGTTTCCCCCCATATCCAACAAAGAATGGAGATTCTCCCTAGCCCTTCCTTTGCTTCTGATGTATTTATAGAGGCAGTTTTTTATTGTCTTTTATGGCAGTAGCCAGATTAAGTGCTCGTTGCGCTTTGGCCCTTCTAATTTTCTCCCTGCATAATCTCACAACATCCTTGTAGTCATCCTGAGTCACCTCCCCCTTCTTCCAAAGGTCATAAAATCTATTGTTTTGAGAGACTGGAATGCTGTTTCACCAGCATTACGATCTGCATTAGAGTCTCTACATGTGACTTAGTCTGATTTATATTTCCTGTTTTCAGATGAATGACATGACAAACTCGTAATCTGTTGTTTCGTTAGTGGAGGATTTTTTTGTGTGTGTGTGAAGAAACAACAACAAAAAGCCCTTTTAAAGTGTAGGTGATTGGAGAGATTATTTTCACAATCCTTCCTTTAGTGGTCTGTTCCATTTGCAAATGATGATTATGAACAGAAAGGACATAATCAGTTTGCAGGGTGATTTGGTGTATTCATGGTATACTCTGAGATTGCAATCATGGGCAAAGCTGTCAAGACAAAGTAATTTGGTTTTTGTCAACCAAAAAGTAATGAAAGTTAGTATAGAATTGGAATAGAATTGTTCCTCTGTTGTACCGTAAAGCAAAACCTCTGTCTTTTGATAAAATGAACTGTTCATAAAGTTGATACTTGAGACTAGGTAAAAAGGAGAATGGAGGAAAAAAAAACCAGTTTTGTTCATGAAATATTTAATTCACTGGAATCAAATAACTTACATTTAAATAAGAGTTATGCTAAAACCGAATGTTAATACTGAAAATGCCCAGAGGCTTGTAGGAAGAGTAATCCAGTGAGATTTGGAGCACAAGCCCTGAGACTGCTCTAAAGAGTTGGGAGGTATGTTTTACATTTGCCTGCTGCTCAGGTAACAGGCACAAGCTTCCACGCCTTTGGACCCCACTGCCCTTTTCCACTGTAAGGTGCAATCCCTTAATGTTGCTCTTGCATTTAAAGTTTTGTAATGCAGGCCAAGCAGAAGAAAGAGCACGAGATAGGGGGAACTTCAAAATTAACTTGCTGAGGTGGTGTAAGACTGTTTCAATCTGTGTTCACACATTGAGCAAGATGAAATGTATTAATGAATGCAGGTGGTTAGAGAATCCTGCAAAGCCTTGCGTGCTGACATGCACCATCAGCGTGGGAAGCTTCTTACTTCTGCCCCTGCACGGGATTACCAAGGGCCTGTGTTTGGCAATACCATGTGTCTGGATAGGATGATCTGCTTGGGGAATGTGGATTGGACAAAACTGTCAGAGTTCTTTGAAGCCCAAAGACATCACAGGACATACAGCCAGACTAGCACAGGCGAAGCAGGGAACTAGTGAGATCAGCAAAACGAAATGAGGGCTGAGGAGGGTGTGACATTCAGACCTGGGTTAGATGAGCTTTGCCTCTAATCATAAATGCTAATTGCCCCTAATAAGATGCTTGCAAGTGAAAGACCTAGCTGCCCAAGGTGTGTTGCACAGCTAGTTTTTTCCATTGAGCCTAGAAAATACTTCTCAAACTAAATGTAAAGATAAAACTGAGCCAAAAGAAACAGGAGAGCCTTCTTTACAGGCAGCACTCCTGATCTGCTGCTGTCAAACTACTTTAATGAAAAAAAAAATCAGGAGCCTTTCCTTGTTTCACAAGTATATTCTTGCAGCTAGCCCAGTGTGGGGTTTTTCTCATCATGCGTAGTGGTTTGGAGATTTTTTTAAATTTTAAACATAGCTTTAGTTTTCCCTGTATTTGCTTTGAAGCTGTTTTCTGAGTGGAATTTCAGTTCAGAATAATGTCTCTCTTTAATGCAGGCTGCATTGCTATTCACTGCCTGTAAGAAACAACTGCAGCATATTTACATAGTTTTTTATTTCTCTTATTTTAGGTCTTAAGCATCCAAGTGAAGTGTTATCACGAAATCATTACTATTGGTTACAGAGTCTACCACTCCTATGACTTACCATGGTTTAGATCTCTCAGCTGGTGAGTAGCAAGCAAGAACATCAGTAAGTCAGGCTGTGAAACTTAAATCTTCATCTTCTTCGTATCCTGTTGTGGTGGAATGATAGCTTTGTGGGTCATGTGTGGACATAAAACTTGACATCTGTCTCTAATACAGAATTCTGTAGTTGTGTTCCACCTGTGAACTTGGACAAGTCAGTTGGCCTTTTATTACTTCCAGTTTTTTCCTTGTTATAAATACGTATGTATGTATGTACACATATGTTTGCATGCATTTATGCTGTAAGTCAAAATTGAGCTTGTGTAAACTAAAGGTGTGCATAGTCAAAAAAACCACCTGATGTGTATTACCTGAACTGCTTTGATTTTTTATTTTTTTTTTTTGGCTGTTAACCTTGCACAAGAAATTAATAGAACATGTATCTTAAAGGCTCCTCTTCACACACAGAGAGAATTAAAATAATTGCACACAAGTTCTAAATCCTTTCCAGTCATGCACTTGCATAGGGCCGCATAAATATAGTGTTGAGGGGGATCTTCTGAAAGATAGAAGATGAGATTAATTTTTATGGCAAATCCTGAACACCTATGAAATGTCCAGTTTGTGTAGGGCTGGATAGAAATGGGGAAATCAACTCTTCATCTGAGTTCTGGGAGGAAAAAATAAAGGCTTTTATTAGTCACTGTTATGGGAAGGTATCAGGCACATGTAGTCTTTAAGGCCTTAAGGAAATAATTTCTTAGACATGACCTATGTTGTGTTGCCTTGGTTTTATGTTGTGTCAGTTTTTTTAAGGAATTGAAATATCTGGGTTATTCCCTGTCTCTTGTCACATTGCTTCTTCGCTTCTAGAGGCAACTTTACTTTGCAATCATACATGAATGATTCTCCAGTCCTGCCAAAATTTTTAGAGGAGGAAATGTGCACTTTACCACTTATTTCACTTTGGCACTTGACCAATGTTGCTTTCTTATGTGGAGCTCAAAATCAACTCTTCTGCACTGTCACTCTGGTTAACATCAAAGCTCCTTTCAGTCCAACATCTTGCCACTGATACTAAATACTAAGATACTCCAATGAGATGAGATAATCCTGTTAATAGTTTGAACATCGACTGCATTTGCTAGTTAGTTGGTGGATTTAATGCTGTAAGATTATTGCTCCATCAAGAAAGCTAAAAGGCAGAGTGCATGGTGGAGAGGAGCAGGAGATGCATCAGAAACTCTTTCAGATGACAATCCTCAGGCCAGATGGCAAAAGCATAGTTGTATTCAGATCCTCAAGCCCCATGTCAGATTCACTGTCATAAAACCTCAGAGGATTCATTTTGCAAGTATCTTTTTTCCAGTTTCGAAGGCAGAAATAACAAACTACCCTTTTTAGGATACAGGAAAAGAATACGCAGGACTGCTTGTGCCAATATTGATGGCAGATACTTGTTTCTCTACTTTAGAATATTTGAAATGGACTTGCATACATGTGGAGTATTCAGTGCCATAGTCTAGGATAAAAAGAGTTTTCCAACTGCATTCTGAAAAATGTGTTTTTCTAGTGTCATGTCATTGCTTTAGAAGAAGTAAATTACAAAAATTGGCTCATGAGAGGAGACACTGACCGTTAGTATTTGATTTATACTTGAATTTTGGTCTTGTCCCATGTCTTTTCTATCCTTCTGATTTTTACTTTGTGTAATCTTTTTTTGTTGTGGGTTCTTTGTTGTTTTGTTTTGCTTTTAAGACTTGCACTTAATACATATTTCTAAAATAATTGTTAACTGTTGCATACTGCAGGTACTTTTTGCTGTGTGTGAACTACTTTTTCTATGGAGAGACTGTAGCTGATTACTTTGCAACATTTGTGCAAAGAAGAGAACAGCTACAATTCCTCATTCGTTACCACAGGTTTATATCTTTTACACTTTATTTAACAGGTAAGTGTAGAAAATCACAAAAATGAAAGAACTTTGTGCTGCATTTGTTTCTGTACTTACTTAATTTAAAAATATGTATAGTTGCTCCCTATCTCTACGCTCCCTATCTTTCAGCTTCTCTTTCCTCATAACGTCCACGGAAATTACATGTTTGTGGTTCCATTTTTTCTGTGAAAAGATGAACATAAATTTTGTGTTCACCAAGAAGAAGAAAGCAGCCTAAACAAGTAGATGATCTTGAGAAAGTTGAGCTAATAGTGCCGAAGAGAAGTTGGCAAACAGTGACTGTGATCACTGAAGAACTGGGGCTCAGTACCTGAATACACGAACGCTATTTCGGCAGACTGTGGAGATGACTTGTATGTGCAATTGCTGTGCTGTGTTGATGCTTTACTGTGCAAGTGTTCTGCTAGGTCTACAGTAATAGGATTTACTAATATATTTTAAACTGATTAGTCAAAATGCCTAAGTCTTAATTTTGTCTGCAAGACATTCAGATACTTGCCTTATGGATACATTTCCTCCCTGTCTAAAGAAAGACTTTTTGAAAGCCTCTTCTAGGAAGAAGAGACACAAGCTGGCACTCTTGTGGGGTATTGCTTTGTGAACATGTAAATACGGTCCACAGTGTGTTCAGCAATGCAGTTATTATAACTTTAGCATAAAATTAAATCAATCAAAGACTCAGATCGGCTTAAGGGACAGGGGACTGCTATGGCACAAATACTTATAAAGTGTACTGAGAAGCCTGATCTTTGATGAACTGTCAGTCTGTCTACTGTTTGTTGGTTTGTTTTTGGGTTTTTTTAACTAAAGAAAAATTCTACTCAGTTCTTAGATCACAACTTGAAACCAGCTTTGCAGAACCTGACCTTTTTCAGCTGGCTTTAGCTTGAGGAAACTAACTTAATTAATGCCTCATGACCCAGTGAGGGGAGAGATGAGGCAAGCTAGTCATGAGCAAAAGTAAGAGGCAGAGTGTAATTTGCCCCTTGGCACAATGGGATTGTGGATTTACTAAGGCTCTATGCCAAGGGCTTAGGGTCTTCTGAGGGCCTCTGACCCTTGCTGGCACAGGAAGTTGCCATAGGAAGTTGCCATAGGAGAGAAGAGGTGCTCTATTAGCCACCCAGAAAGTTTCTTTTGGTCAGCTGAATTCTTCAATGCCTGTACTTCATGCTTGTGTTGCATGTGGGTGTGTGCTTCTCTGGGGGAGAGGGGTAAGCTGGTCCTCTCCCTTTCATTTATTTCTGTTAATTATTCAGAAGCTTTTTTTTGACCTGGCTTTTGAGTGGTTTTTAAAAGTGATGACCTCCTCCACTAAAAATGATGTCCATGATGAGACCTGGTATGTACTCAGATGAATGTTCTTTACTGATGGTAACTAAATCTGTCTTAACTAAATCATAATCTTATATGAGAATGATTCTATATGTACCCTTAACTGAATATAAGCAAACACTCCTATCAGCAGAGGGATTAAAAACTGCTTCAAAGGAAGAGAGTTACTGGTATATCACATTTCAGTGTCATTGAATATAAGATGGTACAAACTACACTTGCTTTGTTTTACAGGATTCTGCATGTTTGTTTTGAGTTTAGTGAAGAAACATTATCGTCTGCAGTTTTACATGGTGTGTATTACCCACTTTGCTGTGGTCATTCATGTTATGAATGTCACTAAAAACAGTCATGTCCCTGTGTTCCTAGTTCGGAAGAGAGGTGTGGAAAATGTGCCTAAATTGACAATGCCATGAAATCAAGTGGTGTTGGAATGTTTGGTATCTGTTCACTTTGCAGATTATTATTATTATTATTATTATTGTATCATGGGATGCGACCTTTCAGTCAGTACAAGCTGTCCTTGGTGAGGCCTTGTGCATGTACAACATGATATGTTTCCCTTAGTGATAGGCTGATACTGAAGAGATTGCTGGAGAAAGGGATATGCATCTCCCTCCCAGGTCTGAAGACAAACAGTTCAGGGCAGTGTGGAAGTGGTTCTTGTGACTCAAGTGTTACTTTGTAGAGGCCCCACTGAAGTACTATGAAGGGAACGTGATCTTAACCCCTGTGTGGAAGATTTATTCTGTGATACTTCACAGCTGCTCTGGTCTTCTGCTCTGCTGTACTTCAATAGATCAGGGGTCTATTAGAAAAAAAACAGCATTCTCATCTCTTGCATTTATCCACCTAATAAACAGCATAGTAGCTAATCAAGAGCATGAACCTTTTTCTTTTATGTATCTTATAGGTCAAAAACAAATTTTATAGCATTACAGGTTAAAAACAAACAAGCAAATAAAAAATGGCCCTAAACAGACTCAAGACACTCCACTGACACCATTCCCATTTCTATATTGGAATGACTAGAAGCCACAGTGAAACAGTAATGCAGTGCTGCTCTCGTCTTTAAAGAACTTGAGCAATCAGGGCATTGCACAACTTTAAAGATTTCCTAAAGTTTTGGTATGCAGTTAACCCCTCCGTTTCTACACTGCTTTAGGTAGTACTTTACCATTGAGGATCCCTAATTCTAGACTAGGACTTTACTGAACCCTGTATGAACATGGAAAAAAAACTTTTACTCAAAACAATGTGCCCTGTTTGTGGGAGAACTCCCCTGTCATGAGATGCAGTTTTTCTAGGAGAGGGAGTCCTTACCTTCTTTTCCATGATTTTTTTTTTTTTTCCTTTTTCTTCTTCTGGAAAGAAGGTAGAAAAAGTGTGGTGTCAGTCATACAACTTGGTGTCTGCCAAGAAAACATTAAAATGTGACTACCTAAGAATTGCAATAAAACAGAGGGAAGCCATGTATCCATGGTGTGGCAGTACAATGTGTGGACAAACAAGGAGAGTCTGTCCCATCTCTGGAAGTGTTCAAGCAGGCTGGATGGGCCCCAAGTAATGTGATTTAGTGGAAGGTGTCCCTGCCCATGGTGGTGGGTTGAAACTACAGGATCTTTAAGGTCCCTTCCAACTCCAGTCATTCTGTGATTCTCATAGAGTAGCCATTTGGTTTTATGTGGTGTTCCAGTATCACTGTACAAATACTAAAAATTTAGCAGCAGAGCTCCTTTAATTAACCAGCAGGTAATACTTTCAGAAACCTTTAGCAATTTCTTGTACCCTTCCTTTCAGCGTTCTCAAGTTGTCTTATCTGGAAGTAGAGTCTGGTCTGGCTGCCATGGGAAAACACATGTGATAAGAAAATTAAAGAAGTAGGATATTAAGCGTGTTAAATGGCCCAGACTTTGCGTGCTTAAATTTGGTATATCATAGAAAAACTACCAGTTTTTGATTTTAAGTGTTTGGAAAATAAAATCTATTGTAGAATCTTTACTGGTGAACTGTTTGGAAACTACTTTGTTGCACGCTGGTGCTACAGATTAAATACCAAGTAGGTACAGTAATACTGAGGAAAATGACTGTTTAAATGACTGTGCACTTAAAAACTAACAACTTCATTTTCACTAATCCTGAGAATTTTCATGTTTCATAAAAGTATTCTGTTATGAGAGATATCCACATCTGTGTAACATGACTCTTTCATGAGTAATTCATTTGCATTTTATTGTTACAGTTCTAACATGTCTGTTATATGTATATACAGAATATCACATTACTTACATTTCTTTGCTGCTTTCATGCTGAAGGTGTATGTCTGATTAAATCAGGTGTTAAACCGCACATTAAAAAAAATCTGGGTGGAGGTAAGTGATGGGGAAACCTGCTAAAGTTTCAGTGCTTGCTTCAGAAAGCCAGCTAACTTGTGATATACTGTATGCACACATCTCTTGCATTATCACTAGAACTGGTCTTCCCTGTGAGCTCCTAAATAGCTCCTCTATCTGACACGCCAGTATTTATCCAGGTGTACGGGTCGGTGTTTTTCACTAACTGTTGTGTTGTTGCATTGTTAACAGTTCGCATGGACTCATGTCACTTTGCTGATCACTGTAACTCAATCTCATCTTGTCATCCAAAATCTCTTTGAAGGCATGATCTGGTAAGGGGACAGTAATAAACTCATTTGTAACTCTTACTGCATTGAGAGGTTGGTTCTTTTACATGGATCTGGTTAGGGAATAATTGAGGGAACAGTTAAAGCAGTACAAATTAAAGGAGCGTTAATGTCTAGTTGGAAGGGGAGTCAGAGGAATTGGGAGCAGTGAGGTAAAGGATACAGAGGAGGAAGCAGAAACCTCTTTAGATTGGCAGGCATGAGTAGGATCATTTTGAAAAACCACTTCATTTACTTTCAAGGAATAGTGTTGATTGCATGCTTGGTCAAATAGTTTCTGTACCACGACAGGACATAATGCTGTATGTTCTCCTTTTTGTTTTCCTGATATATGTACGTGTGGAGAGATTATTACAGACAAGGTTATATAGTTAGAAAGAAAGCCCAAAGCCTTTGACAAAGTTTGTATATAGAAATTCTTTTCATAGGAATCATATTCATATGCCAAAAACTGAACGTATTTGCCTTGCTAGCCTAGTATTCCTTATTGCTACTCTTGCTAGGTAGTTTGGCAGATGGTCACAAAATCTGACTTTTAGCTTATTCATACATCCCTGCTTTGAAAAGGGGGAAAAAAGAGCTTAATGGGCTTGAATAACAAATTCAGATGCAGTCTGCATGCAAACAACACTTAAAAAGCTAAACAGGCTGCTCCAAACTGACAAGGGGCAGAGGGGGGGAAGGAAAACTATTTTTTTATATATTTAGCTATAATTTAAACTTTTTAAGGAATTTGCTTGTTTTGCTGTTATCAAAAACATTAACATGTTTATATCCATTGATTTCTTCTTAACTGTAGTACCAGTCTTCAAGCCTGATAGGAAAAAGCCAGCGTGTTCTTGTTCTAACTCACGTACCAAAATAATATTTTAACTTGAACTAACATGGATCTATAATGATCTTGTTTGGCTGAAGACTAAAACCAGTATAATTAAATATGCTTCTCATAGGGGAACATTATGAAACATAATTCCTTCTAAATACTACAGAAAAATTTCCCAGAAGGAAATTCTGCTGTTTGAATTTCTGTTCTGTGTTTAGGTTAAGGCAGCTTTTCTTTCTCTCCGTGAAACATTTAATGTCTTTCCCTAGGTTTCTGGTTCCAATTTCAAGTGTTATCTGCAATGATATTACTGCTTACATTTTTGGGTTCTTCTTTGGCAGAACTCCATTAATTAAGGTAGGTACTTAGGTGATTCCTCACTAACAAGTTTTACAATTTATAGCAATTTTGTTATTTGTTCAAAACATATTAATACCTGATACTGAGCTGCATGATGCACATCTTTACTAAAAAAGCACGAATTGACTACCTTTTTCCTGAAAATTTGTAAATGGAAATTGGGATTAATGTGAATGTAATATTGGCATTACAGGTAGTACAGTTCTAGCCTATTACAGCATCATTTATAATCACGTTCTTTTTGGATTTTGTATGCAGGTTTAACTGCATTCTTACTGCACAGAAACTGTAATCTGAAATAAGCCACTAGGGCATATATACCTGTTCCTCATTTGGTCTCATTGGTGTAGTACTGAGAAGGGCTCAAGCATTAATCTTCCCCTTCTGGTAGAATAGTCAAGACCCCATAGAAAGCTATGAATTATTGTTTTGATGATGTTTGCCATGTTAAGTTTTGGGTATTTTAAGTCTTGGGTATTTAGTTGGTTCTGATATTAAACTGCTCCTAAACTGAAAATGTGGTAGCATTTGGTGAAGAAAATAGCTTGCTACGCTGGTCTCTCTAGTTATTTTCTGTATTGATTAGCCAGGCTGTATGCAGGAAGCTGGTGCGTCCTGAGGAGTGTCCCCAGCAATAGTTGTGTCAGGCTCCTGGCACGATCTAAATGGACACTTGTTTGCAGAGGTCTCCACAGAGCCAAGATGTTCTCCTGCAGGTTTCCCGGTCTTCTGCTTGAAAGGAGCTCAGCTGCTTAGGCTGGGTCAGGTGCAGCCAGAGGCCAGCAGCATACTCCAGAGGCAGCAACACATGGGATGGGAGCTCTTCCTTCCCACAAGCTGCCCAGTGGCATTAAACTGTGGCTTTTTCCTGGGACAGGTCCTAGCCATAGTCCTCTATTTATTACAGTCAGCAACTGCAGCTGCTGACATGCAGTTATTTCCCACATACCTTTGAAAGACCAAGTAGGAGCATAATTTTCACAAACAAGGTCAAGAAATAGAGTAAAAAATTGTTTGGTGATGCAACTGATGGACTAATTCTATCTCTTTTGTGCCTAGCTGTCTCCCAAGAAGACCTGGGAAGGGTTCATTGGAGGCTTCTTTTCCACTGTTGTATTTGGATTTATTGTGAGTAACCACAGGACATTCATAGAACCATAGAATGGTTGTGGTTGGAAGGGACTTTAAAGATCATCTTGTTCCAACCCTCCTGCTGTGGGCAGGGGCACCTTCCACTTCCGTGCAACCTACCCTTGAACATTTCTGGGCATGGGAATTTCCTTGTATAGATTCAGTCTTCATATTTTTACTTGAAGTAAAATTCGGTCATCTCCAGCTGCTGAAAGCCTAAGAGTTAGGGTTTTTTTGACTAGGGAATTCTGCCAATTTGTAACTAGCTGGAAAGGGTAGGCAAGGCTTGCACCTCTCCTAAACAGGTTATACTGACCATTTTCTGCCACTACTGTTACTATATCTGGAATAGTTTTATCTGTGAGTTGCATCCTTATTTTGAAATTGAAGTTTATTGATAGTATTATTTATGCTTTGCAAAGTAGTACTTTAGTATTACATATTTTATAAAGGCATTTCTCCTGGAAAGGAGCTTACACTGATGATATGCATAGAAGATAATAACAACATAAGTAACTGTTGTGATAAGTAATTTATCACCAAAGTCAGCAGTAACAGCCATACTTGGTAGAAGAGATAGTTCACATTTAAATGGAGAAGTGAAGTGCAAAAAAAAAAAAAAAGAGTAGCTAACATTTTGGGATTTTATAATGCAGAAACATCCAGTAGATATGAATCTGAGAGATATGAAAAGGAAAACAATTTGGGAAATCATCACTAAGCACATTGAACATCTGCCTTGTTGAAGCATTCCCCAGTTTAAACAGACTGATTTTACTTCATTCTGGATCTCCTTCTTCTTAGAAAGGTTTTTATTACCCTGAGCTTGTGGTGACAAACCCACTCATTAAAATATGATTTTTGAGTGTAACAACAAATACCTAATTCAGGAGACCTTGTTTTGCTTTTCAGTTTTCCTATTTTTTGGCTCAACATCAGTACTTTGTCTGCCCCGTGGAATATAACAGTGAAACCAACAGATTTGTGACGGAGTGTGAACCTTCAGAGCTGTTTCAAATGAAGAAGTACTCTGTGCCACCATTGCTTCAGGCTGTGTTGGGATGGGTAAGGAAAAAAAAAAGACTTTGGCTAAAATTGAAATCATTACTTCCTAGCTTAAATGGGTTTCTAAACCATTTTAGAAGGTTACCTGAATGCAAGTAAGACTTGAAGGGTAAGAACTGAACTGATCCCATGACCCTCTGCATTGCTCATACAGGGGAGGTGGTCACCCAAGAGCAATTGACGTGCACTGCTGGAGTCACCAGAGGGAACCTACCCATGTTCTCCTTGTGCTGGAAGTGGGTGACACTCAAGAATTTTGCAGACAAACCTTATCTTTGAAGAGCAACTTTTGAATTTTTGTGGAAAGCGGGCTTGGGCTTGTTAAGGCCCAAATCAGTGGCGAGCTTAAATAAGCTCGTAGAACTTCATTCTGTTTTCACCTAGTGTGTAACTGCGATTAGGAACAGACTTTTACTCTCTTCATCACCATAGCATCGTGTGTGTTAGTGCTTAGAACTTAGAAGAAGTACTGGCAATAGTTCCATGTAATGTACTCACCAACCCTTTAAAATGTGTAAGATTGAAACGCCTACAATCAAACACACTGAAATACATTGTTAATTATTTTTCTTGCAGGAAACAGTGAATATGTACCCATTTCAGATGCACAGCTTTGCACTGTCAACATTTGCGTCATTAATTGGGCCATTTGGAGGATTCTTTGCCAGTGGATTTAAAAGAGCTTTCAAAATCAAGGTGTGTAATGAATCCTGTAAGATGGTTTTGTTTTGGCTTTCTCTTCAAATTAGATAAATTGGTGGGGTAGGATTTGGGGTTTTTTTAGATAATTCATTGTAGTACTCAGTTTTTCTGCTAAGCTGTAATTATGTTTGAGCTGGTTTTTAGCATCAGAAGCAGGACTTGATTTCATCAGAGAGATATATATGCGTGTCTGTTATTCTTCAAACTTTGAATGATCAGCATGTGACTTTAACGCTGGAAATCTAAGAATAACGTGGTTTCACAGTTTGGTTGATAATTACTCTTCCAAGTCACATTGCAAAAGTGGTTTAGACAAGCAAGATGTGAGATATTATACTTGACATGAAGGGCAAACTGTAGATGCTGAAGAAGTGCTGACAGTGGTTTACCCTTCAGATTTTGGCTGGCTGTGTTTTAGCGATGGTATTTGTGTGTTCTGCAGATGCTGGTGTGTCAGGTTCACCAAAGCATGAGATGTTTGGCTGCCTTTGCCAATACAGTGCTGCCTTGTAGCAAGTGTGTGTATTGGCAAATTATGTGATGTGCTAACCTCTGTTTATTGCAAGGTGTGCGCTGTCGCTTGTGGCAGTGTTGTCCCTGGCTGGTATTAAGTGGCAGCAGGAGTATGGGAAGAGGGCAGCCCCCAATTTTCTCCCGGCCTTCTTTATGTCTTGGTAGGACTGCTGTAATTCTTACCCTGTTGCTTGTCGTTGTTCTTGTTGTTCCGTATGTCTGCCAAACTGGCATGTGCTTTGCACAGAAGTGTATAAACCCCTCTGCTTGTGCTGAACTCCTGTACTTGTGCTTGTACTTACCCCTCTTTCTTAGGTCAGTCTGAGCAGCTTGCCCGGCACTTTGCGAGCCACAGCCTCATGTGCTGTCGTACCTGTACGTCCAGGGAGTAGAAGACTGCGTGTGAAGGGATTTGGGGGGACAATTAATGCTTCTGGAAAGCAGCACGTATTCTCGAAAGTAGAATGTTGAACAGTAGATTCTTTTAAAACCTGTGGGCCTCAAGATGATGACCAAAGGACTGTCGGGAAGTCAGGGCTATTGTGGAATTGCTACTGAAGGCAGTGTGTAGGTGAAGTTAGACACTCCATGCCTGCCCAGCACTGGAGGGCTGGTGTGGCACCAACATAGGGTGAGTTTGACTTGCTGGCAGTTGCCCCACGTGACTAGGGTCAGGGGTTTCACCCCAAGAGTACACAAGTGAGTGTGGATGACTAAAAGGATGTATGAGGGTATTCTGGTTGATAAAGCTGTTCTACAGACAGGATCAGGTAACACGAAAATAGTGTATCGAGCTTTGTTTGCACCAGAAATATTTTTATTTTTTTTTTTAGGTAGCAATGATTTTTTTCACAACAGGGTTTTTTGATTCTGTTAAATATATTTATATTGCATTATGGTTTTTAACCATGGTTACCAAGAACCCAGTGATAAAAAGGGCAGGTGACTGGGCAGGACTGGAGAGTCCTCAAGTTACTGCTTCTCTTGCAGCAAATATACGTTACCTGGTAACAAGTGCTTCAGCAATACCTACCAGTAGAGGATAAAGCAATAAAGGTCTTAAGGAGGACAATTAGATTCTGAAGAGGCGAGAAAGGACAGCCATTAGTTTAAGAGGCTCGCCACAAAATGAAGTATGTATAGGCACGCAAGTGTTCCCAGTACTGCCACACCTGCACCTGACCTACTCCTGTCCTCTTGTGCGATACTGTGGACAAGTTGCTTCATCTCTTCTTTTTCTTCTCACCCCTTGACTCCCCTTTGCAGTTAAAATCTCCTTTAGCAAAGGAGCCTCTTGCTAACTTTTGGCTCGGTGCAGTGAAAACATAGCTTACTTGCAGCCTTAATGTGCTGCTTCCAAGTGATACATCGTTAGCGTGTTTTGTCAAAACCACTGACCACCTTTTTTTTTTTTTCTTTTTTTTTTTTTTTTTCCTTCCTGTCCTTGACACCCAAAAGGATTTTGCAGACACAATCCCTGGGCATGGTGGGATAATGGATCGCTTTGATTGTCAGTACTTGATGGCCACTTTTGTTCATGTCTATATCACCAGTTTCATAAGGTATGGGCTTTTTACAATGGGCTTTTTTAACTCCTTAAGCACGTGTGGGAGCTGTAACCATAATGAATTCATAGGAGTTATGTTAGCATAGCAGAAATTGCAGGTTTCTAAATATGATTTATGCAATGATTTCAAATACAGAACTATTAAGAAAACATATGTCACTGTCTAGGATTTGTGTCAGGTTCAAGCTATGCCCTAATGTTTCCTTGGCTGCTGTGAAAGGTAATCCATGTACCCAAAATACCACAAAGTTTTGTGTAGCAGCCTACTAGCAGTTTTTTTAGAATTTACTGATTACAGGAAGGTAGAGGATCTAGTTTCAGGCAGGAGGGTTGTGCAGCATCTGCTTTTCCTGAGTGGTTCCTGAATAGCCTGTAGGTTGCAAGACTGCAGTTTTTCCTGTAAGTTTCAGTGTTTCTCAACTGCTTGGCTTGAGATATTTAAGATGAAAATGCAGTGATTAAAGAAAGGAGACAACTTCTTAAAAATCCTGCTCATCTTTCCTGAACCACACCAGCTTTCAAGAAGAAATCATGGGAATCACAGTTCTCTTACAGTAGTCATTTTAGTTTCTATGGCAGGGGTGGGGTCAAGGAGCCAAAGCGATACAAGCCCTTAGTTTTCTAAGTGCATATGTAAATGTAAATGCATATCAGCAACAGATTCTTTGCCTTATATTTGGTTCATCTTAGTAGACTGTAACTAGTTGGCTAGCTAAAAGTGAGGCTGATATTTAGAAAAGCTTGGTTTAATTTGCAGTTTTCTTTGCTGACTTGGCCAACTTCCCATTTAGTTCAGTAGTACACAGCTTATCTGGCTGGCAACAGACACTAAATGAAAAAAGATCTGTTGATGAAAAGCTTTGATTACAGTGATTAAGGATGAGTCAGTGAGTCTTGTTATAAGTCTTCTCAGTATCCCCATTTGACAGCAAATAGAAATGCTTTTAGTTTCTGTTCACATTGAGCTAAGAGTATGCTTTCCCAGTAATGCTGGCCACTGCATCCTGAGGAAGTAGACTGGGAGAAATTGGTATCTTCTAAGAAGAGAAGGCATTGTTTGTGCAGCAAGAGAAAAATGGAAAGCTATCTAAAAAGATTCTTTAGAGTTGAGGTCACCAAAAAAAAAAATTTTTTTTCTTTTTTTTCGTTGACAGGGGTCCAAATCCCAGCAAATTACTGAAACAGCTGTTGATACTTCAGCCTGAGCAACAATTAAGTGTATATAAAACCCTGAAATCTCACCTCGTTGAAAAAGGGATCCTTCAGCCATCTCTGAGAGGGTAGTTTGTCAAAACAGAGGACTAGAAGAAAACTCCATTTACAAGAAGCCTGTGGAAAAGCATTGCAAACGTGCACATAAATAATAGCTATAGGAAGAGTAGTTTGTGATCTGGAAAAGGTGAATGTTTCCTGAAATGAATGTGAATACTATGACCTCTCACTAGGACACTAAAGATCTCTTACTCCTAAAATAATTCAAATGCTTACAATGTAACAGTACACATGCTGCATATTTTAGTTGCTGAGGTGGATGGGAGAAGTCTTCCTCCAGCACCCAGCCTGACAGTCTTTGTATTTAAGGAAAAAAAAAAAAAAGAAGTTCACAGTAAGTTTTTAATGAGTTATTTAAAACTGTATATCTTAGGAATACCTTTTTTGGTCTCCAGTGGTTCCTGAAGTGTGAACACATGAGGCAGGCAGTAACTTCTATGTAGGCTAGTGCTGAAATTACTACTGGCCAGAAAATGCTTGTTAGCCTGGTCAAAGTAGTACTTGCAGCCTGCTGTATTGGACTGCCTGTTTTTTCTAAACCGTTATGAAGGTTAAGCCTAGCTCTGTTTTTAATTTAATAGCTTTCTTATGAAACCATTTCATGCTTTCAAGAGAAAAGTACGTTTATTGAAATACAGCTGGGCAGGTTGGGCTGTGGGGCTGCTATTTTTTCTGGTTAATGTTACAGATTATAAACAAGTGTGTACATCCAGGAGTAGAGATTACCTGACAAAATAGAATTCTCCTACCCAGTAATTGGATCAGGGAGAATCTGGAGTTTGGTTTCCACGGCCTGGTCAGTGTCTGAAGACAGTAATTCAAGCCTTATTCCTTGTGCCTCTTAACTGCTGTGTAGAATTGGGGGTATTTCCTTCTTTTTAAAAGCACTTTGAGGTCCTGAGTAAAAAGTGAAGTTTAAGTGCTGTGTATAAGCGTGTTTCTCAGTGAAGGCAGAAACTGAATGTGCACAGTGCAAGACAGGATGCATGGTTCTTCTGCTGTTTGTTATTATTTATTAAGAAGATTCTCAAGCAAGCTTGGGTAACCACAGAGGTGTTTGAATGGAGAATTTTTATAGAAAGCAGCTATTATGTTGACTTAGGGGGGTATATGAGGAGAGTTAATGCTCTATAATTCTCGATCCTAGTTGTTTTATAACTTTTTTCATTATGTGACATGTCTTGATGCAAATAAAATTATGAACCTCTTTTGAAATGACAAAAATTACTCCTGTACAAAGAGAAAGCACAAATGCCAATTTTGTTTTCATATACTGTAACTTGATACAATTTCATTTTTCCAACTCACTGTAAATAAGTTTCTCCTGCGGTGAACATACCGAGGCCACATCTACGTGTGTGTGTGTATAAATTATTAGAAGATGTATGTATATATATTAAAAATGAAAAATTTTAAAAGGTGGGTGCTACTTGAGGATACAACCATGGTAAAAATCATTTGGGTTGGTCATAAGCCATATCTATAAAATTCAAACTGCTCTTTGTTGAACACCATGTAGCTGAGACCACCGTGCACTCTGTTTTGCACTTGGGCCATGGTATCGTGTGTACAGCTTGTGTATGGAAAAGCATCCCTGTGCGTTGAACAAAATCCAGGTCTAAAGCAATTCCTGTTGATGTCAGGTATTTGACAGAATTAAATTATGTCTGACCTGGAGATTGCAGTACTGTATTGAAGGAACACTGCAAGAGGTGAAAAATGCCACCTGCTGCTTGGCCATCAGTGGCTGTGTGACTTGGCTTGTTAATTGGAGGGGACTGAAATTCAGCCCTTACTCCAGATAGAGCATAACCTGAAGTTAAAAGGTAGCACAGCTACCTTTGGGAATGTGCTTTAAAAAGAAGGGAAGGGAAAATGAGGTGGTGACCAAAGTAGAATACCTGCACAACTAGCTTTTAGATGAGGCTTTGGTTATGTATGGGACTTTGGTAGATGTTACGATAAAATGCAGCCATACTGGAGCTAGCATATCTTTATCCTGGGTATTAAAAAAAAAATCTAAATATTTAAAAATTATATAGAGAATATATATATAGAAGGGTAATTGTTACTTCAGAAACTTGAAATTTTTAGTGTAATTTTATAGCATGTATAATAAGGAAGTTAAAATATATTTTAATATTTAATACAACAGAGCATTTTAAATTAATTGCTATCTATGTGCACAATAGAAAATTCAACACTACAATTCTGCTTTTCAATGTTAAAATGAAGAAGGGATGAACTGTAAACTCACTCATCAATTTTCTAGATAGAGTAATAGCTTCCTGCTGGCTAAGGCTTGGTGTAAATAAAGCTGAGCAGGACCTGTCACTGTGAAGTGATAACTATGCTTGGTTACGACAAAGAGCATTTACCCCATTTGCCACTTCTCTTAGTTCAAGCACTGCAACATCATAAACAGGAAAGTTTAACTTTTTACACCAGTGAATCTTTTCACTTACACTTTTGTCCCAAGTTGTTATAATTACCCACTGAGCAAAAAACAAAAATGTATATTATGTAAATATTGTAAATGGTATGAGCATATAATGTCTGTTTTAGTTTTACTGTTTCAATCTTTCATTGAAGCAGGCATTGTAAAAAGAAATAATAAATAAATAAAATTGGGACAGAAATCCTCCAGTCTTGTTTTTCCTATAGCATGCACAGTGGGTGGAGATTTCGTAACGGGAATTTATATTCCTTTATGTTATTCTTTAACTTTTTGTTTTTAATAGAAAACTTGCAATTAATTTCCTACCTTTTGCCCCTCAAGGCTTCAGGCCATCCTTGTTTGTTGCTGAAATTGTACAATGTGTCTCATGTCCAAAGATATGCAAGCTTTTCCATCTTTTCCAAAAGGTGCTCATTTCAACAATACTGACACAGGCTTGTCACTATTGATCATCTGTGGTGATGGGGCAGCAGCTGGCAGCTACCTCTCCTCTACTTTCCTGTTCCTTCCTTTTAAGTCTTGGATCTGAGGCCCTTTACCTCCTGCAGCCTCAAACAAGCCAGGTAAGAAATGCACCTAATTTCTAAATTATGAAGAAGACTGTAACATCTCGTTAAACACTCACTATCAGCAAATCCTGTGTGTGCTACACACCTCCTCGGATTTTAGAAAACTTGTGGAGAACCACAGAGCTTTCCTGTGGCCTGCCGCCACTTCTTAGTTGTCTTCTGAGGAAGGGAAGGGGAAAGTTAGAAGTGAGTTTTCTTCTGCTAGACAAATAACATTTGGAGTGTTACTTGCACAGAATCCCTTTGTCCAGATCGTATTAGTACTTGTACATAACAAAGTTACAATTGCTCTTTCTCTTGCAAATAGTTTCCCAATTATAAGATGGATATTCAGTTCCTTGTTTAGCAATTTCAAGTTGCATGAACTGAGGCAAAAGTCCTGTATCTGACAGGAATCTGGATCACCCATAAATTATCACTGAGATTGAAAAACACCTTTGAGATCACAGTCGAGCCATAAATCCAGCATTCCAAGTCCTCCATTAATGTACCACTGAATACTAAAGACACTGTGATTTGCACCCTGACTTCCCAACACTGATGCTTTTTCTGTGTATTACAGGGACACATTTAGCTCTCTAAAGGAAGAGGTGAGAAAGACTGTTATTACTGGGATTTTGTTAGCACCAACATAATGTTTGCAAATGAGTGTGAAAAGGCAACATATTTTCATAGGGCAGCCAACTGTAAAGCTTCAGTTCTGTTTAATTGCCACCAATTGACTTGCACTTGACTGTGTGGAGATGCAATAGCAGCAGTTTGCGTCCTCAAGTGGTTACTGCTCCCATGTGAAGTGACTGGGCCAGCTGCCCCTGGCTCAGCAGGGACTAGAGTTTTGTGCTAATTCCACACACAGCCTTCAGAGTAAGAGGCTGGGTTTTCACTTCTACTGTTAGGACCCTCCTGTTTGATTGCAGGAAATTAAATACTTGTGCTGTCTGGCAGAAATCGTGCACACCTCTAAAGAAAACATACCAAGAGCCCTAATTGCCCAGTTGTGGCTTACATTACCTACCGAACTGTGGCTTATCATTGGGCTTGTATGCACTTGAAGGGTGTGTTGAGCTCTGCAAACTTTGACCTTGTTTCTGATCTGACAAACTGTGATACAAACATAGCCTATCCCAAAACAGGCAGAAGCAAGCTCTGTCAGACTCCCTGCTGTGCCATGTCCAGCTGCTCCAAAACAAGTATTAGGAAAAAATAAATAGGTGTTCTTGCAAAGTTTGCAGTGTGGTTGCATTTGGTGGTGGGAAGTGACAAGTTACTGGTTTTTCAGTTGTCAGCTACAGAAAGGTGCAGTTCTCCCAGAAACAAGGGGATCTATCAGCAGTAAAGGATCAGTAACCTCCATTTGGAAAATGCTGCGGACCCTTCCCTGAATGACCATATCATGGGGGACATGTAGGCATGTCAGGCCTGTGGGATGCAGCCACATGGAGCTGCTTGGGGGCCAGGAAGGGCTTGCTGGCACTGGGGAGACACTGTGCCAAGGCAGCCACCTCCATCCCACACCTCCTTCTCCTCTTCCTTCCCACAGGCCAGCCAGTGGCAGCAACATTCAGCACCTCTGGACAGCCAGCACCAGACCTCATCCCTCCATGGGGACAGGATGCTGCTCATTCCCTGCCCACAGGGCTTGCAGGATGCTGGGAGGCACCCTCCACAGGGGCTGGAATGGAGAGGCTGGCCTCGCCCCAGGCACAGCTCCACGGAGGAATGCCTTCCTGCAGTGGCAGCAGGGAACCCTGGAAAAGAACTCAAGAAGCTGGGATGTGAAGAGTGGCTTGCAGCCCTGGCATGGTCTCAGCTGCTCAATGACACAACTGGTGGGGTCAGTGCTAAGGACAGAATGGGATGGCACGGGGCAGGATAGGAGGAGGGAATGAATGAGCGTCCCTCTGCCTTGGGCCAGTCACTGCACCACTGTACCGCTGCTGCCCCATCACCTCCCGCAGCCCTCTCTGTTATGACCTGGGTGAGAGTAACCCAGGCTCTTGTAAATAGATCTCTTGAGGAGGATTAGCATGAAATGACACTGAATGCTCCATGTTTGTAAATATACATATATAGGGTTTATTTCAGAAGAATTTGGTTGCAATGGAAAACAGATATCTAGATTTTTTGGTTATTGTTATCCATAGTAATATAGCAATATGAAAGCATAAAAATATTACTCAAGAAAATGTATAAAGGAAAAAAAGGAAGGAAGGAAGGGAGGAAGGGAGGGAGGGAGGGAGGGAAAAGAGTTCACAATCACCACCTATGGATCTGTGGCAAGCCTTGATTTTTGCAATTTAGTTGGTGGTTGAAGTTATTGTTGCAGTCTGGAACCATCAGATGGTGGAGGAAGAAGCCAGCGAAACACAATGTCACACACAGTGTCCCATGGGTTAAAATACCTTTAGGTTCAGGTTGGAATGCCCTGGGATCTCCCCTGCAGGGGGGTTTACGCTGTCTGTTTCATCACACTTTGGATCTGTTGCAACACTTCTTGGGTCATGTGCACTCCTCTGGTGGAAGGCCTCAGGAATAAATTTGGGAGACCCTTGAGGATCTTTGATGGTTTCTGACTCCTGCGCAGCTACTTCTCATGTCAGCGCAGTTGAGCCAGTAATGCTCCATCAAACCTTCCCTGGGGACAGGGGGAGAGTTTTACAACTGAGCAGAGGACAATTACCATTAGAAACAGCACCACCGTGTCTTTGCAGGGTTTGAGCCTCCACCTGCCCACCAAACTAAGCCAGAGCTGATTTTCAACACAGCTGCTGAGAATGGCTTTCTTTGTGGATACAATCTTCTCCTGTCAGGCTTGTGTACTTCCCTTTAGACCTAAGGTATTTGGACAATAGTACCACCTTTATCTTATCTCAAGTTCCCTTGAGGTGGCATAACTCACAGACCAGTTCCCCTCAGGAGGCATATTTGGGGAGGGTGGGTTTTGGTGGTCCAAGACAAGCAGTTGCTTCTTTGCATAGTTTGCTACAGTGGACAAAATTCCTTTGGCGATTTTAACAGCGTTTAAGCATTAACTGTAACATTTCAGTCTCACACCACGCCCATGGCTTGAGAATTTTAACAAAGTGTTTCTTCCTAGGAATGCTTCCTCAGTTTAGGGATTGTCCACGAAGGTGATGAAGATAGATAGAGATAAAAAGAAAAGAGAGAAACAGGAGAAGCAATGAAATGAGTGATCATACAGTGTATAATAACTACCCCAATCATTAAAAATGCAAATCTAGTTGCATTTATTAACCCAGTTCTCATTTGTCACTGTCCCCATCCCATGAGTCCCAA
Source organism: Lophotriccus pileatus (assembly GCA_035583135.1). Classification (NCBI taxonomy): domain Eukaryota; kingdom Metazoa; phylum Chordata; class Aves; order Passeriformes; family Tyrannidae; genus Lophotriccus; species Lophotriccus pileatus. The sequence continues at coordinate 12,682,822 of JAWWES010000133.1, forward strand.
GGATCGGAGTCTTCTTTAATGGGTAGTGGGTGTGAGGGATTCCATAATACTGTGACTGTTGGATGTGGGCCCAAAATGTTTTGAAATTAGCCACAGAATCACACACTGGATCCTGATTTTTAAATCTCATAGAGAGGTATTCCCAACAGGTATAAAGATACCCACTAGGTCCAGTAGTAAAATTGGTTACTTTAGCACACTGGAACAAGCATGAATGGGTTTGTTGAGAAGGTGAATTCATTGGGTTCTCTCTCAACCCCATCCACATATAGTTGGAAGAATTTTATAAGTAATACTCCTGCTCTGCTGGGTAATTCTATATACCATGAAAAATTAACTTTTAGTGTACAAAATTCTCATACAAAATACAGAAACATTTTCATGCAAAAGGTACTTATGCAAACACATCCTTACATAAGGCCATACTTTAGGGGATAGAGCATAGCTCCACTGTAATTTAATCATGACAAAAAACCAGAAACTGTGGCTTAATTATTGGTGGGGTCATAAATGAAATTATTGTCTTGTTCAAATTTAATTGTATTTTTGCAGGTAGCTTTTAGTGGACAAATTGTCCTTATCACATTCCTCCACAACTGCTGCCACAGAAATCTGCACCCACAACTGAGAAGTGGTGGGGGAAAAAGACTACTGTCCCAATAGCCACTGCTGCCGGGTCCCCCACCAGGCATTTGCTGCTGGGAATCAGGCAACATTTACAAATCACAGAATTACAGAATTATACAGAATCACTGAACCGTTAGGGTTGGAAGGGCTCTCTGGAGATCATCCAGTCCAAACCCACTGCCAAGGCAGGGTCCCCTGGAGCAGGTTACGCATGAACATGTCCAGGTGGGTTTTGGAATGTCTCCAGAGAGGGGGAATCCATGACAACCCTGGGTAGCCTGTTCCAGTGCTCTGCCACCCTCAGCGTAAAGAAGTTCTTCCTCACATTGAGGAAGAACACCTCAAGAAATTATTATACCTTTTCTTCAATAAGAATGTCAATTTTGCCCAATTAGCTGAGTTCTGTGAATACCAGAAATGGATTCAAAAACGAAACGTTGAGAAAATGTCAAGTTTTAAATTTCTAAGGGTATTTTTATTCCTCTAAGTAGGTGACAGTACTGCAAGCATAAGAACTATCTTTCTTACAATCCTTACATCTGCTAAAGATATAAGAATTCAGGCAAATGGTGTTTGATATAGTTGTTTAAAATCTTCCATGGAAGACTTCCCACTTCCAGCAGGTGGGCCACACCCAGCAACATGCAGCGCCTCAGGACAGCCAGGGCCAGGCCTCATCCTTCCATGAGGATGGGCTGCCACTGCTCCCCAGCCAACAGAGCTTGCAGGGCACTGGAAGCCACCCGAGCCTTGTGCCAAGCAAGATGGAGCCTCCACAGGGGCAGGAGATGATCAGCCAGGCCCGCACCAAGCTCAGGGCTCCATGGAGCAAAGATGCCCTGCCATGGCAGCAAGACAGCCTGGAGGGGAAGGAGGTCCCATAGCAGGAGGACAAGCAGCTTGATTTCCTGACACAGTCTTGGTGGCTCCATGACACACCCAGGCAGGCAAGTGTCAAGGACAGGACAGGATGGGATGGGACGGGACGGGACAGGGGGATGAGCCTCCCTCTCTTGGGGCCAGCCACTGCACCGCACCGCTGCGCCCTATGGGTATAAGGCATGCCTGGTCATACACCAGTATGTGGCCTAGGATGAGCTGAAAATTTTGAGTCTAGAAGAGTTTTGGAGTGTCTTAAGTGCTCTTGTTGCCAACTGCTTAATATCTATATCAGACACAGGACACTCAGGTGAGGCCTTTGTTGGATTGAATGCACCCCTTTTCTTCATTTACCTTTTCCTCTCTAATTGTTGCTCTCCCTTTTTAGTCTCAGTCTGTAAGACTCAAACAGAGTCAGGCTAAATAACAAGTGTGTGTCACCTGCGAACAGGCTCACTTCGTGGACCTAAGTTTTTGCTTTTACTCCCACTGAACTTGCTTCTTCCCTATTTTGAACAGAGCAGACCGCACGGTCCAAAGAAACAGACTCTCCTTTTCCCACAAGCATTTCACCGGGCACTTACGCCAAGCAGCAGGACCTGAAACTTCTCCCGGCCGGTCCGCAGTACCACTAGGGGTCCCCGCTGTCCGCGCATCCCGCCATATCCTGCCGCATCCCACCGTCCCGCCCCGCGAACCGGGACGGGCCTGGCGGTTCCCCAGCGGAGAGCGGAGAGCGGGATCCTGTCCCTGCGTCTGCAGGGGACAGAAATGCAGCGGGTGACTGTCGCACCGGGCACGGTGCAACAGGGTTTGGAGACACCCCTGAGAGGTAAAGGAGCCGCGCTAAAGCTGGACAAGTGCCCCTGTACTTGGCATTAGTGAGGCCACACCCCAAATCCTGTGTTGAGTTTGGGCCCCTCACTACAAGAAAGACATTGGGGTCCTGGAGCGTGTCCAGAGAAGGGCAACTGAGCTGGGGAAGGAACTGGAGCACAAGTCCTGTGAGGAGCAGCTGAGAGAGCTGAGGGTGTTTAGCCTGGAGAAAAGTAGGCTTAGGGAAGACCTTATTGCCCTCTACAACTACCTGAAAGGAGCCTGTGAGGTGGGGGTCAGTCTCTTCCCAAGTATCAAGCAACAGGATGGGTTACACCACAAAAGATGTAGACTGAATATTAGGAAACTTTCTTCACCAAAAGAGTTGTCAAGCACTGGAACAGGCTGCCTAGGGAAGTGGTTGAGTCACCATCCCTGGATGCATTTAAGGCATGTAGATGTGGCATTTAGGGACATGGTTTAGCGGTTGATATGGCAGTGCTGGGTTGGACTCAATGATTTTAAAGGTCTTTTTCAACATAAATAATTCTATGAAATGAGCCCTAATAAAGTTCAGCATTTCCACTCAGGTCACTTCCTTGGTGCTTGTTTCCCTAGGAGACCAACCTCCCCTGGGAGAGAAGACTACCCTGCAGTGGGCTGTCCTTGGCAAGAATAGCAAGAGAGAGCCAGCACAGGTCACAGGCAGAAAATACAGCCTCAACTGGGCAAAACTGTGCCTCAGCAGACTTCCAGCTTCACCAGGGATACACCATTTTGAGGCGAGAAAGCTGGATGTCCAGATATGTTTGGGGACTTCAGGAGAACCTTGGCAACAGGTAATTTTTAAAATTTTAAAATAGGTGTTTCAGACTGGGGGGCTGGCAGAGCCAGCTGCAGAAAACTTTCTGTACATCCTAGAGCCCCTTAAATTTCTGGTCAGACTACAGTGGCTTTTGGTACTGTGATTTATAGTGAGGTACTTTGAAGAGACAGAATAAATTCTTGTCTCTTGATAGCCAAGCAAGGACCATCATTGCCCCCACACCCAGGACATGGGCAGGGGTGCATCCATCACCCCTCCTTGTCTCCTCCAGCATACAACTGTGGCCAGCTCAGGTTTCAGTCTCCTCACTGTTCGTAGCAGAATTCTGTCATGTGGAGCTTGTCTGAGAAGCAAAGTGCGTGTTTAGTGCCTAAAGGGCAAGGCATTCACCTCCAAAGCCACAGGTCCCAACTCCTGATGGTGTTTCTTGGGAAGCAAACAGGTTTTCTGCTCCCTTCTGGAAAAGTTGGCATTGGCAGATGCTGCATGCCAAAGCACCTTCGGAAGGGAGGATGTGGAAGGCTGTGATCCAGGCTTGATGCATTCAGGATAACCATAGATCTGCTAATCCTCAGGCTGAAGGAGACCTATGTTTTGAATTGGCCCAGAAGCAGACATTGGTGAACCTGGGGGGGCTTTAATTTGAAAGCCTGTAAGCATTTATGTTTCTAAAAGCCTTCATGATCAGTTAGCAACCAAGCAGGAATCCTGCAGAGCACAAATCAGGATTTGGGTATTAAAATCCCCCCTAACCTTTCTGAGCAAAAGTAATTTCAAATATATTTTGAGATTACAGCTTCCCAAACATGCAGCAAAGGCTGATAACTCTAGATTTCAAATTAACTGGAGCAGGCTTAATCAAAACATATTGTGTTGATCTGAAAGACTTTTTTTATCTTGATGGATTTTCTCCTAAGGGCTTTTATACTCAGGCACTTGAGCAAAGTGACCAAATTGCCCCCACTCCATGCAATCAGTAGTACTTCAAGGCTAAGCATAGTTAGCATATAGAAAGGAAAAATTCAGGTTTTCAACTTGGTCTCAAAGCTATCTGACACTTTATTATTAAACAGCTTTCCCCATGCTTGCATGGCCTTCCTCTCTCCAGCAAAAAATGAATTTCCAAACCAGTCCTAGGATTGCTAATTTCAGCTTCAAACAAAAACTAGGGACGTCACTCAGCAAAGTGAATGGAGGTGAGGGGAAGCTTTTTCTTCAGCTTGCAGCACCCTCAGCTCTTCTAACGCCAGATGTACTTTCAAAAGCAGCATGTAAATTTGACCTTAGACTGCTCTGCTGTAAACTGACAAATTATAGTCATTATGCAACCAAAGTAACTTCACATTGCAAAAGTACATGTTTACAAACACTTCCTATCAAAAGGGAAACAGAGGGCATAGCTATAAAAGAAGGTGTTTAAAATCTTTGTAGGTGACGTGGACATGGTGGAACTGAGTGCACCCTCAGCAAGTCTGCCAGTGACACCAAACTGTGTGGTGTAATGAACACACTGGAGAGACAGGATGCCATCCCAAGAGACCTTGATAGGCTGGAGAGGTGGCCCAAGCAAAACTCATGAAGTTCCACAAGGCCAAGTGCAAGGTCCTGCACGTGGGGCAGGGCAATCCCGAGCACAAATATAGGCTGTGTGGAGAATGGATTGAGAGCAGCTCTGAGGAGAAGGACTAGGGGTGATGGTGAGTGAGAAGCTTGATATGAGCCACCAATGCGTGCTGGCAGCCCAGAAAGTCAAATATGTTCTGGGCTGCCTCAAAAGCAGTGTGGTCAGCTGGTTGAGGGAGGTGATTCTGCCCCTCTGCTCTGCTCTAGTGAGACCCTTCCTAGAGCACTATGTCTGGCTCTGGGGCTCCCAACATGAGAAGGATGTGGATCTGTTGGAGGGAGTCCAGAGGAGGTCACAAGGATGATCAGAAAGAAGGCTGGAGCACCTCTCCTATGAAAACAGGCTGAGGAAGTTGAGGTTGTTCAGTCTGGAGAAAAGAAGGCTTTGAGGAGATTTTCTAGCAGCCTTGCAGTGCCCAAAATGGCTACAAGAGAGATGGAGAGGGACTTCTTACAAGGGCATGTAGTAATAGGAAGGGAGGAATGGCTTTAAACTTCCCATGCCTGGAAGTGTTCAAGACAAGGTTGGATGGGTCTTTGAGCAACCTGGCCTAGAGAGAATTCCCCACCCATGGCATGGGGGTTGTAACAAGATGATCATTAAGGTCCCTTCTAAACCAAGCCACATAAATAATTCTAGCAGCTCTCGAGGTCAAGAACGTCCCTGAGTGGGGACACAAGCCTCCACTCTAGCAACTAATAAACCAAATGATCTTTGCTAATCTAGTAAATCACTGTAAAACTTGGTAGATAACCCTACTTCTGCTAGGGTAGTGTTGACAACAGTGCTAGTGTATAGCCATTGGTGTATTTGACTTCACTTTAAACCAAGGACAAAGTCTTCTGAAGCTTTGGCTAAAAGACAACATAGTATTTGCCCTGTATGTTGTCCTCAATAATTGGTCAACTTTGAGCTTATCATGTTTATTCATCTGGTATGCAGCAAATGTAATGACACTCTTTTTGAATAGAGGTTGTAAGACAGAAAAAAAAAGGTTGTAGATTTCTGCTGCTTTTTAAGCTATATTTCTGTGAACACCCATGTATAGCAGGATAAAAGAATGGCCTCTCTACTGTGGGTGGCATCATCTCTAGCCGCCAGACCACAAAGTGTAAGTCTCTAAGAGAAAGCTTTAAATTATTTTTATTTATTTACAATAAATACCATGAAAGGTCAGAAGAAAACATTTGTCAGAGTCAGACAAGGTCCCTTTGTACACTTTGTGGCTGCTTTTTAATTTGTGCAGAGATTTAGCATGTCTTTAACACAAAAATGGTTTATTTACTGTGGCTTGATAACACTAACTACAAACAAATTCCTCTGATCCTGGTTGTTTGGTTTGGTTTTGTGGCCAGGGCATCCCTATACTCATTGTATTTGAAAAAGGTCCCAACTGCCTGAAAAGTTGAATGTTCCTGGGCTAAAAACTTTGAAAAGTTGTTGTAAAACAGATTTAATCGAGAACAATTTTGTCCAGTGTCTTCCACTCCTGCCCCTTCCCTGTTTGAAGGGCTCAATTAAAAACAAACAAAAAGGAAAACTGCTTAAGAAACATGGGGTGTTTTTTAAGTGCTTCACCTGGAGGTTATTGGTCTGTGTTGTAAGACAGAAATTGCTTCCACACTTAATCCTATGTTTGAAAACTTGCACAGGTGAGCATTTATGCTCAGTCATTTTTGTTTTCAAGCCGTGTCCAGACAAAGATATTTGGAAGGCAAAAACTCTGCAAACCTCCCTGGAAGAATTTTAAGAGGTAGGAAACCAAGAATGTCACTAAGCAATGATCTTTTTTTAACGATGTAGTTCTTCAGCGTTAGAATTTAAGGCAGGCAAACGGCCACGAGGGTGCAGTGGTAAGGCAGGCTTTGCTTTAAGCGGCAGGGAGCTTTAATTCTCTGCTCCTGCTCTAAGGGGTCAGATGATGATCTTTGCATCGGCACACCAAAGGAAATAATTTAAACATAATTAACTTGAGCTAACACTGAAACTCTTGGGAACATGACAGTGTTCAATGCAAGGGGAATTTTAACTTGCTCTTTATCACGGATGCAGTATTACTGTTTGAATTAAGACAAGTCTTAATTAAACTTGACCTAAGTGAGAATACAGTTGAGTGAATAATATTATGTTTGCTCAGACTTTTAGAGTGGAGAAGGACTAAATTATTGTTTTACTGAAGATTAATATAGTAACCTTTTTTTTTTTAATAAATGGTGTGCAACTTCTACATTGCTTAAGCCTGGTTCTCACATCCTTGTTTCAGTAATTGTTTTTTGGAAAAATGCATTCTAAATCAACCTGCTTGGCATTAAGTTTTGTTCTCTATCTAACCATTTTATACTTGTATGCCTTTTTAGACAGGCTGTAAACCCTGTTGGGTTTCTTTAAATTATTTTTATTTAAAAACAAACACTAAAGCAAAAATCCCTACAGCAAGAGTTTTGAGAGACCAGTTGAGGAGAAACTTGGAAATCAAGTACATTCCCATGGATTCTGAGACACTGACAGCTGAATGCACTATTTCGAAAAACAGTACTTTTGCCTCAGGCTAAAAAGATTAGAATATATTCTGATAATTCAAATTAAACCTTTGGACTGAATAAAAGGACCGAGTTAGATGCTATACATCCTTCCTATGTCTTTAGAAAACAGCCCTTCATTCCACAAAACCAGACTAGTTTTTTTGAACACTGATCACTGATTTGCTAAGTACAATAAGGAAGTTTGGTTGTGCACCCTCCCCCAGATGAAGCCGCTTGCAGCTTCAGAGCAGATACCAATTCCCTCCTGTCTGCAACCTGCAGCCCTCCTGCTGGATCCACCTGTTCAGCTGTGAAATGCAGATCGTGCCAGGCATCTCCTCTGCAAGGCACTGCAAAAAAACCTCAAAGCAGAGCCAGAACCTTGAAAATGCCTTTTTTTTTTTTTTTTTTTTTTGGGTGTTAGGTGCTGGAGGTGCCATTCTCAGGTTCAGCCACCCTAAAAGCAAGCCTACGGTCCTTGGCACTGAGGATGCACAGTGCACCCACCTGGTGGTCCCACAGCGCTGCAAGCACCTGATCCAACACCCACCTAGCCGAGTGAATGCAGTATAATGCTTAAATTAGCTGTATTCACACACCAAACTCCCCAAATCTGAGGGAAAGATGACACTTTCCCAGAATTAGCTATTTAAAACACCAAGTGAGTTTCTAACTTATGACTTGTCTAGGTGCAAGAACTTGAAAATCAGGTAATTTATTGCGGTGTCACATCTTTTTCACAATTGCATGCAAATCTCTCCATGTCTCCTGCAGTGTTGGGGCAGACCATCTTTCTGAACTGTCCACTTCTGCTTCTCACCAGCTCACTGAGAAAAAAAACGAAACAGCAAACAAACCCCAAAACCCACATACACACACACAAAAAGCCTTTTCTGTACTTTGGAAAGGGAATGATCGAAGAAGCAGATGGATTGGGATGACCCAAAATTAAAGCAGTTGTGCAAAGTAGCTGGCTCAGAGACCTGTTCCACTGCTCGATGCTGCTTGCATGCACCAGAGTGCTGTGTCTGGACCCCCTGGGAAGGAGCAAACAGCGTATCCCGACTGAAGCTGGCCAGCCCAGTTGGACCTGCTCAGGCACACAAATGATACTCTTCAGGCCACCTCCATTTTCTTTTTTCTCAACTTACAAAACATTCCCATCCCCTAGAAGCTCTGTCCCCTTCCTGGCACCTAGCTCTTCCAAGCAGCTCTCTCGCCCTCCAACCCACCTTCAAAAAATCCCCTGTGCAGCCTGTTAGACACAATTTCTCTTGCTCTGAATTACTGCTTTTATGAAGAAAGAAACATAAGCTGGCACGTGTGTGCAGGAACAGGGCACTGCCACCCTTATAGCACCTGCAGAAAGGCACTTTGGGAAAGCCTCTCTAGGTGTGGGGTGTGTGAGTGTCTGCTGCTGCCAGTGGCAGGGCAGCCTCAGCTCCGAAAATCCTGGTGGGGCACCATGGCCTGGCAAAAGGCAGGAAAGCAGGGCATGACTGTAAATCCGAAAGCAAGCAGCTTTGTGCAATTAAGGCAAGGTGAGTCTGGCCTGAGTTTAGCCTCCTGGCTGGTGGTGAGAAGGTGCTGGGATGCTACCGAGGCCAGAGGTGATGTTTTGGTGAGCTGGGGCTACAATGTGGCCACATTGCATTGCCCTGGAAACAGTGAGAAAGGCCTGCTCTGGAGGCTGCTTTACAAACGGCTGCTAGTGGCAATAGGACATCTGGAAACCACGTGAAAGCTGCAGATGGTGGAAATGTGGTACGTGGGAAGCATGTGAATTGCTCAGTAAGCCTCTAGGAACAGTGATGGAAACTCCTACATGGTAGAGATCTTCCTTGGGTGTCTCAGGAAGGATTTTATCATTGCAGTGCAAGATAGAGCTTACTCTCATGCAAAAAATATCAACGTTATTTCTGGATAGAGAGATTGAGTCACCTTTCAATTTTAGGAAACCTGATGGGCAGTTTGTGCGGCAAAGAAATGGGAACAAAATGGCAATCACAGGTCATGTAATACAATCCCTAAAGGAGGTACACCCATACCATCGAATCCTGATGACAAAGCAATATCACCTCGAATTTAGAAACTATTTTACTCCTGGAAAATTGCCACAGAAATGTGATTCCTTTCTCAGAGTATTAGGAGGCACGTGAGTTTTTGATTTTTAACTTGTCTTCACCCAATCTTTAGACAGTCATGGAGGAAAAGACAAATCATGTAATTTAAATTTATATTGATTTTCTTCCCAATTAATATTTCTTGTTTAAGATTGCATATAAAGGTTAAAGCCCCCTAAATTAATCCTATATTAGGAGTCTATGGCAAATTCTGTTCTTAATAGGAATTCTGCTGCAAACTCAGGATGTTCTCTGCTTTAATCTTGGCATTCATTTGAATTTGCTTCATTTTTCCTTTGCAGTCATTGTGCTAGTAGAATCTGGACTGAAGACCGCTTCCATTGGAGTCTTATCCTCAAACTTGCAACAGGCATGTTTGAGAACCAGCTGTGATTCCCAGGTGATGAGAATGAGAAGACAAGCATCCATAACTGGTGAGTCTGTATCACAGAGGCTGAAGGTCTGCACAGTTTCTCCTGCAGTCCTTATCTCTGACTGAAGGTGAGTTCATTTTGGTAATAGTTCAATATTGTGTCACAAATCATAGAAACGATTAGATCAAGGACTTCCTTAGGAAGGACAACTGAAGCTTTGCATGGCCAGAAGATGCTGGAGAAGGGAATTACTGCAACGACTGTTTCTGCAAGCATTACCTTGTACCTCTTTGGCTTTAATAAGAAGAGCTAAGCAGAGCAGGAGTCTTCTCCTAAAAATGTGGTTTGTAGCTTTCCTCCAAAAAAGAAAGAAAAATCTCCTTTCTTGATTTTTCATTAGGTAACATGGGGAATGAACACCTGAAGTGGTCTGCACAGGTCCTTCTCTGTAATATTTAGAAGCAATTGAGTATGGCGTTCTTTATATTCCTTATATATATTCCTTATAAATATCACTCCTTTACCTTGATTTACTTCCTGCAGCCTCTGCTGGAAAATGTAATGTTTCAGATACACTAGTGGATGTTCCCACTAACTAGCTAAGAGAGGTTAGTCAAGCTCTGTTGGCCACTTCCCAGAACACAGATTTTGCAGGAACTGCCGTCTCTTTTCTCAGTTGTGACAGTCAGCATTTTCTGCTGATGACTCGACAAGAGTATATCCCTGTGCCTTTCTGATCAGTGCCTGAATGAGGAAATAAAAGCTAGTTGCAGGGTTTGCAGTTTATCTCTTCAGAGGGCACAAGAGGAAATGATAAGGAGAGAAAGCTAATCTGTTGAGGGGAAAGATTTGCACTCCAAATGAAGGAACACACTCAGGAACAGCTTGTGGGAAGGGACTGTTTTCCAGGAGCCTTCATTGGATGTTTTCAGAGAGCAGGGTGGTTCATGCAGACACAGCAAGTGTGCAATAACACTTAGGACTGTCTTCTGTCAGAGACCCATCAAATTCCAGAGGGTCCTGTCCTTGGTTTCCTACTGCTGACAACGTACAAAACTGTTGCGTGTTTTGAGGAAGAAAGGATCACATGATGGAGGGAAATAGACAGGAGGATAAAAATGGATAGTAAGCTAGTATGTATGCTTTGTGGTTAGCTGGTGTAAGGGGGGAAAAAGTAAGCTTAAAATCATGCAGGGAAACTGCTGCCTTTCAAACCCAATCTTATTTTCACATGTTATCCATCAGCAATAAAATAAATCCACACGTTAGCTATTGTTGGGGTGAATGTACATCTTTAAGGCAGTGTTCAAACCCTGTCCTGTGTGTGATCAACCTGTACAGCTGGCTTGAACTTCAGAAGCGGATTACATCAAGCTGCAACCTCTTCTTCTGCCTCAGGATGTAAAGTTACAGAACTTGCAGCTGAGGGTCTGGTTCATTTTCGGAAGCTACATTTTACATTTGATAGTGGTGATTGGTTGTTGAGAGAAGAACCCATTCTTTTGGGCAGTATTTATGTATGAAAAATTTAAATAAAAAGCACAAGGAAGCTGATGCCAAAAGTACCAAACTGGTGGTAGGTTTGCCATGGGACATTCATACATGTCTTCTTCCAGAACTGGTTAAACATTCATTTTCCCTACCAAAAAAAAAACTTCTTTGCAAAAGCTGGTTTGCTAAAGTGATGAAACCATAAAAAACACAGGAGTCACTTCTTTCCTGTTGTGACTCAAGGCAAAGTGTCATTTTTACATGCTTAAAGTAACACATGCTAACAATGTTCAGATGGACAATGTTGCTGACAGATAATTATCTGTACCTATCTGCATATATCAAGGAAAAGCTTAAATCTTTCTCATAAGTCTGCAATTTATGTTTTGCAATGCATGAGGTGCACTGAGTGAGGACTGTAGACCAATTGCTAGAATATTCTGAGAAACCAATTGAGTTTGTAAGGAAATGGCACGGTATTGTGGTAACATGGGCCCAGAAATTAACACGTCTAGTCCTTTGAAAACACTGTGTAAGTGATTATAGATAGCATGAACTGTGTTTTTTTATCCTCAAGCTTTCTGACAAGGTACAGGCTCTTTCCAGTTATGTTTCTCCTGGCTTGTTCAGAAGCACCCCTTAGCCACCCAGCAGTCTACTACAGAAAACTCTTATCATCTCCTTTGGGAATAGACAAAAGTTTGGCTAATACGAAATCTCTTTGAATCATCTGGCTGATGTGACACAGTTACTCTACTTGGAGATGGAGGGTGCACCAAAAATGCTTTTATGTGTGAAGTGAAATGAAATTCCCTTCCCAAGGTATAACTTGAAGGGAGATCGATGATGGAAGTTGCTGCTAACAAGGCTGCCACAGGCACTGAAAATTTTTTTTTTCTTGTTTCTTGAAACTAGTTTTATATGACATGGCTAATAACATTAGAAGGGCTTCAAGTTGCTTGATTTATTCATGGGCAAGGGACTGTCAAAGAAATTACTCCTCTACTGTAAGCTATGTACACATCTAAAAGCACCAGACTCCCTCTGTGTACCCACAAGCAATTCTAATGCTGTTGAAGAGGAAGAAACTCCAGGTTCTTCCAGTGCAACATTGATCACATGAGGATCTAGCTCCATTCTGAATGAAAATGTAGGTGATTTAGGAACAAATGTGTGTAAAGTGGCTGTAAATACACAAAGTCTAGGAACTAAATGGAAGTATGGTACTATGGAAAGAGTAAATTTCTGGAACAGCCTTTCTGAAGTGACACCAAGCTTCATACAGCTCGTCTAGTAACTCTTCCTTTTTTTCAGAGAATGTTAGTAATTTAGTAAAAAGGTTAACCTGGCTTATTGTTTTCAAAGGGCACGGCAAATAATAACAAACAGTAAGAAATAATAAATATTTTTAACTAACATGTTCCTTGGTAATTATCTGTCCACTCTTTTGAAAGCTGGATTAAAAGCAGTCCCCTCATGACTTACGAAATGAGGGTGTTCTCAATTTATTTCATTTCACAGTTTTCTGTACTTACTGAAGTCTGTGCCATGACAGCCTCAGGTTGTCTGCAGGTATGCATAACAAAAAACTGTGGTGGCAAAGACTTTGGCTGCATCAGTCACTCATTGGAAGAGAGGAAGCTAGCAGTGAATTTGCATCTTGATAAATCAAATACCAAGGCTGAACTGGGAAAGTACGTGTTAAGGCAGTTACAACAAAGCCCTTTTAGTTATAACTTCACAAATCTCTTTGCTGGCAAACATGTTCTTTCTCTGTGCTCTGCAAAGTTTTACAATAAATCCTTTGGAAGACTGTCTGGTCCTTGGATTACTCCATGACTTTGAAGCTGTTCTTGGATTAGAGTATCTTCCTGGGAAATCGATGGTGCTGTGGGAGTTAGTTTGTCTGCAAGAGTGGATTTTGTACCTGAGGTTTTTGTGACCACTTTGTTACAAAAATGATGTGTCTAAAAATAAATAAGGTATATAACTACCTTTACTCAGTTTTCTTCCAGTGGGAAGCTGACCTGTGGCCCTCAGATTTTCCACTGGTCAAGGGATAAACAAATTTAAGTTCCCAGAAAGAGCTATCTTTATTACTGGTACATCTAAAATAGAGCAATGTATGGGTTTTTATTTGATCAGTCATTTCAATCTCTCCAAGCTACCATTATGGCTTTCTGTGGAAGCCTGTAAAAATAAAAATATCTTAGACGAAAATAACACTCCCTCATTCTAACACTGTGGAGTGTCTCAGTACATATTTGGCACATCCTCTGAGGCTGTATCAACAACAATCCAAAATAGGTTGATGTAAAAGGCAAATCATAAAAATAAGTGGTGTTTAGTGTCTGGTCCTGTATCCTCTGAGGCTTCTGACATGCACTAAGTATAATCTACAATGCTCACAGGATAAAATAGTGGGTATTAGAGGTTGTGCAGTGATGGTCAAGGTCAAAGCCAGTTCTGCAAAAGAAATGCATTGAATTCTTGTTCTGTTAAACTTTTTCACAAAACCTGATAGCAAAGAGCAGCCTCTTCATTCTTTTTCAGATGTACTATACAGACTTCATGTTTCTTCTGCTACACAGTAGTAAAATAAGTACATATGGGATTTGTGATGAGAGAGCATTTTGCAGTCTCTTGGTGTGAATATGCATTACTTCATCAAAACAAATAAGGTGCATATTACTGTCAGACACAAGTGACTTTGTTTAAAACCATCTTTCCTAAAATTGCCTTAAAGACTATATTAATACAGATATTCCTCTTCCAGGCAAGCCACAGTAAAATGCACTTTTTCAGCCTGTTTGTTTTGAGATTCAACATAAGCCTTCACAAGCTAGTTTTACAAATGCCATACAGAATGGTAACACCTCTGAACCACAGAAAGACAGCTGGAGGTCTGTAGGACTGAACCAGCAGCACTGACACCACTGCAAGTGAAGCAAATCATCAACATAATCCCCTTTTTTTTTTTTTTCTCCAGAGGCACCAGATGGCAGCATTTTTCCCTTACTCTGAGTGTGATCTCATCCTCTCGGATTCACTCCTGGGATCATCAGGCTTTGAGGCTGCGTAAGCCACCATGACCTCAACTGAACTGCACCTTCTCTGTTGCCACCTGCTCTTTTTTCCTACTTTCATTGGATGTGCAGAATCACATTCCACTGGCCTGAACACAATCCAGGCACTTGAAATTTAGGTTGCCTTTTGCCTGTGCAGGTCTGAGAGTCTGTAAGAATCATTAGCATACAGGCGGGTAAAAATTTAAACCCAGTGAATATGGCTCTGACCTCTAAATTTTCAATATCCTCTAAATATTAAGGAGCTTGCAGCTTATTTGCCATTCTTTTTAACTACATGCTGTTTCCCATACACACACATGCACAATGTAATACTTGTTTGCAAGCAAGTTTGGCATGCATCCTTTTCTGTCAATGCTTTATTCTTTGAATCTTCTAATAATATTTCATTGTATGCAAGTTATGTATGACGAGTAACCTCTGTAGCAAGAATTCTCTTCTGCATAAACACTCAGAGGCAGGGCAGCATTTTTTTTGAGAACTGCAAGCTATGGTTTCTTTTACAGTTACAGATGTGGCCTGAAGGTTTGTGGGCTGGAAATTCTGTTGTCGCACTCTCCACTGTCCTGCTTCTTCCCCTAATCCTCATGTTCTTGCTTTCAACGCTGCTTTATCAGTGATTTTTCCATAGAAGAAAAAAAAGACCCCACATATTATGTCCAGCTGAAACAAGCTACTCATAAAACATCCACTTTTGAACTCCAATTCTGCAGCACTGGGATGCAAATGTTTATTTATTTGAGCTGTGTGACTAACATCGACAGACAGCGGAAGAAAGGCTGTTTATCCAAAGTGGGGCTGGATTCCTGGGCCCCAGAGGGTGAAGGAGGAGTAGCCCTGGCTGCTGCTTTCTTTGTTACTACATCAGGTTGCTGGTGTTTCTGCTGTGGTGACTGTTTTAATGCTTTACAAATGCCATGAGCTCAGCAGTAGACTATTTGGAGATTGTTTAATTTATTAACTTCTGACAAGCAGGCCATTATTTTTCTGAAGAACATACGTGACAAGGGAATTTAGTTTTTTTTTTATTTTTCAAATTTCAGCCAAATATAACATGATTGTCACAAGGCAGGGGCACTAGACCCTTCACCGCTCCGCCCTTCCTGTTATTTAATGCCAAAAATTATCTATCAACAAGCAAGAAGGAGGGAAGGAAGAGCACTTCTCAAAGGAAGTCGTAAGAATCTTGTACGATGAAAATGTTAGACTGTGCAAATTTGGGAAACGGTGATATTTCTGTTGAAAAACTTTTAATGAAAAAAATGGCTAAAATTCCCCCAATTTTATTTCACCTTCTTGTAGCAATTTCTTTCCAGTTCTGGTTTTGCCTGTACTTTGGGATTAGCTAATATAAGCAAACAGGACAGATGTAATTTCACTGCCCAAGACATGTGAAATAAATGCAATGGAAGTGTCTGAGTATCTTACCCGAAAGCTGTGCGGTATTACACCACTGAAAGACAATTGTGTGGGTTTCACCTTGCCTTCTAATAAAGGAAGCAAAGAAATTTAAATATATCTCCACAGTTTTTAATGAATGATGCAATCCCTTGTGCACAGTTGCTTTGCAAAGTGGAGGAAAGATTAATTGTAAACACTTTCATTTGTCTAACTATAGCACTGTAATTACTACCTTGCATCTCTTCTGAGAAAGACCAGCAGGTACCTGTGATGGGCTTTGCAAGAGGAGAGATGTTGAGGACGTAAAAGGAGTGTCTGGTGTCACTCAGTATGGAACGTTACAGCTTGCCACTTTTTCTTTTGGAGCAGTGACAACTGACCGAAAGATGGGAACTATAAATAGGAATGCAACAAACATTAGCTTCACAAGAAGAAGAGAGCAATATAAGCTGGCATTCAGCAAAACATGTATCTGGCACACAGCTGTCCGTGCAACTTCACTCCCACTGCCATCCTGGGGGATTTTGCTGATTTCCCACTGCCGACAACAAATTAGGAACAGCACCATCTCTGTTAGCTTTGGTTCCTACTCAGCAGAGCTGGCTAAGATAGGTCTTGTTAATCCTTTACATATGAAAGATTCAAGTACCCTCCTACACATAAATTACAGGGAGAAGATTGTTTGTTTTGTGAAGTGTAACTGCCATGTACCATTCACAGACTGCATCTTGCACAGTAAGTGAAATAACTGTCGGAACAAGCTGATGAAATCAGTGCTTCCCTTTGCTGCAGTCCAGAATGAAAATAGACTAAACAGGGCCAAATTCCACCTAGTAGAGTGCATTGCATTCTTGCTCCTAGACCAGCATGGCTTACACGTTAAGGAGAACGCACCTGTAAAAATTCATGTTAGCTCTTAATAGGCTGACACAGAGCTTGGCTGTTCTGTAGCAGAAACATACTCGCCACTGACTCTGAGCTTAGCGTTCACTCCAGGGGCAAATTATTTCAGTCTGGTATGTAACTCAACACACATACTTTTCTTTCTCTGTATATATTACTCCATGATGCATACAAAACATGGTGAGTGCACTCAAAAAGGCATGCCCTGAAAGCAAATCTGTAGTTTTCGTGTTTTGACCATCCTCACTTTCCCTTCCTGTTATTGTAACATTTCTCATATGGCCTTAGCCATAGAACACCATATTTTTTTTTCCATAGCAGACAGTGACAATTACTTGTGTTAGAATGTGATGGGGAAGAGGAGGCTGCAAAGGGGGGTTGGGGAAGAAGCTGTTAAAATGCTCTGTGTCCAAAAGGTAGGCAAAACTAAGCATTTCATTAGGAGGGACAAAACAAGATATACATGGCATAATATTTAAGGTTTTTTCCAGGAACATGAGAATATCAACTGTCTAAGAGCTTCTGCCACTGATCATATTACAGTGGCTGTGGTAAGACCATGGCTGACATACTGCACACGATTTCTGTCTTGGTGCCCATTCTTCACTGATAATCTTGCATGGGAAAAAATACAGGGACAGTCACCCCCACTCTAACCCGAACTATAGCTTGGGCTGTTCTCCTAAGTAGGGCTGGGTGTTGCTCCTGCTAATACAGTGAATTTAGGACACCTTTAACAAGCAAAGGTGGCATTGTATTGTGTAGGCAATGAAGTTATACATTTGCCCTTGCTTATTTTGTTTTGTCAGTTGGGAGAAGTAGGCTTTCTTTGTTTGGAGTTACACTTTTGTCTTCAGTGAGTGCCCCTTAGCAGCTGAAATAGAGTTAGCCTCACTCAAGACACCTGTCTTGAGTCTTAAACAGAGAGTTTTTACCACCTGAATGGGACCAGGATGATTTCCACTGGCAGCTGAACAGCAGTACATCAGCCAGTAAAAACATTAGGTGGATTTACATGTTTGATGCTAACGGCCAGAAAACGAAGAATGGATAAATGGTGTTTACTCCATTTGTCCTCAAGCATAACAGAGTACACAGCTTTGTTTAATAAACCCCTGTAGCAGAGGCAAGAGGCAATGGTCCTGCTTTCTGGTGCTTGTGATAATTTGCCAGTGAAACACAGAGGCCTCGGATGGTTTATGCATTGTTTATTGCAGCTTTTACCCCTGCAGCCAGATTCTCCCAAATGCTACTTTGTTTCTTCAACGAAGACTTCTGAAGGGATTTTGTTAATGAAAAAATACCCCAAACGAAACTGCTAGCGAGTGAACAGCTGTTAGCAGCTGATTTCTTGAAGGAGGCAAGTTTATAAGTG
This sequence comes from Lophotriccus pileatus, assembly GCA_035583135.1. Taxonomy (NCBI): domain Eukaryota; kingdom Metazoa; phylum Chordata; class Aves; order Passeriformes; family Tyrannidae; genus Lophotriccus; species Lophotriccus pileatus. The sequence goes on from JAWWES010000133.1 coordinate 12,700,869, forward strand.
ACTGAAAAAAGGAAGAAGGGTATCTGGTCACACATGTGTGGGCACACCTTTGCACTGTTTCTCGGGACTATCCAAGTGGATGATGCTTGCCTTGGGGTTGCAGTGACTCCCTGTGCTATGTGCCCAGCACATGGCCCAACTGCTGCTTTGTTCTGCTGACAAGAAGGAGTCCTTTGGCCGTTGGGAATTTAACTGATCTTCTGGATTAAGTAGGAAAAAGGTAATTTCTGTGTTTAAACATCCAGACCATATACAGATGAGATCGGTTGGCCAGCACAGACGTGGTCGACACTAGGGATATCCAGTGGACTTTCCCTAGATGTACACCTGACTAAAAGCGAAGGGAAAGCACCTCAACCCCAATCCGAGGGTGGCTTATTTGCTCCGGCAGTAACCTGCATCCCCATCCCACATCCAGGATCCTGCCCGGGGCGGCTTCTCCCAGCGTGTCAGCTGCTCGGGCCTGTGTTGCCGCGGATGGCGGTGGGGCAGAGGAGAGGGGACACCGGCGGTCAGGGCTAGAGGAGAGGGATTCTGTCAGACAACGAGGAGAAGCCAAACCCACCGCTCTGGAAAGGTGAGGTAATTGTAAAAAGCCCCAGAACTAAGAAAGCGACCCGAGGCCTGCCAGGACGGACCGGCTCTCCGCGGGCGGCCTCGCCGGGCCGCGGGAACGACTGCAGCCAGCCGGGAGCAGGATCAGGAGGAGGATCGGGAGGAGGAGCGGAGGGAGGAGGCAGCGCTGGCAGCCGGGCGGGGAGGGGGCACTCGGCGGCGAGGAGGAGGAGGAGGACTAAGATGGCCACCAGCCGCTGCGGGGAGCGGCCCCGCTCCCTCCGCGGCCCCCTCGGCCCGGCCCGGCCTTAATGGGGCCGGGACGACCCCGGCGCCCGGACGGTGCAGCAGCGGCGGCGGCGGCGCCTCCCGCCGGAGCCCGCCCGGGGGGAGCCGCCCTCCCAGCCCGGCCCGCACCGCCCGGCCGCGGCCGCGGTGCCGCGTAACCCGCGCCGAGCCCAGCCGAGCCCTGCCCGCGGGAAGGAGCGGAGAGAGAAGGACCAGAGGAGAGCGAGGAGGAGCTGCCCGCCGCCCCCTCGCCGGGCCGGGCACAGCGGCACGGCCGGGGACCCGTCGCCCCGCGGTGAGTGCCCGCCGGCCCTGCCCGCCGTCCTCCGGGCCCCAGCGCTTTGTTGCGCCGCCGGCAGCCCCGGCGCCCCCCGCGGGCCCGGCCCGGGCGCAGGCCCCGCTCCCCGGGGATGCCATGCCGGGCCGGGCGGGAGGAGGGGGCGGCGGCGCAGGTGCCGGGGGCGGCGGAGCATTGTCACTGCGCGGGCACCCCCCCTCCGGCTCTAGCGCAGGGGCTGTGCCGGGGCCGCGGCCGGGGGGGGGCCCGCGGGAAGCCCGGGGGTCGCGGCGGAGCCCCGCGGGCGCTGGGCCGCCCCGGCCGCCTTTGTTGTGGCTGGGGCGGGCGGTTCTTCCGCGGGAGCCCCGGCGGGGAGCGGGAGGGGCCCGGCGGCCTCGGCCCCGGGAGGGCCGCCGGGGAGTGCCGGGGGGTCGCCTTTCGCCCCGGGCCGGCGCGGGCACCGAGCGGCTCCCAGGCCGGGGATCGGGTCGGGTTTCACCCCCTTCGTTTTATTTTTGTTTTCCACGTACGGGGGTTATTTTGCCTGCAGTCTCGAGCTGCCGACCCCGCGGTGCGGCAGGGACACTGGAAGTTGTAGCACCCGACAGGTTTGTCCCCAGCGCGTCCCCAGGGACAGGGAGGTTGTGGCTCCCAGAGGGTTCGGGACACGGTGCCGGGGGGGATTTGTAGAGGTGCTGAAGTACCTGCTGCTTGTCTGCAGCGTGGGTTTTTGCCCTGCAGTTGTGGGAGGTGATACACATACATGGAGGGGTTTGCATAGAGACCAGTCAGTGATGCTGGGTCCTGAGAAACCAGCGCGATGTTCACCTTGAAAGATTAGAACCATAATTTCTAGCTGTGCTTACGCTGCCTATATAGGGAAAGAGCTAGTGCAGAGGATGCAGAGGACTAGATGTGTTTATTTTGATCAGTAGATTCATGAATAATTTCTTGGCTAATTAGAGTAACTCACAAGGTTTCAGTGTAGACCTGTGAGTCCTGGCCTTATTTTAATGATTGAGTTTAGGTTTCTTGGCAGTTTAGGTTTGTGACAAGGTCTGTGTGTGTCCATGTATTGTGTATTGTAGCAAACAGGACTTATTTTTCTGCATCAGAACTGTGTTGCTCCCTGATGCCTCTGCTTTCCCTGTGTCCGTCTCTGGCTGTACTGCTGTAGGATGTTCCTGTGCTCACAGACTCCTATGGATTCAGTCAGGCTCTGCAGAGAGCCAGCTTGATTGCATCCTTGGCACATTTGGTGACAAGCTAGCAGTATGTTGAAGTAGGCTATGTGAACAGACTGTACAGTTTGCATGAACTGATGTTTCTGCAGTGTTTCCCTCACCCTGTGCAGTCTTCGTGGACTCGCAGCCTTTGCAAATACGAAACTGACCTGCTGTGGGAACTGGTCAGTGGCAGTAAGGCAGCCAAATCCCTTTCTGTCCTCTTAGGTTAAAGCCAGGCATGTTGATGGTGCACTACTTAATGGGTGCTGGAAACTGCGTGTCTGTGTTAATGTGGCGTTGTGCCTTTGCTCCAAGTGCTGGTAATGTAACTTTGGCTGCATGTTTGGAGTATGAGTGGTTATCTCCTCATTATGTGGTGTGGGTGTGTTGAGCCCAATTGGAGTCAGCTCTGGAATTCTTAATACTATGGATAGCAAGGTGTTTTGGGTAGAAGAATCCCTCAAATATCAGTGGTGGTAGACCAGAGGTCAGTGAATAGTATTCTTCAGTTTGGTATGTGTTTGCTAGGAACTGATATGTTTGCTCTTCTAATTTGCTGGGCAATTTTAGGCTGCTAGACTAGGAATAAAAAATGTAGTATGTTTTGGGTTATATGGTCATGTTGCATCTCTTAGCCATCTGATTATCTAATTGAAGCAAGTTAAGCACAGTGCTGCTGTGATTTTTAATATCTTCAGCACCCATTTAAAAATGTATTGCAACATTTCCATGTCAGGGTTTAACTAAGGGCTGGTGTATCTGGTCAATTATTTATTTGCAGTTCAATGCATCAGTGTCTGTTGCTTGGGAAAGGAACTCTTATTTCTTTCCTTCAAAACAGTAACAGAAAGGTGCTAAATAACAAAATAATTCTTAGTATTTTCAATAGCTGGCAATAGCAGTTTTAGATCAGAAGGCTGTGTTATCTTGTTGCATCTTGCTGCATGAATTGTCTGAGAAGGTAAGCCAACAGCCATCTGTGGGTATGGAAACCTTGGTGTTTAGCTCTGGTTTACTGGAGCCAAACTGCCAGAAGTATGCAAGGCAAGCAGGTCTTCAGGATGTATATGTGTGTGTTGCTGTCAGAGGAATTCAGCAACTCATTTCACACCCACCAGCCTTACATTAACTATTTCATAGTTTTCTGTAAGCGTTCAGTGGGATTTTTTAGCATGCATAAAACTTCTGTGGTGCTTTATGTGCAGGGTATGGGGGTGAGTGTGGGTTGATGTTCTGCTTGCCCTTTGAAATGCTCAGGACCGTCATGAGATTGTTTGGAAACTTTGGTGTTGGAATACGGGGTTTCACTTCCCAAATGTTGTTGTTAACTGTTTTGTGGCGTTCTGGGGATTCACCTGGGTTTCTGAGGATGTGCTAAGCTGAAGAATGTAAAGAAAAGCCAGTAATTTCCTCTCTGTTGAGTAAATTGCCAAAGGACAAATCTGCTCCTGTTAATTAGCAGTTTCGTTCATCTTTGTAAGTGATTTTTAAGTTCCTATTGCAAAATAGTGGAAATACTGTTTCAGCAGTGGCCTTTGACTTGCAGGACTTCCTGCCATGAGGAAGTCCTGTGTCATTTGTCCAAAATAAACAGATTTTCGAGAGGGCAGATGAAGTATTCTGTGAGAAACCATACATCTAACTCACAATTTACCCCCTGGTGCTTGCTTGTTTTTCTGATAATTAAAACCATGGAAGTCTATTCGTATGGTATGTTACTAGAATGAAACTTGCATTTGGCAATGGGAAATAGAATTTTTTTGTTGGTTCATAGTACAATTTTTGCGTAAGTGTGTAGGGGGAAAACAAATTATTTCTTCATGGCTTTAATACAGAGGCTTTTAAATTCACTGGTTTCCCTCATGATTCTTTTTTGGTGATGGTGTTGTTAATTGCAGTAGTACATTATTTAAAAATGCCCAAGTTGTGACAAATAGTAGTATTAGTTTCTTTGAGGTAATTGCAGTGCTGATTGTTTCAAATACTTTTCTATTACTTACCTGTCCTGAGTGACCAACACATTGAGTTGGTCCAGTGCTGAAGGACCAAAGTGTGCTGATGTAAGATTGTCACGTCTCCCGGAACAGCTGACTTTACCTTTGTGATTTGGTTTACAGTTTTTGTCCTTTAATAAACAGTTTCACTCTTGTGTAGCTCCTGTCATCTTCTGTTGGAGACTTTATATCCTGCTGCTGTGCTGTTCACACCTTGTCCAGGCTGGGTAGGAGAGGACAGGACATAATTACTTAAGGCCCCTGGGCACATTGGTTTTAACCAGCTGCCCTACAGACAGTATGGAAAGTGTTGCTGAATTCCTGTTTGTGCTCTCATTGCCAAAGCTGCTGATATTGTGTACAAAATTCTGCTTGTGGCTCGTAACATTTTAACTGAAGTCGTTGGTGCTGACATGAGAGCAGCTCCTTGGCTCAGGTGAGAGCACTGCAAGCTTTGCAAAACTGAGTATGCATTATTGGTGATTCAGCCTTGAGAGATCTGTTTGGCAAGCAGCCCATGTTTGGTGATGCAGTAGTGCAAGGTTTTGCTTGTTGGTCGCATCCTCTGTTCTTCTGTGGTATTACAGGTAAGTGTGTAGAACACCTTCCTTTTTTTGTGACAGAGGAAGATGACACAGGACTTACAGACTCTCTGTGTAAGGGTCACCTGTCAGATGACGGGGATGATTATTTAAGCAAAGTTTAAATAATTAAGCAAAGATCTGTAGCACAGTTGCTACATATCGCAATCTTTATGGTAATACTGTGTCAGAGCTTAACAGGTGAAGAAAGAATGGGAAATACTGTGTGAAACTCTTGAGTTAGTATTGTGTAGCATTTTCTGACTCAGAGGCGTGTTTAAAGCCTCTATGTTGATTTGATACAAAAGGAGTTTTTGTAGGTTGGTGCTAATTTGATTGTGATACATATGCCTTTATAAAAGTGTTTAAATATGTAACTGTAAGGATTGCAGGAACTTGGCTTTTCTGCTTGGTCCTTAAGAAAGCTGAATGGTATGGGGGAGTTCTTGGTTATTCCCTATGCCCCTTGCCCAGCTCAGTGTACCTCCTTTTTCATGAGAGTTATCAAAAAGTAGCAAAGATTAGTTGCTCAGCTGAAATAGGGTTTCTCTCACACACTGGATGCCTTTTGCTTCCTCCCTCTCTCTAAAAGTTGATACAAACAGGTGCGAAGCAGAGCTTTGTCCAGTCGAAAGAAGGAAGAGTAGGTCTTGTTCCAATTCTATTTGCTTTGCTCTAACTGTACAGGAGATTTTTTTTTTTCCTTTCTTTCCCTTAAGTCTTTTGTGAGTGAAGATGACCTACATCCTTTGGTTTTTTTCCCCCATGAACAGCTCTGGGGCAAAATTTTATGATTTTTGTTCTGTGTGGAAATGTGCAATTGCCATAATTTTTGACAATTGTGCTGATGTTCTTGAACAGCAGGGAATATTTTTGGCTTTTTAATGGTGTAAATTTTTTTCTTTTTCTTTTTTCTCTCCCTACTTGTTGAGCAAAGCTGTGATTGTGGAAGTAAAACTGTGTGTATTGAGATTTGAGGGGAAAAAGAAAGTTTGCCATTTCTTTGGAATTAGATTATTCCACTGAGAGCCACATGTCATCTTTTGGGATCTTTCTCTTTTGAGGGAAAATAGTCTTGATTGCTTTGCTGGTTTTGGTATTTCATCACTATCCGGTAATGGATTTCAGCCTGTCTTAAGCATGTGACTTCTAATGCTTCTGTCATACCGCAGAATAGGAACAGATTTGCAGAACTTACTGCAGCACATGTAAAAAAATAGCTTCTGAAATTTCAAAAGAGATGGAACAGTGTTGTGCTAGGAAGGAGGGAATTGTGTGGGAGAAATAAACAATAAGGGGTGTTGAATGGTAGGAAGGCAGATAGCTTTACATTTCTGTGCAAATATTAAGAAATGCCAGAGGAAGATAAGATGGATGCCTCTGAATTACAGCAGTCAGATATGCATTAAGAGAATGTTTAGTTCTTATATCTTCACAAATATTGTTATTTCCATGTCATGCGTTTTTGTTACAGTACGACAAGGAAAAAGCTTTGATCAGGTTGGCTAACTTAGTGTACAGACAATAATGAATTTGAAAACACATGGAAGATGTGGATTTTCCAAGTGGCTTATTTCATCCCTTGCTCTCTTACTCTAGAGAAATTTTATGTTTCACTAAAAGCATGTAAGAGGTAAACTCCTACTTTTTCAGGTTGAGTGGATATTCATCAGTTACATGGGTAACTTGAGCTTCTTATTCCAGTTCTAAGTCACCTACCTTAAAGAAGTCAGATCCTTTGAACTATAAAGTTGGTCCCTCTGTTGAATCATCCATTTTCTTACTAATAGCCGTGCCAGTTCTGGTTTTGAATGTGTGTTTGAGGTCTTGTAGTGAAGGATTTCAGAGTAGAGGGGGAATTATCAAAATTGATCCTTAATATAAAGCAACTATGTCAATAAACAATTCTAAAAAAAAAAAAAGCAAAACCTTCAGAGCTGACAATTTGGTATGGTGAGATAGACACGTGGCTAGAAAGGGAAGATATTCCCACATGTTCCTTAGGAATTTTTTTAGGGATTTTCATTTTTGGAATGTTATATCTTCACTGAGAATGTGGATCAGAAGCTCTTGAGAGAAATGTACATCTGGCTTTCTATTTCACTGCACGTTTTGTCAGAGTTTTCACCAAGTATTGGGTGTTAGAGGGTAGCACTACTTGGATTGTCTTGGTGCTACTTTTCTTGGTATCATTCTGTCAGGTGGAGTGTGGGTGCAAGTGAACCATGTTTTGTGTTCTTATATTACCAGAGGATTTATTATTTTCAAATGAAGACATGGTAGAAATCTCAATATAATTCAAAGCAGGATGGCTTGATCTGTGTAAACTAATAGGTGATAGAATCTTGCTTCAGAAAGTGGAATGTATTTGAATGCCATGGCATTACCCCAAGTTGTTGCTGAGAACGAAAATCTTAGCTCACAGACAGACTTTAACAGGAAGGGGGGTTTGTACAGCAGTGATGTCCTAAAGGTTTTGTTTGGTTTCTTGGCACTGTAATCATGTCCTTTTTTGTATAATTTGAGATTAGGGAAATAGAAAAAAGAAATTGCAGGGCTAGGAAAATGCTTAGGGCTGTTTAAAGGGAAAAAAATGCCTACAGAGGGATAAAATATGACAAAATATCAACTTGGCTTGGTAACAAAACTTCTAAAAAGACTTTTCAAGCATTTGGATGATGGACAGTCCCAAAAAGGAGAAGGACTGTTCAGAATGCCTTAGGGAGGGTAAAGATCATTAAGAAGGTTAATCGGATGTAAGTGCACTTGGCATAATCAGCCTCAGCTTTTGTCTGGGGTTTATTAGACTGGTGCGAAGTATTGGCCTTCGGGTTGCTCATTGTAGGTGATCTGTACTAGGGGAAACTTTTGTTTTTTATGATAGGGAGGCATCAGTGGCTATACTAGTTCGAGTAGCTACAGCAGCCAAACTGTCCAGAGCAGGGGGCAGGTGTTGTATAGAGACAAGCTCAGAAAATATACTTAATTTGGGGGGAAAAAGTGCACAACAAAAAAACCCAAAACAAAATGAAAAAAAAAAGAAAAAAAGGGAAGAAAGCAGTTGTCTGAAGGACCGAAGGAGTATTGGAAACCAGGATATGGGAATTCACTACCTTCATAGCATTTGTAGTGCCATTGATGGTCTTAGTATTTGGCTCTGCAGTTGTATACTGGCCAAGACCTCTGTACTTCTAATGGGGTTTTATGGAGGTCCTTGTATCTTCATGTGAGAGCCAGGGACAAGGTCAAGGCCTTGCTTTGTGTTTGCATGAGTGCACAGGGTACAGAATGTATTGCATGGCAGAGTGACAGACAGGGCGAATAACATTTCTTAATGTAAAAGTTGAGCCTTTTGATGTTCTCAGAGTTGCCAACCTAAGAGTTGAAATGTCGTGGTGCAGGCCCTCGGTTGTGCGATTGACTCAAATTATGGCTTTTAAAGCATTAAAAACACAAAACAAGTGGATTTTCTTTTCAATTTTGAGCGTTGAGCGTACAATTGTCAATTTTTCCCTCAACTGTGAGGGGTACAACATTTTTGAAATCTTCACATGCCAAAACACTTGGTGCTGAGGTGCTGTGGATATGATGAGATTGAGATTGAGAAAGCTGTGATCAGAGTTGGTACCACTTACTGGTTTCCTGTCTGATAAGATGACTGAAGAGAAGTGAAATTCATTTTATTTGGGAGTTTCCTTACACTCTCAGAAGAAAGGATGCCTCTCTGAACAGGCAGAAGTAAACATTCTTTATAAGCAGTCATGTGGAATGGACATAGAAAGTTTTGGTATTGCATCGCAAATTCAATGCTAATACTTGAGTCAGTAGCAATTAAGCAGTGAGCCACACTAGAAATGTAAAAACAAAGTCTCTGCGGATATGATCTAAGAGAATGCTAATTTGCTTGTTAATTAGGTTTGCAAAAGTTTCTTTTTCACAGTTCTGAGCAGTGAGGCTTAGCTAGTGAAGAATATTTAATTTAGGTTTTGAGTGGGTCATGAAGTAACCAGGGAGTATCTCTTCAAGCTTTTCATTATTAGAGCGTGTAAAGGCACAGTAGCAACATGTCTTACTTTGACCATAGTAATTTTTGGAGACAGAAATATTTTGCTTTCAGTTTCTTACCAGGAACATAAACATGTTCCCAGCAGTGTTGGATCAGGGTAGGGGGCTATGGAGGACACAACAAGGATGCATACAACACCAAAAGGCTTCCTTGGTGTCTGGAATCCCGTGCAGTTTCACTGATGGTGTTCCTGTACAGACAGGACTCTGGATGTGCTATATTAGTAGCTGGATTTTTTTTTCTTAGTTACGGTGTTGTGCAGTGTCATGGTTTCACCCCAGCCAGCCACCAAGCCCCATGCAGCCACTCACTCATTCCCCCACCAGCGGGACTGGGGAGAGAATCAGAAGGGTAAAAGGTAGAAAACTTCTGGGGTGAGATAAAGGCAGTTTAATAGGGAGAACAAAAGCAGCACATACAAGCAGAGTGAAACGAGGAGTTAATTCATGGCTTCCCATGTGCAGGCTGGTGTAGATCAGGGCCCCATCCTGTGTGATGGTTACTTGGGAAGACAGAGTCACTCCACACATCCTTTCCTTCTTCTACCCCGCTTTATGTACTGAGCATGATGCCATATGATCTGGAATATCCCTTTAGTTAGTTGGGGTCAGCTGTCCTGGCTGTGTCTCCTCCCAGCTTCCCAGTCTCCAATGTTACCAGTGTGGCAGGATGAAAAGGCCTTGGCTCTGTGTAAGCCCTGCTCAGCAATAGCAAAAACATCTCTAGATTATCAACCCTGTGTTCAGCACAAATCCAAAATACAACCCCATACCAGCCACTGTGAAGAAAATTAACTCTACCCCAACCAAAACCAGCAGATAGTTTCCTGATGTGAATTGGGATAGCCTACTGATCAGTTAAACCACCTAGAGCTATAACTGCTTTTATTTTAGCAAAGCACATATCTATATATGTGTGCTTCAAATACACAGGATGATATGAATGTTTAGGTTTTTGTTTGTGTTTGGTTGGGGTGCTTTTAGTGAAGGGAAGCAGATGTGTGTATTGCAAATGATGTACTTGGAAAAATCTTTTTCTGTCTAGCTGTCTGTCTGTAAATTGTGATCTTTCTTTATACGAGGAAATCAGTATAGTTAATGTTTTTCTGAAGGAGCTCAGATTGAGTACAGAGTATACCAAGGTGCGGGTTTAGCTTCCTCTGGCACAGAATAAATTTGAAAGATGAAAACTCTCCTCTGCTTTCCTGTCTATCCCCTTTTTCATCATTCTTTGCAGAATGAAGTTGAACTTGTCGCCTGAGTAAGGATGAACATTTCAAATGAAAACATAATAGCACAATGTATGAGAATAAGCTTACTTAAATAAAGTAAAAAAAAAAAAAAAGATACTATCATTAGTAGGTGTTTGTGTTGTGTGAAGTTGAGTTTAGATTTATCTTGTTGAGTTAAGCTGAGGATTGTGGTGGTGAAGTGGAAATCCCTAGTCCTGCTTGTTTTCTGCTTTCATAGTACTTCTTACAACGCTACCTTTGAGTAGGAGAGTGGAGCACTTCAACACTGCAGGGTCATAGTAATTTGAAATACATTTCTTGATTTTGATTAAGTTCCTGGTAGTTCCATATTTATTACTAGAGAAGTTAGCCAGCCTGTGAATCCACATGATGAAGGGCCAAATATTCTGTGTCCAGAAACCACTGGTCTTTTTTTTGCTCTCTGTTGTTTGTAACAGGATGAAGGTTATTTATTGAAGCTTCCTTGAAATACGGTGCTTTATAACTATTTTAGTGAATAGTTAATGCTGTTACACAGGATTCAGCTGTGGTTTGAGACTGTTCGGGGGGGTGTGTGTATGTATGTGTGTGTGGAGAGAGATGGATGGATGTCAGGTTTTTTTCCTTTCACGGTCTGCCTCTGCAAACTTATCCTTAACAGTGTGTTTAGAAGGCAATAATTTCTCTAATGCTTGGAGAAAGGCTCTGCAGTATTTATCCTTTATATAAAAGGAACATGTTGAGGGGTTTATTCTGTCATTAATGGTGGGCAAGACTTGGGTTCAACAGACTAACAGGTGCTGTCTTTGAATACTCATCACTGCTGTGTGATGTGAGGAAGGACTTATCTTAAATTTTAAGTTCACCTAGGACAGTTTAAACATGACAGGGACATTTTGGTTGGAAGGAACATCTAATTGTGCTTGAAGGAGAACATTTGCTGGAGCGTTTTAGTTGGGAGCATGGGATTTAGAGGCCTGGCTTTCTGGAGGAAGAGATAAGGGTGTAGGATGAACTTTCTGTGTGCTTTAAGCTGCAAATGAAAACATGTGAATCTTTAAGATAATTTTTAATTTGATGGGCTATGAAAGTACTGGGTATTTTACTGTAACTGTGGTTTTTTCAGTGTCGGGCTTATAAGTGGTCCATTGCTTAGATTTGTTCTGTGTTTGCTCTTGCAGTGGAGGGCAACAGGGATGTGTCAGAAGCTGTGAGGTCCTGGCAGTGGGAAAGTTAGCACAGCATGTGGAAGGCTCTTACCTCTGCTGAGCAGAAAGCAAACTGCTTTTGAGAATTTAAACAAATTAATTATAAACAATAAGTGTCTTCTGACCCTTTTTTTACTTTGCTGAGGGTGTATGTTCAAGGAAACGACCTGTAGTTAATCAAGGGGAGAGGAACAGGAGAGAGACATCAGGAGCACCGTGACTTGACTGGAAGTTTAGTATTAACCCGAGACACGGAAAGAACATTGGTCAGAAGTTGTACTTTCTTGTTAAAACTTTAAATAGTGTTTGGGGAAAAAAGCCTCTGAGTAACCCAGGTTTGTAAAAGAACTGTATTGTTTGGGATTAATGAATGGTCTTGATATTTAAAGAAGAAAAGTAAGCTCACAGTACTGTGTTTTCTGAAGATATGAAGATTCTGTGTGTGGTTTTCAGGAAGATAGCTTTGTCTACAGAACAGAAAATGGAGGCCTGATAAAGCCTTATTTTTTCTGTCTTATTTTTCATTAATGTCAGTATTGTTGCTATTTCTTTATGCTGGACAAGAGGTATTGTCTGCAGACACCTTAAATTTTGTAGAATTCTTTCCCCCTTCTTGTCAATGACTACTTAAATGGCCACATCCAGTTTGCCAATACTCTACCAATAAAAAGTAAAAAAAAGCAAAACAGATCCCCTTCACTCCTCCCCTAGTTTCTTCAATAACAACATTTAAGTAGGAAAAAAAAAAATTAAGTCTGGCAAACAAGGCATGAGGACTTTGTTTTGACCAATTTACTGTGACTCTGAGTGTTGGGGTAAAAAATAAGTTTTCTCTTGCCCTCCAGTTCTCTCATCAGGTACTGCTAGAATAATACTTAGACAGAGCTTTGTGGAGCCTGTGTGGTTTTGTTGTTAATGCTGTTCCTTATTTCTCTCTTACAAAAAGAAAGTGGTGTTCTCGCCCTCCCTTTCGGATTTTCATTGCTATGCTTAAGGATTTTGATGTTAGTAAGTAAGCAAGCAAGCTTCTCACTTTTCATTATACTATTTCTAGTGAGTACTCCCAAGGCCTAATGAGAGGATGTTAAACAGGGCTGGGAGGAAGACGGCAAAGCTTCATCATTAGCTGAAGGCTTGTACTAAATACAGAGTACTGTCTCAAAATTTATACCTCTTAATAGGTTACTCTTATTTCCTGATGTTTGTTTTGCAGCGTCCTGTTGATTCATCTTGAAGAATAGCTAGCCCAGTCTAAATTAAATTTTTTTTCAATAAAAAGGCTTGGAAAAGGAGGAGGAGAGAAAGAGAGAAGGACCAAGAATGTGGGCGTTCCAGAGCAGTATCTGAAAAATGTGTGTACTGGAGCAGTATAATTACAGTGCCTGACACCTTTTCACTCTCTGTGGTGTCCTTTCTTAGTTAAAAACAACTGTCTTTTGAAGAATCTGGTACTTCATTGATGATGATTGTGATTGCTTTTTTTTTTTTTTACAGTAAGAAATTATTATCCCCATAAGCAGCGTTGCATTGGTTGCAACATCTTTTGTTTGAATGGAGGTGTCTCTTAAAAAGATGTCCTGTGTAATTAATGGCTCCGAGTTAGGGGGAAATCTTACATGGTTAGTAATCTGTTCTCTTGGCCAATTACCACCCTCCTAAGACCTTTTTATTCTCATACTGAAAGTGAGTTTGTTCACCTTCCAATACATGTTGTAATGCCATTATCTGCTTGGTCAAAGAGCCCTGTGCTGTGTAAATACAATCTTCGTGCAGAGATACCTCAGTCTCTTTATAACTTTCTCTTGACCTTCAGTAATAAATTCAGCTTTCAGTGAAAAATAAAATACATTTAAGCGGTTGGTAGTCGTTATTTATATCCTTTGTATTCTGGTTGCCCTCTTGAGCTATAAGAAGAATGACCTTTAGATGTCTCAGGGTTGTCTGTTGGCATCCTGGTATACAGAGAAATATTTATTTCTCCCTTTGAAACCCTCTCCTCCTTCTCCAGTTTGGGGATGCCTCCTGCTGCATCCAAGGGTCATGTAACTCATGTTGCCGTGGGCTTTCTTGTTGCCCTTTTGGGATTTGTGTTCTATGTACTTGGATCCCTTTTTCCCGCTCCAGTTCCTAGCATGTAGTCGTGCATTTCACTGTACTAAAATGGATGTTGGTAGAAGGTGCCCTGTCTGCAAAGAGATCCAGATAATTGCTTCAGTTTGCAGTCACCACATACCCCCTCAGTGTGCTCATTCAGGTGCATGAATTATTGGCTCCTGTTAATATATTGGTTGCATTAGCTGGTGTACCTTTAATGTGATTAAAGTGAGGTTGCTGAGCTGAAGGTATCAGTTTAATGATGCTGAGCAGCCCGTGGCAGCTTTGGTAGTCAGTGAATATATTCATGTGAGGATACCACATTTATCTCTAAATGATCAATTTAATAATGTGGGTGAGATAGCAAATATAGACATCTTTGAGAAAGATGTCTGGAAAGTCTGGACTAATATAGCTTGTCTAAACAGCGTTATCCTTATCACCTACAATTCAGTCTCAAAATGGTCGAAATTTCGTCACTCAACCCAGCAGACGAGGGTTCGGAGGGAGTTGTTTCTTTGAGTTTGTTTCTTTGTTTTATGGGGGTTTGTTGTTGTTTTGGGGTGTGGATTTTTGTGGTGTTATTTTGTGTTTTGTTGTTATTGTTGTGTGTTTTTTTGTTATTTCCCCCCAGTAGTTTAAGCATGTCAGATGATTTCAGAATATGAGATCCTCCTAGTACTAAACCAGTTTGTTTCTTTTTGGCTTCCAGAATGCTGGTTGTGTTGTCAATAAGGCAGGGAGATGGAGGTGGAGACAAAGCAGTGCCATTTGTGCCACAGCAGTTCTTGGAAGACAGTTTCTCTTCTGAACATTCTAGAGAAGTTATCTTAATAGATCTGCAAGCCTAAGAAAATTGTGTTGCAGTCATCATGCAAAACTCTTTTTCTCATCCTCTTTCAGTTTAGGAAATAGCACTAGTCAGTCTCACTTGAACATAGAGAGAGATTTGTTCCTGGTCTTTAATTGGAGGAAAAAGTCTGGGGATTTGAGGAGGGAATATTTCTTTTCTGCCTCTGACACCGTTTGCTCTCCAGTCACCCTGAGTTTTTATTTCTACTCTTTGTTTCCTCCTTTCCTTCATCTCACTGTAGTTAGATGACACCAGTTACCAGTCGCTTTTGGGCACCTCCTGCTGGATGTTGGAGTTTTTGATAGGAGAGGAGGTGCTGTCTGAATTACACTTCATATTATCAACATAGTTATAAGTTTTTCAGCTGCTTCCAGGCACTGTGCTGACAAGTCTGGACAGGCAGACGGAAGGAATGTGTCAGCTTGCCACAAGTAAGAGAACCCAGGTTAGTGACCCATCTCTCTTTCACAGTTAGTGTTTCTCTTGCAGTGTTTGTTCCTGTAAGTCTGGCAAGCTCCTTGGGAGTGCTTTAAATGAAACAAATGCATTAATTTGCTTTCCTCTTTGGGTTTTTTTTTCCCATATTTTGCTCTTGAAAAACACTGCTTATGAGAACGAAAGTATGTGTGTGTGTG
This sequence comes from Lophotriccus pileatus, assembly GCA_035583135.1. Lineage (NCBI taxonomy): Eukaryota > Metazoa > Chordata > Aves > Passeriformes > Tyrannidae > Lophotriccus > Lophotriccus pileatus. The sequence goes on from JAWWES010000133.1 coordinate 12,715,877, forward strand.
TGTGTGTGCTGGTTTGTCAGAGCATTCATTTATCCTTTCTGGTGGTATGAGGGATTTTTTGGAGTCTTTTGTGTGTGTGTGTGTGTCACAATCTCAATTCTATGCTCTTCCTAATGCGCCCTTGAAAGAAAATTTTTTGTGTGGGCTTTCTGCTGGTCTATTGCTGATGCAGTCTACTGCACTTCTGTTTTAAAACAAATGCTTTGGATTTGTGCCAAAATATTACTTGGAAAAAGATTGCTACACAGCATTCCTCCGGTGTCCTCCTGGAAATGCGTCAGAGCAGGGGAGAAACCACGGATAGCAGTGTGGAACTGATCCACTCAGACCCTTCTCAAAACTTGCCCCTCCTCCCTGCCTTTTTTTTTTTTTTTTTTTTTTTTTTTTAATATGGAGATCTCATTAATTATTCCCCCTCCCCAGTTGCTTCTTACAATTTTTAGTTCATCTACATCCAGGCTATCATTGATGTTCTAAATATTATTGCCTTTTGTAGAAAATCACTTGCCGTTATTTTTATTTCAGCATATACATGCACAGGTAATGTGGGATCATCGTAATTGTTTGTGATTAAGAAAATCTGGATTAGCTCCCTTTTGTCCATAGGATTGGTGATCAGTGAGTTAACTTCAGTTTTATGCAAGATATGTAAATCCTAATTTTGTTTCTCTGTGTTCATATCATGTTGACTGGGATGATATAAGGATGAAAGTTTTATGTTTCTTTCTTTTGCTGAGGAGGAGAGTAGTTGTTGAGACTTGACAAGTTTAGGAAGTGGTATGTTCATGTTTGTTCTTTTCAGGCCAAAACACAGTAAGCTATGGGATTTCCTAGATTATGCTACTGACAAAGCAGACAAAGGCCTTTTAATAGTTTTAAGGGAAAAAACAAATGACAATTATTTTCATTACTTTATGCTATTGTTGGTTTCATTTTTTGACCTCTTCCCAAACTGAGCTTTAGGGTTATAAAGCAGGAATAATCAGATTTGAACATCTGCGTTTGAGCTTCTAGTGGTTTAAGTAAATAGATTTTCAGGACCTGTGTGTCCACAAAACTGTGGTCTGTTCCATTTTGCATCTCCTTCGTGTCTTCTGGATGCATCTCCTTTTTCCCTGCTGCATGCAGAACTTGGCTGCTCAATGTTGTCATTTTTTCCAAGTCACTAATAATTGCCTTTTTTTTTTCCTCTTCTAGTTTGTTCTTTTCTCCCTCCGCCCTTTGAAGAAAGAGGTAGATTTAATTTAATGGGGAAGACTTTTCAGGACCCAGAATGAGTCTCAGTTATATTTGCAAAGCCTAAAGACAAATCACCTGGATGTAAAATGCCGAGTATCTTATGAGGGGTTTTGCAGGAAGTCTGTGTTAGTTGTCTGTCCATTCTTTATTGAGAAAAAGGTCATTATAGACTTCAAGTATTTGATATTGGACAGTGGATGATTGAGTTAGAAGAAACTGCTCATCAGCTGAGCTGCACAGAGGGCAGAGTTCACCTCTCGTAAGTGTGTGGACCCAGCTGTCCATAATCAAGATAGAGTGTAGAATGCCCTTATAAGCCCTGGGAGAAAGTAACTGCCATTTGCAGGTACTTAATTCCCATTACCTTAGACACTGGTTTGAAGATCATACTTTCAGAGAGCTGTTTAATCAGACGTTATCAACTATGGAGCAACCCTAGGCACCTAAGAAGTGAGTAATTTGATTGTCTTTTAGATGTGTAAATTTACTAATAAGACACATTTTTATGTAAACCCTTTACATCTGCATTAGAAAATGGGTAGCAGTGTAAAGAGCATTGGAATCCTAACTATGAGCTTTATGACTTGCTTAGTTTTTAGCATTAGGTATCTGTCTTGTAAGTAAATTTATTACAGCACCAGATTTTGTTTGTTGGAGTCCTGGAGCACTGTGTAATTTTTTTGTCTCCTTCTGCTCCTTCCTTAGCGCCAAACCCAAAAGGAATGGGGGTGGGGATGGGTGTAGGATTTTCATATCTTGTCTTTCCACAAAGAAGGTCATCACACACTTTATCCACAATAGCTGTTCCAGTTGCTCTTGGATTAGTGTACAGTAGTGTCTTGAGAGTTGACTGGAGTTGCTTTACTCTTTGAACAGGTAAAATGGCTCCCCTGAGTCCTGAACATGAGAATTGTTCAAAGCGTTTGCCAGAGAGCTGGAAGGGGAGTGAGGTGACTGCTGATGAAGTTGGTGTAAGGGGTGCTTGTTGCAGAGCAGGTCATTAATCAAAATTCTGAGTTGTTTCAGAAGCATTAGGAAAGGTAAGTGGCTTACTTAATGCAGAACTGAGACATTACAGATAAAGCCATGCTGCTTTGAGGCATATTCACAGTAAGGGGCTTTAAGGATTGGATTATTGCTGTCTGCAGCAATCTCTAATATGAAAAAAAAAAAACCAAAAAAACAAACAAAAAAACCCCAACCCCCCTAAAAGGTGGAGTGGGAATGTGCTGCTCTCCTGTTAAGGTGGTTGCTAATGAAATGCTTCTGTGACCTGGCCACTGCTTCTGAAATTGTAACTGATCAGGACAGTCTGGTGCAGTGTAGTGAGGATGGTCTGTCAGAGCAGCGTTTACATCATTTTCCCGAGGCAAGTTCAGGGCTGGTGATTTAAGCAGGGAGGAGTGGGCCTTTCTCTAGTTGCTGGTCCCTGAATATCTTGGATATACAGGGCCAGCATATTCCTTGGTGCAGGTCATCAGGTTAGTGTCAGGTTCTGTTTCCCTTGATGTTGCTCTTCTCATCTGTCTACTTACTCAGGAGCTGGCAGGCTGAGTGACGGCAAGGGGAGTATAGGTTAGGTGACTCCCTTCTTTCTGAAATTCATCTGGGCTTCCACTGCAAACCAGGTCCTGGTATTTCTGCTTCGCTTCAAGGGGAAATTCTGATTCCTGAAATTGTTTCTGGAAATGGTCTGTGCTGAGCACAAGGGGGATTGCTTAGAGTTCCAGGGGTGAGTAGAAGAGTGAATGTTCATTCTGTCTTTGCACAGTCAATGAATTTTGCAGTGTTTTAGACACTAGGTAGAAAATCACAGCAGGACATAAGTGTCAGGATGGTCATCCTAATGTCATTGTTGCTTTTTTTTTATTATTTTTTTCTGAGTTTTATCTGGATGGCAGCAGGGATTGGATTATCAGGGATTGGCAGAATGACATGTGCCTCCACATCCAAAGAAATTCAGGAATATTGCTGCATCATGTCTTTTCTAACTCTGCAATGCAGTAGCATTGGGCTGTGAGCCCAAATCATGGTGAGAAGATGTAAAACTTCTGACCTAGAGGTAAGAAGAACCAAATGGACAAGACTTAACAGCATAGGAGCGATAATCACAGAGAAATGCAAATTTTAGATGAGGAGATAAAGCTTTTGTTCTTTTGGTCCAAGTCCTTTACAAGAGGGCTATAGACTAGAATTATCTTTATGGATTCAGTGCTGGCAAACTAAAATTCATCTGCCTCTTAATCTGAGTGCAGTATTTTTGTGGTCTTTCACATCTGACTCAAACCTTGCTTTCACTCTGTGCAATGCCACAGCCTATAGGTCTGCATAGTACATGACCACTCAGGAAAACCTCTTTCCTGCTCTCTTTTCAGTGATGGGTCATTCCTTGTAGGTTGATTTGTCTTCATTCCTCTTAGGAGTGTTGTGCCAGTTCTGCTGCGAGTATCTGCAAAACACCCAATTGTAGAGTTAGCATTGTGTTAGTGCTTCGGATTCTTTTGTACTTTATAATTTGGGTTCAAATGTCATGATAGCCACAGAAGTTGTAATGCTCTACAGCAACTAGAGAGGTCACATTTCATGCAGTTTGGCCTTGGGGACAGTTTTCACCAGAGCAAACATGTCTTCTGAGAGCAGGGCTGGAAAAGCCAGGTGGTAAATTCTTGTGGCTTGGCACTGGTGTAAGGACATGTTGCTTTTAGGGGAAATAAGATGTTTTTAGTAAGGGTCAACATAGAATTTGATGGTTAATGCATCAGTAAGCTAAAAAGTAATGTTTGAAACTACAGAGCTCCTCCTCTTTAGTAGGATTTAACATGTAGTATTTCATTTATTAGATGCTGTGCCCTAAAAGGACTTTTTTTTGTTAATTATTTGTTTTCTTTATGACGAGAAGGGCGGACATTGTATAACTTCTCAGGCAGCAGCGATTATGCAACTGATCCTGTTATTGTGGAGCCAAAGTCCTTCCTAGTCCCTGAGCACCAGCTGCTTGTGTTCTGGTTGCTGCTTTTTTCCCTTTTCTTTCTTCCTCCTTGCCCCCCTGCTTTGTTTGCGAACAAGTTATTTTCTTTCCCGTGTTGCTTTACCCTTCTCTTTCCAATGCCAGTGAGAAAGTAGCTCATTTGGGTTTATTCTTGAGTTCAGTATGTTGCAAAATAAAACTGTCTTTGTAGATCATGGGAAGAATTAAATGTGTAGAGCAGTAGAATTGCTTGATATTTCATGGGTATATAAGAAAAGGCATTTGCTTGGATCTAAATAAAATACTGCAAATGACCTTTGTTGAAGCTAAGGTCAAAAGTTACAAGTTCATGTTCTCATGGTAATAGAAACATGTAAATAACTGGTGTTTGTTTGGTTTTGGTTTGTTTTTTTTCCTTCCTTCAAAGGGTGGGCCTGAGAGAAATTTTAATTCTCCTTTCCAGCCTTGCCCTGGGATCACCAAATAAAATATAGTACTCCTGTGTATAAGATGAGGTAGTTGTAAATCTCATGCTTTTAGAGCCAAATGATCTCACTGCAGTATAATAAAGGCAGTCAATATATTGTAAAAATGCTTACCCTATTCACACTTCATTTTCAGTTCACAGTTTTATGTTGTGTTGTTTCCATTTCACGTTGCATGGCTTCCTGTGAGCTTAAGTGACCAAGGCAGGCTGTTTTGATACGCGATAAATGTTTGGAAACCTGCTGTGTGACGGGACTAGAGATGGTAGACTTCTAGTCTAGAGTGCTGTGCTCTTCCTGCTTATAGATGAACTGAGTACACCACATACGAGTCCCAGTAGAGGAGAAATAATAGCTGATCTGTGATACCACACAGTTTGCTACACTGCTTGTGTTTCATGTCAAGTGTGATCTGCATCAGTCATAAATAGGCTCTAGCGCTTAGTGTCCTATATCAGGAAATAAATTGGGGTTAAGGGTTTAAGGTCCTTATTTAGTTTCTAAATCTTATGCTAAACAAGTTACAGGGAATACAGAGGATGCATTTTGTTGCTCATTGTTAGTGAGGATTCTGTGAGAATTCTTACCTCAGCCCTGCAGAGCTGGCACTATGAATGCATTTGTACTTTACCAGAGCACCTGGTACTGGATAAGTCCAGAAAGTAATGATAAGAACAAAAGGATTGAAAAGATTTTTATGGAAAAATATATCAAAATAAAAACAGACGTCATGGCTGCCTGTTTGTCAGCGTGGTGGTGGGAATGACCGGGTCTAACGTAGAGTTCACAAAAGTTATGCTTGTGTAAGACCCAAAACTTCATTGGGAATTTTGAGATTGCTCTTTAGACCTTCTCAGTGAGATATTCTGTGGTCCTGATCCCAGTGCATTCCTGGAGTATTTGTTGTTTGCCCCCGTGTTTCTGCTTTATTACGTGTGTTTTTTCCAACTGATTCATCCAGAGTTTAAGTGTTGTGATCCTCCAGAAGCATTTAATGACTTTTTAGCAGTTTCAGTGAATACATACATAAATTAGCATGTGACTCCCTGGTTGTAGTGGTGTGTTTGACAAGGTCTGGTATAGATGGGTAACTTAAAAGATTTTTTTTCTTACTATTGTTAGAAATCTTAGGAATTGAACAATATAGGAGGAAGTTGTTTCTTTGCTGCTTTGGAGAAAAGAATCCTCCCACCCCCTTTACATTTCCCCTTAGTGCACTTTTGAGTTTGGTTATTGGAGAGTTTATTTTCTGTTGAAGGCAATGGAAAATGATAACTCTACACATGCTTCTGTCAAATTGCTGGTGAGAGTTGGTACCAATTTACAGTGGTGTTGGGAGCATGCTGGAAATTAACAGCAGCTCAAGTCCAGTAATATTCTTGAAGAATTTCAGTCGGTACTCTTTCCTGTTAAGTGCTGTTTGGATTTTCTAATTAACTACTAAGGACATATTCATGTGATGTTAATTCTCCTAAAAGAGAGTTCAAGGTAATCTGTCCATTGTGCCTTTACTCTTACAGGAGGTAAATTTCAATTGTGTTACCTGGTAAGAAGAGACTTGAGAAGAATTTTGATCAAGAGTGGTACTTGATCCCGCTATTTAGAGGCTGTTTACACTTCAAATCTTGTTCAGGAAGAGAATTGAGGTGGTACATTTTCATTCCAGGGATTGCAAAATATTATTGCCTAAATTGGTCTCTTTAGAGAAACTAATTCCAACTTGACATCTTGTGACAGACCTGGGTTGCACTATGAAAATCTGTGTTGTTTAGAAGTTGAAAAGCATGAGGGTCTAGTATCTTCTCTTGGTTAATCTTTGTTTTTTAAAAAGAAACAAGTAAAGTCCGTATCAACTAGGAAGGTGATGACATCAATAAGCTTAATTACATGTCTCATTCAAGACAAGCATTTATGTTGTTTCCTGGTTCTGTGATACATTCCTTGAGTTCTGTTTAAGAAAATCTCAGTTTGTGAATGTCATTATTCTGGTACCTTGCAGTGTTCAGCTGTGCTCCTCGTTTTGTCAGAGCAAACCTAAATATTTCTGATTGTGTCATGAGAAACCTGATTCCTTCAAAATGATACCATGTGAGCTTTGGTTTGTTATTTAATGATGTGGTCAGCAAGCCAAATGTGACATTTCTTTAAAGAATTGGTAGGAATCTACAGTCAACAAATTATGATTAGCTGGTGTCTTTAGAGGTATTTTTCAAAGTGACTGTAGGGACACTTCCTTCCCCCTGGAAAAGTATATCCGAACACAAATAAACAACAGCTTAAATAATGTTAACAGCTTTTATACGTCACAATTTTTTAGCTTTCCTTTTACTTCATGTTCACTTATTTCTTATGTAGTAGAATGGTAATGGAACTTTATGGTACTGGGCTGGGATTTGTTTCTTTTTTTTCTCCATTATGGATATATTTTTTTGTTAACACTTCTTGGTTAATGCACAATTAATTTTAGCCAATCATGCTTTCCTGGTTTACTCTGGTAATTTTAATGCAGAATTTTCAAATAGTGTTAACTCAGCAGTAGGAAAAATAATTGTCATCAACTTAGATTGCATGAGTAGTAGGATTTTTTCATTTGGTAAATACTCCAGGTGGATAGTAGAGAAAGAAATTGTAGAAGGATGGTATTGTTGGTGGCTCACAGGCAGAGGAAGAATAAGTTCTTCCATTATATTTGCAGCAAGTCGAGTAAGAATGTATTAAGGGCAAGGAAGGATCAAGATGTATCATCAAGCTGTTATATTCTTCTTCCTAAATGTTGTCCCATTTCCCTCCCTCAGCAAAAAAAAACCCAAACCCAAAGCAAACAACCCTCCACAAAAAAACTCTGAGACAAAAATCCAGATGGAAACATGAAATTCATGCACACACAAACTCATGAACTACAAATCTCTTAGAAGTATTTACTAATACAGAATATGATTCTGTGCCTGTGTAATGGGGGAGCTGCATGCATAACTGTGGAAAATGAGTTAAAATTCTGATCTGTTGATGCTTTTCTTCGTGGTTTGCCGTGCAGGTCACTCAAATAGGGAGGTAACTGGATGACTGAAGAGACATTGTAATTTCATGCTGGCAAGTGACATTACCTGAAATCATTCACTGTCTTTAACTTTTTTTTCCCCTGTGTATGGGAATGGAAATAGTCTGGATCTTAAATTTGCATCCATGTTTTTTTACAGATGTTTAAACATTCACCCATGTTTTTCTGTCTGGACATCATGTCTGAAGTCGTGACAGGGCACATTCCGTGCAGAGGACGTGCTTGGACAAAAAGAAAACATGGAAAACGAAACACTCTCAAGTTTTTAGGATTGCTAGGCAATGTATCAAGTTACACTGTTAATTGGAGGATAAAAATGGATATTAAGTTAATAATGCTCAGGAGTGTGTATTATGAGATATCTTTGTTGGCCTGTGATCTCTCTCTCGGATCTAACATCTCAGAAGTAATGAATGAATAAACTGAGGAACGAAGGGATTGTCTAGGGAGACACTTTCGAGAAACAGACTAACATGTTTCAAGTGCTGAGTGCTGCTTTCTGAAAGAAGAGAAAGAAGTACATGGTCATAATTTTTGCAGATGATTTTAAGAGTGACATTTAGACACTTTTTTTTTTCTTTTTTTTTCTTTTTTTCCTTTTTTTTGTAGGACTTCTATTGCAGTACCTTTGTTTCCCTTTAGTTAAAGACAAAAAAAATCAATTATCTTAATTTATTTAGTGCCAGTGATGAGTCACGTTGGCAGGTCTGACACCCCCCTCCCCCCCATGTGTGTGTGTGGGTCCTATTCTACTTGGGGGTCACTAAATGAAAAGATGACTTTTTACTTTGGACACTCGTGGATTTCACATTGCAGAATGAATCAGTTATTGGGATATTCAGTATCACTTTAGTCTGCTAAACTTTTTTTTAAATTTTTTAAAAATTTTATTTCTAACACTTGTATTGGCTGGTCAAAACAGGACAAGTTTGATTCAAAATGAGATCCCTGGCAGCTGCCAAGAAGGCAGAACGCAAAGCTGTGAGGACTTTGCAGACAGTCTGCAGAACTAGCTCTCCCAGGAACACAGTAAATAATCTTGGACAATGTTCAGAAAGTCTGTCTTCTGTCAGGGCTGTGGTAATAGTTAAATGGATTTCTTTGTTTCCAGGTAGCTACTGGAATAAGGCATCATCTTATTTACCATCAGACACTGGTAAACTATGCAGTAAAACAGGCATTTATGCAAGTTGTTTTCATAATGTTCCTTTTCTAGCATGCCTTGTTTACTTCATTTAAGTCAGGAATTACTTGGATTTGGAGAGAGCTGTCTGAATATATACTAGTTGTGCAAACTCAGACTGGTTTACAAAAAACCTGGTTACATAGGGGCGTTCAAGGAGCTGAGTAAAAAGACTCTTCTGTGAGGTGAGGATCAGAGTTCTGCAGAATTCTTCTGAGATGTGAAGGTTGGCAAGTTGTGGTGAGATGACCAGCACCACAGTAGCTACAAAACATTTTATATCTATACATGTACTTTGGAAACAGGCTCTGGGAGCTGAAGATTTCTGGTGGTAGTGTGTGATAGAATACGTCTTTATTATTAGGATTTATGTATATCATCAACTTTGACTTGTTCAGTTACAGTGTTGAACAGAATCTTTAGGGTTTTTGGAAACATTTAAAGATGTACTGATCTGTTCTCTTGGTGGTAAGGATACTAATTGCCTTATGTCTATCTGAGCTGGCAAAATTCTCTAGCAAAAAAAGAGGTTGACCTAGAGACCTTCTCAGAACAGGAACATTTAATTTAAGAACAAGGAAGCGGTTTCTTGAAATATGTACAGTTCAAGACTTGGAATCCAGCATCACCGACCAGAAAAGAGTTCTTGCAGAACAGAAATAGCTGGCTGGAAACCCAGAAATGAAAGATCCTCTGCAAATTGTTTCCTCTGATCCCTCCCTGGATATACCTGGGCACCAGCTGTGCAGCACGCAGTGTGCTTGGCCCAGGGCAGGAGGACTGGTGGGAAGTTGAGCAGCCTGACTGGCCAGGTACCTGGAAATCTGCTTCCTCTTTGCCTGGTGCCCTAATTTTCCTTTCACTCAAGGGAAGAAGCTCAGTGCTGTGCCTGTTGTGAAGCTTTGTCCAAGGCATTTGAGGGAGGGTACTGTTGAAGAGATGCATGTAGGCTAAAGCTGCTGTCTGGAAAACACAGCTACATCTCCTTTTTGTCTGGGACAATTTCTCCATGCTGCAGATGGGCAAAAGCAGAGATGCACAGATGCAGGAGTTAGCTGGGTGCAAGATCAGCATTTGCCTTTCTGAACATTTTACCTGAAGTACAGCACCATGCAAATAGCTGTGCTGTTGTCAGAGGCAGCTCACCACAGACAGCTGCTTTTGGGTAGTCCCCTAGTCTCGGCTTGACTCCGGTAGGACCACCAAAATGTTACCTTACTATGATTCTCTGTGATCCTTCTTAAGGAAGAGTTGTTAGCACAGGTTAAAATGTTGCCCCTGCTCTTGGGGTGCTGGAGAAAAACTTGTGACAGCACTCAGGTGCTGCAGTAGGTGGCTGGGAGAGCTCTTGAGGAACTTGCTTGAAGTTTTTAGGGCTGTGTGCAAGTCAGATACAGAAGACTCTGCTAGTCAGTAGTCAGGAAGTCTGTGTGCTTGGGAGGGCCTATCCTCTGCCCACCATGGTCTATAGGATGTCTGCTTTCTGTTTTTTTCCTGTTTTTCATTCACTGCAGACTTAGTGACTGGTTTTCTGGCCTCCAAGCAGATGCCTGGAGCGTAAGTTACATCCATTGGTGAAAGGTTGCCTTCCTTGTTGTAGAGTAACAGAATCAGCAGGAAGCTGCAGGCTTCAGAGGGAGAAGAATCTGTGCAATTGGGAGATTTGGGAAAGCAGGGTAGTAAGTCAGCTAACTTTGCACATTAAATGTTGGATTGGGACACTGGGATTAAGACTCGGTTATATACGTGACAGCAGGGAAAAGAGCCTCTCAAGATGTCTCAGGATGGAAGGAACCTTGGCAGGCCTGTAGTCCAACCTCCTGCTCGCAGCCAGACCAGCTTTGAGATGGCACCACCAAGTTGTTCTGGCCTTGATCCTGTTGTATGTTGAAAACCTCCAAGGCTGGAGACAGCACAGCCTCTCTGGGCCCCGTTCTGGTGCCTCTCCATCCTTGGTGGGGGAAAAAAGCTTCTCGTTATATGCAGTCTGAACCTCTCATATATCTGTTTATGCCTGTTGTCTCTTGTCCTCCCACCATGCAGTGCTGTGTAGAGCCTGGCTTTGTCTCTGGTTTGCCAATAGCCTGTGGCACCTTTTAATATAGGTCAGCCTTCAGTCCTTGTTAGGAAATTGTAACTTTGTGATTAATTAAAGTAAATAAAAATGAATATGAGCTTGGAATTAATGGCAGGGATAACATAGTGATATATTGATTACATTATGCAATATAACATCAGTGAGTGTAGATGTATTGAGCAAGCTAGCATGTAAACACTAATTGAGAGGGAAAAATCTTTATTTACTTTTGAGTGTATTGTTTGGAACAACTTACACACTTCTCTTTATAAAAGAAACAAATAACCACCCCCCACCGTCGAGGCAATTGAACACAGTACTAAAAATTGTGTTGCAAGCCTCCAAATGTCATCAAGGTAGCTGATCTGTTCTTAGGAATGCCAGAGCATCTGTCCTCCAGGCAGGTATCTGACCTTTGGATTTCAGAATTTTAGATACCAGTGATTTAGATAATCAGGGTTTGTCTCTGTATCCAGAGGGTTTTATTCATTCCTGTGGAAAGCTAAAGGACTAGCCAGGCATTAGCTTCCTGAAACACACAGAGAAACCCTCTCTATTTTTCTGGTTTCTGTTTCTGATTTGATGAAGCAAAATGTTATGTGTGTTCAGTAAGGTTTGTTTATTCCTTCATAAATAAAATAATGGCTTGTATAAAAAATACACTCACTGCTTGAATGTGTATTGATTAAGGGCCCTTCCTTTGATAGTTGATAAACTTATAAAGTATTTATATGATCATTAATCTTTATTTTAGAAGAGATGACCACTGTAGAAATTTTGACTCTCTTTATCCTCTTGGAGATGCACAGGAATAAGATGAGAGGTGCTGGACATGAGCAGCACAAAGTCATGTACAACTAGGGTAAAAATTTATACCATGAAGGTAAACAGTGGAATTGGTTTCTCAAAGGGGTAATGGGATTTCCACCCTTGGAGGTGCTCAGAGCTCACCTAGACCTCTGACCAACCTGATCAAAGCTCTGGGCAAAGGTTGGGCCATGTGATGCCTTCCATCCTGTATCATTCTGTACTTACATGTAGACAGCATCCAGTATTTTGTTGACAGAAATCATAGTGCTATAACATTAAGATGCCGTTACTTAGTTTGAAAACCTCTATGTCAAAAGATAATGCTTCTTATCAAGCAGTATAATTGATGAAATTTTATGTCACAGGTGACCTGCGAGTCAGTTCAGCGTATCTACCTAGGGAGCATCTGGAGTTTAATGCTGTCACATTGTGACTTATTATACAAGAAGCACTTTTCTTTGCTCTTAAGAGCAGAAGACTGTTTATGGGTGGCTGTAGATTAATGCACCCTTGGCAAAGACTTCTGTGAATTGAGGATCGAGTACGGTAGATGAGAGTATTCTGGAGACAACTTGAAATAAATTTTACTAATCTATTTAAATGCACATGGGTTTGATAGTTCATTTGGAGGGGGAATTAGCATTTATTTCCATTTGGAGCATCAGCTTATAGTAGTAGATATTATCAAAGCTTGCAAATTTAATTAGGGAGTAATTAAAAGGAAGGAACATGAAGCGTGTATGACAATTTTCTTGTTCGTTTTTCAGACTAATTTTGGCTTTGACTTAATATAAATGCACAGTTTATGGAGCATTCCTTCTTCTTTCCAGTGGCATAGAAATCAGGGGTTGCTTTAAGTCTTCCTGACTCTTCCCTATGACTGCAGCTACATTGAGGCAAGATTTGGACTGTCCAACAGAGCTTGCCTACAATAAATGAGACTGGATTTATTTCCTTGACTTTCATTTTCTTGCTTTAAAAAAGCTTGAGTTGTTGGTGTTAAACTTCCCTTGCTTTTAAATTCTACCTAGTGCCAAATTGTTCAAGTTTTTGGTTTTTTTCTTGTTCTGTTCTCTGTGTATAGGATGCTTCTGGAGGAGATGTGAATGCAGCTGCAGCTTGAGCAGTTTCTTTAGGGTGATGTCTCCTTTTATTGTATTTAGTTGGTATTTTGCTTTATCACACTTTGCTGTGTTGGAAAGAATCTGGCTAAAATGCCAGAGTAGAATTTTTTGGGAGGAACTATTGTTTGAAAGACATAGGAGTGTGTGGTGCCCGAGATACCTGTCAAGGGCTCTGTAGTTTGATTGAGTTGAGCTCTTGGATGACTTCAGTGGAGAGCAGCAACGTTTAACAGTTGTATGTATGTATTAGAATGGTTGTAATGGTCTGTATTAGAATGGTTGTAATGGTCTGTCAGTGAGACCCTTTTCCTGAGGGTCCTCCCCGTTGCTACTGAGCATGAGGTGGTGTCTGTGTTTTGAGGGTTGGCATGGAATTCGTCACGTTGTTGAACAGAGTGGGGAAAACCTAAATTTTTTTCCCTAATATATTTTTCCTCTCTCTAAATATGATTAGTTGTCTGAATTATATATTCTCCCTCCACTTCCAGAAATTTTTGTTTAAGGTGTGGTGGTGTTTCCTCCCTGCCCACCACTGGTATCATCTTTCTAGTGTTTCCAAGCTGGGTTGTACTGGGTCTTGGGGATAGCAAAACCACTGAATTATGGATGATCATATTCTAAGTTGAAGTTGGATGGAGTAATAGTTGGTGAAAATTATTAAGCAGTCTGTGGTGACAAGTGCCTGTAGACTTACTTGCATCGTTTTTGCTGTTTTATATCTATGAGAAGGTGAAGTTTTGCCTTAACTCATTTCCTTTGTCTTTCTTGAGCATGAGGAGGTTAATGGAGTCTTCAGTAGGAAGTATGCATTCATTTGGAAGTATGACAAGAATGCCAAGAGTTGGATTTAAAAACAAAAAGCAAAGGAATCCAGTAATACCTGTGAGGAGAAGAAAGTACCTGGGTTGCTGGAGTTGTGAATTTTATTGAAAACAGATGTGGTGTCTTTACTTGTTTCTGCATGCAGTTTTACAGTGCTAGAGTTTGTTTTAACAGAAGCAGCGAATAAGAAACAATAACAGAAGAAGGTTTTGGAGGGAACCAGGCACTGAAGTTCTCTACCTTGAGGTTTTTATTTGTTTGTTTTTTGCAAATGAGGGTGACCCTTATGTTGTCTTTTATGGTCTTGTCTTTGTCAGAGGGAAACATCTGGGTCTTTTATCCTGATTCTACTGGTAAAACTGCTGCAGGTACTTAGAAAATATATTGCCCACATTTGTTTCTCTTCTTTCAAATTTTATGTAGAGCAGAAATAAATTCTTACCGAAGTTATTCCTTATCATTGTAGGCAGTATGAATTCTGATATTCAGTCCTGCTGGTATCTGGTCCTGACCTCTCACCTCATCTGGCTAAAGATGGTCTTTGTCCCTTTGTAGTGCATCTGAGAGTGCTCCAGTGAGCTAGAGAATGCATGCTAAGCATACATCTTTACTAGAAAAGGCAGAAAATGTACTTGGCTCACATAATGTTTATGATCCCTTTGATTTCCTTCAGTTATCCCTGTCGGATGTGGAGTAAGTGCTAGCACTCAATTACTGTAATTCCTAGCAACAGCTGTTTTGGGCTTCAACATCGGTTCTTTGTTCAGCTCTCACTGATGTGCGTTTAGTTTGTAGGTAATGTCTTCCGTGATTTCTGTTTGATAAAACATGGGAGTTTTGTAACATGGAAACAGGTAGGAAAACGGCTTGTTAGGTCTGAATAGGTTTCTGTTGAATACCTGTGGTGTGTGGCACAGAAGACACCTGATGCTATTTTAGGGCTTTCATTTTTTAATATTCTGATGCCACTGGTACAGTATGCTTGATAAACGTAGTTTATCCACAGGGGAATACTTGAAAATACTTTAAATAAAATATTTCAAAATAACTTAAAGCAGCTAAGATGGAAGTCTGCGAAACATTTGTATTTCTTTTTCAGAAATAAGATGTACATTAAAGCAGATTTTTATGGTGTTACTTTATCAGATTTCTTCTTTGCTGGAACCAAGGGGTTTGTGAGTGCTGAGATTTGTTATTCATCACTTTTTGTATGATGTCTGATGAGGGTAGCAATCAACTTCTGTTTGACTTGTTTACCTCTAGAAACAATGAGTGCTGAGATATTCGGTCAAAAGTCGAGACCTAACTAAACTCCTGGTTGAATGCCTGGTGGGATGCAGATCTGCAAATGTTTGTTACAGCAAGCAAACTATTTAAATGACAAGGACGAAGAAGTAATGGCAACTAAGAGAAAATATTCAAGTCATGCATACATATTATTAGAGTTGATTTAAACTTATCAGCATCAGTTCTGGAGAAGGATGTTTGGATAAGCAGTAGGTCCAAGTTCAGCTGACTATATCCTTTGTCTTAACAAAAAGATGTCTATAATAAAAGAGTGCATTTATTATAGAATACATATTGACCAAATGCATTTTGCAGTTAAAAGAGCCAAAAAGCTTTTATTCGTATGATGGAGAAATATTTTTTTATAATCTTATGTAATTATACAAACTGCATAAATAAACTCTTCAAGGAGTGCCTGTAGATTGGGACTTGTCTGAAAAAGCAAATGTCTGTTAAAATTAATGGTAACTGCTGTGAAGTATCACTTATGTTTCTATTGTTCACACTCAAGCTGGCCACTCTAATGCTATGTTTTGGGAAAACAGTTGCAAATGACATGTTCTAACTCTCTGAACCAAAGGAAAGCCCTTCAGTGCAGCAGGGAGCTTTATGTAAGCCATGGGTGGGGGAGTGTTTTTGGTGTCTGAAACCTGTTTTCTGAATGACACTTGATTTCTGGAAAACAAAGGCTGTGGCTGCTGCCAGGGTTCAGTGGTGGGTCACGGAGATGAAGTGACGCAGAGCTGGGAGCCGGCAGCGCGGCTTCTCCGTCGTGCTGCCGCCTGCTGAATCCCACGCCGCCTGTGTGTACAGCCCAGCAGCGTTCCGGGGACGAGAAGTCATGGAGGCTTTTGCTTGGCACTGCAAGGGGGGCCGCGGTAGCTCTCTGTTGTGTTTGTTACTGGTCCTTTATTTTTTCATGAGGTAATTGCCGCTTGAGATGCTTTTGAAATGGGCAGGAGAAGACACCGGATATGAAATGGGCAATTGGGTTCTTCGCTCTGCTGCTCTTCCATTAGGGGTTTCAGCGACCTCTGGATAGTGTGCTAATGGGAAAGCCATTAGCCAGAGAGCAAGGTGCTGTGTGTCTGGAAAGGTGCAGTCTGATTCAGAGGGAACTTGTATTCCTTTCTACACCCTTTCAGTGGACAGAGATGGGTAAGGAAGCCTGTAGGCAGTGCAGCTATGGAGTACCATACGTGCCCACATGTCACATTGTCCCTTTGGAGAGTCAGGAACCTAGTTCGGATGGAGAGAGGGTGAACACCCTGAGAAATCTTCTAGGAAAGGTAAATTTGAGTTGATTGTTTGGAAAATATAGGTCCTTTCTTCCAGCTAAGGAGAGGAAGTGTTTGTTTTCAGTGTTTAATACCAGTCAGTGTATTTGCCAGAGGTGTTTGTCCTGTACAGGAGAAACTCCAATAAGTGGGAGGTAACCAAGCTATTCTGCCCCCTTGGCACTGACTAGAAGGGGTTCTCCTTTCTCAGAACTTGCAGCAGGATTTTTGTCAGAGGGTAGCATAGTGGGAGGACACACATCAGCTGCCATTTCTGCTTGGGGATACTTCTGAGCCTTCACTAGGCTGGGGGGTGTGAGGAGACTGGTGTCGCTTGAATTGCCTTGGGTGCTTCCAGAGTTTTAGTGTGTGTGACCAGTGGGTTCAAAACTAAGCTTTTTTTTTGCATAGTTTAGTTATGTTTCTTTGGAGGATGTCTGTCTTTTGGGATATTCAAGGTTGAAATCGTCCTTTTTCTCTTTGCTGTAGTATAGATGGGGTGTGCTACTGGCTTTGCAGTCACTTTTCCTAACTCAGTTGGTGACCATGGGGAGAATTAAAGCTTGGGCAATACTAAAGATTGGTTGATACAAGTAAAGTAGGGCTGCTTTATTTTTGGCACAAAGGAAGGCATTTAGTTCTTGTTAACTATGTTTAAACAGTACCTCCTGCTCCCCTGTGTTTATTGGTTTTGAGACTGCAAGTCAAAACAACTCGTTTTTTGCAGATGCTTTTGATAAAGTATTTCTTAAGCTATTGTGACCCTGACAAAATATGGAAGTAGGATAAATGTAAGGGAATCAAGACTTAAAGAGACAAGGCATTCCAAGTGTACTGTGGGAATACAGATAAACCAGATAAACTATAAACTTTTGGTGAAAGAGAGTTGCAAGCTGTCTTCAGGGCTGTACTTCCTAATGTTGTACTTTACAGTTTTAGCTGGAGAAGGTGCTGATGCTACCCTTTAATTTCTGCTCAAGTAAGCTTGTGGGTTTTGAGTTCTTGTAGTGTAACTGGTCTTTTGAGCCTTGCAAATATAGTAAGTGTTAATTAAGTTTGACACAGTCACAGTCTGATTTATTTGGAGCCCATAGCTGAGACCTCCATTGTCTGTACTTAAAAATAAAAATCTATTATTTTGAACCTGAGAGGTTGTTGGTTACATAATAAAGTTCTTAATAGAGTAAAATGTAGTTGAAGGTAGCTGAAAGTGCAATTCCCTGTTTGTGTTAAGGTTTGCTGCCAAGCTCGTCCCAGTAACTGTTTCTATGACAAAAGGACTATTTGTTTATCCTCTTAGTTTAAATATTTACTTGCTTCTGTAGAGATAAAATAAAAGTGCTTACCCTACTTCTTGTATTTCTGAGTTCCACAGTCAAATTTCTACGGTTTCACATGCTGTGCACACATGTAGTGTTTGGTACTGGCTGGTCACTCCTTATTTTTCCCCGTGAACAGATGAAAGTGAGGTGAGACAAGCCAGGTAGGAGCAGAGGATAAAGGCTTTCCAAGGACACATTGTGTTGAATGAAGTGAGGATACTGTAGGGTGGTTCTCTGGGCTTGATGGTTCTGTATGGCAGCGTGAGCCTGCAGTGTGTTGCCCAGACCTGGTATTAACCTGGACTTTCACACTGGCAGAGAAGAATCTGAGATACTGCATAAATCCTGGGCATTGGTGCAGTGACACTGTGTGACTGGATTCTAGGATATCTGCTGGTCTTGAGCTTATCTAGTTTATTTTCTCTGTGCTGACCACTGCTGGGTTTCTGGAGCTAATCTCCGGAGAAAATAATTGTAAGCAGATGCTGCATGAGGAGGAGAGGTAGGTGAGTTGGAGTAGCGAAGATACTTGAGAATGCCGGTGAGGGGAACACATTAAGTGCCTGAGTGGATGGATCCCTCTGGAAATTGAACTCATTAGCCCATCATCCTGTGTACTGGCAGGCACTGGTGTGTTTTTCTTGCTTGTTGCTCAGATGTTTTTACCCATTTCCTAGACTAAAACAGGAGTATTCTTTCTAAAAGCGGGCTTCAATCAAAAAGCAAGGGTCTTTAGCTTTATAATGAAATAAACAATTTATAAACTCCAGAGAGTCTCAAATGGCGTATTTTTTTAATTGACTTCCCATCCCTGTACGAGGGGTAGCAGAGGGTTTTATGGTCATGGAGGACAGAGTTAGGAGAGAACTTCTGCTTTAGTTGTTAATGCTGAACTCTTGCACTTGCCGGCAAGTTACTTCGGTTTTTATTGCATACAACAGCACTGTAATAAAATGTTTTATTGTTTTAAGCTCTGAAACACCTCTCTGAGTCAGATTTTCACATTAGTGCCATCTCTCTCACGAAACCTTTCAAAGGTACCTGATGCTGTGTTGCCTTTTTTTACCCATGTTGATTTGCCCCTGCTCCACGATATCTTCCCTGCTCCCTTTAAGGTACAAAATAGTAAAACAGCAAATGGTGTGAATTGTAGTATAAAGTTTTCCCAGTTACTTTAAGTCTGTTCTGTGGCCTGTACTGTGCAGTGCACTGCACTGCAGGAATGCCTGTATTGTGGGTGCCAAATGGGGCTGACTGGGAATCAGAGGTAAAATAATCAGAGGTCTGCCATCTCATGGCTAATTAACCAAAGTGCAGCATTCCTCCTAATTGTTTACCAGGTCCTACAGTGAATAGTTCTGATTTTGCTGCCTCTGCCACCTGCCTTGGGTTAGCTGGAGTATGTCACCATGGTGGATTCATGGAGTCATGCTGAAGTGAGCTCAGACTCGGTGCCCCTTGTTGGCTTGTGTGTGTCCACTTAAAAATTCTAAGATGAATATTTTATAACTCTGAAAAAAGAGTCAGACAAATTAGGGGAGAGGCCAGGGAAAGCTGGGCACATTTGAGAGCTTCACAATTGCTCAGCTGGGTTGGGGTCAATGCAGCTTAGTTCTTGTTCTCCTGCTGTAGTGATGAGAAATCACTTAGTCCCTCGGAGGGATGCTCTTGCTGATCACGGGCTGTCAGTGCATTAATTACCGGTCTTGCACTTTGTATTAACTCTCTTAGCAGTTCATGTGCTCTCGGCGAGTACCATTTAATCAGGGAGATAATACTTATTTAAGCTTACTGCTGTGTGTCAGTTTCTAGTTTGCTGCAGTTCCTTTCCCAGGAGCTATTGAAAAGATTTCTTAGGTTTGTGAAAGTCCAGTTGTCATAGGAATGACTGCTCATCCATTTCAGAATAGCAGAGCTCTGTGATTTTATTGTCACATTTGTATTCTAACCTTCTTCTCTTTTACCTAGTGAGAGAGCAGCTTTGGTGTTGAAGAGAAACCTCGGAAAGGAATGGGCCCTGTTCTCTTGAAGCTGTTTGCTCTGATCCCAGGAATGCTGTAGAGGTTAGTGACATGAATGCTGAAGGGCTTTTGTGGAAATTGCCTTTTGATTTGTAATTGGCACACTCTTCAATAAATTCTCTGTACAGCAGTTCATTTGCCTGTCACAGAAAGAGAGTTAATTCAGGCACTGTCAGAACACAGCTTAAAATTGCTCTACCCAAACAAAATTTAGGATTCTGTTTATCTGTGTAGATGCTGTCGAAATGCATAGCTGGGTGGCCACAGAAGGTTTTGTGGATGCAATGTATGTTCAGAGACAAGCTGCATTAAACTTGGAGGTTTTAACTGATAGGTTAAAAAAACCCAGGGTGAAAATGATGATAATACGTGAGATGGTAATGCATGATTTGTTTTTGAGCTTCTCAAGTCTCTCATTTTTACTTTTGAGAGAAAAATGCTGCTGCTCTTCACTAGAATTGACAGGGTAGGAAAGGTCCATTCTGTATCTACACAAAGGTAAAGTTATCTCTACTTCAGTCTCAAGTGACTTGATTTCAGTATTCTATCCTAGTTCCTCTGGATTATGTACAAGATGTATAGACTGATTGCTGTGAGTGTTTTTCCCAGTAGCTGTATAGTCCTGCTGCAAATATTGTGGCCTACAAGAGGCTTCCTCTTGCAAGTAGAATATTCAATCTAGTTTGCTTTCACGTTTTTTGGGAAGCTAAAGAGGATTAAGTGGATTTATCACCCAGTGGATTTCTTCTTAAATAGTGAAGTCAAAAAAAGCTTGTATAGCTATCAAATCCTGTAATGCTTGGTTTTGCTGATGAAAAATAAATGTAGCAAGTAAAATTGGATAAAGTATTGGGAGAGGGAGTAGAAGGGGTAGACCTGTTGAAGTGCTTCTTAGCAAAGGGGTGAATTTTCATTGGAACAGTTGAGTTAAAAATCTGTTAAATCTGTCTGGTTACTGTCAAGGATTCTAATCTTTGTTAGCTTACTTTAAAAGCACAGATATGTGTGGTGTGGCTGCCGAAGAGTAGTGTCAAAGCTTTGCTAGAACACCCTTTAACATATAGACCCTTTTGGAGCAAAAAGAAAAACAGCACAGTAGGGAAAGGGCTGCAGCACTTCACAGACACAGAAAGTGAAGACGTGACCCCGGTGGGAAAAGGCATTAGTACAAGGAAATGCTAGCTGACATTGCTCTTTGAGGCATGTAGAGCTCAACAGCTACTCTTGTAAGAGGTGCCATTTCTTATTGAGAGCTTTAGTTATTCATATGTTCTCACCATCTTTATTTTACTTCATATAAAACTGAGAGTTGTAAAGTGTTCAAGGCGAGTTATCACTTCTAGTTGAACAAAAGCAGACGGAAAGACAAAAATCCCCAAACACATCCTTCCATCTGAAATCCTGCATTCCAACATCAATGCTTTCGTTCTAGCTCTGTGCTGCTGCTTTTGTTTCCAATGTTTTATTCATTAACAAGAAAAAAAAAATCTGTCCACAAGGGGGTCTATTAGAAATCCACCTTTTTTTTACATTCATAGAAAACACCTTGTTCCCTTCAACCTATTGTGTTTAGGTTCTTTTTTATATGTATATATTCTACTTTATGGAGAAAAAAAGAAGATGAAAAGCTAATCTCCTCTCTTGTTAGCCTCCCTCTTGACTTAGTAGAAATTTCAAGCAGACTGTTGAATGCAGGCTATTTTGTGAATCTGTGAAGACTGTCTTATTAGCATCATGATCTGCTGTTCGGATACTTATGTAGGAAATACTTCCTTGGAACTTAATGCATCCTGTTCTTCCAGTTCTGAGGACATGCAAGAACTGGCAGAGCTTAACAGCTTGGGTATAGCACTGCTGTGGTTTTATCCCTTTCAGAGCCGAGTCTGCTTTATTTGATTTGGTTGAGCTCTCCGTGGGGCTGCGCTGAGTTTTGTTCCAGCTGTGGTGTGACTTACCTGCAGCTACGTGGATAATAGTAAAACATTTGATGCAGTTTATGAGCATGTAGAAGATAATGAGATAGGGGAAGACAGCCAAGCAACGTGAATTTGCCAGGGAGAAAATTTTGTCAAACTGATTAGTTTGCTTCCTTGACAGATGAATTAGATTAGTGCATAAGGGAGGGGAGGGATGGAAGTGATACAAACAGAAGTGTATGAGGTTTTGAAGGATGTTCTTTGGAATGCAGTATGTGTAGTGGCTTTTTTAAAAATGGGATCTTCCCTAAATTACTATATTGCAGGAGGAAAATTATTAAAAATGGTATATTGGAGCAGTTAACAGGGATTCAGGATCATTCGGAAAGGCATTTGAAGTAGGTTTCTGTAGTAGCTTGCCATGCCTGGATTTGTCAATAGTGGCATCCATGATTTAGATCACGGAGTAGAGTCTCCTTACAAAATGAGCAGATGATGTCAGCTTGGGAGTAGAACGGTACTACAAAGGGTTTATATGAAGGCGTTTGTAAGTGGGGTAAGCCAAGTGTTCGTGTGTGTTCGTTTGACTTGACTCACCCAATGTTTGTTTGTTATACTACACTAGCTCAGTCAGTGTATATAACCTAACTATGTGAGGTCTAGTTTACTGAGTTGGATGGCCTCTTTCCAACATAATTCTCTATTGTTTAGTAAAATTACAGCACTGAAACCAGAACTTGATTGGAAGTGGTTGTTACTGTAACAAAATGGTGTATCTGCATTTGGAGTCTTGGGGCATCACTGAGCTATACCTGTGGAAAGTAAACAACACTTTTGGAAAGTCCTGGGATTTTTCTCTTGTGCTAGAGGGGAGGGAAGGGTGGGCACTGTAGAGTACACAGCTGCTCTTGCAGGCTTCTAGCAGTGCCACCTCCTTGTCTTTTCACCCTTGGCACAGCAACAGATCCAGCTGGAAACCTGACACAGGGGCAACTTCCCTCTGCTTGGTCTGCATAATGCAGCTAAAGCAGCTGGTTCAACTAAAAGCAGGTGCTCCTGCAGCCCCTCTTCTCTTCCTGCATTTCTGTGAGCACAGACAGTCCGGAACACACACTGCCATCCCAGTTGGTGTATGAGGTTCAGGAAGGATGAAGGGGCAGGGGATGGGGAAAAGCAACGCTTGAGCTGTTCAAGCTGTGTGTTATTGTTGTTTGGCTTGAAGATGTACAATAGGGAAAAATAACTTCTATATCATTTTTGCTAGATTGCTGGAGGAGTTATCAGAGTTTCCCTCGGCACCTCAAGCCTTTTTCCTTGCAGGATGTTGCCTTAATGTTTGTTTATTTATAGTAGTTCCTTTCCACCACAGAGAGAAAGTGCATGAGTAGGGAGGAGTGACTGTATTTTTTTAAGAGCTTTTGTAGAGTAAGATATGAAATGTGGGAATAACTATCATCTGGGATGGTGTTAGGGAAGTCTGACAAACTGCTTTGTTTTAAATTCCCTGTGATAGAAAGGGATGTTTGTGTGCTGTGCTTTTGTATACACAATGCATTTCCCATAGTTGTCAGGTTATCATAAAAGATTAATTTCCTGGCTCCCTTAGAGGTAAACACCAATATTTCACACTGGGTCAGTAATTTTTGCTAGTGATGGATTAATGCCTGAAATGCGTTTTGACATGTCCCCATCTGTTGGTGATGCCACAGTGTCTTACAGATGCGTTGCATAGCGAGGGGAAAAAAATTTCGAGGTTATTTCTGTGGAGATGCTGTTTCTGTAATCCCTGCTGCTGTTTTCCTGACTTCTTGGAGTGTGGTTCTTTCTCTTTGGTATCCTAGTAAATGTTTTTCTAGCTAAACTACAAATTAAATTGATGGTAGATACACCTTAGCAGCAAGGACCTGGTGCACCAGTGGTGTAATTGGAATGACAAGAATGCTGCAAATGTTTCATGCCCCATCTTCTGTCCCAGGTAGAGGGTGTTGGAAGAGCCACTACTGATAAGTGATAGCCTGAGAAAGGCAAGCCTTAGGCAGTCCCTTGGAAAGACTCTTAAGTCCCATGAATTGAAACAACTGGTGGCACAGTAAACCTAGTTTCGGAGCTTTCTCTTGTTTGATTATAACTTCAAAAAGCTGCCTTGGGAGAAATTTCAAAGGCATGTTCCAGTAGATGCAGGAAGGTTCAAAGATGCAGGTTCAAAGCTGGGAGATGAAACTTTTGTGCAGCTGTTTTTATAAGTGAGGAGATGATAGTGGAGAAGTGGACTGCTGTCTGGCTGCATTTCAGTGAGAGTATATTCAACTGCTGTTTACTCCTCAGTGTTGCTGAAAGGTCACCTTAGGTGAAGACAATAAAGTTGCCCCTGTAGTATCTGCATGAGAAAAGTGCTAGGAAAAGACTGCTACTCTCTGCTTTGCTCCATGGTTCAGGATGATGGAACTCTTTTCTGTGATAGAGATGGCTACCTTACTACACCTTCTATCTAGTCCTCTAGCATGGAAGCCTTGCTCAAACAGTCTCTTTAAAAGGCAAAGTGCAGCTACTCTGAAAGACCTTGTACCTTGCACGGAAGTGCTCTTTGCTAGTCAAGTTGACTTTGTTGCTTCTGTGCAGTTTGTCAGAGTTGAACTGGTTGCTCTTTTGAGTGATGCTCTTGACTGTGGTAATGGAAGTGAAGTTGTCACTGTGACTGTGCTTACTTTTCAGCATGCAGGATACTCTGGTGCCAAAGGCTGTTGTTACCTGGATGGGCTGTGGGAATGTGTGTGTCTGTTTGTATGCAATTTATGTAATATATAATGATGCTTCAGTAAATCCCTTTACTTCAGGTACCTGAACATTGCAACCCCTCTGAGCGCTGTGTAAATTACTCAGCTTTTAGAGCATCCATTCTCTGTTCATAATAACAGCTGTTATCTAAGTAAAAATCATGGAGACCCTCCTTTTTCTCTTACTCCCAGATGGAGCAACCTGGAGTGTATGTATTTGAGGAAACATCTGAAAATTCTGACAGAGGAGTAAATTCAAATCAAAGAAAGGAATGTATGATAAAAATGTAAATGAATATATGGATGTATAAGAGAAGAAGCCTTTGCTGTGATACTATTGTTGCAATTAAATCCTAGTATTGGGCATTTATTTACCTGATTCTTTAATGCGTCTTTATCAACATATTGCTGGGTTTCACTCTGTTTATTGCATTGTGTTTGTCTTAAAAATAAACAAGACAGTTATCCTCATTCTGTGCACTGCCACTGCTTACTGTCAAAGCTTCAAAGGGACAAAAAAACTAGAGAAAAGGGATAGCATTGAAAAAGCCTTGTTTTCTCCCTTGTGGAGAGCGAGTTCTGTCCCCCCAGGTTCTTTTCATCCAGAAACAGCCAAGCCCTGTGCAGGTTGTCCAGGTGAGCCCATACACCTTCACAGGTGCACTGCAGAGGCAGGACTTTAATTAAATAACTAGTAAGTGATTTCTGTAGCTGTAAATGACATTACAGTGCATTTGGTATATAAGTACTGCCTTTTTTTTTTTCATGTTGGTGGTGTTTTTATCCTCTAGCAAGGACGTATATTTCCTCAGTGTGTGTACTTTTGTATATGTGTAGATGGATCCAAGGGGAGAATATGAGTAAACTCCACTTCAGTAGCTGTGCTTTTGCTAAATGGATGTTTAGGCTCTTTTCTGGGATAAATTTAGTTAAAAGCAGTGTCCTCTGGAGTCATTTGAGCATCCTCCTGTGGCACTGTGAGAATTCTTTTCATAGAGCAACAGCTTCAATCCTAATTTGTTTTCTGTACCTTTGGTTATTACTGGGGAAAGACATAACATGCAATAACTATACCTGTAGTTATTGATAATGGATCTCCTTGGAAAGTACTGCCACTTCTGAATAGTTGTTTTTATTAAAACAAAACACCTGGCAGTTCTAGGTTATATGGTGCTGTGCATGAAAGTAGCATTGCAAGCTACAATAATAAGCATTGTGGAAAAAAACCCAAACCAACAAACCAAAAAACAAACAATAAAAACCCCTCAACAAACCCCAGAAAAGCAGAAAAGTTAAGAAAAATCCACATTGTATCTGATAGAGATTCTAGTAAGGAGTGTCTGTGTATTTATTTTTTTTCCCCATAAAAATTAGTTCTATTGTAACAGAAATTGAAACATATTTACTTTTCTATGAGATAAGTAAAGCAGGAAAATGTCATCTCACAGATACATTTGTCAGCCGTGATACATCGCTCTCATCTACAGTGACTGTGTTACAGACCAGATGTCTCTCTTTCTGGAGTATACAGTTCTGCTGCTTGTGTGATTTTTGGTTTATTCTTTGTAAAGCAGCTGTGTCAGTTACCGTGGCCTGGGCAGGAGGAGGGATCCTTTCCCTTCATCCGCTGGGAGGGACCAGCTGCTCCTTCCCTGACAATCACACCCGCCTGGGCACTGGTACAGTTGGCGCTAGGCGATGTCGGCGCAAAGCTCGGGAGGTCCAGCTGACTGCCAGAAGGGATGTTTACCAACGAAAGGCTGGCAGTGGCTTGTAGGCAGAGGAACTTGCTCTCTCCTATCAGTGGTATCTTGCAAGGAGAGGATTTGAAAACTAAGATGCTTGCACTGAACTTCAAGAATTCAAGGTAGGATGAGACCTAAATGAATCAAACTACTCCTATTTCTTTGCGTGATACTTTTTCTCCCCCTAGACTGGCATTTAGTTACATGGCTAGCTTATGTGGAGTTGTCTTCTTGTCAGACTCTTCTGAAGTTGTGCTTCCTATTACAGGAGAAATGGAACCAAATGACAAACTGAGATTTAGTCATTCCACCTAAGGAAGAAAATAATTGCTTTTAGTTTGACATGTGCCTAGTTTTCAAAATACAGCTAATATAAGCCTGTTCTCAAGTGCAGTAGTTCTGCTGTGAAGCAAGTCTGTTATCCACTTAAGTTAAACAATATTCATAGAAATGTAGCAAAATTGGAGAAGAACTAATCATATCAAAATAGTATTTCCCCCTTCTATGAGTGCTATAGGCTACAGTTTTTCACTTTGAGTAAGAGAGGCTCACTTTTTCAGGGATTTCTAGCTGTCCTATTTAATTTTGTAGTATATTGAAAACTTCCGTTGAGAAGGCATATATTCGCTGTGAAATATAACTTTTATTTTGGCATTATTGCCAAGCAGGAATAGAACATGGGTAATGAAGAGAAAAACAGTTTTGAAAGTACTTATGGTAAAGAATAAATACACCAAACCCTTTGCTAGCAATAAAAAGTAAGCTAAATAACTATGGATTTTTTAAAATGTTGCAGTTTCATCCCTGTATGAGAGACACCAACTTTAATGTCCAAGAATATCTACACCCACTTACATCATTTAATAAGTATGCCAGCGAATGTCTGAAAAAAATTTTCACTGGAGAACTAGAAGAATGCTTTCTCTCAAGCAATTAATATTGCTTTGAAAGTCTGCAGTTTTAGTTTGCTTTGTATGTTTGTATTTGGGGTGTTTGGTTTTTTATTGGTTCAGGGTAACCATGACCTCCCTGGGCAGCCAGTTCCAGTGCTCTGCCACCTCAGTGTAAAGTTCTTTCTCATGGTGAGGTGGAACTTCTTGTGCTTTACCTTGTGGCCATTGCTACTTGTCCTGTCCCTGGGCACCACTGAAAGGGTCTGACACCATCCTCTTAGCACCCACCTTTGAGATCCCCTCTTAGTCTTTTCTCCTCCAGACTAAACAGGCCCAGCTGCCTCAATCTCTCCTCAGAAGAGATGCTCTAGACCCCTTGTTTTCTCTGTGGCCTCATTGGACCATCTCCAGTAGCTCCTTGCCTTTCTTGTACCGAGGAGCCCAGAACCAGACACAGCACTCCAGATGTGGCCTCACTAGGGCAGAGTAGAGCAGGAGAATCACCTCTCTCGACCTGCTGGCCGCACTTTTCCTGATGCACCCCAGGATCCCATTGGCCCTCCTGGCTGCAAGGCGACACTGCCAGCTCATGGTCAGATGGTCATCCAATAAGCCTCCAGGTCCTTCTCTGCAGAGCTGCTCTCTAGTAGGTCAGCCCCCAGCCTCTGCAGGTACTTGGGGTTATTCCTCCACAGGTGCAGGACCCTACACTTGCCCTTGTTGAACCTCATTAGGTTTCTCTCCACCCAGCTCTGCAGCTTACCAAGGCCCCACTGAATGGCAACCAGCCTTCAGGTGTATCAGCCACTCCCCCAGCTCGTATCATCAGCCGTCAAATGGCCTCAAGTTGTGCTGTGGGAGGTTTAGATTTCATACTAGGAAAAATTTCATCAGGGAGAAGTTGTCAGGGATTGGAAGAGGCAGCCTGGAGAAGTGGTCAGTCACCAGATGGTGACCTTCAATCACCATCCCTGAAGGTATTTAAAAGAAGTGTAGATGTGGCACTTGGGGACGTGGTTTAGGGCTTGGCAGTGCTGGGTTAAGGGTTGGACTCGAGGATCTTAAGGGTCTTTTTCAACCTAAATGGTTCTGTGATTCTGTGCTGTATGGCTTGCTGCAGCTGATTCCAGTGGAGCCCAGTGGATGTCTCTGGACTATCCTAGTTTCAGTACAGGGGAACCCCATCTAGGAAATGCCATCTCAAGGGAAGTCCATTAAATGCCATGTTCATGGTGCCCAGCTTCCTCACGGTGTTTATAGAGGGGCCTTTGCCTAGGGATATGTAGGGAATGGTCAAGTTCTGCAGCTTCCTGTTGGGTGCAAACAGACAATGGAATAATGTAGTATTTGGAAGAGATTGGTTACTGTCTAAAATGCAGTAGAGTTGTGTGTGCAAGTACTTCTGCTGCTTTTCCATTCATCTCTGGCCTGAACTGCTAATTATAAGGTCTTGGGCTGTTTTGTTTTGTTTTGCACTTAGGAATACTATGAACATGCAGCTTAAGACATTAATTTACTTCCTATTGCTTTAGAAATAAACAAGCATTTGTGCCCAGGGTTTAATGCTGATTTAAATGCTGATACGCTGCTGGTTTTGTTGCAGTCTTTCTGGATAGATGGTAGCAGAGAGAGGAATTTTATTACATCAGCCAAATGTGCTGGTAGGATCACTTTTTTGTTTTTCTTATCCATGTTGTTAGAAACAAGGGCAGCTCTATGGAGACAAATTTTACAGGTAACGGGCTTCTGCTTACTGCACTTTCTTATGCAAATTTCCTAAAGGCAGAAGAAATGTTCTGCTTTTGGGTATATAAATGGCTGTTACACGTGGCTGGAGGAACTTCATGCTTTAGATTGCTGTTGGGAAATAAAATCACAGCAACCACCATCACAGATGGGGACCTGCTCTGTGTAATACCATAGTCCTTTTAAAAAAAGCCTATGGCTTTTTTTAGCTAAATATCAAAACTGAGCTTAGACTCGCTATTGTCATTACTGAACTTGCTGTGTGAGGCTGCAGTGCTTTGTGCATGGCCTTACTGCTGGGACGTACAAGCTCTCTCCTGTTCCAAGTTCCCTTCCCCATCTTCACCACCGCACACCCCCACCCCCCACTACTTGGAAAGGCGAACCGACCAAAGCACTCTTCCCCGTTCCTAATAACAGCTCATTGTTTCATTATTGATTCTAGTGCAGTAACTTTTCTAGGAAGGCTTTTTTTACTTTGCTTGTTTACTGCAAATGCATGAGCCACCCTCTGGAACGCTGCTTTTTTCCTACACATTTATTGATGTCTGCATGCCAGCCAAGCACACACGCTTGTCTCTTCAGATCCCAGAAGTTTTTTTTTTTTACTTTTTTGTTTGTTTTTTTGCTGTGTGTATCCGCTCTCCTCTCACCCCCTCTCCCCTTTTTTTTATTTATCAGGAGCTTCTTAGCAGCGTTTCCTCTCCTGAATTTCATGGCTTAGTCATTGCCATGCAGGTCAGGTTGGCAAACTAAAATTTTAGTTCTGCTCTATTCCCAGTGGGCTGTAGTACTCTGTTTGTCCTATTAATGCAAATCAGTTTATATAGGCCTTCTGAAACCAAAACAAAACAAGAAAACCAGCATTCAGAGATGCTCAAGATATTTTGCCACGAAACGTATCAAGAGTTCAATTAGAATTTGCTTGCCAAGAATACTGGGGAAACAAATAGCCTGTTCTGTTTTGGTTTGGGTCTTTTAACCAGTTGTTACCCATCTTTATAGTATTCTGCATATTTTTCCTGACACTGCATAGGTTAGTTGCTTTATAAGCTTCTGGTGTAATGCTCAGATTGATTTCTCCATTTTGGATGATTTTGCTGAGGTGCAAATGTTTCTGAGATGTTTCAATTCCTCCAGCGTGTGTTCAAAACCAGAAGAGTGTTTCAGTTCCTGCTTTTTTTCATTACGTTTTTCAGCTGTAGGTGTTTATAGCAGTATTGAGGTTTGCAGGATAATAGGAGTTTGCTTATCTGCTGTGTTGCCAGCTTAGCAGTTGTGATTAACCTGGTAAATTTTAATTTCCAAAAGTGATCTGCTATGTATACAGTTATATGCATAGAGGTAACACTGAAAACCAGAATTTTTATTTCCTAAATCCAAAACCTGTTAACTTACTGGGCATAATTTTCCTGTAAATGAGTGTTCCAAAAATACATGCTGGTGGAGACATTTCTCTTATTTTTGTCATCTTTTGTATCTGTTCCAGCCAAGTGGGACTTCGCTTCTGCCTACCAGGATTTTTGTGTTACATGTATTTTTGTCTCCTCAGTTCCCACATTTCTCTGGCAAACAGTGTCCTTTGCACTCCTTGAAGGAGAGGAAGAATCATAGAATTAACTGGGTTGGAAGAGACCTCTGAGATCATCAAGTCCAACCCTTGATCCAACCCCATTGTGGTTACTAGATCATGGCACTCAGTCCCACATCCAGCCTCATCGTGTGTCCAAAGCTATTTCAGACTTTGTGGCAGTCAGAGCTGGATTGCCAGCTTTGAGACCACGCTGGAATAAGTCGGGGGAATGGAAAAAAGGCCACAGTGGTGTGGTTGCACAAGCATGAGCAAATAGTTTCTTGGAGCCGGAATGTCTATGAATGAACCACCTGAATGTGTTATTGCAGGTGTCTCCTTTCTAACACAATACCTGTGTAGAGCCAGTACTTTGATCTTCACTGTAACCTGTGATTAGTGTTAATGGAACATGGCAAGATGTATTTATTTTCTGGAGTGACCATTCCTCATCTTGTAAAGCAGAAGGGCTTCTTTTAGACATGAAGCATTTTCTTTGGTCCTCTGCCCTACAATGGCAATATGTTTTGCCTTGCACAAATTATTTAAAACCTCTTCCTGGTACAAATGTTATCTTTTTTTCTCCAACCCGAGGAGATACCATGGAGTGAGAACAGTTTGAGGTATGGAGTTTCAGACTTCCTTGATGGCTAGCAAACCCAAACTGATTTTTGGCGATTAGATATTTGTTTATGTGCAGATGAGGTGGTTTAAGACTTCGCATTGAAATTCAGAGATGAAGCTGTATAGAACCCAGCAGTTAAATGTGGATATTGGGTAGCCTTAGGGTTGGACTGTATTCTTGGTGGTGTTTTGTGAAGAGATGAAGGACTGTCTATACTGTTAAAAGTACCTCAAAGATGAGGTTTTCTGCACCACCTAGTTGGATGTTGATGCAATATTTATCACGTGCTATGTGGCTTCTGAAAAGTGGAAATTATTCAATTTCCCTGACCTTTTTCGAAAGCTGCTTTTAAACAAGTGGTGGATGTACCTATTCAAATGCTTACAATCCACATTTACCTTTTGGTTCTCACGGTTGTATGTGGTAGGTCAAGACAAAATAATTCATCTTTCAGGTTAGTCGAAAAAGATGTAGAGTAAAATCCACAAAGGCAGAAACCTTAAATGAATATGTGTGGTCAGTCTAAAGAGCCTATATTTGAGCTTTCTGGCAGTTTGCTTTGTGGGCGTTTGCAATTCTGCAGCTTGATTATCAGTTTATTAGTGATAAAAGTGAAAGTCCTCAAGTCTTGTTAAAGTCTTCCTTAAAGAAAAGCAGTACTGAGAATTGGGTTGGTGATGGTGGCAGATCGTATTGTGTGCTAGATGAAGATGTAGAAAGCAAATTTATCATCATGCAGCCAAAAATCCCATTCTAGAGGCAGTGTGGACAGATTTATTCTTTGTGGGGAAAAAGCGACCCTCATATTTGCTTCCTTGTGCACTGTCTCCTCTTTGCTCTCTGTAAAACAAACTTGTTACTCCTTTCTGTTTCATCAAGTTAGGAGTTTTGAACACCGTCCCCAGATGTCTATGAACACTGATTATAATCACGTCCTTTGCTTCCACATGTGCATCAGGAGTCCTTCGTGCTGGGTAGCTGTTGTTCTGTGCTATTGCACTGAAAAATAATGTAGGCTCTTCAGTCGCAAGGGCAAAAGGGATGGTGGGTCTGCACTTGAGATATTGAAGTTGTCTGTGCTTTTCATGTATGGAAATAGAAAAGAAGAAAATGGATGAAACTTGAACTGTGGTTTGGAGAAGTAATACGTGTTATTTTCAGCTGTGGTGGGATACAGTACTTTATTTTTTGGAGGTGGCGGAAGAAATGTTTGTAGCGTGGAAATATTTTGTTATAGTACTACAAGGAATTTTGGGAAATTTTGTGGTTATAATTAAGGCATTAGAAAATGCAGTGAAAGGGTTACCTTCTAGACATAAGCTCTTACACTGGTAAGAAAAGAATAGGCTATTTACAGAAATCAAAAGCAGTACTTTATTTCTTTATTTGAACAAAATGAAGTTCAAAAAGTTGGTAGAACTAAAGGTCATTTTCATTAAAGTTAGTACTAAATAAGAAATATGTGCATTATTAGTCTTCAGCAGACATCTTTCCTCCATCCCTGCAGCATAGGTCAAAAGTATCACTGTTATTTAATTGTTGTCCTTTTACACGGAATATAAAACATTAACCTTCAGGAGGGTACAAACCACAGGAAATCTATTCTATCAGCACTTGCTATTATGTGTCATTATCATGAATAATTTGTGGGAAATGGACCTGCAAAGAAGACTGATAGTCCATGTTTTATATCTTTATCTTTCTGACTAACCAGTTACTAAAGTTCTTCTTATTTGTTGAAGCATAAAGAATTTTTGTTTGCAGGGATTTCAGGGCATTAAGGTCAGATTGAGCATAAAATAGCATCTCTAATGTTGCAAATAACAAAGGAATTGTATCTGTAACTGCCATCTGATTTGAGTTCAGAGAATAGGAAAAACATGTCCTGAATTAGGATAGCAAGCCTTTTTTTCCTTTCTTTTTCTTTTTTTTTTTTTTTTTAATTCTTAGAAGTGTTAAAGCAAAAAAAATAACTGCACTGAATTCTCAGGTTTGGACATTACCTGTGAACTGAGACACCTCTGTAAGCATCTCTTCAACATGTAGAAAAGAAACCAGTATTTCATTAGATTGGTTAGCCTCTGCACTCTTATATTCATCTAAGAAAGGGAAGTTCAAACTTTTAGGTGATAACATAAGGTTCCTTGAGATAAGTTTTAAATTATTTCAGTGCAAAAGAAAAGAAAAGCAAAGCACACACCAAAAGTCATGCCCCTTAAATAACAGTGCTACCTTGCAGATTTTGGCCTGAGTTAGTTCCTGTTTGAGCCAGATGACCAGCTGTTTAACAAGAGGGAAACTTAAGATGGGAATAGGCACTTTTATTACTAGGGCAACACACTGGATTTGTTTCAAGCCCTGTCTTACAGGGACCAGACGATATTCCCCAAACGAGGGTGTGCTAGTTCAGTCTGTCAGGGAGAGCTCATGGCATCCTTTTCAGCAACACAGCTTCCTTGTGCATGATTTTCTTTGTGTGTACATAGCTGTTTTGTTTTGGTGGTGGTGGAATGGCAGGAAGTAGTTGTGTTCTTCGCCTCGCCTCCTGCTGATGTTTTTGTCTACAAAGAGAATTTTTTATTCCTGCTCAGTTCTAAGCACAAATGGATGTGTATCTAGCCAGTAACAGCTCTTTATTGTTTCCTTTGAAGGCCAAACAATGTCCTTTTGAATAGTGCATATTGATGATCATCTTCAGAATGTTAGTATTAAGTACATGGCTAGGGAATCTGAAATTAAGGAAAGAAATAACAGACCCAGTGTGGAGGGAAATAGCAGGTGTGGAATTTACTGATAGTAATGGACTTCTGTGATTCATTATAACAAGAAGACTTTAATTTCATTTTTCTAAGATAGTTGGGGTGGAGATGTGTGCTGGTGTCCCATTATAATCTGCAAAGAAAGAAGTTGATTCCTGTTTCACTGCTAAGCTGCTGATGTAATACCAGTATAGTGCCTGGAGAGACACTTGTGACTGTAATTATGAAACAGATAATTATCTAGCTGCTTATTTAAATAACACCCTTTTGGAACAAGATGCACAGCTTGGACCTGTAATAGTTATTGTGAAAATGAGTGTGTCTCATGCAGCTTCTGCCTGTCTATACTTTTTTTTCTTCACAAATGTTTTGATAGCTCTCATAGTACTACCCTTACATTATCATACCCTAACTTGTGCTAATGATTAGTGTGAGTGTTGTGTTTTTCTTGCAGTGTCTGATTTTGAGCTTTGTAAGATATTGGTATTTTCTGTAGTGTAATTTATGAGCACTTCTCCAACAGCTTCCACTAACAGTAGGAAAACTTCAAAATAATTTGAAGCATAGAAGTTACCTCTTGGGCTAACTTCTATGAAACTTCTTCAGAATCTCTTGCATTCACCTTGTGGGATTCTCATATAAATTTAACAGAAAAGTGAAGAACTTGGTGAATGGCTTTATATCAGAGATGCTAAAATAGGTCAGCCTCACTTATGGTCAAGGGAAATGTGCAGCCATCTGACAGCCAGCAGAAGAAAACAAACAAAGGGCTTTTAAAGTAAGGATGCTTGTGCTTTGCCTTCACTGCTTGCTCCGTTGCTCTTCCCATAGAGACACTTCTGCTTCTGCCACTAAGAGAAAACAATAATGTTTGTTATAAAAGCAGTGTTTTTATTGTCACTGTCTTTGTGCATGTCTGAAATCTATTCACTGAGTGTCTTATTTTAGTTTTGGTACATGCAGAGCACAGCTGCCATTAATTCACATTTTGTATCTCCAGAAGATGGGTGCAGTAGATTGAACTGCTTCAAACCCTCCTGATAAGCCATGTGCCCGTCCTAGTGAGGCTGTGTTAGTTATAGAGCTTCCACTTGCTTAGTCTGCTCTTTCAAAATAACTTCTAACTTCTTCCTCAGCTCAAAAAAGCCAAAGATTCCACAGCTGGAATGTCCAGCTCACAGGTTTGCTGTGAAGAATGTGCCCGCTTGGACCTGCTGGGGGAAGTAACTCATCAGGATGATGCTGTAAAGAACGTGTGGCTGCAGTGGGCTGAATGTGCCGGAAGAGGGAATATGAGGCAGGGAAGAGCCTCCTGTCCTTCCCTCTTCCACAAAACTCCTCTTGAGGTTTTTGAGATAGCCCTCTAATTGCATCCTTTATGTACTGGGCGTTTAGCTTTGAGATCACAAGCTGAGAGGAGGAGGACATCAGCTGGTCTCTAAGGGACACAAGGCAAGCAAGCAGAAAGATTCAAGCATTGGAAGACACCATGCAAGATTAGTTGCTCCCCAAAGTATCCTAAACTAGATATCCAACTTATTAGACATCACCAGTTTTAGCATGGGGCGGGGGGGGGGGGCGAGGTTCATTGTGTGCATATTGAGGCTGTTAACATGCCTGTGCTGTGGGGCAGGTTTGTGAAAATAGGTTGGTTTATTAGTTGTGAGTCATTCTGATCTGGCAGCGATGAGTGGGACAGAAGAGCCCATGAGGAAATTCATTGCTGGGTGTGCAGAGCAGCCTTTCAGTCCATGTTGCAGTAACTAAGGTGTATTGGAGGGACGAAGTAACAAAATACTGAACAGCTGCTTATGAAGCATCTGCTGAGAGAGGCAGGAGGCTCTTTGGGGACTGTAGGAAGTGAGTGTGCAATTTAAGACTGTCCTGTAATGCATGTGCAGAGCCAGGCCAAATTCAAGCCCTACAAGCGATTACAAGACAGGTGTTCCTTAACTTGCGAGTTTGCTTGTCTTAATTGCTGGGCAGGGTGCTTGATTGTCATGTGCTGTAAACAAGCAGTTGTGAACAGGTGACTGGACTGTTACTGAAGCTACTGGAATCCTTTCATTTTTGTCATTAAGGAGAATGCAGGCCTTAATGCTGAATTCAAGTCATGTGTAGTGGTTGCAACTGAGTGTGAAGACTGTGCACATGCTTTCACTTAGTGGAATTAGGAGAGCCCTTTCTTCTGCATCTTTTTTGTTTGTAGGACAAGGTTTAGGTGTACTGCTTTCTCTTTTGCAGGCCTAAGGCTAAACAAGGAAAACCTCAGTCAAAATATTTATACAGGAAAAAGTAGCAACATAGGGCTTTTCTTTCATTGTTCACTTTCACATATCTGAGATTTGGGCCTAATGCTGGAGCAACCAGAGCCCACAGCTCTCTTCTTTGTATTTCCGTAGATAATCTGTGCTATGATAATGAGAGATAATATCATTGTATTTGGACTGCCAAAAATAAATCACGGAAATTTTTTCAGCGTTCAGGTACAATATATTTCAGATGATGATGCGTGGAGCCCACACTTGGCTTTTTTCTAATAGGACAGAAACATAGTAGGGCTCAACTCTGGAATAATTCCACAAGTAGTATCTACTCCAAAATTTATGCGTTGTGCACATTCAAGTTGATCCACAGGGTAGATCCAACTGAGGGTAGACTTTCCATGGATCTGAAGACTCAGCAGAAAATACTGCCAGATAAAGCAGGTCCAGAGGGCAGGTAATATTGTTAAAGAAAAGCATCCTATATTGTAAAGGTCTCCATGTGTAAATATCAGTGTTACTACCCCTGTCTTCACTTTGTGCAGTGCAACGTGGACTCTGTATCTATGAAAAACATCAAAGAAGTGAATATTTTATTGTAAAGGGTGTTCCCAAAGCAGTGTCTTCTAGGAAGATTTTCTTGAGCATTGCAGGGGTGTCTTTGGGACAGAAATCTGACATTGCTTGGTGTTGTCGTGCTTTGGTGTGGTGTTTGGTTTTTGGGCTGGCTTTTTGTGGGGGGGTGGGTGGAGGGTGGAGTTCCAACTGAATTCAGTACACACATGGAATATATTGCCTTTTGTAGTGTTTTTTGGTTACTTCTGGGAAACCCCAAAATTAAATCAGTGTGGATATTATTTATACTGTGTTATGTCCATTCTCCCCATCTCTGCCCATCTTTTACACTGAGGTTTAATACTTGATCATACTAGGGAAATAGACAGGAAGGGACCATTACTGTATTAAGAAAGTGAGAGTACTTTAATTGTTCTCTGCATTTGTAATCCCTCTGGGTTAAAACTGCCCCAGTGGAGGTAAATAGATCTCATCTTGGAGATACTGTCCCAATAGGCTACTGTTACATGAGGAAAATTATATGTAACATTTACTTGGAATTCTCTGACTAAGATAATTGCCCCATCTACACCTACAACTGTGTGGCTGAACCAGTGTAAATACCTGTTCTGGGTGTGTGCTTAGGCTGAAGGAAGCAATGGGATTTAAAAGAGAAATTGTCCACGCTAGCAGAAGTCTACAGCATTGGTGGATTCAATGACAATATCGTTTCGGGTGTTGGATTTAGAGTTCTTAACATTTTGTGAATCATAAAAAGAAATACGAAATACCATCTTTAAGAGATTTTGTGAAAAACAAAATACTGCCTTTTTTCTTGCTGCTTAGGCAGTGAAGCTTTGACTCTTTGAGCTCACATGTGGTATTCTGTTAGTTTGCATGTTGTTACAGCGAGAGAAGAGTTCCCAAACTAAGGAGCTGGGAAAAGCTATGGGTTTCTGGAAGAGACACCTCCGGAAACTGTGCTATTTCCTTTTTAACTGCATGATTCAAGCTGATCTGAAGTCTTGCCTGTGTTATTTCTTGGGCATGTACACTAAGAAACAACATGCAGTTCTGTCTCATTTGTTTTCAAATGTGAAAAGCTGCACATTTCCAGCATGGGCTGACAGTTTCTGGCTTGTACATTGGTGTAGGGTTTTTGATAATTTATTTCATAAATTCTTTTTTTTGCATAGTACCCAAATGTTCATTAGCAATTAGCTCCTAATTTTTCTTCTGTGTTAGTAAAATGATGTTTTATGAACATATACCAAAAAGGTATCCCTTTCTTGGGTTAAAGAGAAAATATTTTTCTTTTATTAATGCTTCCTACTAGTTGTTGATTATCTTCACTTTTACAAGCATAGCTGCAGTTTGTTATTCGTGTTATTTTCCTGGCTTTAGTTCCCAACCATCGTCTTTTATCACAACCTAAATCTCTGGATTTGAGTTCTTTTTCCCTCTGTTACTTTAATCACAGCACTTTTGGAATCATCACTTCCCCTTTTAATAATTGACCCTTCATGGTAACATCTCTTTTGGATAATTGAAGTAATTAAGCTCTCTAACTTTCTTGCTGTGAGGCATTTTCTACTCTTTAATAATTTTTACAGCTGCTACTGACCTTTGTTTTTTCAACTGCCTTAAAGCAAAAAGATGGAGGCATTACAATTCTGTGGAGTATTTCATTGCTGGTGGTCTTAACTTTGGGTATGGAGCTGAAACAGTTTCCCTTGTTTTCCCTTACCCTTTTGCTTTCTTGAACCTTACTGTGAGAATAGTCCCTTTTGCTGCAGTGTCCAATTTGCTACATCTGTTGAGGGATTTATCTGCCCTGACCATCACAACTCTTGTGCAAGATCCTGCCTGATAGCCTTTAGTCTCACATTTGGAAGATTTGGTCTGTCTTGTGTTGAAGACTAATAAAGGACTAAATACAGCCACTGTGTTGTATCAGTGAGGTGTTTTAAAATGTGAGCTCACGTGATGTGGTAAAGCTGAACCTGGGCAAGATCAAGCAGGACTTCAGAGCCCTGGGATCATGAGTGAAGGGGGTGGGGGCCCAAGTGATCCTCCACTTTATCTTTCCAGTCAGGGATCGGAGTACAGGTCCAGAGCTTTAACTTCTGTGATAACAGGACATTCTTCAAAGAATGCAGACTGCTGGGGAGAGATGGGATCCACATGCTTAGAGAGGAAAGAAATCTGCTAGGGGACTTCAGCCACCTTGATGTCTGCTGAAAAAGATGGTCTTTAAAGGTCCCTTCCAACCCAAACCATTTTATGATTATAAAATAAGTTTCTTGTGCCTCAGGAGAAGACTGAGGCGTTATTCTGCAGAACCCCAGTAGCTGAGGTTGGAGATGAACGATAGCTCCATTGGATAACTTTGTCTATTTGCCATAGGAAAGTTAGGAAAAAATTTAAGCATGCCTCTCTATGACAAAGCCAATGTCCGAGACAGTTTGAAGGTCTTCTGTGATTAGATTTTAAAGTACATAACTGGTACTGATTGTATTCTAGAATTAATTTGAGAATACTTTGCAATATGTAGATAACACTGCTGTTAAAGATGTTGAATGTGCACCTAAGAATTGTAAAAATGGTCTAATAAAAAGTACCAAAGCGTTTTGCAGTGTTCAAAGCCTGGCCAGTCGTGCTTTCTGCTGAAGGGTATCGGGTCTTTTCCTCTTTCAGAAGTTGTTGGCATTAAATCCTTCAGGCGCGCACTGATCAATGCCTGGCATATAAAATGAGCGAATGCTCTTAACTGCAGTGTGGTACGTACTGTGGGAGAGGTGCTGTATGTTTAAAGGCTTTGATGGAATAATGTCTCAATCTCTTGTACTCAGTAAGTTTGTTCTCCTTTCTGGACAGGATACAAGGGAGCTTCCAGAAGTCAGTCAAGATGAATATGGTGAAGAGGATCATGGGCCGGCCGCGGCAGGAAGAGTGTAGCCCCCAGGACAACGCGCTGGGGCTGATGCACCTGCGGCGCCTCTTCACAGAGCTCTGTCACCCCCCACGGCACATGACCCAGAAAGAGCAGGAAGAAAAACTTTACATGATGTTACCGGTGTTCAACAGGGTAAGCCGGAGAATCTGCGAGAGGTGTTTTCTTTACTTGAACTAGACTGCTCGTGTTTTGTATTCCCAGGACTTTTTTGGTTCTAGCACAACAGAAGGTTTGCGAAATTCCACTGGCATCTTTTCAGTTTCCCCCTTCTCGTCACATAGTGTGGTGTTAGTGCATAAACTTGCCTTTGGAGATTTTCTTCTATTATCACTTTTTCTCAAGTGCAGTCCACAGAGTTTTTCTGCAGAGCTCGCTGGTATTACAGAGTCATCTGATTTCCAACCTGAACTTCAGTAGCACGTTTATACCCATTTTTTTTGTGTGTGACAGCACTGTCCTTGAGACTAAATAACTCTTCTCCCTTCTTTGCATTTGTTGTATCCATGCATATTTTGAGATAACAATCATAGTATCTCCTGTCAGCTTGGTTTTGCTAGGCTACATGAGCTGAACAGTTTGAATTTCCTTATGTGATATATTCTCTATATTCTCATCATCTTTGTAGGCCTTCTCCTATGTATTGAATTTGAATCTTCTTTCCTGGATAAGGGAGATTTTGAACATACAATCTGTAGGGAAAATACAGTAGTCACTTGTACAGTGGCATTCATATTTCACTATTTCATTGTTCTCAGGCACTAAGATTTTGTTTGGAGACAGGACTGTGGCAGCTGTCACTGGATTTAATTAATAATCCTCCTGATGTTTTACATCACTCAGTTATGCTGCCACTTTATTGTGAATGATAATTTTGATGGTAGTTTTAGGGTCTTGAAAGAGCTGTAGGTACAGATCTAGCTTTCTTATTTTTTAACCTGCTGTGACCTGAACCCTTACTCCTGAATTTCTTCTTGGGTGTTGCATTTGTGCTTGTATATGCTCTCATAAAGAACTGGAATAATCTAAAAACTGAAATGGAGAAGCTCCATAGGAAAAATAATACAGCTTTCTCTCTTTTACATTGATGTTTTGTTGACAGTATGGCTTACAGTGGTGTTAGACACTGTTTGTGTTCTTGCATGCTTGTGCTGGTTTTGGCTGGGCTAGAGTTAATTTTCTTCACGGGAGCAAATATGGGCTGTGTTTTGGAAATAATGTTGATAATACAGGGATATTTTAGTTGTTGCTGAGCAGTGCTTACAGAGAGTCAAGGTCTTTTACCCCACCCCAGCAGCAAAGAGCCTGAGGGTGCACATGGAATGTGGAGGGGACACATCCAGGACAGCTGACCCAACAGATATCCCATAAATACAGTGCCATGCTCAGCATATAAAATGGAGAAGAAGGAGAAGGAGGCAGGGGGTTGTTCAAAGTGATTTGTCTTCCCAAGTCACTGTTAGATGTGATGGAACTTTCCTGGAGACAGCTGAATACCTGCCTGCCTGTGGGAAGCAGTAAATGAATTCCTTGTTTTGATTTGCTTGCATGCACGGCTTTTTGCTTTTCTTACTAAACTGTCTTTATGTCAACTCACAAGTTTTCTCACTTTCACCCTTTGGATTCTCTCTCCCACTCCACCTAAGAAGAGTGAGCAGGTGGCTGTGTGGTACTTAGCTGCCAGCTGAGGTTGAACTATGAGAGTTGTGTAGCAAAATTAATCCTAGTCAAGACATAAGATTAATAGGATTTTTCAGTCTAATAGGTAGTATGCTTTAGTGGATAGATCACCTAAAATGTCATTCTGTTGCCCTAGGTCTTATTTCTTTGGGTAACCTGTTATGTGAGTTTGGGATAAGTAAGCTCAGTTCATCATCTTCTTCTTTAATTTATCTGCTTGGATTATATGCCCTTTAGTTATGGACTTTCTTAATTTGTTTTTTACAAATTAGCACAGTGGAAACTTAATCTTGCCTTGAGCCTGTGAAGGTTATTTTGATGCTGTTATGCTTAGAAATCTCCCTCTGGTGGTTACAGGTGGCTGATGCTTCTGGAAAAGAAGTTGCCTCAGCACTTATCTGTGATCTGCAGATGGAGAACATTTTTTTCCTTGGCTTTTGTGGCAACTACTGGCCAATAGCACTATACCTCTGAAAATTGCAGTTGGTGATATAACTGGGTTTGAGTGTAGCAGTGCACATCCTATTTCTGCACAGCAGTCTAAGGAGAGATTTTGATTAGACTTCAGACATGAAAAAGAACAGTTAGGTTTTAATTTCTCTGTTGCTTCTGCTTTTTTTCCCTATTTTCTTTCTTACTACACTTCCCCCGCCTCCTTTTCATGCCACTTGCTGGCTGTGTCCTAATTCTCAGTCCCTCCACTGGACTCCGTTGAAGCCTAGTTGTAGTTGCCTCATGTCTTTGCACCACTTGTTCTCTCTCACTGTCCTTCATTCAGCTCATGTGTTGAAGCATCCTGAAAAAGAAATCAGTGGCCTCAAGTTTTCTTCTTACTTTGTCAAAGTCAGCTCTTGCATCAGTAGTTTCAGGTACCGTTTAGATTCCTGAAAAGATTAATAGTTTCTGTGATTTCTGAGTGAATACATCTTGCCTACTCTTTCCTCCTAGTTCCCAGTTTTTCCCTTGTTTATAGCAGTGTTTCTTTCCCCAGATTCCCGTGTTTCTTTTCTGTTATTACAGAATCCATCTAATTTTGTGGATGGGCTTATTTCTCCAAGTCTTAGAGACTCTTTTATACCCTTCTTTAATGAAGTGAACTTGATGCTGAAGACACACATTGTTTTGTGTTTGCCACATGTTTTGCTTTTCAATCCTACCTTGGTTGTTTTCTTCCTCTTTTTCTTCCCCCCTCTCTGTTTCCTTGTTTGACTTTAGCATTGCTATCTTCAATCTCTAGAGATTTTGAACCTGTGACCTTCTTGGAGTTGTCCTTTGTGCCACAAATACAGGCTATTGCCAGATGTTGTCACTTAAGTTTTCGGTCTCTAAAATGTGGATCATAGCCTGGCACACTGCGGGAAACAGGCATTGCTTGTGCTCTTTCACTTGCTTTCTTGTACTCCTTGATAACCACTGTCATTCGTCACACACTGTTAGTGTAGCCCAAACAGAACTGATTTTTCTTGGTCAGTCAGGTCTCATCCTGTTGCTATTATAGGGATTTTTTTTTTTATCTTGCATTTCATATCAATGCATTCTTGTCATCCTGTGTTCAAGAGGCTGAGCAGTTGTGATGTCATCTGTTTTCTAGTTTCACAGTTTACCTTTTAAGATTATCTTATTCTTTTGATATTTACCTATAGAGTCTGCTGTGGTTTCCTTGGCTTATCTATTTTTTTTTTTCGTGTGGAGTGTCAGCTGTTGATGGTACAGCTTGTTTTGGAACAATCTTTCTAGCTTAGTAACTCTGAAAGTCATAACAAGACAAACTCTGAAGTTGATCAGAATAAAAAGTAGTACAGAAAGAAATCAATTTTCTGAGGAGTCTTGGAAGAGATTTTCTGTGGCAGATAGGGTAAATCTTGGTTCACTCTAAATTCTGAGGTGACTTTCCTCTTAGAAAGGAAATTTTGCTGACAGGAAAAGCATTGGTATAAGTTCCTTTCTAAAAATTTCCTCGGTTTCTCAAACATAGTACTTAGCTGCAAATGTTTTAAGTGATCAGTTAATAACTTGATTCAAATTCAGATTCTGAATCCCTCAGTTACTTTGCATAGTTATTTTTATTCTGTTGAAGATTTTTAGGAGAGATTGAGCACTTTTGTGTTACTGCCTTAAGCAAAGACCATGATGGTGTGCCATAAAAGCGTTATCTGTTATAATACTGGGATATCTGTGTTAGGAGAGGACTCCAAATAAATCGTGGAGCTCAGATCAAAACTTTGCCATACCTTGATGTATATTCCAGAATGTCTGTTACCTTCTGGAATGTGAGCTGTTGGAAGTGGGAGCTGCACAAGTGTGGTTGGAAACAGGGGGGACGGGTTGGTATGTGTACTTGAAATCCAGTAAATAGTTGTGAAAGAAGCATTATTTTTACTGAGTACAGAAAGCTTAGAGTGAGGAAGGTAAGTCTGCTTCCCATAGGCATCCAAGTGGCTGGCAGCAGGCAGCCAGTTAAAATAACTGGTGTGTCCAGGAACTCTTTTGAGGCTTTCATGCTTAACCATGGGGTTGGTTTTTTTTTTTTTCCTCTCTTCAGATATATCTGAAGTTTTGTGTGAAATGCAGTTTCATTTTCTTCCTGATGTTTTGAGGATTATTAATCAGTAAATCCAGAGGAGCTAAAGCATTATTAACTTTGGTTTATAGATAATGTTTCAAACATGCTGTACTAAAGCCATCTTGTTAGTTCTGGTAACGAATGGGTTTACAGGCCGTTCCTGTTTTTCACTGTTCAGAGAGGCTTATGAAATGATGAATCACATAGTAATGAAAAGCTAAATTGGTGCATAATTAACAATTAAAGATTGGCCCTGTGGAAGAGTACTCAAAAGGCTCCTTTCAGAGCTCCATGGGTTCGTGGAAGCGTTGCTCCACCGACGTGGTAGTAACGCTTTTGCAGTCTATGAAAAAAGTGGATGGAACGATGAAGAGGCTGGTTTTGAATAAGTGGTACATTGTTTGCACTATCTTGAAAGAACCTTGCTTTTCCTTAT
Source organism: Lophotriccus pileatus (assembly GCA_035583135.1). Taxonomy (NCBI): domain Eukaryota; kingdom Metazoa; phylum Chordata; class Aves; order Passeriformes; family Tyrannidae; genus Lophotriccus; species Lophotriccus pileatus. The sequence goes on from JAWWES010000133.1 coordinate 12,760,029, forward strand.
TAAAAAGATGATTTACTGGTGAAATGTGTAATATCCTGTTCCTGGTTTTTACTACCATTTTTAGTCAAAACGGATGTAAATATCCAGTATCTACCTAGTGCAAACTTGGCAAGCTTGGGGCAACTAATTAAAATGCAGTTGACCTCAGTTAACCTTTTACTGTAACTTTGAGCTCTCTGCATTTCCTGGGGTCTGCTGGCAAATTTGAGCAAACTCAGGTAGGTGACAGGGTTATATTAGTTTTTCCTCTTCCCTTGGTCTGAGTGGAAAAGCTTTAAACAATTAGTGATGATAAGATGCTCTGCCAGTGTGCATTCTGGGCTAGATAATCTTGCTTATGTTCTGCCAGTGAGTATGCAAACCTCAAGGGCCCTCTTCCCTTCTTACAGCCTTGTGGAAGTCAGACGGTCTTGGATGAATTGGGAGCTGATGCAGACAACCGCAGAAGAAGGTCTTGTGAAAGATTTAGGGAAGTTTGGGTTGTCTGTACTCTGTGATCCAAATGAAGGTTGTTTTTCTTGATCTGCCAAAAACAGTTGGTCTCGGCTCCCATTTGCTTGCTTTTACTGACAGTGGTAGTTGAAATGTCCTGTATGAGAAATGCTTATGCCTTTGAAAATCGTTTTTGTTTTGAGGAAACTGAGTGTTCGATTTCAGTGTTGTATTTCTGACTCCATTTCATCGTGACTTTGCAATGCAAGTAGGCAGGAAAAATATTTTTGGCTGTTTTGTGATGTGCCAGAGCAACTGATACTAAGGGGAGTAGGAAGTCAAATTTAGACAAAGGTTATTCTGTCTTCTGCCTTTAGAGTTTTCCTCATTAACTTAGGGGTTCCGAGATAAGTTGGCACCACAATTGTCTTTCATCCCTGTTGTCTGTAATCACGGATTTCACTGGATGTCCCTGGACTTGAGAGTGACCTCAGCCAAGTATGTCACCAGCACAGCTGTAATAGTATAACTGGGTCACCCAGAGAAAGGAAATGAGGGTGAAATAACTGTGGAGTCCAAATCAATTGTACTGTTGTAGATCGCGTCCTCTTTCTGAGAGGCCAATATAACCTGCTGAACAAAAGTTTTACTAGAAAAATACCATCATCTGGTGACACTCCTGAAGGTTACATAAATAGCTACGAGGGAGAAAAATGTAAATGAGCAGAGACTGTTCAGGTGTTGAGCAGTCTATTCTGTTTCTTCAACACTGACACAAGAGATGATACCAGAACTTGGACTGCATGCTTTGTTTGATAATTAATATTGTGGCTTTATTGTGACCATTTTAGTGCAAATTTTACATGGGAAGTGTGGATGGAGACTACTTTTTCTGTGCAGTCTTGAATGAAAAGTAAATTACTGCAATACTTAGCTAACTCCATTTTGAGATAATGTTGTGTTTCATAGCCTAGTGCAATGCCATAGCATTAACACGTTTCTCCCTGTAAAATGTGATTTAATACATAATCTAATAACCAAATAAATGCTTATTCATGAAGAATAAGTTACTAGAATTAAGTGACAATTCATAAAAAAACTCACTGCTGTTACATTCAAGAAGATCTCAAAAGAGGAGAGTAAGTCCTTGGGGTATCAGCAGCATGGGAGGCTTCCTCACATCATCAGTTTATTGAAGAAAGACTTAACAGGGCAATTCTAATTCCTAGTTCCTTTTAAAAGATTTACAAGTCATTCTCTACATGCAGTGCACCCCTGTGGGATGTTTAGGTCCAGCAGATAGTAAAGGAGTTAAAGAATTTGATCTGGTATCTAATCTTTACCCCATTATGTGCAATCTCAGTCTTTTGGGCCCCCGTGGGGTTTGCATCTTGCAAGAAAACTTGCAGCTCTTATTTCCCCTTTTGTTCATCAGATCTTACCTCCCTGAATGATGTCTTAATTCCAACTATAAATATATTTTATAGTTCATGCACTAACCAGTACAGTGATGAATGCTGCATCATGAAAACAAAAACATGTAATCTCCATAGGAATACTTCCTCGGAAAGGAACGTGGTAGTTTGCAGTGATCCTTGTAAACTGAATGACTTTTTAATGCATACATTTTTCTCTTGTTTTAGGTGTTTGGAAATGCTCCTCCAAGTACAATGACAGAAAAATTTTCGGACCTCCTGCAGTTTACTACTCAAGTGTCACGATTGATGGTGACTGAAATTCGACGGAGAGCATCAAATAAATCCACAGGTATGTATTGCATGGGGCACAAGTTTTCACATCTGTGCATCTTGATTTTTCAGATCAGTTGGAATACTATGAGCTGCCATTCACAGCAGCTGTGCAGACTCAGAAATTGAAGTCTCTGCAATGAAAATGTATTGTTCTTTTTGGGTTTTTTTTTGACTGAGATGGGGAGAAGGAGAAGGTTAAAGGTTTCCTCCCTGGGTTGCAGAGAAAGCAGAGTTCCACAAGCTTGACAGCAGATCAAAGAGAGAGAGGAGTGAGCTCAGTTGCATGGCCTAGGAGGAGAAGGGGGCCAAGAACATGCATGGACAGCTGCTATATTTTGCCTGAGGTGTCTGTTGGTGGTGTGTTGTGTCCCTTGGATATGTCAAGATTCCAAAACCATGAATTTTAAATTAGTTGCCAGCCTGGAAGCTAATAAGATGTGAAAGTACAGCAGGGATCTGCATTATGACCAATGCTGCCAGCCCTAGAAAAATGTTCGTGGACTCCTCTTTTGCTCTGATTATTAAATATCAGGGTGAGATTTGATTCTCTTGAACCCTGAATGTGTGAGAACCTGACCTCATACTGGAAGTTGCATAACTGAGGACAATGCACTGAGAAGGCATGGTTCATTAGCCTTCTTCTTTGATTTCCTCTTTTGAAGAAGAACCATTCCGAGAAGTACCAAGTCTTTGCCTACTAGATAATTTTAATATCTGTGCTGAGTTCTCAGTTTGGATTTGGTGGTAAATAAGGACTGGAAAAGGCTGTGAAAATTATTATGCAGGAAGTCAGGAGTCACAAACTGTGCCAATTACAATATATTTCCATTTTAAGTAGAGTGACTAACAGTGAAACATTCCAGATGGCTAAACAGATATCATAGACAAAACCTGTTCTCTATGGGTAAACAGGCGCAAAATGTCTTTTCTGTGGGTATTTAGGAGAAATAAATGTCCAACAACCACGCTGGCAGAATGGTGGTGTTCGCTTGACCTTTTTTCCTGGGGAACATCTGTTATACCCGCTTGACACTCACATTCTGCTGGGAATAACCATTCTTGTGTGTTTATTACTTCAGTTGTTATCCTTGAGTTTCGGTGGCAGTTTTGGGTTTTTTTCTTGTTTTCTACCCCACTTGGAAACTTGACTGCAATGACTTCAAAAGACAGTTTGGGACTCTTTTAAGCCTTAATGTAATAAATACCAGTGTTTCTATTAAAACAGAAAGCATTTGTTTTTCCTGTGTTAGCAGTATTGCTGTTACTCTGGTCAGTAAATTATTTTATACCTCCCGTAAGAAAGCCTGGTAGGTCCATGTTCTGCAAATTGCGTTGTGACTCTTGATGGGACCAGGGAGTTGCAGTTTCCTCTCCAGAATAACCAGTTAACAAGCTGTTAAAACCCATAGTTTGTAGACTTCTGTGTTAAACTGATTAGAGCTAGATACACATTTTTTGTGATACTGATTAAAAAAAATAGAAATTATTGGCTGTTTAAAATACTATTATGTTAAAGGCATAATATTGTGTCTATGGGTTGTGAAGGTTCTTCCATTATTTTTTTTTTAAACTTCCATTCTTTCTGTGTCCCAAACAAAACAATAGAGCATATCTTAATAGCTGTTGACAGGTATTTATATTTCCTGTTTTTAAAAGGGAAAAAAAACTTCAGAAACAACTACATGCAGGAAATGTCACTGGTAATATACAAGTGCAAATTCCTGATGGTGTGAAGTACACCATTTAAGTCTACAAAATTACTGAACTTGTTTTAGAGACAAGCTTTCCATACAAACATAATCAAAAGTCAACTTCAGATATTTAATGAAAGGGAAGAATTTTATAAGAGCTTGATTTCTATAAATGTGTTGGCAGCATTTTACAGTTGGGAATGTGGTATGATTAAATCTTACCTGTCAGTGTGTTGTGGTTTGGTTGGGGTTTTTTCCTTTTTTTTTTTTTTCCTCCTCCATCTCATAATGGAACACAGGGCAATTATTTTCATCAGGCCTTTGAATATTTATGCTAATAGCTGTGTGAGTAATGCCTGCCATTGTGGAGGCATATCTCAGCTATTCTTGGCAGACTGTTGAAGTTTCCTCAGAACAGCGTTTTGTGATTCAGTAGTAACTGTGCCAGCACCTTATCTCAAGTGCTCTCTGAACATTGCCACTGGAGTTGTGTGTTCGACTACAGTTTCAACTGTCTTTTTTCTCCAGGATGGATGTAATCTTGGAGTAAGGAAAATGCAACAGTTAAAACTGAGTTATCTTTCATGTTTAAGTCTTTGGTGTACAACAGTGAGGATTTTCAGGCGACAGCAATAGTTGTATCTATGAGGATTAGTGAATGGTTTCCCTTGCCATGGGATATCTAGTCTGTTTTAGCAGATGGCGAGGTTATGGTTGAGATACTCCTATATACTTGGGAGTTTTACCTGCCACATTTTCCACAAATAAATCCAATTTTGTGTCTGAATTGATCACAAAGTTATGGTAGTGCTATGTAAAATGTATGTTCAGACATCTATTTCTAGGGTAGTCTCGGTTCTGAAATTAATCTTTCTTTTGGGAACAAGTGCATCTGGCTCAGAGCTGAAAAAGATAGACTTCTGAAAAAAGGGAAAAGGACATCTGGAATCTTGAATAAATGTGGTTACTAATGGCTACTTTGGCTGGAGGGGAAGCAACACTTTCATTTAATGTGTTTTTGAAAAGACATATCCTGGATGCAATGGGTTCCTCCGTGATTTTGCAGATATTCCAACAGCATGTCTTTAAAATTCATGGGGAAAGGGAGCCTCAATCCATCCCACTCCTACCAGTTTGATGCCCGTGTCAGCAAGAGATACCCAGAGCCTGGAGAGGGATCCCAGGTCAGCAGGAAAGCACCTAAAGAGCAGTACAAAGGAATTCCAGTCACACTAGCCAGTAGTTAGGTTTTCTCAGAGACAAGGTTAAAATGTCTCTATGCAAATGCACATAGCATGAGGATTAACAGGAGAAATTAGGAGACTTCACAGGCTGCAGGGCTATCTTACTAGCGTTGTGGAGATATGGTGGGATGGCTCCTGTGACTGGAGTGTTACAATGGAAGGATACAGGTTCTTTAAAAAGGGCAGGCAGAGGAGATGAGGGCTGGGTGTCATTCTCTCTGTCAGTGATCAGCTGGAATATGTGGTGCTTTGCCCGGGGATGGATGAGCTGACCAAGATAATATGGTTCAGAATTAAAGGGAGAGCAGGCACCGGTGATGTTGTAGGGTAGGACTGCTCGACTGGGAATAGGGAGTGGATGAGGCTTCCTTTAGACAGGACCAACCTTACATTGACAACCCCTGGTCCTCATGGGGGACTTCAACAACCCCAATATCTGTTGGAGGGACAACACAACAGGGCATAAGCAATTCAGGAGGTTCAAAATAATTCCCTTAGTGATGGAGTGATGGGCAGTCCTGCATCCTGGAAGGTCATACCCTAAACAGAATATGTGTTTGTTAGGACAGTCTGTGAAACTGCAGAAGGGTAGAAAATCGAAGAGTGAGAAAACAAAATGGTACAGCACTGGGCTGGAACTTAGCCTCCTTTCAAAGTTAATTTCAAAAGTTTGGTGGTTGTTTGGTTTTTCTAATCTTACATGTGCTATTCTGTGCATATCACTGTTTTATGCACCTCTTAAATTCAATTTAGTTGTGTGTTCGTTAACTTCAGGCAGTGTTTCATTTTGTATTTACAACATTTTCCGTATGCAGTTGTCTTAGTATTTACTATTTGATACCAAATTTATTTTTATAATACTTCTAGACTATTCAGCTAATCCTTCCTGCCTCCAGAAACAACACTTTCAGTTACTGTTTATATCCTCTGAATGTTGTGGTGGTGTGGTTTTTTTGGTTTGTGGGGTTTTTTTTTTGTTTGTTCATTTATTTATTCGGTTGTTGGAGTTTTTTCCCTGATTTTTTAATTATTTTTTGTTTTGTTTAGGTTTTTCTAGTTTTTTTTGTGGTTCTGCCCCCTGCCTGCTTTCTTTTCCCCTTAATTTCACAGATTTACTCAAACTGTTTCACCACTGAATATGCTTTAAACCTATTTAGGCACTTCTCTAACAGATCTGCTGAAAGACTGTCATTATCTCATCTTCAAACCGCTTTGGGAGATCAAATTGATAAACATTCATCACCATAATGTTTAACCGCTGCAGAAAATCACATCAGTGGTTTGTCTTTGGCCTCTGACAATGCCTACTTTTATTCTTCTTAAAATTCCATTGATCTGCAAACTGTTTTTATTGTTCATTTTTATTGCAGTTTATCTCTATCACATCGGCAGAACTAATTTCATCTTTGTCCTAAATATACAAAAGTGAGTGTAACTTGTCCCAGTGCATCTTGCATTTGGTTGAGTTACAGATGATAGTTAAAGGAATCTTATCTTCTACTACTAAGCAGCCTTTTGGGCTCCTCCTTTAATGGAGCCTGAAGTTTTCCTGATAGTGTTACTTGTAGTGTCTGCTTCTCTTTGAAGAGTTAAGGAACTTCCTTGATAAAGTAAGTGGACCTAGGGGCAGCTTTCAGACTTTTTTGGTATGTTAACTTCTCTGAGAAGAGACTTAGGTTGGAAATCTCATGTGCTGTGGTAATCTCATAAGCTGTGACTACAAGTGTCTTGGTTTTTTTTTTGTTTATATATGTATCTTTTTCCTGTGGTTGACTTTGCTTTACAAGGTGATTCTGCTTTGAATTTATTGAAATTGCTTTGAAAGGGAAAAAGAAGTGTCCTATCAGATACTATTCATCAGGAGTCAGTTCTGATCAATGACTGCTGTATCTCACTACTTTTGGTTAACTTTCTGTTTACTGTTGGTGCTTTTTAACAGATCTTATGGAAGGTACATGTAGTGCAGTGAAGAGCCTTTCCAAAAGATCCTAGAAAGCCCATTCTTTTATCATCTGAGTTACTGAGGCTAAATGCTGGCACAGTTGGGTTGTTTATCTTTGGATAAGGAGCCCTCCGTTTCTGCACACTGCGAAGGCATCGGGCACTTCATATCTGTGACTTGTGATGACAGCCCTGTTCAATTCCTGGTGATTGAAGGCAGATGTTTTGCCATCTCATTTTCATTTGGGTTGATACTTCTCTATTACTACACAGGTAGTTGGAGTGATTTGTATTCTGTAACTCTAGATATCTGACTGTGTGTGCAGGCCTTCTCCACAAGTAGTAGAGACTTCCTGAAGGTTCAGTTAGAGAAGGGATCCCCGACTTCAGCCTCTCCACCCCCCTGACACACCCACCCATTCCTCCCACTCCATCTTCCCCTTCCTTGGCATATGCACAGACATTTTTTTCATTATTACTCCACTCTGCAATAAGAACAAGCTATACAAAATTCTGATGACACTATTGTATGCTATTTCAGGTACTAGAGCATCTAGCTAAAAGCTTCATGTACTGAATTTGTCCTTAGTGCTATTACTGTAGGCAATAAGGTTGCTTGTAGTGCAGCAGTGATTTTTGCTCACAATCTGAATGGGTCTAATCCTGTTGCCTTATACCTGCTGGTTTTCTGAAGCCCAGGATGCAAAGACCCGTGTCATCTCTTACATACAGAGCAAATGCTGGTGTTTTATCCAAGCCTCTATCCCATTTGTACTGAATCCATACTGAAAAACCTGACTCCTGTGTATTAACATGTAACCACATAATCGTGCTCATACTTGTGCATACATGCTTGCACAGGCATCACAACATGTATGCTTACAATTTATTTTATAGGTTTTTTTCTTTGCTTTTTTTGCTGCTTTTGCTACATAGATATCCCAATCCTGGAGTAGTTTCTCCTGCAGCAGAAGTTGAAGGGCTAAGGACATCTGAGTGGTGCACATAAAAGCTGTATAGTAAAAGGTGACTTGAGCACTTCAAAACTAGGGGAAAAGTACAAGAAATAAATTAAGACCAATGCTGATGATAGAAATTAATCTTAAATGATAGTGCTATCAAATTTGCTCCAAGCAGATGACAGGAGAACGTCTTCCAGCACTTAAAATGCTTGTCTGTGTTTTAGGTAGTGCTTAATTAAGACTGACAGTTTTGAAACTGCTATTTATAATGTTCAACTGCTATGCCATTTAAGATGCCAGCAGCATGACAACTTCCTCAGAAGCATGGACTTAACCCCTGAGTCTCACTTTCAAAGATGACTAAAGGAGATTGTGTTCCACAGGTGGCTTTTGGAGACTGTTCCCAAAGGAGGCTGTGCACACCCTGTTTGGCACCCGTTGTACCTGCCTGAAGTCAGAGAGTGCTCTGGCGCAGCTCTGTCTGTGGTCAGATGGAAAAAAGGGCACCTAACTCTGGGCTGGTGGGGTACTGTCATTGTAGAAGCAGTGCATGTTTTAGGCACGCTTGACTCTCAGAATTAGGAGAAACAGCTTTTGTCAGGAATTCTGGCATTTTGCCTATGCCTTTAGCATAGGAAATAGTACTTGTGGCATGGTTATTGTGCTTTCTGAGTTGATCTGCTCATATACCCAACCACCTTACCAATGTTTTGCACTGGTAGTTTGGGGAAACAAAGTGCCCACCAGGTACTTTGGGTCAGCATGCTGGGAAATTGCTGCTTGTCCACATTTGTGTGAGTTTTAAAAATTGCTTTACCTTTCCCATTGGTATTTCAAGCTTTGTTTTATCTCAGTCTCATGCAGGGAAGCAGTAGGGGCCTTTCCTTACTTCAGCATCACAATTAGAAAAGCCAATGGTTTGTACAAAATTCTGTTACAGGAGGAAGTCTGCAAAACAGAAACATGGGAGAAGAGCCATTGCACAGATGAAACAAATCTGGATTTTTACCTTAAATATGTTTCTCTCTCTTTGGTATTTTTCTTGTTGTTTGTTTGGTTGTTTTTGGGTTTTTGTGCTTGGTTTTTTGTGTGTTTGTTTTTTTTGTTTTGTTGTTGTTCTTTTTTTCCCTATGATTATTGACTATAAAGGGGTTTCTTTGCTTTTGGGAAAAATATATCCTCTTTACACTGGAAGAGAATGAAACTTGCCAGCATGGGTGATCTCAGGGAGATCTCACATCAAGTAGAGCTTTTTCTGTATGAGAGAAAGTCATAGAATAAGAGAGGTCTGTTGCTGACCTCATGCTCACAGCCAGACCAGCTGTGAGATGCAACCAGGTTGTGCAGGGCTCAATCCTGTCATGTCCTGAAAACCTTGAAGGCTGGGGACAGCACCACCTCTCTGGGCCTCATTGCAGTGCATCTCTGTCCCTGGGGCATGGGGAAACTTCTTGTATTCAATCTGAACCTGTCTTGATTGAAGCAAATTTTTCTTGCCCTCCAGCCCTACAGTGCTGTGAGGAGCCTCTCTGGCTTCTTGGCAGCTCCCTCCACCATGGACACTGAGGCTGCTGCTAAGTTTGCACTCTCCCACCTGAGCAAGGCCTGGTTCCTCAGCCTCTCCCCTGGCAGCGTTGGTGCTCCAGCCCCCAAATATTTCAGTGGCTCTCAGCTGAACTCCTGTTGATCATTGTCTTCCCTGTATTGCACTGGGACCAAAACTGGATATGGCATTCCACACGTGATCTAAGAGCTGTTGTGCAGAGGGGTTTAGTCACTGTGCTTTATCTACCAGCTGTCCTCCTGTTGATAAGAGGGTTTCTTTACACCTTGATTTTTGTGGTGTTGATTCACCAGTGATGATGGCTGATGATGTCTCTCTATGGTGGTAGTCGCTCTTGTGAATAGTTAACATTAGGAATGTAAGCCAAACAACTGTAGACGTTTTCTAGGATCACCTACTTCATAGGTTTATTAGTCCAACATAACTTACAGTCTGGTGCTTTAGAAAATTATCCTCTCAATGTAGTCAGTGGTAGAAGTTTGATAAATACTTTGCCGTATGAAATGTGTTTACTGTTGAATAAACTCTGTCACAGGTATGTGCTGGGAAATTTTGACAGCAGATGAAGCAAACAAACCAGTATTAAAATTGGATTTTTTTTTCAGCTGTGGATTTATTCCTCTATTAGTAATTCTTTTGTAATTTCTTTTTTAAGTGATACTTCACCTTCCTTTTCTGTCCTAGTTGACACTAAAAGCTCTGAAGATGATTGATATATAGTTATTAATGAAAAATAGTTTCAGATTTCCCTTAAAGGTAATGGGCAGTCATTGCAACTGCTATTATGGACTTCTTAACATAAGTGTGTATTCAGACAGCAGTGAAATAGGATTACATTTTCTGTTGATTTATTTATTTAGGCTGATAACTTGTTTACTTGGCAGAGTATTTGTCTGGGACTCTGACTGATACGGAATAGCATCTAATTCCCTGAATCATAAGAATTAGCCTTGCTAGTGTTTTCATTTCTGAAAAACTGTAGGGTGGGGATGTTGTACTTGCTGACCTCAGTCTTAATTTTATTTTTTTTCCTGGTTTTTATTCCTTTTATCTTTCTGCACCTTTCCTTCCATCCAGTCTTTTCCCATATTCTCCATGCTGTTGTTTCAGTGCAATGTTTTTTTTCAGAAACGGAATATCAGCTTTTTCCACTGAGACCACTTGGTGATAGTGACATTATGACTTTGGGAAAGACTATGTTGTATTTATAAAAGGCAAAATACTCAAAACAAAAGTTGCTGATTGTTACTGAAATCTGTCTGGTAACAGGATGATGCATGACCTAATAACGTACTTCTTGCAGCCTCACTGGTGTCAAAGCCAAGTGCGTGTGGAAGACTGGAATGCGTGTCTGGAAACTGTAGGCCTAAGCCTAGTCCTGTTTTTTCAAGTAGTGCTGTAGAGATGAATTTATACTCAGTGCTCAGGGCTGCTGGGAGAGGACGTGTCCCCTTCTGCAGACTACCAGACTGAATTCTTACTGCGCTTTTTTAACTGACCCCTACAGAGGCTGCAAGTCGTGCCATAGTCCAGTTTCTGGAGGTCAATCAGAGCGAAGAAGCAAGTAGAGGTTGGATGCTGCTCACCACAATCAATTTACTAGCTTCATCAGGACAGGTTAGTCTTAAACAGCAAAGCTGAAAATAATTTGTGGATTGGAAGAGACAAAAACAATAACACAATGAACTGCATGAACACTCACTAAAAGATGTAACTGTATTCTGCTTACTGTGTTAAAATCCTTTTTCTGTTATACTGCCACAGGACTTCTGCTTTAGCTCCTTGGTTTCAGTTGCTTAAAAAAAAATAATCATTTTTGAACTTTAATTTATAATGTTCTTTTGGATTATGCATGCAATTTCTATTGCTTCCCAAAGGCTTCTCTTGCATGCTGCTACTTAGCACACCATGAGATGCATGTCACATAACTCACCTAAATAGTTCAGACTTTGAACTTTGGACACCTCACTGAAGGAGGGCAACAGCAGTTCCAAAAAAGCAAAGCCAGCAGCAGTGATGAGTGTGTGTTGTCTGAATCATTATTGCCTCCGCTTCTGGTGCTGCCCTCCCAGGGAGCCGATCTCTGGCACTTTGCTGGACAGCTGCGTGGTTTGCTATTTCTGCTCTAATCTGCCTTTATAATTCAGCACGTCATTTTATCTGTGTTTTAGTATGTCAGCAGCCTCCACTCCAATTTGTCTTTTCCTACTGATGCTTTCATATTTTCTACTACCTTGCTCTTTATGCCTGCTTTTTATACCTTCATGCCAAGTGAGAGCATAAATTGAATAGTCCTCCTCCCACTCCGATTTCCACTGCTACAAAGAATAGATAATTGATGAGGCCTTGGCTGAAGGTCTTGTAATTAACTTGTAAGCTTCTGTTGGCAGAGACTGACAGGTTTTGTGTCTGTCCTGTGCAGTGACTGCTCAGAACTATGGCTGTTAGATACTGTTGTCCTGTAAATAAATTACCCTATTTTTAAAGTTACAGTTTAGGTAGGCATTCAAAAATAGATGGTGAATCTGTACTGTCATGTGAATACCTCACCAAAGGTGTGAGAAAGAAAAACCAGCATTTCAATCAACTGCATTATAGGAGTGTGACTTTTTAAATAGAGTAATATGCTTGACTGGTATTCTTTTTTTTGTTCTGTTTTCTTCTTCCTCAGAAAACTGTGGACTGCATGACTACGATGTCAGTGCCTTCCACACTTGTTAAATGTCTATATCTGTTTTTTGACCTTCCACATGTGCCTGAGGTAGTTGGAGGAGCACAGAATGAACTACCTCTCGCAGAGCGCCGAGCGCTACTACAGAAAGTCTTTGTACAGGTAAGAAAGGTAAAATAGGTCATGGGATTTGCAAGAGGAATGGAAATGCTGCATGTGAGAAAAGTCAGAAACTTTTCACTTGAACCAGGTTTTACTTTTCCTTGATTCTTCACAAACTGAGGCACAGAGAAAGGTGGATTTTCCTGCAAGCACAGTTGAGGTTGAATTTGCACTCCTCTGGTAGTTTCTGTCCTGGGCAAATACCTCCTCCACAGAAGTGCGTGCAACTCTGCCACACAGATGCTTAAGAAGAGCAACATGTGCACTATTATTCTGTTTTCGTCTAAGTGGTCCTAGTATTTGGTATCTTTGGCTGTTACTGATTGAAATAGACATAGTAAAAAAACATTAGTATTGATAATAACTTATTGATTTATATAACATACGCTATTTCCCCCTATAATTATGTAAAAAACCCCTCATGACTGTGGGAACAATTAATTTAAACATGGGAGCAATCTGAGCTTGCAGTTACTATTAAAATTATCCCTCAGATTTCCCAGGGAGATCAAGGACTTCATCTGACTTGCTCCTTTCTGAAGTTCCAATTGGAGATCCTGCAAAGAAAATCCTGTGTGTTCTACAGATGAAACTTTTAGAAGGAGATGACACTTACTGGTAGAAAGGGATCAGTGTCAGTGTGCAAACTGGTTACATCTCTGTGCAGGGTTGTTGTAGCCATGTGTGCAAAACCACAGAGGTCTGCCAGAACTTGCATCCTTCAAGGAATTTGAGGGCAGTGCCAGGATTTGTAAGTATAATGTCTGACAGGCATTTTGGTGCTGTCCTCCAAATTAGAAACCACGATGTTCTGTAAGCTATCTTTGAGAAATTGCTCTGATGTGCTTCAGTCAGCAGAGTTAATGACCAATATTACCACATAGGGTCCCCCCCCAACCTACTATCACTCAGCTCTATTCTGTCCCTCTTGAAAGGACGTCACGTGGTGCTCTCAAATAGGCTGGATGGAATGGGTGAGGATTCAGATAGCTTCCAAACCTGCCCTTCCAGATGCTGACAGCTTTCCAAAGTCATCTTCTAGTTTTATGATAGGGAGTCTCAGCTTTTCCTGCCCAAGACACAAAATGGAGATCAGATGTCCTCAAAACACGCAGAAAAGGGAGTGCAACATAGTAAGTTCACTTGTGTGGATGCATTTTGTCTCTTTATGGCAACTTTGGAAATTCAAATCCAGGTGCCATTTATTGAGGGAGGTCTGCAGTGTTGCTGTAGCCTTTCCTGACATGCTGTTTTGGCTGTTTTCCTTTGACCAAGATATTAATGGGTGCTGCTCTGCCAACGACCCATCGATAGCCTTCTTCCTGCATTAGGAAGGGATACAGCAGTTTGCTTCACAGAGCCTCTGCCTAATGCAGCATTTAGACCTGTAAATTAGGCAACTGGTAGATTCTCCTAGAATGGAATAACAAGTATACTGTGTCAGCTGAAGATATTTGAACTCTGCTGCTAATCTTTTGGTAGTCATTTTAAACTGAACTGGGACTTAAAATAAGCAAGTGTTGAATAACCTTGTCTTCAATTCGAAATACAATACAAAGGGAAAATAACATGTTACTCTTCTTAATGTGCTTGCTAAATGGAAGAATATTTTGACTTTTCCTAAGTCTAGGAAAAATAGCAGTGACCAGTGTGTTAATGCTAGTTGTTTAATGACTTATTATTTCAGATCCTAGTAAAACTGTGCAGTTTTGTGTCCCCGGCGGAAGAATTGGCTCAAAAGGATGATCTCCAGCTTCTTTTCAGTGCAATAACCTCATGGTGCCCTCCCTATAATCTGCCTTGGAGGAAGAGTGCAGGAGAAGTACTAATGACCATATCTCGTCATGGCCTTAGTGTCAATGTAGTGAAATACATTCATGGTATGCATTTCTCTTCAATATTATTTGTTGGAGTCTTTTCTGTTCTTCTTCTTTCGCAGTTTTCTTAGTTAGGAAATAGGCATGAAAATAATAGCTCAAGGAAAACTTCCAGGCTTTTGGTTTGAACATGTGAATATTTGCATACAGGTGAAATTTCAAAGCCCTTGTGTAGTGAGAGAGTCTGTCTCATTAATTTTTCAATATAACATTGGAGGATAGAGTTTCCCCTCATATTTTGGTATAGAGTTTATAATGAGCAAAAGGAAAAGCTTTCAGTAACTTCAGTAATTGCCTGTATGGAAAAATATTCATTGGGAAGATGCATAAATTTGTCATTTTTGCTGTGAGCAGTAATTCTTAGTAGGAATAAGTTGGGTTTGGTCCTGTGTTTGAATTGTCAGCAGCAGCCCCTTGTAGAGGCATGAGGCAAGGTAGCAGTCCCTGTTTACAGCTGCTTGTCTGGGTACCACTGTAGCTGGCAATAAAAGCGTAGAGACATCTGAGGAAGCCGCAGGAAGAGGAACCAGCTCCATGTGTTCTGCTGACGCAGTTGGAGCTATTAGAAGGCCATGAAAGCTGCTGCCCTGTAATAAATACTGGTGCATTATGCAAACCAGGGAGAGCTAATTTGGGTATGCTGGGAGAAGATTCTTTCTCCAAGACATCTTGCTTTTGCGGGAAAAGGCTGGATGAGGCTGTTAAAACCACCGCTGATTTGCAATGTACTCTCCATTCTCCGGAACATCAGGAGTGGCATATTCTGGTAACAGCAAAACCTGTGTAATATGGGCACTAGGAAATGCTCAGGGGAGCATGGGCACAGAAACACTTAACTGCAAACCTCCAAGTGCTGATGAATGGAATAGGCAGCTGCCTTCCTGCCATGTGGTCCAGCCCAGCTTCCCCAACCCAAGGATGTTGTCCCTAGGGCCTGGCCCGGGGAAGCTTCTCTTCCCTTGACTGAGAACCACGCCTGGTGAGACAGTCTCTCAGTACTGGTGCTCCTAGGAGGCTTACAAGTAACCTACCCTGGAGCCTGTGTCACAACCAAGTGCAAAGATTTTGGGACACAACTAGGAAGAGCCTGGCTCCTGGATGGGTTTGCAGCCCCTTTGGTTTCCCTGCTGTCTTGACTAGACTGCTGACTGTTCAGACAGCCTGCATTTCTTTCCCAAGTCTTCCCCACTTTGCCATCCACCTTACAGACTACATGTTTTCTGCATCCTGAAGGCCAAATTAAAAAAAAACCTCATGGACCTAGTCCAGCCTGCAAGCCACCAAAAGAACAAAGTATCCAGAATCATTCCTTTTTACCTCCTGTCCTGTTTTGAGACAAGTAGCATCCTGACTGTTGCAGACATGGAAATTGTAGTGTACATGGGCATTTCTCTAGCTGGTTACAGATTTTGGTAGCTAATAAAAGTAGTAGTTTACTCATCATGTATCATGCAAGGGACTGGTAAAGGGGAGGCTGCCAAGCTGGTTCATGACAAAGAACTTGGAAGAGCAAAACGACTTGAAAACCAGCATTGGAGCTGCCTGGAAGCACCTTTGCGTACAAAATATTCAAGTTGCATTAACTGAAAACTGCATGGGTGTTTAGGTATGTAGGACTTGGATTAGGAATTTGGTAAAATAATGTTTCTAGTATTACATTTGAGGCTTTTAGACTGTAGGACCACATAAAAGAAGCATTTGTAGTTTTTAAATTGGATGAACTGTTAAAGTGAACTAACATCATTATCATACATTTTAGCTGTGTACACCTACTGGAAAAAAAGAAACCCACAGTTTGCTCACACCCTGGAAAGCAAGCAGTTACAGAAAGAACCAGTTTATTAAATACGTCACCCTGCTCCCACATACTTCACAGAAATTTCAGTCTGTGTTTTTTCTTGTGCTAGCAGAGTGTTTCCAGTTCCAGTCAAAAAGCTGTGAACATACAGTATCACTCGAAAGCACAGCATAGTCATCAGTGAAGTGTTTTCAGAGAGGGCTTAAAAGGTGATGGGCTTTTTGCCTGCATCTGTAACCACCTTCTGGTGGGTTTTTGGTGTGTGTAGAAGGTGTACGTGCATATGTGAAAATGTTATGAGGAGCAACAAACAAAATAACTAGAGATTCAACTGTGTCATTTGGCATATTACAACTACTACTATTATCTCTTTTCTATGGGCTTCATCCACAGAGGAGTGAAGCTGGCATGTCAAAAGATAGTCTAGGTTCTTTACAAAGGGAAATAAAATCTTGATTACAACATGACTTAACAGATAACATCTGTCAAGAGGCTCATCTCATATTCAGGGAAAAAAGTTTAGACATTTCATTGTATGCAAAGGAACATCCTTTCACTATCTTATGCTTATCTTAATTTGGCCTCTGGGAAATTTTGTTATCAGTCTAGCTAGAAAGATTAGTGCTTTTGCATTGCCCATGCTGCAAAGTTAAAATAACAATTTATTGAAGGGGGAGCATTTTTAAAATGGAGTGCAACGTAAAATCTCACTATAGATTTGGGAAAACCTTTTGCTACTGACCAGTGAACTGATGGAGTGTGAGAATTATGCAGAAAAAGACAAGCTGTCTCTCTTTGATGCCAGCCAAAGAAATGCTAATCGCAATAAGAAGACACGATGTAAAGGCTTATGTGTAGGGTTTTACCTACCGTCAATAACAGTTTAAGTCAGTGTTTTGTACAGCTTTGTATTTTAAAAGAAAAAACTATGTTTTAGAATTATTTACAGTTGCCATATTTGTCTTTTTATTCTGTTGAGTTACCTGGTCAGACTTTTTAGGTAAAAACCAGTATTTATCTACAGTTTCTTCCTTACAAGGGTAAAGATTATAAAAGGGAGGAAGGGGTTGGCAAAAAGAGGTTAGAGTTCAAATCCAAAGCCACTTGAGGATCCTTCTCATCTTCAAGTGCTCTGTGATACTCAATGTTACAAGATAAGAGATACTTGAATAAGTTACCTTATTGCTGTATTTATAGTACTAGTTATACTTCTAGTTATGATTAATATCAGTAAAATCCTAAATTTCTTAATTGCAATTCTTTTCAGAAAAGGAATGTTTGTCCACGTGTGTCCAGAACATGCAGCAGTCTGATGACCTTTCTCCCCTAGAAATAGTTGAGATGTTTGCTGGACTTTCTTGTTTTCTCAAAGACTCCAGTGATGTATCCCAAACGTTGTTGGATGATTTTAGGATATGGCAAGGATACAACTTCCTCTGTGACCTCCTCCTCAGGTATGTAGAATTGCTTGAAGAAATGCAGACAGATCACTGACCTTTTTGTCAAAAAAGGTTTCCTAATAAAGAATAGGTGGTGAATAGGTTTGAACAAATCAAGTGATTATAGATTATTATGGAATGAAGACATTACATTATGCGGTTCTCTCAATTTATGGAACTACATTGTTAACTTTTTAGTCTTTAGTAGTGGTTTATTGCTAAAGATGTCTGTGTTTTGTGAAGAAAGCAGATGCTTAAAATCAACTGGTACTAAATATTTAGAAATAATTCAGATAATAAAATTTTGGCTGCAATTAGTGATTTTTGGGGTTTGGTTGGGGATTTGTTCTGTTTTGTCTAGGGACATGTTTTAGTGGTGGGCTTGACACTGCTGAGTTAACAGCTGGACTCAATGATCTTAAAGGTCTTTTCCAACCTAAACAATTCTGTGATTATGTTATTGTCTTGTTTTATCATGCTATCATAATGAAAAATCACGTATGTAAGTGTGGTGCATGTTGCAAGGGAATCAGACTGTGTGTGTGTGTATAGTTTTTTTTTTACTTGAACTTTTTATTAATGATGCTGCTAATGCACCAGAAAATATGGTAATGAAAATACCTGCCCAGACAAAACTTCTTCCCAAGGTGGTCTTCTAGGAGAAAATAAAGGTATTTTTAACCCTGTGTATTGGTCAGTGATGAACAACAGTAACATATTCTCCCTGCACAGGTTTTGGGTCAAACCTACTGACAGAGACTTGTCCAGCTCTAATGGCGCTATTTGTAAAATGACTGTCACATAAGGGTGTGAAATCTGGACACTGGGTCTCAAACTGCAAAATAGAAAGGCTTTGGAGCTGGAAAAGCAGATGGATGTGTGAAGAAGGTGGCTTAGTAAGAAACTGCAGAAGGTCTTTGAGAGCCGGAGGAGCAAGTGTGTGATTTGACCCAGGCAGTGTGGAGGAGCAGGGTGGATCAGTAGAATGGCAATAGATGAGCTCAGTGCTTCTGTAGTGACTGTTTGCAGGAGGTTCCTGTTCAAAGGAGGTTGTTCCTTAGCCATGTCTGACTGAGAAGAAGATGGAGGATGAAGAATGAGGTGCTTCTAAAGGGCTCCCACAATCACTTGTCAGCAGGAAGTAAAACGGAGCTTGTATTGCATGAGCAAATAGGAGATCATGGTCCCCATCTTACCCCTGGGATCTACAGAGGCTATACAGTTAGCAAATAATTAAACATGGTATAATTTTTGATGAAGTAGAAGGAAAATGAGGATGGTTCTAGGGTTCAGGGTCAGTTTTTAGGGTTTGATCTGATTACCTGCTGCTGGCAGGAAACAGTGGTTGGAATGGGATGTTACATTTCCATTCTCTTGTGCTCAAAGGTAAAAGTTTGGAGTCCTAATGGGGGTGCTTCATCCAGTGCTTCTAAGTATTAGGCTTCTACCAAGATACCATTTCATTAACATAAAACATTAACTCTCAAAGTGGCAGATGTAATCTAGCAAGCTAATTATGGATTTATTTAATTACAGACTCTATGTGTGCTTTCATATCCAATAGTTTCATGTCTGTGAGAGGATTTTAAAAATAATTTTCATGTCTGTACTGCTTTTTAACAGACTATTGAGTTCAAGGGAAGATTTATGAGATGAATTTCTATGGCAAATAACTATGTTCTTACAAGTTCAGTGTTTGACTTAATGGTATGAATATGAACATGTAAGATACTGCAGGATAGGGCAGTAAAACTGTGGTCTGTAAATTAATTGAGGAAAATGGGTCTTATTAAAATGATTTGAGGTGAAATAAAGTAGTGCTTGCTAACCTGATCTGTTGTATTTTCTTTAGATTAGAACAGGCAAAAGAAGCTGAATCTAAGGATGCTCTGAAGGACTTAGTTAATTTGATCACTTCCTTAACAACATATGGTGTCAATGAATTAAAGCCAGCAGGTGTTACCACAGGAGTACCTTTCCTACTACCCGGGTTTGCAGTCCCACAGCCTGCAGGCAAAGGTGAGTCTTCTTGCTCTCTCTTTGTGTTTGGCTTTTTGTTGTTTTAAATATAAACAACAAAATACAGAGAAGCTGTATACTACTGCTGTATACTACTGCAACTGGGTGTAGGTTCTTTATCTAAGATTGCATATCAAACTGACACTTTCTGTGTGGACATTGGAAGAGATTATCATAGTGGAGAGATGCACTGAATTGATTTATTGTGTTTTAAGCTGCTCTTACCAAACTGATATGAAAGACTGATGTGCTGGCTTGATTTTTAAATCCCCTCCCACCCCATTTTGCTTTCTGTTAGCTTTTTTCAGCTTACGCAAATGTGACTTGTGAGCTGGAATCTGTTGTTTCATCACCAGTGTTCAGAGAGTGATAAAATCAGTGGTGTGCTTGCAACCACAGTCAATTATGATACAGAGAGATAAGGTTGAGGAAGTCTTAGGGGAGAAAGGGTTTTATAAAAATAAACTTATGTTTCACATCCTGTGCATAAACTTAAAATTCAGGTAAGTCCTGTATGTAACTAAGGAGTTTGGAATTTAGTGGTTATTGTGGAGCTAGTTTGTTACTTGAACTTTTTATGAGATTTACTAATACCACTGATAAAAGAAAAAAATTTGTGATAGGATTGCATTTATAGATTTATGGGCTAGAATTTATTTTCACTATTTCTCATATCCCTTGGACAATGACTTCCTTTCTTTGGTATTGAGAGAGTTCATTGTTCATGGGATTTGTTTTTCTTTTGCACTAAATAGAGAAAGGTGGTGATACATTCAGAGTTTAATTTTTCCATATTTTGTTCATAGTATTAATTTTTGTTTAGGCTAATCAGCTTTTCTGATACTGTAGCATAAGAGAACCATGGCCTGTTGCAATTTGCAAAAGAATTTTTTAATTTTGTGGTATTTGTCTTGACATCTCTCAGTTCCTTTTACTTAGTTTTCATTTTGGGTGCAAGTTGTCTTTTTATAAAGACCATACTCATTTTTTTAATTGCTTCTATTTACATCGTGTTAATTCTTGAATTTTGAAGAGCTGGTTAAAATTTCGGTTCTTCAGAGGTCATCATAATAATCAAAGTTAATTTATTAATCTTCTTGATTGCCTGGAACAACTGTTGATACGAAATTAGAATATAAATAGTTATATCTGACACTATGTTCCTGTCACATTTAATAAGCTCTAAATCCCCCTTTTTGACTTTTTTTTGTAGTAAGGACAGCATGTTAAAATGTCCCTTTAGAAACAACTGAGTGCGACTTATAATGTAACTTAATATTCTTCCAGTATGTGAAATTGTTTCATGTTGGTTTTCAAGGGAGTTTTCTGTTGTCTTCTGGAGAAATACTGGCATGGGAGGTGGTGAGGCTAGGCATGAACATAGTTGAATTTATTGTTAAATTGGACGGCTTAGTTTATAAACAATTAAGAGAGTAGTTTTCCACAGAGAATATGTAATAAATCAGAATTCTTTGTTTATGAAAGAGTTTTTAAATCAGGTTATCAGTTTGCATAGACCTTGTTTGAAAATAAGATTTTATTGTTAAAACATCCTAAATGCTGTGTTTAGAATGTCTTTAAAGTCTCACTCTTGATTGTTTATTTTGTTAAAATTATTTTTTACATCAGTTGTTTTCTATATCGTGGGATTTGCCCACTGTTCCTACAGAAGTTAAAGAAGTTGTCTTTGAGGCATTTTTAGTAGAATGAGAGTAATATCTGCCCACAGGAAGTTCTGGGGACCAGAGGGAGCCCTCATAAATTAAGCTTTCTTTGGCTGAACGAATGAGATTTTAATCAGCTTGCAGGTACTTATAAGAAGAAACTTGTACAAGCTGCCCTGTGGAGTTTCTCTACACAGGCAGTTGCCAAAAAGAGGAAGCAAGCAGAGAATTTGGTGGCTGTGTAGGTTGCCTGGCTTTGACACTGACTGACAAGGACCTGTCATTGCTCATCGCTCCATTGAGTGAGGGGATGTAGGTGGCTGTTGTGCTAAACTTAGCCTGCCAGAGTTGTGTTCTGCCTTATGGAATACAGAACACATTACTGTTGCTATAATGTGTTCTCCTGTGGCCTGGGTAGATGACAGGCAGGCTTTGTTTTGACTCTGGAGCTTATCCTGTTGTACGTTTTAGCACTAAATCAGCATACTTACATATTTTAAAGAAATTGATTTAGCTGCTTATGTAAATACTTTCAAAGCTGAAGATGCTATTGTAACGAACAGAAGATTGTAGGATTTGCAATGTAAGTGGTTGTGTAGAGGCTTCTTATTATACATGACGTATATTATTATTTAGTTTCCACGTGTTAAAATGCATGAATCATTATTAATAAGTATACTCACTGTTTATGATGATTAAGAACTTTCTCTTTCCTTTTTCCTCCCATCCCACTTTGTTTCCTGATTTAGGTCATAGTGTGAGGAATATTCAAGCGTTTTCTGTCCTCCAGAATGCATTTTTGAGAGCAAAAACCAACTATCTAGCACAAATCATCCTTGATGCCATCACGAATATTTATATGGCGGACAATGCCAACTACTTCATTCTGGAATCGCAGCACACATTGTCTCAGTTTGCAGAGAAAATTCCTAGACTTCCAGAAGTGCAGACCAAATACTTTGAGATGCTGGAATTGGTTGTCTTCAGCTTGAATTACATACCCTGTAAAGAACTGATCAGTGTGAGCATCCTTTTAAAATCCAGCACTTCTTTTCAGTGTAGCATCATTGCCATGAAGACACTCCTGAAGTTCACCCGTCATGATTACATCTTTAAGGATGTCTTCAGGGAAGTGGGGCTTCTGGAGGTGATGGTAAATCTTCTTCATAAATATGCAGCCCTTTTGAAAGATCCCACTCAGGCGCTGAATGATCAAGGTAGTGTGTTCCCTTCTGTTTTTCTAATACGTGTCTTTTTTTTGACTGGGAATAGTGGAGTCTAGCACTTAAGAGAAGAGTCTGAATGTATACCTCAAGGGCTGAATCATGCTGGGGGCTGCTGTGCCATCTTAAAAGCTCACTGGAATTACTTCTCTCTTAATGTCCTCAGAGAAGCTCGAGGCAACCTTTAATGAAAAACGCTGTATGAATACAAAATAGTAGGAGTTCGTATTTTCCTTTTTAAATTTTTTTTTTTGATATGTTGGTTTAATACCTGTTACTTAACACGAAAAAAGTAAAGGAGCAATGCATAACATCCATGTTCTTCCTAACAAAAGGTACTTGTGGGTTTCCTTGTGTCTAGCCCCAGCTTTGAAAAAATACCGGAGAGCTCAAAGCTAAGCTCTTAATAGGAGTAGGTATTCAACTTTGCAGGCTTTTTTATAAATTGGATCTGCATTTTTCTAAGCATTAAAAAAATATATATATTAAAATTAGCTATCTTATCTCCAGAATTGAACATCACAGAGATAAGCTACATAGCTGCTAGGCCTGCTTAAGCAGGCACTGCCAGGTGCCATAGGAGCATACATGCACACACAGAGAATTTTTGGTGGTTTGTTTTTGGGGTTTTTTTAACATTCTTTATTCAAACTGCAATCCAGTTAGTGTGCATCAGTGTCACTTACTTTTTAACCATAGCTGTGGGATGTTTCACCTGAGTTTAATTGTATGAAGCCTCGTTGAGTGGTAGCTGCAGATTAGAGTTAGACAGCTTTGTTCTGCCAGCAACTCTGTTGAAAAACACATCAGTTCTCATGTTCTTGTAAATAATTGGACAAAGCTGTCATATGATTAGGTTGTGGCTTTCCTTTTATTAGAATAATTAAAAAAAAAACAAAACCCCCACTTTTGGGGGGACTGTGATTCTGTATGTGAGATGCCACTTATGGCATTGGTTGGTCTGTTACACCTGTTGCATATTTGCTGTAATTATGTGAGTGTAGTTTTGTGTGGAATTTCTCCTTTGAAGTGCTGAATACTGAACAAGAGCAGATCCTCTTAAGTCTTCTACTATGGTGTGGTTTTGTGGCTTCGACAAACAATAGCTGAGGATGTGAAACTACACCTACAGCTGTAGCGTCAGACTGCTGAGCTCGCAGTGCTCAAAAGTTTCTGTTTAAATCCTTGTCTTTATAAATTAACTTCTCAAATGATTCATAGCCAAGCTAAGCTTTCCCAGGAATGCCTGTGTAGACTGACTCTTAATTTGCTTTGGAAAATGGTTGGGCTGCCTGCTCTCTGGGGAAGCAAAGAAAATAAAAGTCTTGGTGGAAAGTATCAAGAGGCATTTTAGTGTGATATTTACTATGACTTTAGCTTCTTAAATGTTTTTCAGTGGATTCAAGAAACAGTTCTTTTGAGGACCAAAAGCAGCTGGCTTTATTGGTTATGGAGACCTTGACAGTACTACTACAAGGATCAAACACAAATGCAGGTAAGTAGAGAGATTGCTGCCAAAATATGTATAAAAGAGTAACACAGAAAATCATGTCTTGACTTTCTGCCTTCAGACAAGTAATCAAACACACTGAAATACACTTTCTCTCTTGCCATGTTTTTCGAGTAAAGGAAATAGCATAATTTAGAGTGTATAAAATAAAGGAGTATAAAATAGTGGTTTAACTTGTGTTTTTTTTGCTTTTGTTTAATTGAAGGCAACCACCACACCCCATCACTCTGTAACAGTACTATAATAATCTGTAGTAGTGCTTTTAACACAGTTTGTGTATCAAAAAAATTAGCACGTAATTAGAAATGTAGTTCAGTGTTCAGTGTCACATCTTCTTAAATGTGATTAGCTATGCTTGCATTTTTAGTTAAAGATGGTTTTTTTTGATTCTTAAAGGCTTGTTCCCAGTCAGTATATATAAATAGGGCTCTGTTATGATTGTCCTCTTCTAAATCAGGCAGTTTTATATTATGCTCCATTAGCCAAGACTTAGTGATTTTGAAGTAGACAGTATGTGTATCTCATACTGGTAAAAGCTGTCTGAGAGATTGAAGTAGCAGACTGAGTAAGGAAGATAAATGTTTTTAAACCATTTGTTCTGTTATACAAAGAAGTAAGTGAGCAGGTGGGAGGGAACAGACTCCACCCTGATCTGGCCTTGGAGGCCATGAAACATCTTTGTTTTAGCAGGTTTTTTTCCTCTTTTTCAATTTTGACTGGTGTTTTCTTACTTCTGTTTTTGTTCATATAGTAGGAGAAACTACAGTCTTTGATAAATGTTTAAGAAAGAAATCTTGAAAATTTTCCAGCTTGGTTGATAGCTCACTGTTTAAATATCAGTTTCTGGGCTAATGACTTAAAGCTTGTAACATGTTTCCTTTCTGCTTTTTCCTGGGCAATTTCTTTGTTTAAATTTAGGCCCAGTGTTGGAGCATTGTCCAGTGTTGTCTGTTGTTTAATTCTTGCACTTGTTGTGTTGCATTTCAGCTTGTGGTTTCAAACCACTTTCAAAGATGGCTTTTGAATTCTGCCCACTGAGCGTTTATAGCATTTGC
Source organism: Lophotriccus pileatus (assembly GCA_035583135.1). Classification (NCBI taxonomy): domain Eukaryota; kingdom Metazoa; phylum Chordata; class Aves; order Passeriformes; family Tyrannidae; genus Lophotriccus; species Lophotriccus pileatus. The sequence continues at coordinate 12,785,032 of JAWWES010000133.1, forward strand.
CAGCTTGGCTTTGTCCACATTCTTGATAAGCAAATTCTTCATTCCATTAGGAAAGGCATTATTGATGGCACTTGAGCGAAGCAGAGATTGCTCCAATCAAGTGTTTCGATTAGTTTTACATTCTGTCTGTCAGGATTTTCACATAGACCATTTGGTTGGGTTGCTTGTGAGAAAACTGTGGATGACACTGCCAGAACCTTTACTGAAGCTGTTGTGTGTCTCCTTTACCACTTCCCTTTTGTTCCCCAAGCTACTCCTTCTGTCAAGGGAAAAAAACCCATCATTTTGATTTATTAGAGGATTCTGTTCTATGATGAACAGTAGCAAATTAATAGGCTGAAATAAGCAGGTTTTAGAGAGGAATTGGTATTGATTACAGGTGAATTGTATTTATCACTGATCTTTGGTTTTGCCAACATGCCAGTACATGGTTTTGCCATGTAAGAAAAGGCAGAATTAGAAACGAATGAGAAAGAAGTGGTATGAAGGTACATATAGGGGCTTTTATATAAGGAGAAATTTGCCAAACTAAAGCAAGCCTGAAACAGAAAAACCTTGGGATTGTTTGCTGTCTGAGGATGAATGAGAGTAGGTGATGTGTGTGTAAAGATAACACTTCTGAAAGACTAGAGCTGCGTCATATTTTAGAAGCAGCAAGTCTTGGTTCACAGCACTGGACCACATACCTGTGTAGCATCAGAATCTGTGGTACGTGAGCCTTGCTCTTGTGATGTATGGATGGTGATCCGACCGTGATAGCATCTACCTGACTTGTGACAAATCCTTGGCTGCTGTTAAGTGGCACTCCTGACCTCACCTAGGAAGCATGAATCAGCCATCAGTACCTCATTGGTACTTGTACTGAGTTAATGTCTGTGTTAATGCACGAGGGAGACAACACAGCATAGCGTAAAAGGCATCAGGACTTTGGGGCGACGCCACGGATGTTGTTTCTGAAGACTCTTGGAGAGCTCAAGCACCTCATTTCATCAGTAACTCTCCCAGTTTAGGAGTAGGACTGCCCTGCATCTACAAAATGAGTTGAGAAACCATTTCCCAATGTCTGTGCAGAGTGACTGGGATGTGGGCTCAGTGCCACTGTAGCCAGAGGCCAGCAGAGGTTATAGGTCATCACAGAGGCATAAGTAGACATTGTGCAGCCTTGCAGTATTCATACCACATTCAAAGCTTAGTTTCTGTTGTTCAGCCAGTGTCTCTGATAAGGTTTCCTGCATATTGCATAACTGCTAACCAAATTTCAACAGGAAATTTGGGTGTCCAGGCTCACACGGTTTTCTTGGATAGGTAAGAACCAACACCAAGAGTGGGAGAAGTAATCTTACTTCAGTCTCTCTGAAAACAGGAGACCTGACCCCTGAGGAGATCACTTTGCCTGGGAGGGGATGGAATCAGCTTAAGTGTCTCAGGGTCTGAGGCCTTTCTTTTCACACTAAGGCTGTATCTCATCCAAAGGACACAAGAGAAAGCAAAGAGACAGGAAGTGGGAAATACATAGGGATGCAAATGGGATTGTTTGTTTATGTATGTTAAAGGAAATAAACATTGTCTTACTTGTTAATCCTGAACTTGGTCATTTAAAGAGCCCTTTTGGTTTATGGTCACAACAAAAATGATCCTTTTTGATGCAGTAATGCAGCATTGACCCATTTCTCTACTGTGTTTTCATTTTCAGTAATTAACACAGGGCAGTGCTCTGGGTGCTGTTAGTGTACTAAACACACATAATGTATGTCATATATATTCCACTTCAGGTTTTATGATGTTTTCAGAATAAATCTTCAAATAATTTTCAGTTAATATTGCACATGTGTTGTTCTGAGTAGCCAGTAAGTTTGAAAATCATTATTTGACTTAAGCTTAATCTCTACAGAGATAAGTCTTGCCACAAGAAGACTTGTATAGAGTCCTACAAAGCTTGTGGATAGACAGAACCACTTCTCAACCAGTGCTCCTAGTTTGTTCATCTTGTCCAGAAACGGTCTTAGTTACATTTTTAGTTCATATTACATTTAGTTCATTGCTAAATGTAATATAAACGCTACTCTTAACCATCTTCACAAAAGTTGGAGGGCTTGGTATATTTTTTATATTATCCTGAGACTCTTTGAGCTTTAGCATGAAGAGAGTAACTACTGTTACTCTTGGAAAAACAGGATTATTGAGAAAATTCTTAGAACTGACCTCCATCCTTGTATTCAACACCCCTAATGAAAAATATTGTTAAAAGGCATTCAAATTCTATTTTTATTTGTGGCAGGAGAGGAAAGATAATAGTAAGTCACTAAATATCCATAAGGCTAAAACTCTGCCGTTCAGTCTCTAGAAATGAAAATAAACACCTTCTGCATTATTTTGTTGTCATTATTTGTTACTGATCATATTTTTCACACTCCTTATACTCTTACCCTCACCCCTCTTTCCGATTAGGTATTTTCAGGGAGTTTGGTGGCGCGAGATGTGTCCACAACATAGTGAAGTATCCGCAGTGCCGCCAGCATGCCCTGATGATCATCCAGCAGCTGGTGTTGTCACCGAGTGGAGAGGATGATATGGGCACCTTGTTGGGACTGATGCACTCGGCTCCACCTACGGAACTGCAGCTGAAAACAGACATCTTAAGGGTAAGTGAACTACTGTTCGTGATTCTTGCTCCTAAGACATTGTTTGAGAACAGAAAACACTGAGAAGGGGATGGGATTGAGTTGGACTATGTGGATGGTGTTTAGATACTGAATGTAGATCATCTCTGGAGCTGAAATGTGTACATTGGATCCATGATTTTTATTTTCTTCCATCTGTCTATGGTAGGTTTCATAATCAGAGGTGAAGGCTAGGGAGTGAGTATGTTTTTAATATCATCACTGGAATCAGTCTTAGTGGATAGGAAATGAGGTTCTACAGTTATGATAATCTTTCCTGGTGCGGTATTGTTCAGTTAAAAATAATGAGAATGTGTGGGGAGAAAAAAGCAAGCGTGTAACACATAAGCTTATTTTCAGTGCTGGCTTACTTTATTTTACCAATTTTTTAGCTATGAATGCTGAAGTAGTTAATATAAATGTAAGTTGTACTGATCATTGTAGAAGATAAAGCCAAAGAACTTGCACACTTAAGGAAAATAGTGAAAAGGGAGGGGAGTAAGGCTGTGAGTGGAGAAAGAAGCGAGAAAACTCTTATCTGATTCCTATTGTATTAGGGTTTTTGTCTAGTAATCTAGACCCAGAATTTCTTCTCAGAGTAGCTCGTGTTATTTTTGTAAATTGACATAATACCATTTATTTTAGGGTAGAAAAGTAGTAGTAAGTAAATGAGTCTTACTCATTTAGAGATCTCGGAGACATCTAGGTTTATCTCTGTTCAAAGGAGCTGTATAATTCTTTGGCAGATGAACAGCTTCATATTATTCCAAAAGACAGAAAGGAAAACTAGTAATAAAGTTATTCATTTGCGGTGTTTTGTCTAACAAGGTATTTAGTCATTTTTGAGTATGTGTTACTCACAATACTTAAGGGAAGAGAAAGGATATTGCAGTTCCCCAAAGGATTTAAAATAGAAAATCGGGGTTTCTGTCTTTCATGTGATCTGTTGTACTTGTCTTCCATCGGTGCTGTTTCAGAAGTTTTGGTTATGGAACTGACAGTCCAGAACAGTATAGTGATATGTCTCTTACTGTTTGTTCAGGTTTGTCAGGAGATGAGATCCTGCCTTCATAGGAATGACAGTCTACCTATTTCAGTACCCATCTTCTCAGTGCTTGCAAAAAATAGCAGCATGATTCTGAAGAAGTAAACTTTTGGTCATGGAAGACTCCCCACTAGCTTATTTTTGTGTATCAATGACATCTTTCTGTTGTTTATGATGCTTCCTATAAGAAATGTTTTCTTCTATATTCTACATTCATATGTGGGTCAAACTTCCCATGGCAGGTGGTTTTTTTTTTGTTTGTTTTTGGTTGTGTGGAGGAGCTTTTCCACTCCCAGGTTTCACAGATAAATGTGTATTATTCTCTAGTACCCAGGTTCGTGTATTTTCTGCTGTTTATACTGTGCCTTTGTATTTATTTGTTCAGCAAGTAAGGTTTTATCCACTTTTGTTTCTCACTCAGGCTTATTTTTAGACAGCAGCTCTTAGAATGAAGTCTCACTCAATTCAGAGATTTATAGAGGAAAGCTGAAACTTTTTCAGGCTAATTTTTTGCTGCCTGAATTCACTAACTGAATTGTTATGTTTGGGTGCTGTTCTGGCTTCATAGCTGCCAGGTGTTTCTGCATTGTAGATTTCTAGGAGACTTGTTTTAGGATGATTCAAGGTTTAGACTCCTCATTGATGCAAGCAGTCATTTGCCCACTCTTGTTTGAAATTGTTTGTGAAGTCTGATGGCACAGAAGATTCCTTTCCAACACTATAGTCTCCACCTTATCACTAAGAGAATTACCTGGGAATTTTGGGTTGCATTCTAGGCTTGGTCAAGTCTTTTCTGTTGACAGGTTTCTTTCTCCTTAATTTCTTATTTCTAAATTAGAGGCAATGCTCTACTTTCCCCTCCACTCTTTCTCTTTTTATTTTGTAAGCTTTTGAGTATGAGGGCTCCTGCAGTACAAAGTTGATCTGTGGAGACTTCAGACATTACCCAGTTCTGACAAATGACATGAGGATTTTGCTGGCACAACAGCGTTTTGTGAACAAAAACATTCCCGCCTTTTTCCAAGCTGTTTATAACGCTGCTGCCTTTTGTTGTTGTTGTTTCCCCGTTTTGATTGTTTGTTTTGTCCACAGGCCCTACTCCTGGTGCTGAGAGAAAGTCACCGCACAAGAACAGTTTTTAGGAAAGTTGGTGGATTTGTGTATGTCACATCTTTGCTCGTTGCTATGGAGAGATCTTTGTGCTCGCCTCCTAAGAATGGCTGGGAAAAAGTAAACCAGAATCAAGTGTTTGAACTGCTTCACACTGTGTTCTGCACATTGACTGCAGCAATGCGCTACGAGCCAGCCAACTCTCACTTCTTCAAAACAGAGATCCAGTATGAAAAACTGGCAGATGCTGTTCGATTACTTGGCTGCTTCTCAGACTTGAGAAAAATAAGTCCCTTGAATGTCTTCCCTTCAAATACACAACTGTTTCAAAGACTTTTGGACGATGACCTAATATCCCTGGATTCTGTTTCACCTACTCTCAGACACTGCAGCAAACTTTTTATTTACCTCTACAAGGTAGCAACAGATTCTTTTGACAGGTATGAACTTTGCTTCCCCCCCCACCCTTGCCTTTTTCTATCTTCTCACCCTACCTGCCCCTCCACCAGTGTTCCCCAAAATAGTTTTTTTTTAAATATCTTCATTGCAAGCTTTTATATTTTCATTTTGATCTATTTCTTTGTTATGTCACTCCAGTGAGGGGATTATAAGGTGTCAACATCTGACCAGATAATGACTTAGCTTGCTGGTGTTCTCCAGGGTATGCAGCATTATCTCTGGTGTTGAATGTTTTTGTCATGGCATCAGTTAAGATGGAGATACAAGTTTATGGTTAGATTTGATGCTGTGAAGCAGCCTGTTGGTTTATATAGGCAGGCAGGTTGTGTTACTGTACAGAACTACAAAATTTTTATGCTTTTATTAAGTCAAACGGAAAATTGGTTGTTGAATGTCACATCTTAACTTCACGTTTCCTTTAATACAGAACTTTAAGTGATTAGGTAACACTGTGATTGATTCAGAATCACAGAATCATTTAGGTTGGAAAACCATCTAAAAATCCAGTCTAACTGTATATCTAGCACTAACAAGTGCACCACTAAATCATGTCAGTAAGTGCCACATCTGCAGGTCTTTTAAAAACTTCCAGGGATGATGATTCCAGCCTTTCCCTGGGCAGCCTGTTCCAATGCTTGATAACCCTTTTGGTGAAGAAATTTTTCCAAATATCCAATCTTAACATCCCCTAGTTCAACTTGAGGCCACTTCCCCTTGCCTTATCGCTTGTTATCTGGGAGAAGAGATGAACGCTCTCCCTGCTACAACCATATCTCGTGTAGTTGTAGAGAGCAGTAATGTCTCCCTTGAGCCTCCTTGAGCAGTAATGTCTCCCTTGAGCCTCCTTTTCTCTTTGCTAACACATCAAGACTGACATCTTGTTTTAGACGGATTTGCATGTTCTTTAAACTTCTAGTCTGTAAATTACTGGTTTTTAAAACACAAATGTGTGTCTTAAAGTTGATTGGAAATGACAGCAAAACTTGGTGAAGTATATGTTGAAGTTTGGCTTGTCTTAAAGTGGCTTTTGCCCTTAATTTATCTTAATTTGTACCTTAATTTAAGGTACAAAATAGTAAAATGCAGACCTAAGCTTCGTATCTGGGACCTTTGAAGCTTCTGCACCTCCAGCTGTTGAATGCATATGACTTTGTTTTGATCAGATGGACTATCTAGTTAGTCAGTCTGATTTTTCCAAGTATTGAAGGTAGGGCTGTGTATGTTGATACATTAACAGAGCTGTGAGTTAAAACTCAATGACTAGTAAAGTACAGACTTGATGCTTTTGCTGTGAACAATTTGCCACCAAAGCAGCAAATCTTAATGCTTTTTCTTCTTTAAAAAAAAAAGAAATACCAAAAAACCCAACATTCTTCCTCCCCCCACTCAAAACAAAATTAAAAACCAACTACAGACGTCGATTTATTTGATCTCATTTTAAATTATTATTAAAACATTCAGATAGTGGGAGGAAAATTTGTATTAAGATTGTGTTACACATCCTGTAGAAGTTATGACACTGGCTCACGGTAGAGAATGAGGAAACAGTGGGGTAAGTAAATCCCATGGTGATGTTGCTTAAGATACCCTAAGTTCCTTTTTGGGTTTTTTGGCTGTTCTTTTCAGTGACTGCATTCTTCCTGCTTTTTTAAATTTCCTGATCATCATTCATTGTAAAGTTTACATTGACTTTATTTCTTAGCCCTTTTGGTTATACCTAATTTACTGAGGCTTTACTTTCTCCTCTGAATTTCTGCTGTTTAACACTGGAAGATGTTCTGCTTTACCAGTGTTAGTAGATCTCTGCAGAGCAGTGAACAAGCACTGCAGAGTCATTCCACAAGAGCAGTACAGGCTTTGCATGTCTGGATGTTTACCTGATGCTGTCATTCCATAGCGTCCTGTGTCGTCCGTGTTGTTTCTGCAGAATGGATCCTAGTGAAGATTTTACTGGTGCTTTTGTAAAACTAACAAGCTTATGTATGTATCACCTCTGGTTTCTTCTCTAACCTCTCTGTCCTACCCCTGTCTGTTTTGTCTGTAGTCGTGCAGAACAGATCCCTCCTTGCCTGACAAATGAGACTTCTCTCCCCTCTCCTTGGGGTACGCCAGCTTTGTCCAGGAAAAGGTACCGACCCTTCAAAGAGAAGTTGATCTCGCTTCTAATTTCTCTCTCACTGTTGTGTTTCTTGGTTTGCTGGGGAGGGAGGGGCAGTTCTCTCAAGCTGCAGTTTTTTTCTGAGGTGTGCATTTTCACTTGTGTGTTTACTCAATAAAAGAAATGTAAGGGCATGTTTCATATCACACAGTAGAGGTGTCTCCAGACTTCCAAAGCACTAAAAGTTAGGTTCATGATTCAAAACCAAGCAAGGCCTAGCATAAGAAATTATCTAAGGCAATATACATGATACTCTCACGAGCAGTTCAAAGACACTCAGACTAAGCTTGTAGATCAGAGAATACAGCAGGATTTATTTTTCTCGACTAATTTTTCAAGAAAAGGTATTTTCAGTAGGAAAGTGGATGGCTTGTTACAGTGCTCATTTGTTAGTAATTGTACAGAATAAAAAGTAAGGAATGAGCCTGTCAGTACTTGACTACCAAATGATTAGAGACGTGTTAAATTAAAAGGTTTGGAAAGAAAGCACAAATGGCACAATTCAGAAATCCTAGTACCCACTTCCATTCCCAAGCTACTGTCTTTTCTTATGCATCTTAATGTGTCTGGTAGATTTATTTTTTTTTTTAAATAAAGATTACTGTTCAAACAACAGTGTTACTTACAGGCTTGTGCAAATGATGAAAAGATTTTTTCCGGAGTCCCCAGGGAAGCGAGCAACCCTTTACCATCTGAAGATGTAGGTTAGGCAGAGATTTGCTTTTGAAAGCTAAAAAGACATTTGGAAGACTCGGAGTTCTCTGAGATACAGGTGCCATGTGTGGAAAATACACATATTTTTGCCTGGTGTATTGCTTAAAATAAGCCATCAAGTTTCATGTTTGGAATGTAAAATATTTTGCAAAGGGAATCAACCAAAGATGCTTTTGGAAGCTACTTTGAAAGAAATGTTGATACTCGAGCAGGTTAGTAAAGAGAACCCTTTTTCTGTCTTGCTGAGTGTTGTTACCCGAGTCATACCTGGGTATTCTACAGGGAGCGGCTTGGACAGCACCACCTTCACATTAATCCAGAACCTCTTAGACTGCCACTTCCTTTCTTTTCTAACACTGAGGCATTTAGGAACAAACGTTTTAATTTACAGAGGAAAAAAAAAACCCTTAGCTGCCAAACTCCTTTCCCTCTCATTTACTCTGAAGAAGCTTGAAAGAAAACAGGATTTCTTAGGGAGGCTCTCTACAGCTTCACCCCTGATACTAACCTCTAGTTTTACAGATTTCCCTCTCCTGTACTACATTTTGCTGTTCTTCCAGGCGTAACAGGTATGGCTGCTGAGGTTCACTGAATTACTCCAACACATGGATATGCAAAGGCTTGCAGCAGAACACACACAATGCCTGCCAAACAGGAGCTGATTCCAGGGTGTAATGAATAAAGAGTGCCAGATGGGTTGTTGACACAGCCTGATAATTAAAATATAAATATAGCTATATGTGAATAGATAAAGTAGGCTTCCCAAGTTTTTTGTAGTACTGAAAAAGAAAGCAGTTATTTGAAAACCCGAGGCAAAGATTGGGCAATTTAAAAAGTCATTATCCCTGTGGGGTGCCTTGAGCAATTCAGGTAAGCACCAGTATAGTAATGTAGGTACTTGCTGGGGTAAAGAGTGCCTTGGAAAGGGATTTTCACAAACAAAAAAGGACTTCGGATTGTAACAAATTGTGTAAGACTCAGAACAAAAGTGGACAGAAATGATCATGCTGGCCTGGGTGACTTTTCAAATAGTTTCTGTAAAAGCATGTTTTGAAGTGAAAAAATAGGACCAGGCTTTCCAAAAAGCTGTTTTGTTTGAACAGCTGTCTGCTTTTTCACAGTTGTTCAGCATCATGTTTGTCATTCCTAGTGAATTCAGTGCCAGTAGCTGGGATCTTTCTACTTTCAAAAATAAGCAGCTTGGGGTTTGTGGTACAGTGTTATTTTTTTCCTTCTAAATGTCAGACACGGTCAGAGTCTGTCAGAGTTGACTCTTCTGAGAGAAGTGTTTGCTCTTCTCTTAGTGTTTTCTGTCTCCTTTACTTTGCATCCCTGGGATCTCCCTTGCTGTTGTGGCCTGGTTTTCTCCCTTTTGACTTGTAAGACAGGTGCCTGAGGTAGAGCTCTGTGGTGTTTGGCTGAAAGAGCAAGCAGACACTGTGCACACAAATAATTCTTATAAATAAAAATAGTACAGTTCTGGTTGTGCACACAGTCTAGAACAGTTTTGTTTGCACTGATATGGTAATACTCTCAGACATGTCTGCCACTTCTCAAAGCTGTATTTCCCTATGGACTGTTGCCCTCCAAGTGTTATCCTTTATGGAAGCAGAGCAAGGAGGACTCCTGCAGCACAGGGATTGGGATGGAAGTATATGGCTGTCTGCCCTGTTACCTGGAATGCTTTATTCTTCCACACCTGTATAATTTTAATCAAGAACTACAGCTTTTTCAGCTGTTTGATTGTTGTAAATTTTGGCAGAAATAAACTTACCTTGACAGGACGTTCTCTTTTTTTTTTTTTTTTTTTTTTTTTTTTTTTTTTTTTTTTGAGAGGATACTTTGAGCCTGACAGGATGAAGTAGAGAACAGAATGTAGGTTTGACTTTGCAGTACTCTTAGCCATTGTTTTTAGAAGGTTTGGATGGTGATTACTCTTGGCAAAACATATACCAAAGGTTTATGTACAGTAAATCTTATTTTTGTCTTTGCAGGTGAAAATGTTGTTGTCATTCTTATCAAGAATTGTAATTAATTATATAACTAAAGTTTTAAGTTTTCTTCAATTATATTCTTTGTTAAATTAGACGGATCTGTGTGTCATCTTCAGTACACTGTCTTTTTCCATTGTCCACTTCTTTTCTTCTTCCCTAAAGGGGTCATATGAAGAATGTAGGAGCATGGCTAAATTAATTTATTGCAGGTCCCTCACTGGCCTATAGACCTATAACATGCAGTTAATATTTTGGCAGAATTTTGTAGTACCTGTTTTCTCTTTTCTGCCTAGAGATATCTTTATGAACTGGTGGGGATTTTTTTCTCCCCTTGTATTGATACAAGTACTCCTTATGTGGAAAAACTAAATACATAAGATATTTTAAAATTACATGGAAAACTTACAGTAATATATGCATTAAGGACATGACAGAAAGCCTAGTCTTGAATGTATTTCCTTTTCAGTTGTGTGTAGTGTTGCAGTCCAGGCAGTTTGAAACCAGAATCACATTCGTGTTTGTGAATCACACTAAGCAATGGCTCGGGTTTTTATTATGCTCTCCCTGTTACTACTGTGTTATAACCTCACAATGTACCTAATGAGTTGAATGTGACAGTGTAAATCAGCAGGCTGAGAAGTAAAATTTGTGCTTAAAAGTGGACAGAAGCTTTATCTTCAGGAATGTGTTGGAGAATGGAATGTCACTAGACTGAAGAGTGTTTTTAAATATAAATGGATATTTACTTTTTAAACTGCATCTGTAAAACTTTCATTGAGATGCTCAAGGTGATACTGGAAAGAGGGAGCAGTTTTCTCCTTCAGATGAAGAGCAGTGCTTTTAGGATTGCATTTCAATCTCTGCATTAAGGGAGAGAAAAGACTTGAGATAACCTCTCTGTGATAGTATTATCAGTTGTTATGCTTCCCTTAATGCAATTTTACTTTAAAAGAGACAAATCTTCCTTACCTGCCAGATGTTTCAATCAATGGATCTGATAGAGAAGTTTAGGAAATTAATGGCTAAGGGTTTATAAAAAGCACTAGAAAAATTCATTTGGGCAGATCTTTTTCTTAGTAGTTGGTTACAAGAGAATTGCCATACTATTTCATGTTTGCTGTAAGCATTAGCTGAATGAGTAAAGCATCAGTAATTTAATTTTTTGTTAAAAATTCTCTTTTAAAGAGTACTCTTAGATTGTTCAGGTGCCAAACTTTTCACTAGGAATACTTTTATTGGAACATTATTTACTGAACCTGTTTTTCAGCCAGCACAAGAAGATTGTGCTGTACTTCCTAATGCCATCTTAGGCTAAATAATCCACTGTCTCAGCCTTCCCCCACATATATATTTCTTGCTGAGTGGGTGGACTGTATATGTGTGTTTAGAATAGAATTGCATTTGCAGCACTCCTTATCTCCAATCTATGTCCTCTTTTTCCCAGGAGAAGAGATTGCCTCCTTGGAAGTGTCTTAATGGGTGAGGCAGAGCAAGTCTCCAGGTGTTACTTGTGTTAGGGTTCAGATAAATCTCTCTCACTGAGAAAAGAAGAGAGGAAATGCCTCTTTCAACTGATTTGATAAAAAGAGACACTTTTTGGCTGGATCAAGTTCTTGTAAAACAGAAGGCAATATGCGATCGTCAAGGAAAATTGTTACACAGATTTTTTTTCTATTTCATCTTACAAATAAGTGTTTATGACAAATACTAGGAGAATATGGGTGGTTTGGGTTGAGGTTTTTCTGGTTTGTGGGTTTTTTTTGTTGTGGGTTTTTGGGGGGAACGGTTGATGTGGGGTTTTTTTCCGTTTGTTTTTTGTACTGTTTTTTTTTGAGGTAAGCATGAACCTTTTGATTCCTCTTTTACTTCTAAAGTACAGTCTTGAAAGCATAGCTCAGTAAGATGCTCGTGCTGTTTGTGTATTGAGCCTCATGCTGAAAGAAGAATGGCATCAAGCTGATACCTCCAAGAGTTTCAATGGGGAACATGTCTGAAGTTCTCAGGACAAGTCATTGCTTCTAAGTCAGTGTGTCAAAGCCTCTTTTGCCTAGATCAGACTAAAGCACCTTAATGTGAAACTAAATTGCCATATCAGTCATGGAAAAGACTGAGAGCATATGGATTGCTGGCACGAGTACCCACAGGAACCACCTTTCTGTTCCCAGAGCTGACTGGCAATTGCGGACAATTTTGTGATAACGAGTTTTATAATCAATTGCTAATGAAAAACAAACGGAGAGAAACATTCAAAGCTGAATTCACCCCTCAGAACAGGAGCAGTGGCAGGTTGTATGCTGCAGTTGTTGTGTGCTGCCACTGCAACTAGAATAAAAAGAGAGAGGCAATAAAGGCAACCTCCAAGTTCTTCAAACTGTGTAGCACCTGAGGAGGAGAGGAGACTTCAGAGTTCCGGAACAGTTGAGAAATTGAAACCCTTCCAGGCTGTCTTTAGGGAAACATGCCCTACAGGTTTGACGAGAGGAACACGCTTGGTCTAATTGAGTGAAGAGAAAGGAAAAGGGAGTAAATTCTATAGGCCAGTACAATTTTACAACTGTAATTTAACAGAGCTCATAATAGATGGGTGTTGTAACCATGGGATGTTTTCTGTCCTGCAGGCACGCATATCATTCTGTTTCAACACCTCCTGTTTGCCCTCAGAAAAACATAGCTGATGTGAAACTCCAAACAGGAGCCACGTCCATACAAAGCTCTGATGCGGTCATTATTCACCCTGGTGCTATGCTTGCAATGCTGGATCTTCTGGCCTCTGTTGGATCAGCTACACACCCAGAGGTAGGGAAAAAAATTCTGTGGTCTTCAAGCTTTGAGAGTGACCGGGAAAAAGGATGGCTGTGGGAAATAGGAAAGCTGATCATGTCCTCTCATTTTGTGCTGAAAAACTAATATATTTCACAGATTGTTTAAGTTGAATGACTGGTGACATAGAGACCTGATAGGAATTATTTTATTTCATAGGCTTTGTTTTGTTTATCTCTTTTAAACTCCTGTCAGCAGTGTAAATTTAAAGAAAGGTCTGAAGTGGCCGTCAGATATGTTTCCAAGCCCTGGGATTAATTCATGTTTTCTCTGATGTATCAGGTGTTACTGCACAGTATGAGGAGGATGCAGGATTGAGTGTTATAGCTTGGGGCATATGTGCTGTTTGCTTATATCTTAGATTTTGTAGATATTATGATGATGGCAGGGAGCAGAATGAAGCTCCTACAATCAAAGGGGAAGTGATGAGCAACCTGGTACACCACTGAGACACACACACAAGTCTGTGGGGCTGATGGGATCTTCCCAAGGGTACTGATGGAGCTGGTGGAAGGGCTCACTAAGCCTTCCATCATCTATCAGCAGTGCACCCTGTTCAGCTTGTGAGTGACACCAAGTTGGGTGGGAGTGTTGATCTGCTGAAAGGTAGGAAGGCTTTGCAGAGGGACCTGGACAGGCTGGATCAATGGGCTGAGGCTAAAGGTTTGAGGTTCAACAAGGCCAAATGCCCAGTCCTGCCCTTAGGTCACAACAGCCTCATGCAATGCTACAGGCTGGGGGAAGAGTGGCTGGAAGTGTGGTGGAAAAGGACCTGGGGGTGCTGGTCGACAGCCAACTGTGTGCCCAGGTGGCCAAGAAGGCCAATGGCATCCTGGCCTGGATCAGGAATAGGATGGCCAGCAGGACTGGGGAAGTGATCATCCCCTCTGTACTCAGCACTGGTGAGGTCATACCCCAAATTCTGTGTTCGGTTTGGGCCCCTCACTACCAGAAGGACAACACGGTGCTGGAGTGTGTCCAGAGAAGGGCAACAAGGCTGGGGAAGGGTCTGGAGCAAAAATCTGGTGAGGAGTGGCTTAGGGAGCTATTGTTGTTTAGCCTGGAGAAAGGGAGGCTCAGGGGAGACTTTATCTCTACAACTACCTGAAAGGAGATTGTAGCAAGGTGGGGGTCAGTCTCAACAAGTCAAACCAAATGATAAGTAAATGGCCTCAAGTTGTGCCAGGGAAGGTCTAGGTTGGATATTAGGAAAAATGTGTTCACCAAAAGGGTTGTCAAGCATTGGAACAGGCTGCCCAGGTGTTTAAAAGATGTGTAGATGTGGCATTTGGGAACATGGTTTAGTGGTGGACATGGCAGTGCTGATCTTTTCCAACATAAATGGTTATGTTTCTATATTAAGTTACTAGGTCACAAAAATGAAAGTTCTTAGTTCTCTCCAAGCACTTAGAATTTCCAAATTGATTCTCTTTTCTGGTGAAAAGTAGAGATGAATTGTTTTTCTTGACAGTATTTGTGATGATCTTTCATTATAACTTAGTACCCTTTTTTGTGAAGTATGTTTCTTCACACAGACACCCCCCCACACACACACAAAACACACACGTGCATGCACATATAGGTCATTTTGGGCAGTTATTGGTAATGGTAGTTTTCCTGTTCTTTATTACGCATAAGGCCTTTATTTTATTTCCCTTTTCAGTTTGCACTTCTCAAATTTTGTGCTGTTCTTGTTTTCAGCATGCACTGGATCTCCAGCTGGCAGTGGCAAACATCCTGCAGTCTCTTGTGCACACAGAGAGAAACCAGCAAGTCATGTGCGAAGCCGGGCTCCATGCACGACTTCTGCAGAGATGCAGCGCTGCTCTGGCAGATGAGGACCACTCACTGCATCCACCACTCCAAAGGATGTTTGAAAGGCTGGCCTCCCAGGCTCTGCAGCCGATGGTGTTGAGGTCAGAAGCAGCCCCCTGCAGCCCCCTGCCCGCGCTGTCACTGGCTGACTGTAAATGGCTTGAAGTGTAGAGAGCCTAAGTGACCTGATACGGTAGTTGATAGCATAAGATCCCATTTTAATTTCTCATCAAATAGACTGTCTCGCTTCTGTTAATCAGCATGTAACCCTGGAGACATTGGTATTTTTGGAAAGAAGGGAGATGTACGGAGCTGGGAGGTCTGGTGTTTCTCCCAGAGATTGTACTGAAGTTAAATGATTGTTTTCTTCCTGCAAATCTTGAGAGGATATCAAAAATGCCATTCTTGGCCATGTCCTCAGGAAGAGGAAATATGAGGATGGATTTCTTGACTTTGCTGTGCGATGCTAAATAGCTCAGATTAGAAAAACTTCAGGCCAGCACTTTTATTTACAACTTTTTTTCTGTGAAGGGAATGCAGGAATGTGATAGAAAAGGTGTCTGGAAAAATCTGGGGATGCATAGATTTAGCAAGTTTATCTGTCTGTGTAAAAGCAAGCTTGAAAAGTTTGTGAGCATATTATGAATCATTTGTTAAATGCTCACACAGCTGAATGATGGTTTGGATTGATGCTTGTTAGATTCTGGGGAGACCTTCTTGAGGCCTTTCAACGTGAGAAGAAAGCTTACAATTACAACAGGGAGAGGCTTCTTACCAGGGCCCATAGTGACAGGACCAGGGCCATGAGTTTTAAACTGAAAGAGGCTGGATTTAGACTGAGCATAAGGAAGACATTTTTTACAGTGTGGTTGGTGAGACACTGGAAAAGCTTGTCCAGAGAAGCTGTGAGTGCCCCATCATTGGAATTGTTCAAGGTCAGGTTGGAAGGAGCTTTGAGCAAATCAGTATAAGCCCAGCCCACAGCAGAGTGCTTAGACTAGGTGACCTTTAAAGGTCCCTTCCAACCCAAACCATCCTGTGATTCTGTGATCTCAGCTGTAATAAGGAACTTAATTGTATTATCTCCTGTGGATTGCTGGCTGGCTGACCTGCAGCCAGGACAGCTGCTTGGTTCACCTCAGTGGCATGTAGCTGTGTCAGAAGTGGTTCTGCAAGTGGACTTGCTGCTTTCAACATCACAGACCTTAGGCTTCTCCAAGCATTGATACCAGTAGCCTAGGTAGTTGTATATATAGATAATATTGTTATCTACAGGTGCAGATGTTGATAACTGTGAAATTATTCCCCCAACAAAACAAGACACAGGGATAAAACAAAGCTGAGGTCACCTATTTCAGCCTGTGTTCTGCCTCTCCAGAGGAGTTCATCTTGCTGAACATGCACTGAGTGCCCTGATATTCTCCTATGGGGTGCAGCAGCCTCCTACCAAGCCTTTGGAATGAAGAGAAGGAAATTATAAACTTTATCAAAATTGTTTGATTAGTTAAAATAATATCAACTTTTTAGACCGTTTATTCAAACAATAAATGGTTTTGAATGGATTGAATATATTTCTTTTGATTATGCATTGGTTTATTTTCTTACTTGAAAGTTATGTTCATTGCAAGTAATTACTGTCTTTCCAAAAAAGATGGGTTTAGATTTGTTGCAATTATCGACAAATAAATAGACAAAATGATTTGCAAATTTGTTTATTCTCTTTCTTAGGGAGTTTTTACGCTTGGGAAATCCTTTGAATTGCGGAGCCTGGGACAAAAAGCTGTTGAAGCAGTACCGAGTGCACAAGCCCAGCTCACTGAGCTTTGAACCAGAAATGAGAAGTAGGTGCTGAAGTGCTAAAAATTTGTGTAAAGAATGCTTCTCTTATATCCCCCAATTGCTTACTTATGTAAAATCTGTAGATAACCATCCATAGAAACCTAATTTCACCCCAGGTTTGTATGAATGTGAAATCATCAGAACAGTTTGATTGGAAAAGTTCTGAAAGCAGAGGGAATGTAGTATTTTTATTTAATGCATATCCAGGAAAGTGATTATCATTTCTTATTTTAGGAACAGTACTGTTTAATATGGTAGTAGTTTGTTTTTAAGTCTAGAGTAGATCCTGCATTTGTAGATATTTAACATTATTTTTTCTCAGATCCTTTCATGTGTACATCATATGTCATTAAACCTGTGTCGTATCATCCTCTCATGGGTTCAGTAAGGTGTCAGATACAATAACTGCACTCTCTCCATGAGGTGTTCACGTACTGTAGGAGAGTTTCAGTAAATTATAATACAAAGAAATTATTGAAAAGTTTCCAAAGCATGTGATACTTATTTCTATGTGTCATCTTAGTCATTGTATGGTTCATTGTAATACATGGTTAAAAATTCCTTAGTTGAAATGTTTGAATTACTTAAAAAGGAATTAGGATGTATCCTAGATGGTGTCGATTAAGCATTAAATAATGAAATAAATAGACTAAATTAATTAACTGAATTCATGTTGTATCACTGTGTTCAGTATATTTTAGAAGAGGAGAGAAGAAGAGATTCAACTTATCCCTCGGCGAGAGCTTTAATTAGTTAGCTACATTAGGGACACTTTGTGGACATTAGGAAATGGGACGGCCTCTTGGCTCAGTTTTTTAGCTTTACCACAAACATTCCATATTATATTACACAAGATGCTCATCTTTCTGCCTGGGTCAAGTGTTTTTATAATGAAAGCTATGCTTCCCAACTCATTACCTTCTGAGAGGCTGGACTAGTAGACGATGATTGACAATTCAACTACTGCATCTGAAGCAGTACTTGAAAAGTCCAAACACAGTCTGAAAAGGCCTCCCTTTTGCAATGGTGTGTTGTTTCTTGGCTTCCACTGTAGATAGCATGGTTACCTCAATGGAAGGTCTGGGTTCTGACAGCGTCTTCGGCATGCACGAAGACAGCCACTACCGGATAAGCAAGAGCCTGCTCAAGCCGGCAGAAGGGAGCACAGTACCCCTGACGAGAGTGAAGTGTTTGGTCTCCATGACAACCCCACATGATATCAGGCTTCACGGATCATCGGTCACGCCGGCATTCATCGAGTTTGACACGTCTCTTGAAGGGTTCGGGTAAGGTCCTGCGGTGCTCTCAGATAACATGGGGCACGCTGCAATGCTGTGCTACTTTCTTTGTTTTCAGAGGAATACTTGTAATTTTTAATGGACTGTTTGCAAGAAAGGAGCGAATAAGTCCTTTAAAGAAGAGAAAGGAATGCTTCGAGTCACATAAGTTCATTCTCACTCAATAATGCCTTGAGAGCAAATGCTTGCCATGTATGAAAGTAGAAGTAGGTATGTGTTTAAACATTGATAGGACCCTCTCAGTTCTAGGTTTCACGTGCCTTTTAAAATGAAGGAATGCTTATATACCTTTGAAGGATTGCTGGGATTTACGTATGACATTTGGATGGCCCAGTTGTTCTGAGGTCCACCTAAAATTGCTGAAGAACTTGGAAACATGGAAGTGGGCAAATCAGAAATACAAGTAAAGCAGATAAGGCAGCTATGATGAGTTAAAATAACTGAAAAATGTAGTATTAACTGGAGGCAGAGCCCAAATATCATGCTTAACTCATTTTTTTAATTTTTGCACCCAGTATCACTGTTTTTCCCTCTCTAATAAACACCTACTGAATGAAGCACTTTATGAGGATCATGTAATATGATTTAACTTGACTGTTCAGAAGATTAAAACATGACACTATTCTTAGCATCTGTTTAAGGAAAATGGTTTGTCTTTTTGGTTATAAAAATTGAATAGAAAACTCTGAATATTTAGGAGCTCTGCTACTCTTCATTCTTTTCTCAGCTTTGCAAAGCAAGATTGCAACACCCATTTTGCATCTAGTCTTCATATCCAATATAGTCAGGGCCAGACTGGTTTTTTTATAACAAATGGTACTCTAAGCTCTGTTCTACATCCTTCATAAGAGAAGAGAAAATGCTTGGGACCTAAGAACAACTTGCAATAAGCTGGCAAAATTAATTGTCACTGTCATTGCTTCTAGAGATTTTTAGGTGCTAGTAATGTGTCCAAAAGTAACTCACATAATGCAGCTGTGACTTCTTGTAGTTTCAGCAAGTCACCTAAGAAGGCTGCTGTAATCACTTAAAAAAAAATCTAAACCTTCTTAGTTTGTTTTTAGGTGCTGGGAAGTTTCATGAAATCCACAGTTAGTGGACCCTTGCAAGTTACCTGCTTAGAGAGAACTTGCTTGTAGTACCATTGACCATGGGGAATTCACCCAGAGAACAACATTTTCAAGAGGGAGGAAGAAGTATATAATGACAACTGTAGTCCTAACGAAGATAGTTGTGACCAGAACCCTGGATTGTTGTTACTTTTGGGATGAGTGGTCAAGTTAACTGTATAGAGAGAACAAAATAACTCCTAGCGCTGTCAGGCAAATCAGCTACCCTATACTTAAACTGGTGTAGATGTCAACAAAGTGATAACTCTCAACAAGTGGAAGAGCCATCATCTTTCCTCCAGTAGGACTATCTGTATACACTGGAAGCTAAACTCCTGTGGTCATTCACTCCATCTCAGATAGGTTGATCAGTGAAACTGAGCTCTTCTGGTACCTATGGGAGGGACTCCTTATATTGTTTTCTGTTGTGTCCACAGCATCAGTGGCTGTTCTAAGGACCAAGAGCTCTTTGTGCAGGAGGTAATTTGGCCTCACAAGGAGGCTCTGCTTCTCACAAGGAGCAATCTTGAGAATTCATTTCTATTTTTCATTAATACATAAAGTCATGAGGAGTGTGTGCTTATAGTATATTTTCCTAGGCTGTATTTTGTTTGTAATGAACTCTGCTTATATTGACTTCCATAAAATCTGGTGTGTTGCCGGTCTTCTGTTTAACAGCTGCCTGTTCTTGCCAAGTTTGGCTCCCCACAATGCACCTACAAATAACGCTGTTACGACAGGACTTGTTGATGGTGCTGTTGTTAGCGGAATTGGAACTGGTAAGTACTCAAGTATGACTGTCAACAGTGTTTTGTATCTGATGTTTAGTTCTCCTGTGTCTTTGTTAGTCATGAAGTTGGTGTTGGACACTGTGCACTCATAATTGAGAACTTCTTGTGTCTTTTTTTGTCTGTGTGTTTTTGCCCCCAGGGCAATGAAAAGTAATATAAAATATAAACCTGTGATTGCTTTGAAACACAAGGCTTTCAGCGGGTGAAATTGTAATCAAGCAAAGCATATGAATAATGAACCCAGATGTGTTAAGAAAAAGTTGAGGTAGTAGTGTGAAGAGCATAGGAAACATGGAATTAATTATGATGCTGTACTTGTGACTTCGTTTTGCTGAATTCTTGACTGCATTTATTACAGGTGTAATTGCACACATCATCCCAAAAATCTCATCTAAATTGTTTGCTTTTACATGTTGTTATAGGCTGTTCACCCCACAGGAACCTGGTGTGCTGCGGGATTATTTGAATGTGGTCACTTAGTTAAAAAAAGGTGTTAAGTCTAAAAACTAAGCTGAAGGTTTAAACCTGCAGTAAGACAGAATTCATGGTAGCACCCTAGGAGATGAAATAGAGTCAGATGTTTGTGGTGGAGAGATACTCCTCAACAGAGACTTCTTTGGCAAGTCACACCTATGGAAGAAGCACATCATCATATTAGCCATTTCTGAGTGCCTGATCCTTCTCCACTTTTTTAGTCTAGGGAACTGAAACTGGGTTGCTGTGAACAAACACAGCTTCAGAGTTGAGTTGGTTTTTTTTTTTAGAATAGGGAGGAATAATGGGCAATTCTTACTTTACTTTGTTTTGAGAGAAACCCCTCTGAGCTAGCTTTATGTGGCTTTTTCTTCAAACTTGAGCCAGAAATGTAAAAAGTAACACTGAAGTCCAGGAAGGAAAAGTTTGAGAAGGCACAGCTGGTGTCAGATATGGAAAAAAGGAACAAGTAGATATCCTAGGTACTACCTACTGCAGCTGTGTAATGGGCTTTCTTTTTTGGTTTTAGGTGAAAGATTTTTCCCACCACCATCTGGTTTAAGCTACTCAACTTGGTTTTGCATTGAACATTTTAGTACCCCTCCTAATAACCATCCTGTGAGACTTCTGACTGTAGTGCGTCGTGCAAACTCCTCGGAGCAGCATTACGTATGCCTTGCCATTGTCCTCTCGGCAAAGGACCGGTCACTGATTGTTTCAACTAAAGAAGAATTGCTTCAAAATTATGGTAAGAGTTGTGTCATGTCATCAGCTAACGCTGACAATATTAGGGGGATGCTACAGCAAGTTTATTTTAAACCAGGTATCAAGAAGAATCGTGCCGTCTGCAACTTCCTTGCAGTTTCACCAATTCCTAGTGAGTTTTGACAGTGGAAAAATGCAAAATTTGATCATTCATGTAGAAATTTAGGGAGCTTTTATAATTTCCAAATAAGATGTCTGTATATAAAGAAAAAAATTTGTCCAAGTAGTATGTATTCATCATGTTATGGTTTTGAAAGGTTTTTGACTTTTACTTACCTTGTGTTGTTTGTTTTAGACATCATCTCTTGAGGTGTAAATTTTAACTGTCTTCTCTTTGAAGAAGTTTGGAAATATTTTGAAGGGTTTTTCAGTCTGGATAGTCCAAACACTGGAGGGCTGTTTGAAGGCAATCATTCATTTCATGTTTTAATGCTGTGGTCAGTTTTCAGAACAGTTTGTAGCTTCAGTCAGTATCTGTGACGAGAGGTGCTATTACAAGAGATCTAGGTGAAGACCTAGGTGAAGCAGTAAATCTGCTAGAGAGCACTGTCAGTGCAGTCAGAGGCTTCAGAATTATCCATCTCCTGTCTCCTGCCTAGTCCTCCATCAGAGCTTCCAAAAGTGGTCAGTTTTGACAGGCCAGTTTACACAGTGAGCCTATGGAGGGAGTTGAGAGGAGCAGGGCAGCCTTCTGCACGTGTTTCAGTCTTCTTCACCAGACCAACACAATGGGTTACAAGTGGTTATTGAAAATCTGCTTCTGCTTCTGTTCTTTCTTTTTGAATAGCAGGCACTAAAAAAGAATTTATACAACTGTTATTATTAAAAAAGGCCAAAACAACACAAACAGTTGGACTGTTACCAAGAAAATAAGGAATATTCTGTAAGCAGACATTCACATCCTTAATGGCAGCAGTCTCCCTCAGTAGAACTCAAATTCAAAATCTGAAACTTGAGAGCTGAAAACCCATAGTATGAAGGAGGAATTAAACTCGTTAAATTACAAAGATACTGACAGTGTTTTCTTTCTCAGAAGAGTGAATTCTTAGAAAATGAAACAAGTTTATCTTCATATTAACTGCTTTTGACTGCAGTGGTGCTGTAGATCATATATTTTTAGTTTGTAAGCCCTTGCTATCTAACTCCTTGAAAGAGATTGGATTTGAAGAGGCTTTGTCATAGAGATCCAAAGGTGTCCACTTAAAGACTTTTTTAATTGGACCAGGATACTTTGCTTTACTTGAGTGCTACTCTGTTGTGGCTAAATCATAATTGGTGGTATTACCATCAATGCTGAGCAGGTGAGTGAGTACCTGAGGAACTGAGATGACAGGCCCACCAACACAAGGACTGGAAGTGCTGACAGCCTATTGTATGAATAGATGAGGTGGTTTAAGAACTGAGTAAGCAAGAATTATTCTCAAAGATGTTTTGCTGAGAAAAAACTTGAGATTAATTTTGTATCTGAAAGTTAGTTCCAAGTATTCTGCTTTTATCATTTTCCTTGTGCTATTTCTAAAGAAAGGAGTGTTCTCCTTGCTCAGGAAACTGTTGTGGTTACGAGGATTAATGGTTCCTTTTTCTTCAGTATGAAAGAATGAAGAGAGATCTGAAAAATTCCTGTTTTCTGTTGAACCATTCCCTGTGCTTTCTTTTTAATTTTTTTTTATTTTATTTTATTTTCAATCTTTTTTTGTTGGAGGGGCTTTCAAACAGAGTCTGGGTCATTCTGTTTTGTGATGGAGAAGTTAATGCACCTGTAAACTGATCTTGCCCTCTGGTATGAAGTCAAAAGGATGACTTTTGGAGAAATTAAAAAACTCTGTGCTGAGGACTAAAAAATATTTCAACATTCAGGAGAGGAGAATTGGGCAACCATTAGTGAAAAAAGACCTGGGAAATACTTGAAGAGTGTGGGTGGGTGAATTGGGGTTGGGTGGTCAGCAGCTTGTTTTCAGTCCCTGTGGAGAAGCTGGGAATGTGTTTCCTGTGTCCGTGTGTCTGGACCAGCCAGACATCCTATGCCTCAGCTTTAACTACACTTGTGCTTTGTGATTTAACATGGTTCTGATGCAGTCACTTTGAAAGGCCATATTTTCACTTGTGTTTTCCTTTATGTGTGACCTAATGGTTCAAGCAAGATAGTGGTAAGTTCATACTGAGTCTCTGGCCAGGTGCAGGGGCTCAAGAGGAGGCTTCTGTGGGAAAAGGGCCAGTGCTGCCCCATGGCATGTGTGGCTGGATTTGACCTGCCCCACAGCTTATTCCCTGCAGGACACAGCTGAGCCCAGCAGCCAGGCTGGTGGTGCCTCTGGGGGCAAAAAAGAGTGAAACACTTCATGGTGCAACGAATAAGGGGAAAAAAATGTGAGACAAAATGAGGACATGAAGGTGAGAGGAGAAGGAGGGGGAGAGGGTGTTAGAGGCACTGGAGCAGAGATTCCCAGTAACTTCTGGAAAGGACCACAGTGGAGCATGTAGTAGGACCTGTGGAGGAGACCATGGTGGAGCAGGGAAAGCTAGGAGGAGGATGACTGGAATCATGAGTATCATTCTCTCCACAGTGTGAGAAAAGTGTAAAAAAGCTCTGTGGGTTTGGAGAGACATCTTTTATTTCTTGGTGACTACTGCAATAAAAACCTTTTTAGAAAAACAACAAAAGATCTTTCGGTGACTTGCATGGTGGCATGAGAAAGTTAGTAAATACTTGAGGAAACTAGTAATTCCAGCTAAAGTTTCAAAGGGAGGGGAGAAGGTCGAAAGTCAAAAGTTTGAGTATTTTCTTAGAGAATTCAAAGGAAGTGGAGATCTGTTGCTAATAATACCAAAGCAGTAATGGTTTGTTAATGTGCAAGTATTTAAGGATGGTCAGCCTGTCAAACTGGGACTCTTTGGTCTGAATGCTTTAAAAAAAAATCTGATTTCATTCTTTCAGTCCTTGTGTTTGAAAATCTAAAGTAATACTTGTTAATTGTATTGTTTTATTCTTATATTGCTGTGTTTTTGTTCATTACATGCTTTCAAAATAATTGGCTTTAATGTACTACTGTACTTCATATTGCATAAATTCTGAATATATATTTGTCTGTTTTAAGCTCTTACTGGTGCCCACTAACTGATACTTTTCCTTTAGTTGATGACTTCAGTGAGGAATCATCGTTTTATGAAATTCTTCCCTGTTGTGCCCGTTTCCGCTGCGGTGACCTCATTGTGGAAGGCCAGTGGCATCACCTAGTTCTGGTCATGAGTAAAGGCATGCTAAAGAACAGCACAGCTGCTCTCTACCTCGATGGACAGCTTGTTAACACTGTTAAGGTAATATAAATCTTTCAAACCTCATTTTTACAGCTTGGAGTGATTTTTCTCTGTGTGTGCATAATATATGCACAAAAAACCCACAGAAAACAAGAACTAAACAAACCAACACCATCCCCTCTCCCCACCAAAAGAAAAAAAAAAAAACCAAAAACATCCGAAAAAAGAAAAAGGGGGAAAAAAACCACACACAACAAAAACCCCAAACAAACTGACCAACAAAACAATAAACAAAAACACAAAATGAAGAGCCTTGGGAAAAAAAGGAGTCTTTGCTCACTATACCACTCAGACCCAGCCCTAGTCCTCTTAAGCGAAGAAGATAAAAAGTGAACATGTTGCACGGAATGTGAGGCAAGTGTGGCACAACTATGGTGCTAACTAATTAGAAGAATCATAAAAAGCAGAAGATGACTTATCCTAGGACCATGTAGTAGATCTAAGACTGAATAATAGGGAGATTACACAGCTTTGCCAATCTAATCTTTGCCTATAGAACAATCTGTTCAGATTGTTCCTTTCCCAACCCTATTCCCACCCCAGAAATAGCATCCCAAGATGTCCGGTGTTGTTATTCATTGACTGTAGATGAAACACCACAGTTAGTTGTAAAGGTCAGTGTCTTGTTGTTACATGGAAGAAACTTGGAGGCCAAAAGCAGAGAGCAGGGAAGATTGCTGTGGGCCTGTCCACTGAACACAGAGTATTCCCAGCTCATAAGAGATAAGCAAACATCATTTGGCAAGGGTAAGCTTTAAGGGAGAAAGCAAAACATGGTGTGGGGTGTAAATTAGCTAATGTTACTGTATGTAGGTACAACCATATGTTGTCTCTCAGAGTTTACCTTCCAGTATTCCTTTTGCAGAAAGAGGACTAGAGTAACTTGTTCTGCTAATAGCTGTGATACGTGAGCGTGTCTGGCCATCTGTCTTGTCATACATGACTACATTCAATAGCTGGTAACAACATTTTTACAGTGCAGATAGAAAAAAACTGTGAGATTATTATTGTCATTAGATATAGGCCAGGATCTTACACATGTGTTTGCTTTATTATTTGAAAAATTTTATCAAATTTAGTTCATCACATTTGCACTTCAGCTCAAAAAGGTATAATTACCAAAGGGATGTTTTCACTGGGTGAAAAAGGAGAAAGTACACAACTTTGTGATTGTCTTACTGTTTTTGCAAAAAACAATGATGGTCATAGAGCACCATGTTTTTAGAATCAAAATATGCTTCTTTAAGCATAGAATCCTCATATTTTTGCCCTTTGTTTCCATGCACAGCTTCATCTTTTGAAAGCCACTTAACTTCTGGTCTTTGCATTCACTTTCTGTTTAATGTTTTTCACTGCCTATTTTAACACAGTATCAGAAGACCATATGTTACATAGCAGCTGTTTGATACATCCCCCAGTGTGCAAAACCGCTTTCCCAAATTTCTGATCTTGCCGCCGTACCTGTGCTCCCCCAGTAACTTTTCCCCACGTTTCTCTCCTTTACAGCTTCACTACATTCACAGCAGTCCCAGTGGCTCTGGTTCTGCCAATCCACCTGTGGTCAGCACTGTTTATGCCTACATTGGCACCCCTCCCGCACAGCGCCAGCTCTCGTCCTTAGTGTGGCGTTTGGGCCCCACGCATTTCCTGGAGGAGGTTTTGCCTGCCCCGGGAGTCAGCACCATTTATGAGCTGGGACCAAATTACGTCGGAAGCTTCCAAGCAGTATATGTGCCATGTAAGTACGGTTCAAATGGCAGCTGGTTGCTTGGCCTGGGTGTAGTGGAATCTTTTGTCTGCAGAAAGAGGTGAGAGAGAATGCGGTGGCAGAGAGGAAAAGCTTCTTGTAGGAAGAAGATTAGTAGCTGCTATTGAAGAGGATGATAGAAATCCAAATTACTGTTTTAACATACTTCTGGTAGTTCTTGTACTGAGGTATGATAGATAGAAGTGCTTGTATTCCTCGCTTTGGTTTTAAACTGGTTAGAAATGCTTAAAGCTGTCATTATTCGTACTGTATATTGTATTTATCGGTAGAAAGTGAAATTAGAAAGGCATTTTAACCTGTCAGCCTCTGGTGATAACACTCATTTGCAAATCTGCAATCTATTCTGTACTTCACACACATCTCTCTTGAAATGTCATTTGTAAGGCCCAAATGGGCCAACTGACAAAAAATGTTAAACAGGGAGAGATTGTGGTGCAGCCAATAGTCTTTAAGTATTTAAACCTTGAAATATTCGTAGCTAGCAAAAATGGACAATTCTCTTATATTTTGTAAGTGTTCTTTGAAATTGAGGGAAGTGCAACACAAAAAGATTTAAATAACCTTTTTAGAAATGTGTGTCCATATGCCCTGCTTTTAAATATTCAGACACCCAAGGGAACTATTCTCACCCAAGTGAGATTTGACAGACTTGACTCTGTTTCAACAAATTATGTAGACGCCCACCTTCTCTTTTGTTTCTGTGTTAGGTGAGGAGCCTTCATGCTTTTTAAATTCCGTTCGTGTGGTTCACCAGGGTGGCACCTTTTGACCTGAAGGGAGCTGCAGAAGTGAATTTCTGTGTTGAGCTTTTAAGTGCTGAGTTTTGCATGCTTCCTGTGAGGTTGTAGACAGCTGTCAATCACAGTGCTTGCAGTGCCTCTCAAGAAGCATCCGCTTTCAGAGCACTGGATAGAAAATATTAAAGATACAGTTATGTATTCTTCTTGAATCTTGCTTCTTTTGTACCATTCTGAGGCAGTTTTTCTAGTAAACCATTGTAGAAAGTCTTTTTACAGGCAAAGATGCAGATGTACCCAATACTTCTCTGGTTTTCAATTACTTTGTTTTCCTTCAGATGGGAAGGGAAGTGAATAGTCCTTAGGCTGGACAGTATCACATCTCAGCTATTTGTCAAATCTTTCCTCTATACTTATTCTGCAATATAAATTTCTTAAGATTTTACTCTTGAAACTGAAAAGGAAAACAGTGCTGTTACTGAAATTAACTTTTATTTTGTCTTCAAGGCAAAGATTCGAAGTCTGAAGGAATCCATCCATCTCCAGTATCTTTGGTACCAGAAGAGAAGGTGTCTTTTGGTCTCTATGCACTGTCAGTTTCTTCATTTACAGTAGCAAAAATAAGGAAAGTTTACAACAAGTTGGATAGTAAAGCTATTGCCAAACAGGTATGTTGGGAAATCAGTTGGTTAATCTGTGTGACTCGTTGCTTTCTTTTAACTTCTCTTAAGACAATTTAGTCAATGCAACCAGGAACAATAAGATACTTCTCAGGAAAGTTGTCCATGACTGCCATGTTTGGGGAGAGGGAGAGAGAGGGGAGGAGAAAGAGGAAGACTGTACCCCTACATTTTATTCATATTCTTGAAATTACTCCTAAATTTTATACACATTCTTGGATTTACTGTTAGCCATGTATCTTAGCACCTTCTGGAGGTATTTTGGCTTTTTAATGTAGATGATAGTTCTTCTTCTGTTGAAACACAGTTAAGATTATGTTGTTGAGCAATATTTCTGCTGTTGCAGATGAACAGAACTGTTAGCTTACTCCTGTGGCTGTGATTCAGATCTGGGAACCAGAACTTTCTTCAAAGTACATTAAAAGTCAGTGAATTTTTTGTTCAAAAGACCATCTATGAGGAAAGGCTGAGACTTGGGCTGACTCAGCCTGAAGAAGAGGCTTCAGGAGGACCTTGTGGGAGGCTGACAAAAATAATGGAGAAAGACTTTACCAGGCCTGTAGTGGTAGGACAAGGGGCAGTGGTTTTAAACTGGAAGAAGCTGGATTTAGATTGGGCATAAGGATGAAACTTCTGATGATGAGGGTGGTGAGGCACTGGAAGAAATGCCTAGAGAAGCTGTGAATGCTCAGTTCCTGGAAGTGTTCAAGGTCAGGTTGGGTGGTGCTTTGAACAACCTGATACAGTGAAAGATGTCCTTGCCCACAGGAGGTGGATTGAACTGAATTGTTTTTAAGTGTCCCTTTCAACCCATACTCGTTCTGTGGTCTGGTAGGATTGTTTTAGAAGTTAGATTCATCTTCCCTAAACTTTGGAGACTGGAGATTTCTCTTACCTTCAGAGAGTACCTTAATGACTCTAGTTCTGTTTTGTTATAGGTTACTCTTTATCACAGGAGGAAAATACACAAGTTAAGTCTAGGCTTGCATTAAAAAAACATCCTCACTTCAGCCCCTGCTTTTTTTTCTTGTTTTCTTCAGCTGGCGATTTCTTCTCATGAAAATGCCACACCTGTGAAGCTGCTCCATAACTCAGCAGGGCATTTGAATGGTCCGGCACGTTCCATTGGTGCAGCTTTGATAGGGTATTTGGGTGAGTTGAGTACTGGAGAGTTATGTTTAAAAATTATTAATTACTTGTCAATAAGAACTTAGGTCTAGAAGATAAATCGTGTAATTGATGAATGGAGCATTGTTATATTTATTGAACATTTTTTTATTCCATGGACATACTGTTTTTTGTTGGGGTTTTTTTTGGTAACATGGGATTCTTGTTTCATTTGTATGGTGTATCATTATGAAAATATACTTAATGACTTTACCTTAAGTCATAAACTGT